>OZ026585.1:6897500-8097500 GCA_964020215.1 Aurelia sp. 3 sensu Dawson et al. (2005) | reverse complement strand
AATAATTTTCTTCAGACAGCTTGTCAGATCTGTTATCTTCTTCAGAGGGCAAAATTTGACTTTCATCAAGAATATTTTAAAAACTACGAGGAGAAACATGACACCAATTCATTTTCTGAAAGAGCAGCTTATGAAAATTTTATTTTTGAAGGTTTCATTTTGTTTCCCCTCGGCAAAATCAAATAAACAGGGGGGAAAGGTATTTTTAAGGAAATTTGAGGTGTTCCAGGGAAAGATATTTAGACCATGCCTATTTTTTTGAGAACACTAGAGAAATTTTAATTATTGAGTATCCCCTAGGTAATATCATGTGCATAAGAAACTTCTACATAGCTTTATTATACTGGAATGTACCAGAAAGGAGATTTTTAGTTAGAATTCCCAAAATTAGAAAATGTGTCCCAGTCCCCATAATATGGGTCCCAATCCCCAAAATATGGTGAAACATTCAACTCTATCCATTGTTCCAACCGAATACATTGAAAAGATCCATCAATCATTAATGCTGATTTTCTTGAGACCGAGAAGTGTAACGGGGGTTCTGGGCTCAGAGTGTAAATATAGAGTATTAGGCCCTGATTACAGTATTAACCCCCCTGAATATAAAAGTTTTAAAGCTGCTCTGTGAACCAGTTGATTTATCCCTCTCATACGTCAAAACGAGCTGCCAACTGCCCCTGTAACATTAGTTCCCTTGAGATGTCCACGAATGTCTGCAAAATCACCATTTTGGCCCACTGTGAATCCGTGGGGTCGCAATATCACATCCACACTGTTGAGAAGATCACGTCTGTCTTCATCATAAGCATGGCAGAGCAACAACAAGTGTTTCGTATCCTTAATACCATCATTTATCGGGCACAGAGGATCTAAAGTATCGCTGAAATGATGTTTGAAGTTGTGAAAATTCAGCTTGCTGAGTCCAAGCTGAATTTTCATAAATTCAAAAATCACTTCAGCGATACCTTGGACCTTGGTGTCAGCCATTTGAAGCAAGAAGTCAAAATTTCAAAAATACTACTTGAAGTAACATATAGAAAGCACATTCATCGATTCAATTTCAAGATTACAGCTTTATTTGACCTCTGGATGCCTCCAAATTATAGTTTCAATTTCAATTCCAATAGACAAGCTGACCCATGGCAGCATTGTCCTCCTTCACTTAGAGATCTTGTTAGATATCTCCCAAACCCGGGGGGATGCCTTATAGCAAAACAGGTATTTTCTTTCAAGCTTTTTGTCCCGGCTTTCAGTAAATACTAGGGTATGATATGAGCCAGCCCCCGGTTTTTGAGATATTTTAGGTTAAACTTGAAATGTTAGCCAGAAGATGGCCAAATTCAACCTCCACTATATGTTCAAACAATTTCGCTAGCGAAGACATAAAAATGATAGAAATATTGAAGTTCTTTACCAAGACCATGTCAGCGTCATCTGTTTATTAGTAAAAAGTATTCGTTCATGAAGGTCTTTCAAAGCGTGTGTATGATTCATTTACTGATTTATAACTTCGCTGCAATGTTATCACTTGATTTTACATCAGCGTAAAAAAGTTATTTGTCTTAAATTCAAAGTCCCTTAATTTTCATTTGGATTAAAATTATTGACCTAATCACAGGAAGCCCAGGCAGTTAGTTAACTGAACAATGATAAGTTTACGATCGTAAAATTGTTAATTGTATACTACCTTTGTGTGTTATTTGTTGCACTTCTTCACTGCTGTACTTCTGCACTGTACTGCATAATTGTTCGAATGCGAGAGTTCGATACAAAATTTCTTGCTGGTATTCTTATATTGGTAAACAAGGATTGCAACTAATCTTCAAGCCAAATTCAATAAACTGTTTTGTCCTCGCTCGTAATCCGGCATCCATGCTCCAAATTCGCAATGGAACATATCAAAATGTTCCTCGATCATCGAAGTATACTTTCCGATACTTTGTTTCTTCATCTGTAGTGTCTGACATACAAAAATTTGCAGCTTCTTGATGCACGTCTCGTCAGATCTGGATTCTCCCCATGCTCCGGCCATCGAACGGTCCCTAAGCGATCGAAATTCGAATGTTTTCGTCAGCCAACCTCGCTTAGCTTTTCACAGAATGTAAACAGGGACCCCCTGGCATACCATGGAGCACAGTTGTTGGTTTGAATCGATCAACAGATGGATCGGGGGATCCCTGTGTACATTCTGTGCAAGGCAAAGCAAGGCAGGCAGACGAAAAACTTCGAATTTCGATCGCTTAGGGAGTTTGGGGGGAATCCAGATGTTCGATGGCCGGAGCTTGGGGGGAATCCAGATCTGACGAGACGTGCATCAAGAAGCTGCAAATTTTTGTATGTCAGACACTTCAGATGAAGAAACAAAGTATTGGAGAGTATAGTTCAATGACTTTGGAACATTTTGATATGTTCCATTGCGAATTTGGAGCATGGATGCCGGATTACGAGCGAGGACAAAACAGTTTATTGAATTTGGCTTGAAGATTAGTTGCAATCCTTGTTTACCAATATAAGAATACCAGCAAGAAATTTTGTATCGAACTCTCGCATTCGAACAATTATGCAGTACAGTGCAGAAGTACAGCAGTGGAGAAGTGCAACAAATAACACACAAAGGTAGTATACAATTAACAATTTTACGATCGTAAACTTATCATTGTTCAGTTAATCAGTTAACTAACTGCCTGGGCTTCCTGTGACCTAATGCCTTCATTGTTTAATCAGGAATTTATTCAAATTCCAGAATACATTAGAGCTATTGAGATATTAAAAATTTCAAATTTAGCGAATGGGGACCAAACAGCCTACGGTGCACTGCCTGTCTTGCTTTTGATCATTCACAATTCTGTGTCATTTCGTAGAATGCTTTAAAGCCAAGTTGCCTTTTAGGTCGATTATGAAAAGCTTATGGATTCATCTGATCTTTGAAAAGGGTATTTTGGCATTAGTAGAGTTGTCTATTTTCGATCAATTCAAACGCTGAAATCAGTTGAACTCAAAAATAAAGTCACTCTGTATGTTCCAGCTGTAGTACTAAGTTTTCAAAAGAATGCAAGAATGTGTATACCTCTTTTGGTGACACTGTAAGGCATCAAACATTGATATCTCAAGTGTTGTCCAATACCATTTGGGGTATGCAGTTGAAGTTTAACAACCGACCCAGATCCAGCGGTGATAGCAATCCAGCCTAGTCCAGCAATAGCCAAATCAACGCAACTCTTTTCCCAGCCAATTCCAGCCACTTCGTGTGCTTTAGGTTCAAGTGCAGGGAACTGTGCCTTCCGCTCTGGATCACCAAAAGGTACCTGTCAACATTAGATTGCAAAAAGTACAATCAATGAGAAATGAAAAATGACAAGTTCAGTTGAGGAAATGAACATCTTTCTTAACATCAAGTTACAAGATGAGTCGTCAAAGCTTAAGTATTGGCAATGCAAAATATTCACGATTGTGAATCAATGTCAAAATATTTGAGGTCATTTCATGATGTAAACTGAGAAGTAACAATCTATCTCAGTTGAATCGGCCAGAACATTCCAAAGACATGGATGATTTTGCTATGAAACTCTTTCTAAATAGTTTGCAAAATCACCAGAAAAGTCTATCAAATTTAGTCAAAATTTTCATCTTTATATACAATAGACCTTTTTGCAATTTCGAGAAAGAGACTAGGGAGAGCACGGCCCATTCTGACAGCCTTGGGAACAGAAGGAAATAAGGGAGTCGCCTCATTGCGGCTCGGTGGCCTTTCCTCCAAACGTGAGTTGCTTTCGATTTAGTTGCACCTTTCAAGAGTCATACAATAGTTGTCTGGACCGGTAGGTGTTATCTAACTATCTGGTCATCCTTTCACCCATTGATGAGTGTATTTTGAGCCACTTTATAGCAGGTCAGGTATTTGACCTCGTCTTTGATGCGGCTCACTTTAGGCCCAACCGATCAACAGGTCTAACTTCAAACTTGAGTGAACAGAATCAATAGAGTGCCTCAAAATAAATTCACAAATGTGTGGAAAGATGGCGAGACGCCTAACTGATCTAGAGAAAACACTTACCATACTATGCAAGTAGGAGATGAGACCGATATGCAAGCCAAACGTTCATCACCGAAGCGGAGGGGATTCCCCGATTCCTAATGTTGGCAAGGCTGTCAGAATGGGCCGCGCTCTCCCAAGTCTCTTTCCTAAAATTGCGAAAAGGTCTATTGCATCGGTGATCGCCTTCCTTAAACTTTTTCCATGGAGCCGTATTTGACAGAGTTTTGATATTCTGTGAGTAAATCAGGGAAGTCAACTGTGCATGGACTGATGTAACTCCAGCTCAGCAACACGAACACGTTTCTAGAGCTAACCTCATTGTCAGCAGAACTGCTACAATTTCCGAGAATTGTATTTGTCATAAACTTCATTGTCACGTTATAAAGCAATGGAACACAATCAAACAGCATCAACACAGCATCAACACTTGGAATCTACATAGAAAACAGACCTGACACAACTCCAGCTGAATAAATTGGCTAAGTAATTCTTGAAATTAAAATATGCTTTGGTTTGAAACTGACCATGAATACTTACCTTAAGCATGTGATCACCAAAATGTTTATCCAAAAGGCCTGAGGCTTTCTCGATACTTGTTCTATGTAATGGTATGTTATGACTGCAGAATACTGTGAAGTATACTGACTGAGCTGCCTGCAGTTTAAAAAATACACAATTATACAATGTTTGAAGGGTGCAGCATAATTATTAGATGTGAATCTGACTGTTGCGTACTAAAATACTGATTCCAAAGACTTCATAAAACCATGCGGAGTCTTTCACATACGTTTCCTGACAAAGAGGCCTTTTCCTTTGGGAAAACAACCCGTAAGTTAGTTACCCGTTGTAGAGACCATTTGGGCGTCAATAAAGAAGGTCAAAATGTAATTGTCCAGCCATTGGGAACAACATTTCTACAATGGAGCCCTTGAAGATTTTCATTTCCTCAAGCGACACTGAGAATCCTTTGTGATCTTCTTATTCGTGAACTTATTTCAGGAACATCTCTCTCGTGACTCCCAGCAATCATTAATCAATTTAGTATTGATATAACTTCCCTTTCCACTTGTTTATCTGACCTAAAATGGTCCTACAATATGTGACTTTCTTGCCCATTTGCACACAGATACATCTTATATGCATCTTCGTTCTGTTAAATTATGGGTTATCAACTAAATTTGTGCCATCATATCATTGGGTCTTTGCATTAGATATCTTATGGATGTGTCTATGAAATGTGATGGCCCGGACTTATCAAACATTTAAATATGATGAACAGGGGCGGATCCAGACGGCAAAGGTGACTGAGGCACCCGTGCGAGCACGTAGTGCGGGGTTACTGGGTTCGGAAAAAAGTTTTTGGAGGTCACGCCATTCCGATCGTCGGAAAAAGCTAGCAGAGTTGAGTAGATAAGTTTTAGTAATATACCCTACTGAGAAAGTGCGTAGTAGAACTGGCTGTTGACTGGCAAGCAGCACTGGCCCTCGACTGGCCTAGATTTTTTGGGCCCACGAAAACAAAAGTCTTTGCATTTTGCATAAATTATCAACTTCCTGGTACATTTTTCAGAGCTTGAGCATTCTTCAGTTCATAGTTATTTGACTTAGCCTGTTTGTGTGTTCATGTTAAGATCCATTGCATTATAAATTTCGTTTTCTTGGCTTGTATTTTGCAATGCCACCATCCGCTCCATTTCGATCTGCACGGCAAAAGGACTGAGTTGAATTGAATTTTCAATTTCATGTTTTGGCGGCACTGGACTGTACTTCCTGTTGAAGTGGGTCCCCAGAAGATTTTCTGCCGTTGCCCAAGTGAGTTCTTTCCGCAAAGAAGTTCAGAAAACAATCGTTAACTGAGGCAAACCAATAGATTTCACTTATAAACTCCTGTGATGCATTATCATCCAATGAGCAAGTGCGTGAAGACAATCCCGACGCTTTATTGACCAATCAAATCAAACTAATAGAAACCATCACTTGTTTACAACGCTCCTTGGTAAAAAGTTCCTCGCCGCCATCTTTAGCGTAATCGTCTATGGGTACGGTCACTAATCTGTGAGCATGGCGAGTGAACATGGCTAGCTTTAAAGCCTCAATCGCAGCTTTGATATTTCATTTTTCGAAAAGGGATAGTCCACTTGGATGATAAAGATTAACAGTAGCAAATATCTGAAATCTTGACTGACTTCTGTGCCTCAGGTAACTCAGCCTGGATCCGACCCCTGATGAAGAACTTTTGGAGTCAACGTAACGCTTGTTATGGTCCGTCGGCCTTGCTCCGTGACATCTTTCTGGAAAACTGAAATTCTCTTAAAGCTAGAATTACTGTATCCAGTGGCTGGCAAGTCACACTGTAAAATCCGTGGCATCAATTGGGAAGAATTTCACCACCCCCGTCTAACGAGACCACAACTAACCATAAGCCACCTGGGAGTTTTGAAGCTGTTTATAACTGGAGGGGGTGGATTCCACCCTCCCTCTTTTTCTTCGTTGTTGTAATAGCTATGATCATCAAACTTGGTAATAAGATGCACTTTAATGCAAACAATCAAATTCATGCGATTAGATCAAATTAATTCTATCTTTCTCCTGCTATGGCAATAAAAAGAAATTAAGTTATGACTATCATGATTATCAATATTACGATTAAAACAATAAAAAAGTGAGGCACTCAGTTGAAGTTTCTTGTTCAAAATTGAGTTGGATATCAGTAGATACATGCATAAGCATAATTTGCATGATATTTGAAATAATATTTGCAACAATTAAAAGAAGTTTTCACTACGCAGCAATACATTGGTTACCATGGTTATGGTGCTATATTTAGAATCTTGAAAATTTCATTATTCGATAAAGTATAGATATAAAGTCAAAGTATCGGAATCTTGGAATGCTGATTTTCATATTCGAGCATTGGCAAACAAAATTTGTAATCCACCCCCACCACCCTAAGGGAAAAAGTGATTTAAGAATTAAATTGCGATTTAAATTGGTTTCATTTGGTATTGCCTTCAGGCAGCAGCTATTTTCGGAGCATTTTCCGAACGAGGTAATCTCAAAATCATCTAACATTGTCAGTATTGATGATGCCAGATTGTTTCCACCTCAAAATGGCCTCCTCAGCAAAATCGGGATGTTGTACATAAACATGCATTCTGATCAACAATGGGCAGACGAAAGAGTCCTTTTGAGTCAAAATGGGACTCAAATAGAGCAGCCTTCTCCGTCAAAATTTCAAACATGAAATTTTCTTGGAAACGGAAATCAGTGAAGGATTTACAGTTGTTCCGGTTTATTCAATGAGACTTTATTGAAAACATGAAATCAGCAAATGGACAACTGCCTTCGAAGTAAGGTTTTAAAAGTACCTTTGGTAGTTCATCTCTTCTGGATGAATCCTCAAGAGACACTCTTGATATCTATAACAATGATCAAAATTTATCAATGTCTCAAATAAGGCAAAAATATCATATAGTAGATAACTTGATAAAACAAGCTTAAATATAAACTATACAAGACATGCTGGGTGGGATCCAAAAAAAACTGAGAAAATCTGTAACAAGAAAGAAAGTAATCAACCAGAATCACAGATCCAAACATTGTTTGGTAGCCACAAACTAGGCTACATCATTTTTATTTTCGCTATTTGCATCGAGATCGCAAAATGGCAAAAATGTAGCCAACCTTAATTCATCTTGATTAATCTAAATTAATCTTAATCTTAAAGCAGTTAGTCTTAATTGAAAACAGAGGCTCGATTTAGAAGTGCTGGAAAATAACGACAGAATGAGCGTATCATCTTGGGAGCATGAAAAGCAGATATGATGCATCCAAACAATCCTCTTGTGGTGTTATGAGTTCCATTACGCTTGAAATAGAAAATTTGTTTTTATTATTGATAATTGTTTGCATTCACCGGGACAATCGATCTGGCATGCCTGTTCTCAAGCTAATGCAAAACGCATTGGTTACCATCCAATCCAAATTCATAGGATATGGAACACTTATTGCTGCAGTGCCCTTCATTTAACATCCAACGATGAAAGCTTCTCGCTGGCATTTCAGTATTGTTACGAGTATTTGTTCAAATCGACAGCCTCTCGAACAACGTTCTGATACAAATTGAAGGTATGGTGATAAAAACCTTTCAAGTGACGTTAATAAACATTTTCTCGAATTGACTCGAAATCTCATTCAGCAAACTGGTTGGTTTGACTAAGGAAATTCTGAACCTTTCTTTTATACTTCATAATCACCAAACCCCTTACTTCTATTTCCTTTGCTAGTAAATTTGTTTCACATTGGATATTAGGCTCATTGGCCACACATCCATTCAAATCTGTAACCAAATCTCCAGTGCACCCACTTTGTGGAAAAGACTGTTTGTCCGAAGTTAGCCTGACATGCCAAGTGAAACGAACCTTGGCAAAAATCGTTCATGTGTATTTTCCGTAGCTTTATATTTCAGTTTGGTTACGCGTTCTGTGTTAATTCCGGCGGAGTTGCAATGGTCTTCTTGCACTCCGTGTTTTGTCCATGTAGCTTAGTTACGTAGCTCGTACGTAGTGTCTGAAGTGGTTCGTTGTGTATGATTTTATATTGAATATAAAATAATCCAAGGCAACCAGTCTGATCCAATGCTTTAGACGAATTTAAACAGCTTTTTAGATCTATCAGGTTTCAGTCAGTTATATATATTTGAATTCCACTACATACAATTTATGAATTAATTAAACAGACAAATAACTAAACACACAAATATGATGATACAGAAAACTGATACATCATTAAAAAAATTTATACAATATACCGGGTGACCCAGAAAAAAGTGACCCAACGCGATCCGTTATAGAAAAACAACTAAGAGACGGATTGAGATGATTCAAACACAGTTCTGTTGCTAATAAACTATGCTACTTTATGAGTATTTTTCGCAACTTTTTTAAGCACGGTAAATTTCCAGAATCAAGGATTTCGTGGAAAATGGCGAACTTGAAATCGTGAAAAATTCGCCAAAAACAGGAGATCGATTTCAAGCCACTTCACATCATGAAAACAATGAGGGGCATGCTCTGCTTCAGGCTTGGAATAGGCTTCTCAGTCGAAAGTTTCTAGCGAACGTTCCTGGTCCCTAGGTACCTAAGCATTTGGTATTAATTTGCCTTGTGACTCATGGATTTTCAAAGATGTTAAATATTCCACACAAATCGAAATCTTCAAGAATTGTTTGCAGAAAAAGCAGGAATACCCTTGTCCCTTGAGAAAAGAATGCTTTAGGTACCTAGGAACAATGATCTTGCTTTTGAAAACTTTTGAATGAGTTGCCTATTCTCAGCCTGAAATAAAGCATGTTTCTCATTGTTTTGAAGATCTGAAATGGCTGTAAATCGATCACCTGTTTTTGATGACTTTTCCAGTATTCAAGCTTGCCATTTTCTTCGAAATCCTTAATTCTGGAAATTTACCGTGCTTAAAAAAATTGCGAAAAATACTCGTAATGTAGCGTAGTCTTTCAATGATAGAACTACGTTTGAATCATCTCAATCAACTTCTTAGTTGTTTTTCTATAACGGATCGCGTAGGGTCACTTTTTTCTGGGTCACCCGGTACATTGATCAAAACAAAGAGAAGATATGAATTGTATTGAGGGAATTACTTAAAGGAGGAGCTCTCTCAGCAGTCAGAATAATCGAGGAGAGAGCACCCCCTCTTTTAATAGTATTTCACATAAATTTGATGACTTTCATCGAGATTATGTGACTAGAGCGGATGGTGACCTTTTTGTGGTTTCGCTAAATCCTTACTTTTGCCAATGCGTCATTTCGACAAAAATAGCAAAAAAATGAAGAAATATCCAAGCAATTCAGGTACCAACAATGTTAGAACCGATGATTTCATTGATTAAATTGTATTAGTAGGAAACTAAGGGCTGGACCAATATTGAAACCTTCCTTTTTAAAATCAGAATGAGTTTCTTACCGAGTTTCTCTTCCATAGCAGTCATCAAATGTTTACTTCCCGTGCACTTGCAAACATTTCAAACAAAGTTTAGAAAGGTCTTTTAACACTTAAACATTACTCAAAGTCTTCCATGAAACATGACGCAGGAAACAAGTGAAAAGACAGTCAAAATATGCTAAGTAATATTCTTATATGCATAAAATGTTTTCTCGCTTCACCTTTTTTGGGTTGCTTGTATCAAAGAAAATTCAAAAGATTAGAAGCGATTTCCACAACAAACGCGTTGTTTCTAAACAAGTACCAAATTTAAAGATACATTGCGTTCAAAGAGAAAAACAGCAACAGGGTCAATCAGAAAAAAGTGCGGAGTTTGGCGGAGTGTGAAGTCCCATTAGCGAATTTTGTGTCGTGAAGTTGATAAATTTTTCCGTGCACCTAAGAGTCTGACTCAGATCATATCCCTTTCCCCATCAATATCAGTCACTTGATGCATTTAAACAAGATTTTCTTCGTAAGACCTTTCACGTAAATTATAAAGTTTATAACTATTTCTTCATAAACTATTTTATTTCAACTACAGTACGTTGGTGCTTAAACTAATTTTGCTACAAACTGATGGAATCTTTAATCAAGTTTCTTAAGCATTTTAGCCTTGAAAATAGTGTCAGAGAGGGAAATAGTGTCAGTGAGCAGGGAGCTCCATTGTAATTTACAGCATATTGTTCTGGTCTGGCTGAAAGAAACCTCTTCACAAGACAAAAAGCAAATGTTTTTACTGCCCTTCCAATTTATTTGGCGAGAAGTGATAAGGCATCCCAGGGGAAAATGCATTAATTTCCTGACTATTTCATCTACCTCTGCACGTGTTACTAGCTTACGCAAGGCAAGATGTTGAAGGGGCTCATTAACCCTATAGTGGTTGGGCTATCTGGTACGCCAAAAGGCCCCCCCCCCTACTTAACTCTTGGCTGGCAACAGGTAGGGCAATCAAATTTTGTGTGCTAATAGCCTCAGGCATATAATTTCTGACTGTAAAAATTATCCTGGAATTAGACATCTTTTTGCTGACATCAGCATCTTCCTTTGCGTGGCCAAGAAAAGTGGCAAAATTGGCCAAAATCGGGCAAATCGCAATAAAATTAAATTTGGAGCACAATTTCCATCCAAACATGATAAGTATGACAGAATACATCAAATAGCACTAGGAATTTTGCTCCTTTTTTCGTGATAATTGAGATTAGAGAATTTGCGATTTTTCCAGGGTCAGCCCAGAAAATTGTATCCCTCCCAGAAAATTGTAGCCCAGAAAATTGTATCTCTCATTTATCAAATAATAATGCAATGAAACTCTCAGAGAAGATGCACAATAGGTAGCTGCAAAGAAATTATTAAAGAAAATCTACAAGGGGGGGGCAAATTTGCCCCACAACCAAAATAGGGTTAAAGATCTCATCAGTTTGCAAAGCATGAATGCGTCTTACAAAGAAAATCTTTCTTCAAAAAATGCATTAAGTGATTGATTTCTAGCAGGAAAGGTTCATGCTGTAAGTTAGACTTTCAGCTCTTGCGAAAAATTCAGTTCACAACAATCAAGTAGATAAACAGGATGTCAAAGTCTGTCAAATGTTACACAATTTTTCTGACCCACCTGGGACAATACAGCGCTTCATTTGTATCTGTGCCATGTGGGTCTGTTCATCAAACCCTCATTGCTTTGGGGTATAAGTGACCATAAATTATTCAGTGTTATCAAAATCTAGAGTCTCCCATAAGGACGAAAACGAATGGCAAACTTGTAGCTTTATTGGGTAGTTTTTGGCAAGAAATACATTTCAATCTATTATCAGAAATTGTGAAACATTTCACAGAAATTGTGAAGGAACGCAAGGCAAAGGAAGGCAATTTTTTTCCAACAAAAATTTGCCATGATTCATTTGGTCTTTTGCATGACAAAACTTTACACAATGTGCAAATTGTGTGAGTAAGCACAAAAGATGCCCTCAAAATTCAATCAAAATATGATCATTGATGGCCATCTCCACTAGCTTCTAAAACGGAAAAACATCTTTGTAGTGCCCTGTCAATATGACTGAGCCATCGCATGCCTGTAAGTGAAAACATCCAAATAATCTACAAACCTCACAATAATCCAGTCTTGCTAATCCACCAATGAGAAGAGAGTTGCCTGGCTTTAAGATGAATGTCTTTGGCACAATCCATAGTCTGTGATGTAGGAACTTGAGCTCTTGCGGAGTAAGGAACTGAGTGATCTGTTGCATTGAAAGAGTGTAATACTATAAATCACACAAGATACTAATATATTCATGATACAGCATACAGTAAATCCAATGAAACAGCAACCTGCACTTTTGGAGTGAGCTCTAAACCATAACAGCAAGCATGTAGTATGTTGTCTTCCTTGTGGAAATTAAAATGGCATGCATCATAAGATGAATTTACGATACATTTGAACAACTATTTTGAAGGTATCTTACAATACCTGCTGAGGATTAATCAGACCAGGTGTATCATACATCCATCTCTTGCCTTTTTCCATTGAATGTAGGTCTAAAAATGCCACTGGACCATTTGATTTTGCAACTGCTGTTTCCTTTACTTCACTGTTACTTTGTGTCTCATCAAATACCGCTTTCTTCCTCCTTACTTCATTGATGACATCATCAACAAACTCAAATTCTCTTTCTTCGTCGTTAGTTTTCACCTGTGAAGCAAAACAACAAAATTTCACCCACCATACCATCATATATTATCAGAACAAGGCATTTCAAAGTCTAAGGGGCAAAACTGCAAATTAAGGCTCTCTGCCAGCAAAGAGCTGAAAATGTTTCAATCATCCCCTTTTAATTGGCTTAAAATATATTTCAGAGCATTTCCTTCAGTCAAGATGTCAAATATCTACAATAAGCCCTTGAACTCTGTGAGGCCCTGGGGCAAATATTTCCTCCCGATCCCCTCTTGGTGGCCATGCTACTGTCCTTGCACAGCAATAACCTTAAAGGTCGGTAGATACATTCAACAGCCAACAGGATTGCCTATTTGCCAAGTTCCATATCTATCTATAAAATTATTGCACCATATCCAATAAAGATTAAGAGCTCTGTCACAGATCAAGCTGTCGTAACTATTACTTGGGACAACATATCAAACTATAGGATGGCAGGTGTCTATCTGCACAGCAAAAATCCAGCCACATGTTATGCTTATTACTTTAGATTGCACTTGTGTGCCATGTTTACAAAAATGTTTCAGTTACATACCTCAGTAGGCTTTTGCAAAAGCATGGCCCTAACTTTCTTCATTCTCCAATAGGCAATTGGATGTCTCACAAGCCCAAATGTTGAGCCTGGTGTGTAGTGGGCTATTGCTTGTGTAGGAATACGAGAATCCTTACTGATTGCTGACAGATTTTGAAGCATATTGAAAATAGTTGACTTCCCTACATTTGTGCTGCCTACTACATACAAGTCCATGTACACTTCTCTGTGCCTGTTTATCAACACAACCAATTTCTCAATGCCATGACCAGTTGCACCACTAACAAGGCAAACCTCTTTGACACTCTTTCTATCTAGTCCTTCATTTATGCAATGTCTCTTTAAGATCCCAAGGATGTTTTCCTCTTGTTTTCTGGGCTTGTCATCAGTCGCAAGCATGTCAGCTTTATTGCCAACAACAATCACACTTTTATTTTCACCAATGAGCTGCATTAATCCAGGACACACTGAACCAGTTATGTCCATCACATCCAACACATAAAGAACCAATGCTCTCTGCTTTGGTAAATGATTTAACTGCCAAAGAACATTATCTTTGTCTATCCCTAATGTCAAGGCTCTGCTTTTATTTTGCAAAGAGAAGCAGTTGGAACAAATGATCTCTTCAAACAAGTTATTTATCAATGATGGCAATTTCTTTGGAAGAATGTAACCTTTTAATTGTGGATTTTCTGTTTGCATAAAAGCACCGCAACTAAGGCATTTTAAAGGCAGCTTATCAAACTGGTTAGCATTGATATTCAATGGTGGGTGAAACACAGGTAAGTTGGGGGTCACATTAGCATCTGAAATAGTATCATTTTTTCCTTCTCCTTGTCCAATAATGCTTCCAGCAAAAATGGGAATGGGCTTTCTTATCTTTTCTGTCTGTATATTTCCAACGTTAGGGCCCCCCTTGTTCATATCTTCATTGTGTAGTGCACTTCTAGTTTTTCTCAAAGCATTGCATATCGTAGTGATACAAGACCTCGATCTAGTTATCGATAAATTGCTTAATTTGGGTCTAGGAACAGGACGACAGTTGAATGGAGCAGCTTCGCAGCAAATTTTTGACAGCGAAGAGGTTGATCGTGCTGATGCTGCTAGGCGCTTTTGGTATATTCTCCACCACTGTAATGCTGTTGTCCTCTTTAGTCTTCGCTGCATCATAACTGATAAATTAAATGTTATTACGTCGAGAAGTCTCAACCTTGCTCAGTTTCCCCTTTCACCTGCAATTGACTGTATCTGACGACATGATGTTATCCACTTCAGATGTTCAGATGTGCCATGTTTAGGCCATTGCAACAACAACAACAACAATGACAACAACTACAACATTTATATTTTTTTGCTTCAAACTGCGACGTATTTTTTCTGCCTGCTTTCTGCTGCTTACCGTATTTCTAGCATAGCGGACAAATCTTTTCTTTTGGCCAAAGATCCCGAGGGGTTGTCAGTCACGCTCTGGTCAGATCACAGTTTCTCCTAATATTGACCAATCAGGTGCCGTCGTTGTGTTTACTTCCGCGTTTTGCGGCGAAGCTTAGGCCATTTTTGACCGTTTTGACCACCATCCCGAAAAAAAACATTGCACGCTCGGCTATGTCGATTTTCATCAAAATTTCAACGGAATAAGATTCTCCATACCTCGGACCATAAGCTTTTTCGGCATCGCTATGCGATCGCTAAAATTAGCCGATTTATGGCATTTTGAAAATCATTGCAGCCAGTTTTGTGTAGCAAATCCTACAAAATTGAGCGGAAGGCAAGCACAAACTGATAATTTAAAGTCTATAAACCTACCTCAACTGTTTTCAAGACAAATATCCACATCTCTACTGCAATCCACTCCCAGTTGCACCATAAATCGCTCCCATGGCTATGTGCCTTTTTCGATAAACTGTACAACAATCCTTCTCCCAACTCCTGCAATGATTACAAGTCTGTAGGAGTAGAAACCGACAATGTCAACCAAAATTTCAGAAAGTTATGAATCACTTTTTGCATAAGAGCACAAGTGATGATAGTGTCGTTTTACAGTAGAGCGTGTATTTGAAATAGAAATCACCCCTTGGCAGTCAAACAACAAGGCAGCATGAAAGCAAACATAGATACCAGTGTTACCTTCAGTACACTCATGGAGGTACACATGTATTTTATGAAATACTAAAACTTTGATCTAGTATTGAAAGCTTCTCAGAAATCTTATTTTATCATCTCAGTTGAGAGAGTTTCTTAAGTAAGGGTTTCTCGTACGTTCTTTCAAATTTCCATTGATAGGGGCCCCTCAGATTTCCATTGGTATTGGTGTGGGATCTCTAGGATCGGGATCACGGAAGAAACTTGGAGTAAAGGAAACAGGCTAAAGATGAAATGATTTTGTTCTGTAAATAATGATCTGTAAGAAACTGCCTGTAAGAAACTCCGTCATAAGACTCAGAAGGTTGAATAATGTCCAAACACTGACCTCGAAAACTTTGTTTAGAACTGTTCACAGCAGGGCAAAAGAGGCAAACCTCAAAGACTCTTTCCTTACTCATTCCATGAGTTTACAAAATGTAACACTGATATCTATGTTTGCTTTGATCCTGTTTTTTTGTTTCACTGGCAAAGGGGTGATTTCCTAATACGTTCTGGAGGACTAATGATATCTTCTATGATACCCTCACAAAATGTGAAATTGATTTTGAGGGGTTTTGAAAATAGTTTTTAAAAAGTTCAATAGTTTTCGTGACGAAAACAAAATGTCAATTTCTTCCGCTTGCTGCTATTTGTAGGAAGATTGAACACAGCTTCATTTCATTTCTATCTCACGTACCTGCTTCACTGAAAGACGACACTTTCTTCTCTTGTGATGCAAGAAGTATGGGCTGTGAAAATATATGCGACATTTCGGTTGATATTTTCGGCTGCCACTCCTTCAGACTTGCAATCATTGCAGCAGTTGGGAGAAGGACACTGTTTATCGAAAAAGGCGCATAGCAATGGGAGCGATTTGGTGGCGCAACTGGGAGGGGATTGCTGTAGATTAGTGGATATTTGTCTTGAAAACAGTTGAGGTAGGTTTATAGACTTTAAATTATCAGTTTGTTCTCGCCTTTTGTTAAATTTTGCTGGATTTGTTACGCAAAAATGGCTGCAATGATTTTCAAAATCCCACAAATCGGCGAATTTTAGCGATCGCATAGCTATGCCGAAAACACTTATGGTCCACTTATGGCCGCAAAACGCGGAAGTAAACACAACTACAGCACCTGATTGGTCAATATTAGGAGAAACTGTGATCTGACCAGAGCGTGACTGTCAACCCCACCGGATCTTTGGACAAAAGAAAAGATTTGTCCGCTATGCTCGTATTTCTACATTGTTTAGTTAGGCCCTGTTTATATGAGGAAAAACACCTCACTTGCCAGACCCGGGGCTGAGAGGCGAGATTCCACCTTCCAGTAGAATCCTTTGTATTTTCATTTCGCGTTTACATGATGAACGCAACACCACCGGCATAGTGAAGTCCCACCTCACAAGAGGTGGAATCTCGCCTGGGTGAGGTGAAATTTTTCCATATAAACGAAATACCACCGGTATGGTGAGGTGAAGTGAAATTTTTCGTTGGTTCTCATTGGTCAGTTCTTTCTGATTTCACGGAAGAGAAACCTTAATCCATCTCGCCTCTCAGCCCCGGGGCTGACAGGTGAGGTGAAAAACCTCATATAAACAATGACGGAAATTTACCTCGCCTGTCAGCCCCGGGTCTGGCAGGTGAGGTGTTTTTCCCCATATAAACGGGGCCTTAGTCAAATTTTGCAACAATTTGTTTCAATTCATTTCTCTCTTGCTTGATCGTCTGTGTTGTTAATGTGTACATCTTTTTCTTCGAGTTCATTTAAATCTTGGTTGTAACCAGGGCCGTCGAGAGCCGGACCGGGCCCCAGGGTTTGGAGCAAAAGGGGCCCTCCAGCGCTAAAGGCACCGAAAAATTTTTTGGGCCACACCATTTTTCTCTTGTACCACGCCCTCAAATTCACTGGTAAAACACTGCTTTTAGGTTGACATGCCCTCCTATACACTGTTGGAAACACAATTTTTGACGAAAAAGCTCTTTTGATCTCTGCCAGTGGGCCCGCTGGTCTACAGACGTTCCTTGAGGAAACTGAAAACAAAGAAAAAATTCAAAATATATGTCTTTCCGGGCTCCTAAAGGCCCCGGGCCCCCTGGTAACTACCCTGGCTACCCCCCCCTTCTCGACGGTCCTGGTTGTAACATGTATCTGTGTTATGATGGGGGCGTCCTCTTGGTCTTGGGACTACTCGGATAAATTCATTTATTGCTTGTCTGCTTTGCGTATTTTCAGAGAGGCGCAATACATGTCCAAACCATCTAATTATTTGTTTTTGAATGATTTTCGACCAAACTTCTTGTTTCGTTATTTTCATCAAATTTGTTTCTTGTTTTACTAATAACTGTCCACAGGCAGCTATTATACATGCAGACACTCCTTATGAATGCATTGAATATTTCCATCTTTTTCTCTATACTTACATTGCTTGTCCATATTTTATCTGTTAGGTTGTTCGTGGCAGTTGTGGCTAGCATAGTACGGTTTTTCCTATCTGCTTCACAATCTAGTTTTGACCCTAAATATTTGCATTTTGACCATGTGCCATAGGGGTGCCATATCGGTTGTTGCGATTTACAATACGTTGTTCTGTTTTGTCTTCATTGCATAGAAGATTTGTGCTTCTCAAGATCCCTGGTATTGTAGATTTTATGTATTCAACTGCTCTTTTGTCCTTTGTTACTATAGTGCTTCCACAGTCATCTGCATACTGTGTGTCAATTTTTAGTGTTTCTTGCATTATTTTGTGGCTTTGTATGGGGGAAGACTGTATTCACGATCTTTTAATGCATAAGTGTGATCGCTTGGATGGATTTGATACTCAAATGTCTTTGCAAGGTATACGATGAAAAATATTGCACTAAGACAGTCTCTTTGTGGTGATCCGCGGTGTTTGTTGAGAAAGGTTGGCTGAAACTGTTTTCACACCTAACTGTGGATTCTATTCCCTCAAGGAGTCTGTTAAATCGCGTGCCCTGCGTGCCCTGCGTGCCTTGCGTGCCCTTTAATCTCCTCGTGCCCCCGTGCCCAAAATTTCGACGTGCCCTCGTGCCTTCGATGTTGGCGTGCCCTTGTGCCTGCGTGCCCAATTTTCCGGCGTGCCCTCGTGCCATCAGTGTTGGCGTGCCCTCGTGCCCAAATTTTTGGCGTGCCCTCGTGCCTTCAATGTTGGCGTGCCCTCGTGCCCTCGTGCCCAAATTTTCGGCGTGCCCTCGTGCCTTCAATGTTGGCGTGCCCGCGCGCCCAATTTTCGGCGTGCCCTCGTGCCTTCAATGTTTGCGTGCCCTCGTGCCTGCGTTGCTTTAAAATGATGGATAACATCTGACATGAACTTGAAGACTTTTCATTTATTTTGACGACTGCACCACGTAGCCTGCATTTTAAGTGCTCGTAATTTTCAAATTTTTTCTGTGATGATTATGGTAAGACGGGATAAAAGTGAACTACGGGGGTACTTTGGAGGCTTGACCTTCATTTACAAATGCAGCTACAGATCTAAGAAGTGAACTACCTCGAAAAAAGTGTTTCTCTCCGTGGTGATATGGTATCTATATGCCATATAACATGTCTTAAGTGCATTCCCATGATTATCCGTCGATTTGTATTCAGTATGTGACTCAAATTTGTACCCAAAAATAGTTTTTGGTAAATATATTGATACTGCAAAGATTCTTCTCAAAATAGGCCACCATTTCACTTTATGATTTTATTTGAATTTTTGGTTTGGACATGCAAAGGACTGCTTAGAGTCGCAAAGTGAATAACGATTTCAGGTTTCCCTGGTATTTGATTGGTTTTATTGAAAAGTTTGCTAAGTAGTTCACTTTACCCCGTGTTGGGGTAAAATGAACTAAGCGAAGTGGTCTCAAGAAAGAGCTCTTTTGTAAGACAGTGGAAAAAGATTTCAAAAATATTTTTGCTGGATAAACTTACCCAAGGACATAATTTCAAAACAAAGTTGAAAAGTTTGCCCTCAGCTGCAGTCTCTTCTGCGTATCCTTAAAAAACTTCCAAAATAGTCTACTTTACCCCGTCTTATCCTAAATTATCTCCTTCATTTGGTGCAGCTTAGCCGTTAATGTCCCTATCATCAATTAGATACCGTGACGTGTGCTTGTTGTTAAGTTCCGTAGATGTTTGTCTCTACAAAACTTTATCCATGTTTTAAATTTTTCACTTCAAATTCTCTACTCAGGTTTTTTCGGATGAAATTTAGAAAAAAAGGATCACTAAGATTAAAACTTTCAAGAAACATTTCAAGGGTCACATCCCTCAAGAGTGTCCTGAACATCAACATCGAAGGCACGAGGGCACGCCGAAAATTTAGGCATGAGGACACGAGGGCACGCCAGCATCGAAGGCACGAGGGCACGCCGGAAATTTGGGCACGCTGGCACGAGGGCACGAGGGCACGTCGACATCGAAGGCACGAGGGCACGCAAAAAATTTGGGCACGCGGGAACGCCAACATCGATGGCACGAGAGCACGTCAAAAATTTGGGCACGAGGGCACGTCAAAAATTTGGGCACGAGGGCACGGCAACATCGAAGGCACGAGGGCACGTAGGGCACGTAGGGCACGCCATTTAACAGACTCTGCTTGAAAGAATTACTTTCATTATATGCAATTCATCTTTATTTACTATGTGTTTCAGATCTTCTGTTAGAGTTTTTCTGTGAATTGTATCAAATGCTTGTAAGTCCATATGAAGATCATGGTCATTTGAATGATATTGCATTTTCAGCTATTATTTTGTAGGTGCATACATGTTCTGTAGTTGATCGATCTTTTTAGTATGCTGCCTGTGAATGAGGAATGTGTTAGACTTTCATGAAACGTATGGACTTTCATAAAAACTTTGAGACGAAAATCAACACGTTTACGTTACGTTAGGCTACGGTGTAGTCTCAGAAGCGAGGCAAGCAACCCTCGAAGGCCACAATGTAACAATGTCACGTCAACACATGCAGATTTGATACTTCTATCGTAAAAAACAGTTAGTTTTATTTCATTTCATTTCATTTCATTTCATTTGAGGGTTGCCTTTCAACAGAGTTGATTCACAATGGGTCCTCTATAAAAACAATTAATTACAATTATACACTTAAATCTAAAAGAAACTAATTACAACTATAAAAAGCCATAATGTTAAAAACCTAATTACAATAAAATATTTACAATAAAAGAAAATGATTTAGCTCTAAATAGAAAGTTTAAAACTAGAGATGATGCCTGCTTAGACTCAGCTGAGAGGCTGTTCCATAGTTTTGCTCCTCTGTAGGAAAAACATTTTTGCTCAGTTGCTGAGTTTTTCCTAGGCAGCTTCAGGTCCGTCACTGTATTACGGCAGGGTTGGCACCAGGGGAGGGTTAGGGGGCTACAGCCCCCCCTCCGTCGGAAGAATCTAGCCCCCCCTGTCGGAGGAAATTTTCGGTTCTCGTCGGAGGAAATTTGGCAAAATAACGCACGAAAACACCATTTTTCAGTCATTTTAGCCCCCTTGTTGGAAGCTCCGGCCCCTCTGTTGGAAAATTTCTGGCACCACCCCTGTATCACGGAGGGCATGGACGGAGCATTGCGAATTACGGGTGAAGAGCCTACGTAGATATGCTGGAGCCAAGGCATGCAAGGATTTGAAAACCATTGTTTTAGTCTCACCATTTATAAGCTCCTCAATGGTCCTCCACCCAAGCTCCTGGATAAGTGGCCTGCTTGGGGCATCAAAGCTGCTATTTGATATGACCCTTGCAGCACGATTTTGAAGTTTTTGCAACTGGTCAAGTTCCATTGGTCAAGTGAGTGCGTGGCCGAGTGGTTAAGGCGTCTGACTCGTAAGCCAAAGGTCAGAACGGCCGTAGGTTCAAATCCCGCGCTGGACACTTGGTCGCTGTCCGTAACTCTAGCCCGGGTCGACCAGAGCCATGTGAGGGAAATTTGGTAGCTGCGGCGGGTAGCTGCGGCGAACTGATGGTAAAACATCCGTGGCCCCTGCTGGAAATAAGTCTCTCAGACTTTCGCAGGCTAGCCACGTTAAATATAAATACCTTGATTTGCTCTTTCCAGTCAAGAGAGCTGTCAATCTGTAATAATAATAATAATAATAGCTGGCCATCAGGGACTTAGCAATCTACAAAAAGCAGGCCCTTGGGGGGTACTTTGGAGTCTCTATCAAGCCATCAGGGATTTAGAAATTTACAAAAAGCAGATCCTTGAAGGTAATTTGGAGTCTCCATCTGGCCATCAGGGATTTAGCAATTTTAAAAAAGCAGGTCCTAGGAGGTTATTTTGTTTGGAGTCTCCATCTAGTCCAGTATCCTGGGTTTCAATAGCGTGGATTCTAGTCCCTTGTCGATTTTAAAACCGCTGAAGCTAGATGAAAAACAACCTTGGACAAACAGTAGCAAATTTTCTTTCATTCATTTTAAAACTGCTACGCATGTATTAATTCGGCACAAAATAAAGGGTTTATAAATTTTCTACTTTCAAGTTATACCTTAGAGACTGTGTATGTAAGCAATTTTACCTATAAATACTTGGCTGTTGTCAATGTAAAGCACTGAGGAAGATTTTATAATCGAAACGTATGGCATTTTAACAGTTGTGTTTTTATAATAATAATAATAATAATAATAATAATAATAATAATAATAATAATAATAATAATAATAATAATAATAATAATAATAATAATAATAATAATAATAATAATAATAATAATAATAATAATAATAATAATGATAATGATAATAATAATAATAATAATAATAATAATAATAATAATAATAATAATAATAATAATAATAATAATAATAATAATAATAATAATAACAATAATAATCAATTTATTTTAAGTTGGTTACAATTCTACTTCTACATTAATCTAATGTGAACTAATTTACACCAACTATTTACAATTTTACACAAAAAGAAACCTATAATACAATACAATAAAATGTCGGTAATCATTATCTACAAATTTTGCACTTGCATTTGTCTCCACTCCAATTTTTTATGTTTCTTTTGAATATAGCAGCTGATGAAGCGCTCTTTATTAAATCAGGCATGCTGTTCCACAAGAGGCTGCCTCGAAACGTTATTGAATCAATGCCAAACATAATGCTTTTCGCTGCAGGAATTTGCAAAAAATCTTTCGTCCTGAGGTCATATTTGGTGTCCTTTCTGACAAAACACTCCTGCATAAATGACGGATTAGTACAATTGAGTGTTTTGTATATCTCAATCATAAGTACACGAAGGTTTTGGATGTGGATAGTTGTTTCATTGTTCTTTGCAAGTAAAACTTCAAATGTGGATTCATGATCGTCAAGTAGGACCCTGAGAGCTCTTTTGTGTACTCTATCTATGTTTTCATTCGCTGTTTTTCCGCAGAAAAGCCATATCAAGGGGCAGTACTTGAACGTTGATGCAACGAATGATTGGTACAATAATTTTGCTTTTTGGAGATCTAGATACCTAGCAACCCTAGCAAATGCACTCACTTTTCGATTAGTTTTCACACACAGAGCTTTGACGTGGCTTTTAAAGTTCAATTTTGAGTCAATTGTGACACCAAGTAGTTTTACCTCTTTGGAGGTGGTTATCGCTTCTCCATTAATTTCCAAAACCAAATTTTGGTTCTTTTTAAGACCTAGAAACATTACCTGAAATTTTGTTGGATTGTACACAAAGGTACTTGCTATTTTTGACTTCTTCAAGTTCATTATCGCGGATTTTCAAAACCATAGTTTCATTTCGATTCTTAAGAATTTCGCGTTTCTGTTTCGTAGAAAGAAGCATGGAATGCGTTTTTGCAACATTTAAGGTACGTTTGTTGCCTTGTAGCCAAGTGCCTAATATTTTGAGATCATTATTGATAGCTGCACTCAGCTAAGTCATATCAGAGGATTGGTAGCACAGACTGGTATCAAGACTGGTATTGTTGGATTTATTGTTGCTAACCCACAAGTGGAAACAAAGAGATCTTACAATATGGCATACATTGTTAGCCGCAGCTTCATATAAAAATGTTTCGAAAACTGCGACACCTGCAGTTTCCATGTTCCACCTTCTATAGATTCCTTGATTCCCCGATTCTCCGATTCCCCCATTCCCCCGCTTCCTGTTCCACCTTTTACAGATAGCCATTTGTGGATTTAGAAAGATGGCGGATAATTTTGGATTCCACTCGCCTACAAAGAATCCCGCCAAAGTGCCGCGAAAACGGAAAGGGAGGAAATACACAATTTACCTTGGGTATGGAGAGGAAGCAAAGGAACTTTGGGAAGAATTTGAAATGGTAAAGGAAAGGTTAGGATTCCGAAATCTGGTAGAGACTGCAGAGTGGATGCTGAAGAAAACTAGGCCATTTGTCATGGGCGAAGAGGAGGAACTTAACGCCATGGTGTACACGCGAGCAGAGTGGAACAAATTCAAAAGATCTAGAAGTGAATTGCCGCGAGAAGAAAGCTGTCCTGTCAAGTATTCTTTCAAACCCTTATTGCTCAGTTCATTTTTTCAAAACCCCACCAAAATTGCAACATTCCAACATAGCAGACAAACTTCCTAGTAGGACTAAATTGCAAGCGAAGCGAGGAAAAATGGGGGTCCGGGGGCTTGTCCCTGGCAAATTTTTGAGACTAAACCCTTCACAACGTTGGAAAGCAGCATTTTTGTAAGATTTCAAGGCACAACCATGTGCTTCATAAGTCCATTTCGTGAAATAACAACCAAATTCTTGGCATATCACGCTGCATGACAGAGTCCTCCATCACGAATTCACGAGTCAAAAATGTCAAAATCACGAAATTGCGCCTAAATTAGCCAAATAATGCCTCATGTACAAATATTAGGGCGCCTCAACAGAGGAAGCTACGGGACAACTACAGTGTCCACTAGAACTATGAGAAGAGTGCAGTGTACCCAGATTGGAAAGTTTGCCTTGCGCGGCCGAGAAATCGGCCGCGCACTTTAAATTTCAGCCGCGGTTCCAGCTGCGAAATTTTCGTAAAACAACAAAAGGAAACAATAGAACTATTGTTTAGAGACACAAATACAGCCGCGCAAGCAATTTGGACGTAGGAGAGATCCCCCGCGCATTCTGCAAATTTTCCAATCTGGCAGTGTACCCTGCCCAGTACCCTGAGACTCGATCGACGTGAAACACGAGGAAGAAAAAAGCGCTGTGCTGTGGAAATGATATTAAGATGTTCAGGAGTTGTTATGAAAGGGTACTCCTCTTTTGGATGGCAGACTGCGCTCAGTGAATGCAGATCAATCTTTTACCCAACAAAATATCAAACAGATTTGACTCGTATCTACCTTGATTATACCCAGTGGCTTAACGGTCTAAAGTTACTTTTAGACTAAAAACTAAGGGCCATGACCTCTGAGGGCCCCAAAGGGACCATCAGAAACAAAAATTCCTTTGTTATTTTGTTGTAAAGCTGGTGTTGCAGCTATGATGAAATGACCAATTGGCCCCGTACCTGCATGATTTTACACTCTAAATGAATGAATAGCGTGTTGATCAACTCTCAATTGTAATAAAAAATTGATGTGTCACTTTCATTGCAGATTTATGGCAAGCTTTGACCAGCGGAGTCACCAAGTTAGGTGATGGGGCATTTCCCCCTTGGTCAAATATATTCCACAGGGTTCTTTCAAAAGAAGGGGAAAGTTGTTGGGTATAGATAGGTACGGTAGGGTGTGAGTTTTTGCAAAAAAAAAGCTGGAATGTGACAGGAAGGGTCTCTGTGCCAAAGTTTGTTTGTCATCTTATTTAACATTGATAATTATTATTTAGCTCTCTATATACATATGTACATATCGAACTAATCTAAATCGATAAATTAAAGTGAAAAATAAATAATACAGGTATGTACATAAAGATATTTACATGATACAAAGAGAGATTAGTTTTCTGTCACATGCTGGCAAGCATTGCATTTACAATTGGGGCCATCCCACTTTTTTATTAGGTGTTTAAAACCATTCAAATTTTTGGCAGATTTATTTTCATTTGGCAGTCCATTCCATATTTGAGGTCCTAAAGATCGAAGGCTATTAGATCCAAAGGTGACTTGGTTTGGTCTGTAATGCTGTAAATCATTTGGATTTCGTGATGAGTAAGTGGAAGATTTGATTTTTGAAAATGTCATGCATGAAAGATGGGTTTAAGTTTTTCAATGTCTTGAAAACCTCTATGCAAAGAACTCTCAGACAAGAAACCTGCATAGTGCACCTTTCTGACTTCAAAAGTAAGTCGCTGTAAGAGGAAAGGTGATCATTATATAAAAATCTAAGGGCACGTTCTTGAATCTTTTCAATTTTTTGTAAAGCCTTAGCTGATGAGAAGTACCACACAAGAGGGCAATAATCAAAATTTGAATAAACAAAACTCTGGACAAGGATTTTTCTTTCGTTAAAACCAATAAAGTGTTTGAGTCTTTTCAAGACATTGAGTTGGGATGCAGCTTTTCTGCAAAGTTCAGAGATATGCTGTTCAAAATTTAGCCTGTAATCTAGCTGAATACCCAGCAATTTGACAGTTTCTTCTGATTTGATCATTTTGCCTTGGATGTTAAAATTCTCTCCTCTAGTATTTGTTTGATCCTTTCTAATGAGGAGTGCATGAAATTTTTCTGGATTGGCTATCATTTGATTATGTTTTAGCCAAGTTAAAGCAACTCCAGCTTCTTCTTCCAGTACTTCGATCAAATTTGATAGGGTCTTGGAAAAATAAGCTAGAGTGTTATCGTCAGCATAATTATGTAACGTTGCTCAGTTAAATGAACAAAAACAGATCGTTTATGTAAATATTGAAAAGAATAGGACCCAAAACAGAGCCTTGAGGTACCCCTGATAAAATTGTTTGGAAAGAGCTATATGTATTATTGATTCTAACAGACTGTTTCCGCCGTTTCAAGTAAGAGTAGATAAGGACCAGGGCATTTTCATGAAAACCATAGGCATGTAATTTTGCTTTAAGTAAATCGTGTGGAATACAATCGAAAGCTTTCGATAAATCCATAAGTATAGGGTTGGCGTTTTTAAAATGCTCCCAGACGAACTACCACAGAATTTTCAAGGCTTCCTATTTGGAGCATGCTAACATTGGATTGTGAAAAGCATTTTTTATCCTAAGTAAAAGGTGCTTACGTAAAACTTTCTGAAGGGTTTTACGTGTCAAACTTGTCAAATAATCCAATTTGGCACCATAAGCATTGGAACCTGATAGGCCTTCTGAGCAGATGTACAGTAACTGATGTTGTCTCGAAAAGTTTAGATGTGATCGGGAGATGTTTTCAGAGCCAAAGTAGCAAATATGTTGTCAACATTTTCCTGGGGGCTTCACCCCCAAATACCCTACTCTGATACCCAAATTGATTCGTCCTTGACATGCTTAGACAACCCACTAGGTTGCAAACCTTTGGCCTCAAATTTTTAACTGGGCATAATTTTTTATGTCAATCATATCATTTTTCATATGCTTTTAGCTGGGGGGCTCAAGCATAAAAATTCCTAAGGGCCCCGACTGCCTTCGTTATGCCACTGATTATGCCTCAAAGTTCCCTGAAAATCTCATACTGTTTTATGGCGTAGTTATTTTCCTATGATTTCTCGCAATGAAGAAATTTTTTGTAGAGTGGCTTTGATTAGGGCACTTCCACTGCCGATGGCAGATTGCATTCATAAATTATAGCCCTATTTTCTGCCAACAAATATTTTTAGGAACTAACAGATCTGACCAGTATCTGCCTTCGTATACTGATACATGATGCAGTTATTTTTCGACTATTTTCGCGATGAAAGACATTTTTTATGGAGTGGCTTTAATTAGGGCGCTTCCCCTGTGGATGGCAGATATTATTAGAAACTAACGAATTCAGCCAGTATCTACCTTAGCTATGCCCCAAAGCTCTCTAAAAATCTCATGCTGTTACATGGTGGAGTTATTTTTCTAGCAGTTTTTGCAATCAAGACATTTTTCACAATGGATGTTGGGAATTCAGTGTTATGAAATTCCGACGCCAACCTAACTCATTTTAATTTCAATTTTCAGTAAAATTTAGCGTCCATCCCACGAAATCACTTAGCGGATACATCCAAAACACAGCAATTGCCGACATCCAATGTGAACCCGACTTTAGTATTTATCAGTCGAATTTGTTTGTACTTAGTTTTTGTATCTATATTTGATTGTATATTTAGACTTAGTTTTAATTACCTGTCTCTATGTTATGGCCATGGGGTAGTCATGGTCTTCTGCTCCTCATGGCATCGTTTTTGTAGTGTACCAGTAGTGTACCAGTAGTAGTGTTACCAGTAGTTTGTAAGTGCTGTTTTAGGTAATATCGTCATTGTAAATTTTTATACTGGATAGAAAAAAAAATCAAGACATTTCTTATGGAGTTGCGTTCTTACAATACAGATAAATTTCCCACCCAATAAAATATTTTAGCAACTAACGGATTTTACCAGGATCTACCTTTGTTATATCTCGAAGCTCCCTGAAAATCTCATACTGTTGCATGGTGTAGTTGGTTTTCTAGAATTTTTCGCAATAAAGACATTTCTTACGGAGTGGCTTTGATTAGAGGACTTCCCCTTAGATAGCAGATTGCGTTCCGTGATTAAAGATAAATTTTGTCCCAACAAAATATTATTAGAAACTAACGGGTTTGACTACAGGGTGTCTCAAAAAAATTGTTCGACGTTTGATTGAATATTAAAAAATAAGGACAACATGAACAGGTTTATGGAAAGATAACCCTTTTTCTAAGATTATGAAATAGTTTTAGAGACTAAAATCGTGGAAATCGGTTGAAAACTCCCTGATTTACGAGCTCTCGAAGATCAAAAATATGCGATAGCTGAAACCAGAGACCCCCCAGATTACTTGTATTGCAAAAAGCTCGAAGACGGAGGTAAGAGAAGCTTGTCCAATGTCATACCTCTTGTTGATATCAGAGCAAACCAAATACGACTTCTAAAGTAACTTATTTCCTGCGATCATTCTCAAAATTCCTTAACATTGCATATGTCCAAAAACAGTGGTTCAAAACAAAATCGGCGAGAGACTGAATCTGTTTCCTCAAAGCATCCATATGCTTTAACTGTTAGGTTATTGAATACCTGTTTGAATCCCACTTGGTTAGTCCTGAAACAATTGAGAAATAACAGAAACGACGGCCTATGGGACTTTTACCAAAAATGCCATTTCGAGGCCTCTGGTTTCAGCTTTCGCACAAACTTGAACTTCAAAAGCTTGTAACACCATGAATTTTTATCGGATTTGCAAGATTCTTGTGTCAAAAATTAATTTAAAATCTCAGGACAAGGATGAATTGACCAAAGGTCCATTCAGCGCATGGTTATTTTTTAGTATTTAATCAAACGTCGAACAATTTTTTTGACACACCCTGTAGTATCTACCATGGTTATGCATCGAAGCTCCCTGAAAATCTCATGCTGTTTGTTACATGGTGTAGTTACTTTTCTACAATTTTTCGCAACATGGATAGCGTTTGCAATTTAAACTCTTTACTGTGGCCTTGTCGATGCTAAAGGCTTTCAATCACTGTAATTTAAATCATTTTAATCAATGTTAGAAACGGAATTTAAAGTAATTCTCTGCTGAAATTCAATGCCTATTTCTTTGAAGAAGCTATGTATTGGGGGATAGCAAAACGAATGCATGAAAAGAAGCTTCCATTTCTTCTGGTCTTCCTTACGGGGCACTTTGGTCAGCGGTATACAATTTTTCCTCATCTTGACCTCCCTATCTCAACCCTTCTTTGTTTTGTTGTCTCTTTCCAGTTTGCGGCTATGACCTTGAACTGTGTTTACTACGAATTTGCCCCGAAGCGCATAATTTCAGAATGGTTCCAACAATTTAACCATTGCTATCATATCACATCACCATACTTTGCAAATCACAGTTTATTCAAATAAGCTCTGTATGCAGGCCAAAATTAACAAAACAAATCGATCATATCATCCTGGAAAAATTCGGCTTTAATTGTCACATTTCCACAGGGCATCGAAGCCCAGAAGGAACAAATGGAGAATCATGGGTCCGCAGACTGGAGGATGGAGATGGGGTGTGTCAGTACCAGGTTGAACTTTAACCCCCCTCAATCCTAATTATACGAGGTGGAATCATCAGCGCTTCAAAGGGGATTTGAAAACAAAGCATGGTCATTTTTTTTGGTAAAGCCGGGCAATAAAATGGCAGTACAAGGCTGATTTGGTTAAAAAGTCGTAGCTTGAGGAAAGTCTCAGCAAAATGTTTTACGATGATTTACAACACAAAGTTAAAGTTTACATGTTTGTTGACAGATGCTGGCAACAGAAATGTTCTTGGCTGTCAAGTTTTTATTTGCTCAAGAGATGATCAGCTTTGCCCGATGAACTTCTCGACGGAAAGTTCCAAATGAATGTAAGACAAAGTTTAGATGACCAGAAAAGTGCGTGGATGTACGGTCTTTTTATTGTCGAAAACCAGAATTTTTTGCTTGTTGTCCGCAGATGGGAGCTGTAGGCACTATGCATCAAAACCTATCTCCTTCATAGTAGTGATTTGGTCACTGTCCTTCCCCGCAACATCTTTCTGGACGATTGATTTCTTCTCCATCTCTCAATTTCTTCCAATTAAGGTCTAGTGAATTCGGCTTGAAGTAGGCAGTGAAAGATGCGGTCTTTGAACTAGGCCTAAGAAATTATCCTACCTGAATGTCATGCAAAGAAATTTTTAATTTCCACTCCAAAATGTTTTGGGAACGTTGACACTGACACTATTCTGTGTAGGAGCGAAAGAAAAATATGGATCTTATCAGCTTCTATCATTTGCTGGGCTGATCGTCACGCTTGACGGTTGGAGAATGTGGCAATAGATAGACAATAAAAGGGCTCTCCTGACAATTACAACTCTTTCCCAGGATAATCAGGTCGTCTCAGCTTGTTTCAGCCTTTATCCCTATATATAAACAGCTCATTTCAGGTGGTATCAAATTGTTTCAGCTCGTTTCAACACGTTTCAAGTGGTTTCAGGTGGTCCCAACTCTTTTTGACTTGTATAAATCACAGTTGTCAAGTCTTGTTGAAAAGAATTCACGATTTTTGGAAGAAAAGGCATACGAGATTCACCCATTTACATGAGATGCAATGTGGTAAAAGACGTATCAAATTTTTTTCATGTTACTTTCACAGCAGAATGACTTTTCACTTCACAAAATGGTATGGGATTTAACGGATTACCGAGGCGCGGTGTAAAAATATGTATATACAATCTGATGTGAAAAGTAACCTGATGTGTGAGGAGTCCGGTATTGTGTATTGCACAGCTTAAAGCAACTCCCAGCCTGCGTGCAGCCTCTTGATAAGAAATTCAAAAGAAGGAAAAAAGTAGAGTCTGCACAACTGAGCCACTATTCTTGTTCAAGGGTTCCTCGGAATCAAGGAACCAAATTTTTTTGGGCTAGCAAAATCATTGTCTCCCTCAGTTTTAAAAAAGCATCTTTTTGAAATAAACAACGTTTTATGTTTCAAGTGAGGAAACGTTGACAAAGCATTGAATTTATGAGCATAATGCATTTCATAGTGGAGGTTACTACGATTTCACTTATGTAATTTTTCCTCACAAGAAAAACAAAAGGATTTGATAACCGTCTCATGACATAAAAGCTTGGAAATAAAATGCTGATGTCAGCGGACAACAATAGTAGCTCAGTTACACAGACTCCACTTTTCTCTCTCTTTTCGATATCTTATCAAGAGTCTGCACGTAGGCTAAGCAACTCCATGAAGAAGGGAATCCTCCAAGAAAACATGGATCCTGCCTCCTGAAGTGAATTCACTAAATTTGCCTGGCATCTGACTCCATAGCTTACACCGAAACCATGGTAACATTTGGGTATGGCTAGCAGTTCCTTTTCGAATGGTTCCAATGGCCCCCCTGTAAAGGCAACGCCTAAACATACGTATTCAGGTGCGGTTTCTAATGAAATTGATCCTGTTCAGTTCAGTTCAGTTTCATTTATTTTAATTCACAACATACAATTTATGATTCTAACGATACAAGCAAATAACTAAAGTACACAGATTGAAAATAATGTCACAAAAAGTTAATTCAATTATACAGAAAGTTCATGCAGGGTGTCTTAAAAAAATTGTTCAACGTTTCATTAAATGTTGAAAATAACGATCACATGAACAGATTCATTAGAAGATAGCCCTGTTCCTAAGATTATGAAGTAATTCATGTCATGCGTCTCGTTGATATCAGAGCAAACCAAGTAGGACTTCCAAAGTAATTTAATCCTTCTGATCATTTTCAAACTTTGCATATGTCCAAAACAGTGGTTCAAAACATAATGAGAGACTGAATATGTTGCCTCAAAGCACCCATATGTTTGAATGTTAGGTTATCGAAAACTTGTTCAAATCCTATTTCGTTTGCCCTGAAATAATTGAAAAATAGCAGAAACGATGCTCTATGAGATTTTTTTACAAAAATGCCATTTCGAAGCCTCTGGTTTCAGTTTTTGCACAAACTTGAACTTCGAAGGCTTGTAACTCCATGTATTTTTAGCAGATTTGCAAGATTCTTGTGTTGAAAATTGATTTAAAATCTCAGGAAAGGGGTCACTTGACCATTCAGCGTATCGTTATTTTTTAGTATTTTATCCAACGTCGAACAATTTTTTGAGACACCCGGTACAATATACAAGTACAAGGAGGGCTAAATAAATTGTATGCAGGGAACTATGAGGAGCTCTCTCTTTGTAGATAAACTAATCGAGGAGAGAATCCCCCCCCCCCCCACATCTATCCTAAGATATAATCAAATTAATTTATGTGAGTCTAAATAATTGTGCAGTTACAATGACAAAATAGCTTAGATTCTTGTCTTGGTTTGAACATTATTTTCGATGGAGCATCTCGGGTTTCCAGGGGTAATGTATTCCAATATTTAACACCATGATATCGAATAGACTTTAGACCATACTGAAGGCTGTTTTTGTAGACATCTACAGATCACCTTGACTGGTCTTGTGGAATACTGATGACCTTGACTGGTCTTGTGGAATACTGATGAACAAATGAACTGAGTAGGAAAAGTCATGAAAGCAACTAGGTTAAGTTTTATTAACAGAATCAAAGACAAAATGTAAGAGTCACAGCTCAAAGATCTCAGAGAGTTTCAGGAGCTTAAAATCATTGAAGACTGGAACAGAGGGAGACATACGAGGCTGGAATGAGATAGCTCTGACTGCTTTTTTCTGTAATTTGAAAATTGGATCAATGTATGATGCATATGTTTGACCCTAAAAAATTCGACCATATTGTAAGAAGGACAGAGACAAAGCATTGTACAATCAGTTTATTACATCTAATGCCATTTAAGTTCCTAATTTTGAAAAACATTCCACATGTTCTAGCTAATTTTGAGAGTTCACTGAGATGGTATTTCCAGGTTAGATGCTCGTCCAGGAGGAGACCTAAGAACTTTAAAAACTTCACCCTTTGATATGTTTCTTCCCTATTTTGATATCAGAACCAGAAGGAAGCATTGACGGATGAAGAATGAAAGATAATGTAGTTCGTCTTATCAATATTTCTTGATTTGCGCTGCGGAGAAGAACGCAAATCTTTAAAATGCCGTTGGAAACAAACTCAAGGTACAGCGTGGATAGCTGAACATTGATAAGGCTAAACAATAGATAAACAATAGTGAAAATAAGATATGCTGGCGTATGTTCAAGTGTACGTGTGGAGGCGCAAAACAGACACTAACGACGCAAAAGGCACGGTTTCATATGCGTATGCGCACATTTGCAACGTGCAGAAAGAACCTTTTCTTTGTTTTGTAACAAGTCTGCTTGCAGTTCGGTTGATGAAGCAAACTCCCTGGATCATTGAACTCGAAAGGACTTTCTGTCGTTGCAGAGGCACCCAAAGGCAGAAGAACGCTAAGCGAAGTAGGAACGAACGAATTTGAGTGATAGCTAATGCTGAAATTTCAACTGTTAAGTTTGATGAATCAACAAGGCAATTTTTGTTACGTTTAGGAAGGACGGCAGCATCTCTACAAAATTGCTGTGTCTCTTCAAGGAACTGGTGAAGGAAAATGTTGACTTCTGACCGTGTAAAAGTTGAAATTTTTCTTTTGGCTTACTCTTACCTTCGTGCGCTCCTACCGTAAGCAAGTGCAAGATCATGGCCAGGTCTCTTTGCTCCAGAAAATTTAGGAAAATCGTTCTGTTAGGCCCTGCAACTACGCGAGTCAAAGTAAACTCTGCAAAACAAGCAAAACAAAATTCCACTTTGAATATTTGTCCTCGGAATGATGATGGGACACCCAGATAAGGGATTTCATGTCCAAAGCATTTAGTTCAAACTTTAGATATAAGCAGACATTAAGGTCGCAAATCTTAAGATAGTAATATCTCTTGTTATAGTTTATTAGTATCATTTTTTTTATTATGAACGTTGTAGACTAGTGTTGAGGGTGCGGTGCACAAATGAGTACCAACAGTTGTTTTGATTTTGCAATGCACCTTTGCTGGCATCTACCAGACCTGGTCTCTTTTTCATTTCCCATAAGAGACAGTTAATGTTGTTCACCCCAAACAAATTTCTGTGTCTTAATTTCTTGCTGCTTTTTGACAAGTCCTTTTTTGTTGTTTAAGACTAATGGGTTTAAATCCTTGTAGTTCCAGCATATCTTCTACCACAAGATTGGCCTTAAAGAAACGCTTGCTGATTAAGCATTGTACTGAGGACCTATCTTCATCCAGCAGGTATGCTCATAAGTTTCAGTAGAATTTGTAGAGTATCCACAGGTTTATTTGTACTTAAAGGAACAATATGTCAGATTAATTTGTTAGTATTCGAATTAAAGGCTTTGCGCAAGGTTGAAGGTTTGTATTTGCAAAGTGGCAAAGCAGCCTGCAAAAGATGAGCCCAACAAGGTGTGGAGACAGGGGAGTGCAGTTGGAGGCCATTCGCAGCAAATTTTATGCGCTGTGAGAAATGGATGGGCAAACAACGATGCTGTTGCTGCGTGTTTTCTTTGTCCTACTTATGGAGAAGCCTATTTACCATTGCACACTCTCTTTGATGTTTTGATGGACCTTTTTACTTGCTAGAACATAGGTTTGGACCGAGCGTCCAATCAGGTCACTTTTGCCAAGGAAAACAAAAAGCATAATTTCAGCCATGCATCAGGAATACTTGCTTTCCTTTTCTAAAATATTGGAAAGTTAGGCGTTGCGGGAAGAACCGTATAGGCTAAGTAAGGTCTTCCTTTTCTCAATCTGAAGGGTTTATGATGTCATTTCGATTACCTTTCATTGTTTCTGGTATTATCATTATCCACGACATCTTCGTTCCGCCGAATTCATGGGAAAAGCCATGCGATTAACGAAATGAAAGTACCATATGATCAACTTTCAACAGTCTCTTGCACAACAAAGAAGCCAAGAAGAAAAAAGAAATGTTGCTCAGTCTTCTTCATCACTTGCAGCAATTAAAGATTGCAGCCAACTATTGCGCCGTACAGCCATAAGTTTGACAAATCTCGGGATAGAGAGGATCATGTTGAAGTTCGCGTAAACGGGGCTAATAATCACGAAGAAGCAGACACTACTTTTATGGCATCGGTTGACGTTGGGAACTTTTCACTCAGGATGCTGTCATGATGCGATCTACCTCCATCTTCCGTTGTTCTTGTCACAAGGATTTGACACAATGAAAATCTCCGTTGATAATGGTAACGGAAAACAAAGAAAAATAATCGATATGACATCATCAACCCTTGAAATTGAGAAAAGGAAGGTCCCATTTGGGATATACGCTTTTTCGAGCAACGAGTGTGTTTCTACTTTTTTTCAGAAAAGGGAAGAAAGCATTCTCGAGAACAATGTCGAAGCAAACTGAATTGATAAGCCTCTTTACAGATTTGGGAAACTCACTTTGGGAAACAGATTTGGGAAACCGGGTGACCCAGAAAAAAGTGACCCAAGGCAATCTCTTATAGAAAGAAAAGTAAGTGGTCGATTGAGATTCTTCAAACCTGGTTCTGTCCCTAAAAGACCAGCCTACATCAAGAATATTTTCAAATTTTTGCACGTTAAATTTCCCGAATTAAGGATTTCGTTGAAAATGGCTTGCTTGAAATGCTCAAAGAAGTCGTCAAAAACAGGGGATCGATTTGCAACCATTTCTGATCTTCAAAATAACGAAAAGTATGTTTCATTCACCCTGGCAATATTTTAGGTAAGTGGTGACTTTAAACTTTCTATAGATACTTTCAACAAGTTTCCTATTCTCATAGTGAAATTAGATACGCTCCTCGTCTGAAATGGCTGTAGATCGATCCCCTGTTTTCAAATTTTGAGCATTTCAAGCAAGCCCTTTCCCACCATATCCTTAATTCAAGAAATTTACCACGCCGAAAAAATTGCGAAAATACTCATAACGTAGGCTAGTCGTTTAGGGGCAGAACAACGCTTGATGCATTTCAATCGGCCACTAACTTTTCTTTCTATAACAGGTTGCCATTTATCACTTTTTTTCTGGGGAGCCCGGTATACTATCTCTTTAAAGGGTCTGTTTGATCCAGCATGCCTTGCACGTGTCGTCTCTTGGTTTGCCTTTGTTGTCGCCATTTTCATGGGCCATGAAAATATCGACAAACAAAGGACAACCAAGACTCGACACGTGCAAGGAATGCTGGATGAAACAGGCCTTTTAAGGTGAACTGAAGCGCAAATTTTTTTATTGATGCAAATGATTGTTTACTAATGCGCAGTCTTTCTATTTTCTCATTCTTTCAACTTGCACAAAAGAAAGACTGCACGCAGGCTACAGGAAATGGTAATATTTGAATCAATTTGATGCATACAATCTCCAAGTACAATCTTTCTCTTTCCAATGAGATCCAGGTTAGGTGGATTAATTGAATTTTTCATAGCTTAATTGACGTTTTCTTAAGTATGGCCCATTTTAGATGCCGGAAAGCAATAGGGCAATCGCTTTGGTGAACATGCATCTTTTGTGAGAGCATATTTTCTCAACATGAACAAATGCATCTCATGGGGTTAAATTTGTCATTTTCCTTACTTAATGCATCACCTCATGACTTTAGGCCTGAAATGCTTTCACAAAATTTGTTTCGTAATTTTTGCTGTAAAGAGGGTGTTGATTTTGCGCTTGCAACATGCAGCATTTGAAATTGGGCATATTTACTAAAATATCAATTAAAGGATAAAGGATTCCATTAATGTATCCAAACTGCGTATCATTTTGATGAAGAAAGATTTTTTAAGATTTCCACTTATAGTTGGCTGGCGTTTTTTCTGAAATGCCCTATATTTCAATAAATCATCCAAATAATTTGCAAACAAAATGACGTCATCAACTAGATCTTGATATCAGTGGATAACTTGAAAAACGAAATGACATATCAAAGAAATTTAGACAGGATTCCGTATCATTCGACAGTACCGTTCATTTGCATCGATGCAAATGTTCGCTTCAGATCAGCTTTCAATGGTTTGCATTAATGGTTTATAGAAGCTTGTGTGTGAACGGTCTGGAAACCAAGGAATATATCTTTAGTAAATGTGCCACAACACAAAATAATAACGCTTTGATTTTGTTTAGATGACGTGCCAGTATTTACGTGGCAGTTAGTTATGAACCAGCGATACATAGCCCCCATGAAGGACAATGCTAGAATCTTACAAAGGTGTTGGATCCCTACAAAACCCTACGTTTTTGCGGAAATATTGTCCTTATCCCCACATTCCCACGTTGTCTCACTGCGTGAAAAACCCTCGTGGCATTTCATTCAACATTAGTGGAGGGGTGGGGGCAAAAGTTGGATTTTTTGAACAGGGGGCCAACACTTTTGTCAGAGATTAGGAACGTGCATTGCCTCTTCGGTCAGCAATGAGCCTCACCGCAAGGTATATACATCTAGCCTTTTTAGATGTCCTTCTGTTGTTAGTAATTGTAAGACTTATGCCATTTCATCATGAAAACGAGGCTGATGGTCCCCTTAGCAGTCCTAAATTTAGCTTTCAGCATTAAGGGTGCTTACTGTACTCTAAGAACTACATGTCCGTCTCTAAAACTGTTTTGTCGTTGGTTTCCCTCATATATGAAAGAAGGAGACTTTAAACACGAAAACGAGGGTGAGCCCCGTATAACATCGACTTTCGAAATTAATACCCTTGAATTGACTGTAAACACTTGGTCTCACGAAGTTCACATTTGAGTGATCATTCCCCTTTTCTCCGTCTGGTCCATAGAGATAAGCCATCGATCTTTAAACTCGGCTTCGTGTATTGTTTTTAGTGGCTTGTAGAAATTGGATAGATAGTTGTTTGGCACGCATGGCACGGTAACAGAGATATTCAATAATTCTTTTCATAGAAGAAATCCCAGCAGAGACTCAGGTACCTCAGATGATGACTCAACAGCAGATGCGGCAAGTTCTGGGATAGACCAGCTGTAAGTACAGCAGCTAAATATTTGTTGCTAAGTTAACATGCTACCGGCCTAGAATGGTATAGAGGCGTTTGCCTAAATGCAACATCACAGTTTAGGCACTATCCACCGATTTGAATGAAATTTCTATCATTTTATTGCAGAAAGCCTGACTTAGATGTCTATATTTATTGCACAAAAGTCGGTCGCACAATTACAGCGTTACAGGTCATCACCCTCGGAAGTTGTTTTTGAACTTGAAAGAAACTAATAAAAGTTTTAATACCGCTTTTCTAGGCTTCATTTTTAAGTCATTACAAAGTGTGCATGGTCGTTCTGCAATGAGTTATAATGCGGGACTGTTATGATTATTATAAATAAAGTAATAATAACAATGATAATGGAAACTTTTCATGATAATATCAATTTAAATAACATGCTACTTAAAAACAAAATTTGAGATAAAAGATATCAAGTTACAAAGATATTAACAGAAATCAGACTACTCTCTTCGGTGAAGGCATAGTCTGCCTGCATTCGCCTAGGTGCTTGAAAATAATTATAATAATAATAATGGAAACTTCATACATTTTCAACAAAATTTAAAACTACTAATACTATACCAGTCGACCTCCTCTCTAATAACAGGCAGAGATACAACTGCTGGATACCAAGGAAAAAGAAAGATACCTAAAGTTCAATTACATGTTTAAATGTTCAAAATGTTCTGTAAAGGAAAAAGAATTGTTCACTAGCAATTAAATTGTCTAGAGCTGGAGTAATGACTGTTCTGTCCATTGTTTATTCCTGCGGCAAAAGATATAATAACCATTGTTTACACCTTAAGGCTATATTAGCTGCCGTTTTTATTATATATGTTGATGTCTTTTCTCCTATACCAATGCTTGACATCATGGTTAAAAATGAAGTACAAGACTTACCGAAAACTCCAATGCTACCCATTGACAAATTCACAAAATTTACCTCATCATATTCATCGTTTAACCTGTGAGATAGTTCTTCATACTTGGCTTCCTTCCTTGCAGCGTTCTTTTCAATATTTACCTCGAATCCAACTGTCAACTCCATTATGTACAACGTTGCACCTTTGACAACCAACAAATCAGGTCTTAGTTCCATACCAGTAATAACACAAGATGATTCCCAGCCATCCAAGTCTACATAGAGCGATACATCCTTCAAAGAACTCAGCGTCCTAGCTATGAAGCTAAGGACAGAATTGTGTCTCCAGGTGTAACGGCCTTGGTCCAAATATTCCCTACAACCAGCAATAACATGTGATAATGTTTCATGTTCTTTACAAAATGTACAACGAGAATCATCCGTCTGTCCCCACAACACCATATTGCTCCGATTGGCCAGAGTATTGTTTAGAAATCTAATAGCGAAGTTAAAGATGTTTTTTGGCATCGAGTGATGAACATCTGACCAAAGCTTGATAAATTTTGGCTGTATATTGCTAACAAGAAAATTAAAAAGCATCCCTTGACTCACAAGCTTGTTCTCTATCCTCTGTTCTTTTTCGTTTCTGATCGATTTTAGCGCTTCCCGTGTACTATTGAACCTATCAAACTGGACATTTGTTCCTTTGTTAGACTCTTTATAGATTTCCTTAACGTCCTCGTTAGGAGAGTTCTTCAAGCAATTTCTCAACACTGTTTGGCAGAGAGTAAATTTTGTAGATGGCATCATAATATCTACAGGGTGTCTCAAAAAAATTGTTCGACGTTTGATTAGATATTGAAAAATAAGGACAACATGAACAGGCTCATGGAAAAAAACCCCGTTCCTAAGATTATGAAATAATTTTAGAGACTAAAATCGTGCAAATCGGTCGAAAATTCACTGAGTTACGAGCTCTCGAAGGTCAAAAATATGAGATAGCCGAAACCAGAGACCCCCCAGATTACTTGTATTGCAAAAAGCTCAAAGACGGAGGTTAGAGAAGGTTATCCAATGTCATACCTCTCGTTGATGTCAGAGCAAACCAAATACGGCCTCTAAAGTAGATAATTTCTTGCGATCATTCTCAAAATTCCTTAACATTGCATAGGTCCAAAAACAGTGGTTCAAAACAAAATCAGCGAGAGACTGAATCTGTTTCCTCAAAGCATCCATATGCTTGACAGTTAGGTAATCGAATACCTGTTTGAATCCCACTTGGTTGGCCCTGAAACAATTGAGAAATAACAGAAACGACGGCCTATGGGACTTTTACCAAAAATGCCATTTCGAGGCCTCTGGTTTCAGCTTTCGCACAAACTTGAACTTCAAAAGGTTGTAACCCCATTAATTTTTAGCGGATTTGCAAGATCCTTGTGTCAAAAATTGATTTGAAATCTCAGGACAAGGGTGACTTGACCAAAGGTCCATTCAGCATATCGTTATTTTTTAGTATTTAATCAAACGTCGAACAATTTTTTGAGACACCCTGTAGACCAAATTTATCTTTGGAAAGTAAGCAAATATCAAGGGTTCCGTTGATGGGGATATCCAACCAGCGTCGTAAATATGAAGCAACAATATTATCTAAGTTATTTTTGACACACGTAAGGCCTAAATTTGCTATAGTGAGATCCCACGATATCTTGCTAAGGACGTAATGATTGTATAATTGCATTTTGTTCTTTGGATGAAGAGGAAGAGCATCGATGGCTGTCATCAAATCTTCGATTTTCGTTTTAGCCTTGTCCCTGTGCTTCGATTCTTCCATTTCAAAATTATAGTACCTTCCACGATACTGGAAATTTTCATCCTTTTTCACTTGTGGTATCAGAGAATTGTTTACGTATAACATTGGTTGAAATTGCTGACATTTGGTGCCCTTTTTAACCATGCCGAAGGAGACACATTTGTCAATTCGAATTATCATTCCTGACCATTGACACCAACGAGTGAATGCATTTAACAGAACTTGATTTTCACTTTCTAGTCCTGATACTACGGAAGCGTCGTCTGCAAATTGAAACCAATGCCTTGGTGTGAAGTTTGCACTACTTCTATAGCCCATCTGTTGAAACGCGTCAGCTTTGATATATTGAATAAAGGTATTGATACACATATTGAATATCAATGGGGACAAACAGTCGCCTTGCAGAACACCCCTGCCAACTTCTATGAATGGTGTACGAAAATCAGATGTGATGATGGATGTGTTAAATTCCTTGTAGAGGCTATCAATGACGTCAGAGATTGGTTCAGGAATTTTATGATAGTTGTTGACCTCCTTGATAAGATTATGATGAACTTCCCCAAACGCGTTTTTGAGGTCGATTAATGTAATTACAAGAGATCGTTGCTTTCGACGAGCTGTGTTTATCAAGTGTGCCATGTGTGCTGTATGTTCATAAGTTCCTGGGATGCCGGGGGTAAAACCTTTTTGTATGTTGTGTTCGATCATCTCATTTTCCTTCAGGAAATTGTATATTTTGTTTCGTAAACATGATGTGAATATTTTCAACGGTATTGACTCCAATGTGATTGGCCTAAAATTTGCAGGATCTGATTTATCGCCTTTTTTATGAAGTAAAATTGTGACTACCCTTTTCCATTCGTGGGGCACAGACCCCTGACGCCAGGCTAGTGATATCAGGTCTGTTATGTATGACCTCAAATACGGACAATGCTTAAAAGGAATGACTGATATTTGGTCAAGGGGGCATGGACTCCCGGAAGATTTCATTTTGCGAATTACACGAGTTACTTCTTGATATGTTGGGGGGCTCAAGTCAAACGATTTCCTTGGGTTAGGAAATCTTGGTATCCAGTTGGGAATACTGAATATCTTGTTGGGGCGAACGCGACTCAAAACTGACTTGAAATATTCTTGACATCTGGTTCTATCAAAAGAGGGCAAAGCAGATTTAGGCCTTTCAATAAATTCCTTAGCATAAGACCATAGATTCTTTTTAACTCTTGCGTCATGATCCGTAGCGTAAATCGAAACATTTTCGTTGACACTGGAACTGTCTGAAGCCAAAAGCTTCCTCAACAAACGCGATACGTATTTTATTTCTGTTGCAGGGGCACTTGAATTTTTCAGCGTTTTGAGAGCCTTTTTCAGCTCTGATTTGTTGTGACTTTTATACTTCCTTTTCAAGTCGTCATCGACATTATTTTTATCGACTGTGCCATAATTTTCCTTGAAAAATGTATAGATAGTTTCATGAAACCTTTTAATGTTATCTCCAAGGCTGTCGCCATTTATGGACGAAAGCGGGAGAGCAGCACGAAAGAAATCGTTTGCTGATTTCCATTGCGATTCACTAGTTGGCAGTTTAACGCCTTGTTTCACATCAGGAATAACATCTAACTGTTCGATTTCCAAATCATTGTTCGAAAGTTCCTCCTCATTGTTTTGCATGAAGTCTTCCAATTCAGTTCCGATGCCTTGCAACACTCTGCACGATCTTTGATGCCTTCTGAGACCACGAAGGCCTTTACATTCTTTACCACAACAACACCTAGCTATTGAATTAGTTGGTATTGTATTATTCACTTGAGTGCGGTTTTCCAATGCGTTGTTTTCCTCCTGAGTATTGTCGACGAGCTTCTTCTAGCATCGCCAAGTATGGCGGCCTAGCGACTGAAAGTCAATCCCACAGAAATTGCAAACAACCAACGTCACAAGAGCACTAATAATTAGTCGACTCGTCATCATTTCCAGCTCATAGACTCCTAAAATCGCAAGCAACCTAACAATGTAAATTAAAGCTAAAAGTGTATCCAAAATTTGCCATAAAACTACGACCTCAGCAAGCGAGCGTCATGCACGTTCGCAATCATGAGATAATCATCTAATATCAGATAATCAATCATAATAATAATAATAATAATAATAATAATAATAATAATAATAATAGTAATAATAATGATGATAATTATTATTATTAGTGTTATTATTATTATTATTATTATTATCATTATTATTATTATTATTATTATTACTATTATTATTATTATTATTATTATGGGATTTTAAGCATTGCTGCACTGGCTGGTCTTATTGCCGTTTTTTTTTCTTCCTGTTAGGCGAGTCACAACACATGACTAAAGGCTAACAGATGTCCTTCTCCTTTAAAGTTCTAGCACTTTTCTCAGTATTCTTGCCGTCCCCAATAAAGCAGTCTTCTGCAGTACTCCAACCTCAGGCACAATGTCCATCTTTTCAATCCAACATTCAAGATCTTTTGTAACGCTTCCGAGGGCACCAATCACTACTGGAACAACTTTTGCACATCGCAATTCCCACAACCTTTTTATTTCCCTTTTCAGATCTTGGTACTTTTCTACCTTCTTTAACTCTTTTCTGCAATCCTCGTATCCGCAGGTACAGCAATATCAACTATCACAGCCTCTTTCTTTTCCTTATGAACTACTATAACTTCTGGTCTTCTTGCCTGAATGACGTTATCACATTGTACATTGATATCCCACAGAATTTTCACAGCCTCGTTCTCAACAACGCCCTCTGGGGTGTGTTCATACCACTTATCGGAATGCTGAAGCCCGTGTTTCTTACACAAATCCCAGTGTACTTTCTTTGCCACGTTATCGTGGCGCCTTTTGTAATCCCTCTGGGCTAATTTCTCGCACTCTGCAACAATATGTTGTATGCTTTCACCTCGTTTACCACACATTCTACACAGTGGACTGTCGCTGCTCTTATCTATATAGTGCTTGACATAGTTAGTCCTTATTGCTTGCTCTTGTGCAGCACATAAGAGAGCTTCCGTTCCAACCTTCAAATCACTCCTTGAAAGCCATTCCCAAGATTTAATCCTGTCTACCTTTTCTGGCATCTCTCTAACAAATTGCCCATGCATTGCCTTTCCTGTCCATTTTTGTTTGAGTTCTTCTACTTTTCTCCTTTTGAATTCTTCTCTCTCCATTGTTTCCTCTGTTTGTATGGTTCCTGATGCACACACACCTCTTATCAGCAACTCTTCTGAGTTTGCCACATAGAAACCTAAGCTGTTTTCTTCTCCTTTTACACATTGCTTCACACTGATAAGGCCACGACCTCCTTCCTTCCTTTCATGTAAAGTCTGTCCACGTAACTCTTTGGGTGCATGGCACCATACATTGTCAGGTATTTCCTTGTCTTTCTATCGATGCTTTTCAGTTCACTCTCTCTCCAGCTTATTATTCCTGCTCCATATCTGAATATTGCAACTGCCCAGGTATTAATTGCAGTTATCTTGTTTCTCCCATTCAACTTGGATTTTAGAATTAACCTCAGCCGTCGCTTATACTCCTTCATTATTATTATTATTATTATTATTGTTATTATTATTATTATTATTATTATTATTATTATTATTATTATTATTATTATTATTATTATTATTATTATTATTATTATTATTATTACTATGCTAACTTTTCTGTACATCCCTAGGGTAACTTTCCATAGATTCGCTAGCTGCTAAACAATCTTAGCAAATGCTGAATCCGGGACAGCCCGATAGGGAATTCCACCCCACCACCACGTGCAGAAAGGCACGAAGTTACCAGAGGAAAACACAGAAAATAACGCTAGCAGGGCCTCCCTACACCCCATTCAAGTATGAGTTCAAGGAGCTTCCAGTCTTTCTCAAATTCACAAAGGAAAAAAGTTTTTTGTATAATCATCTGGGATTCAGCTACTGCTAAAAGAAGAGTTAAGCAGTATTCGAATTTTTCGGAGGGTCACTTGCGGGAGTAGAAAAGTTTCCAGTATAAGTTTAAGAGCTCCCAGTCCCTTTTCTAACTCACAAAGGACACTAGAAAATATTTTAACTTGTGCAAAGCAGCAAAAATTCTATTGTTTGTTATAAGATTTTTCAGATAGACCAATTGTAAATTTAGCATTATCACCATGTAAATAATTTTAGGTGTAAACAACGTAATGTCTATAAATGCTCGGCTGCCATGTAAAGTTTTTTATACTGATGAAGATTTTAATCGAAACGTTTACGTAATCCAACAGTGTTTGTTTTTATATTATTATTATTATTATTATTATTATCTTTATTATTATTATTATTATTATTATTATGTAACAATAAATAATGATAAATGCTTGGAGTGAAAAGCAAAAGCAAGGAGAAAAGAAAAGAACCATGGTGGAAACGTAGGCTTGAAGGGCAAGTTAAAGAGTTGAAAAGAGATCTAGGTCGAGTGAATGCTTTAGTTGAAAGAAAAACAGTAAAGAAAAAGATATAGATTCACTGCAAAGAAAGTACAAGGTCTAGCAGAAAGGATTGCAGACAGTGAAGGAGGAGCTGAGACAAAGGATCAAGGCCAAACACGGAAAGATTACAAGATATGACCAAAGAACTAAGCAATACCAACAGACAGTTTAAGAACAACGAAGGTGGATTTTACAAACAGCTGAACAGTGGAGGAGAACAAGGTGAAAGTGAAGTGCCAGATGCAAAAAAAGCAAAGCAGTTCTGGACAGATATGTGGAGTACAGAGGTCGAACACAACAGGGAGGCAGAGTGGTTAGAAGATTTTAAGACGAAGATGAATGCAGGGCCAAGACAAGCAGAAGTGAATGTTACCTTGAGAGAAAATAAAGAAGATCCTCAAAAAAGTACCAAACTGGAAGGCACCTGGACCAGATGGTGTACAAGGATTCTGGCTAAAAAATTTCACAACAATGCATACATATTTGGAGAAATATTTCACTGAATGCTTGGAAGGACAGACACCATCATGGATGACAAAAGGCCGAACTGTTCTGTTACAGAAGGATAAGTCAAAGGGAAGAGATGCAAGCAGCTACCGTCCTATCACGTGTCTACCGCTTTGTTGGAAGTTGCTAACAGCACTAATATCTGATGAAATTTATTCGTTTTTGGAAAAGAACCAGCTTCTACCCGAGGAATAGAAGGGATGTAGGAGGAAGAGCAGAGGAACGGCAGACCAATTGTACATAGACAGGATGATACTGAGAGAGGTTAAAACAAGGAAAAAGAATTTAGCAATGGGATGGATTGACTACAGGAAAGCATTTGACATGGTGCCTCATTCATGGATATTAGAGTGTCTGCATATACTAGGAATAAACAATACCTCAATGAAGTTCCTAGAAAAGACAATGAGAGATTGGAGGGTTGAGCTGACATGTGCTAATGAATCTCTAGGAGAGGTTAAGATAAAAAGAGGTATTTTTCAAGGAGATGCATTATCACCCCTTCTTTTCGTTATAACACTCATTCCCCTCACCAGTGCACTGGTGAGGAATACACTGCAGTGTATTAAGAATGACAAAACCTGGATACTAATTTGCAAAAAATAGAGAAAAGATTAATCACCTTCTTTACATGGACGACCTTAAGTTGTATGCGAAGAGCGAGAAATAACTTGATTCACTTGTACAGACGGTCGGAGTGTTTAGCAAGGACATAGGCATGCAATTCGGGATCGAAGAATGCTCAACATTGTTTATGAAGAGAAGAAAAAGGATAAAATCAGACGGAATCAAAATGCCAGATGATCAAGTCATGAAATCGCTGAAAGAAGACGAAGGATACAAATATTTGGGTGTATTACAAGCAGATGAAGTGCAGGTAAAAGAGATGGAGGGAAAAGTCGGAATATAAGAGAAGAGTGTGAAAGATTCTGGAGACAAAATTGAACGGGGGAAATGTCATCAAGGGTATTAATACATGGGCTATTCCTGTATTGAGATACTCAGCTGCTTTCCTTAACTGGACTAAAGCCGAGCTTCAAGAGATGGATCAAAGAACGAGGAAACTTCTACCATTGACAGTGGACTCCACCCTAGAAGTAATGTCGACAGGTTATATATACCCAGGAGAGAAGGTGGAAGAGGACTCATGAGCGTTGAAGATACTGTCAATCTGGCAACGATTGGCCTGAAAAGATACGTCAAAGAAAGCAAGAAGAAACTGCTAGTTGCAGCTAGAGGCGACACTAAGAATGAGGAACTTGAAACAGAGAATGAGTTTAAGAGAAAGAACACACAAGAAAGGAAAGCCAATTGGAAAGAGAAAGTGATGCATGGACAATTCCTGAGACAAACAGAGGATGTGACAGATAAAGATCAATGGTTGTGGCTACAAGATGGAAGCCTGAAGAGAGAAACCGAGACCCTCATTATGGCAGCACAAGAGCAGGCAGTGAGAACAAACTTAGTGAAAGCAAAAATTGATAAGACTCAAGAAGACAGTACGTGTAGGATGTGTGGTAAAGCAGATGAGAGCATCAACCACCTCTTAAGCGAATGTAGTAAAATGGTCCAAAAAGAGTATAAACGGAGGCATGATTGGATAGGAAGAAAGATACATTGGGAGGTATGCAGAAAATATGGTCTTGACACAAAAGATAGATGGTATGAACATGAGCCGCAAGCTGGATGCGAAAACGAAGATTACAAGATCTTATGGGACTTTTCAATACAAACAGACCACGTCATCGAGGCAAGGAGGCCCGATATGATTACAGTTGACAAGAAAAACAACAAATGCCAGATTAGAGACTTCGCTGTTCCATTCGATACCAGGGTTTCTGAAAAAGAAAAGGAAGAGATATTCAAGTACCAAGACTTACCATTATCAAGCCAACGTGTCTTGATAAGGGGCTATGCTCGAATGGTCGCTTCTTTCAATTCGCATCAAAGTGCTTATATTTTACGTTATTTACTTGTTTACGTGTGGAGTTCTCAAAGACTCACACATGTTGTAGTTTCTTGTTTTGATTGAACTAACACCGCTACAACTACGACTCATTTCCGGATTGGCAGAGATGGATTGCCCTCATGTTAACTCAATATGGTCCGAACAATGGAGCCTAAATCATCTGCTATTTTCTTTAAACTACCGAGCCTAAAGTGCCACAAAAGGCAGTTTTCCAGATTTGCTATATCATAAGATTACCTATCAGTACTTAGTTGAATGTTGCTTCGAGCCATGATTGAGAAAATTACTCATATTCTCTTTGGGACACAAAGATGAAAAAGTTTGTGTCCTTTGATACTATTTCCCCGTTTGACAGGTTTGCCGGCTTTACAGGAAACAGGGTCCTCACTGAAGCGACGAGAACAACATCAGTTCAATAAAATGGGCGAAAGTTGATGGTCTTACCTGACTAAGGCTAGAGTCCTCGTGTGCTTATTAATTAGGTGCAGGGTAAGACGTTGCAAATAAAGACTAAGTCAAGTAAATAAGGTCTCCTTCCCCAGGTAATTTCCCAATCATCAGTCTGGCACATGGTTACGTTTTTGTCTCGCTTCATTTTTCAGAGGAATATTGTTTGCGTCAAATTGCGTATTTTTGTGGCATGGAAACTGCGAATAACTCTACGCTGTTGATTATGATTTTACTGTGTTTATTTCAAGCTATTCAGTAAGTCATATAGAGAAATTTATCCTATGTATCCTTGTTTCAATATATAACATCTTTCCCCACATTGCATGTTATTTTAACCGTATCTCACCTGGGAGTTTTGAAGCAGTCAATGCCTGGGGAGGGATGGATTCCACTCTCCCTCTTTTTCTTCGCTGTTATAGTAGCTATGATTATCAAACGTGGTAATAAGTTGGAATTCGATGCAAGCAATCAAAGCCACGTGATTAACTCAAACTAACTCGGCTTTCTCTGTTGCTATGACAAAAGGAAGAGAATATGCTATGATTATCATGATTATCAGTTTCTTGACTAAAACAATAGAATTAGGTACTTAAGCCAAATTTTTGTTTCAAATTGAGTTGGATATCATTAGGTACATGTGTAAGAATAATTTGCATGATGTTGATTTTTATATCTGCAAAAATTAAAATAAGTTGTCCAGTTTTTGCTGACTAAACTGTAAAAATATTGGTTGCCATGGTTACGGTGCTATATTTAGAATTTCGAAAATTTCTTCATTCGATACAGAATAGATATAAAGTCAAAGTAGCGGAGCCTTGGAATGCTGTTTTCCATATTTCAGCAGTGGGAAACAAAGATTTTGTTTGGGGGACGACATCGACCTCCCTCAGGTGAGATAGGGTGAAAGGATGATGTATTGTGCTATTTCTTCCATGATATTATTTCTTTGTAGGTTGGTTGAAGATGACATCGTTGTTGTTACACCAAATGGTACGTAAGCGATATGATCTTGATCACAGTGACTCATTTGTCAGTGGGCTACGATTTCAAGATATCTTTCATTCAATTCTGATTCTGACATCATCGGAAACGACAACGAGAAGTCATATGCGTATAGAAAATAGTGAGTGTGGCACAAGAAGCAACCGTCAAGGCCGTTGGCGGGGAAGTTGTGTCCGGACAATAATTCAGTCTTTGATAGTAGATAGGGTGCTGGTGGGAGTTATCGAATTTCTAAGAAAAGAAAGCTTTTTCTTCATAAAACAATACTAGTTGATCAAAATTGAATTCCAAAGCCAAGGCAGCCATTTTTTCTCATTTTCTCAAATTTTTTGATTTAGTTTGTCCGTTTCCTTGTTTCTCGGTATTCGTCTACCTCCAGCGGGGACTTTCAGTGAATGCGTTCAAATACCTACTAGGACAATTTTTTTTTCAGCGCAGTCACATCTGATGAAAAAGAGACATTAGCCGATTATTAAGGGTGCTGCTTCTTTGGTTTAAGTCATCCAAATTGGTTCACTTGGTGGCCAGCAACCCCTTTCTCAGACTTTGAAAACCCCTCGATATACAATCCCATTCCCTGTTGTTAGCGGCAGAGTTCTGAGTTCTCAGATTCAGTCACAATTTCACATATTCATCATGAACTTTTGACTTCTCCTACCACGAATTTAGAGCTTTGTATCAAGGCATAGCATTCCGAATAACATTTCTTCACCACTATCATGCAGGCAGAAATGACACCGCAACTCGTCTGAGCACGTTTTAGATTCAAGAAGGCTTTTCCTGCTGATTTTAAGGATGTAACTAGTGGAATATAGTACAGGATGACCTTGAAAAAAAATTCATAAGCAAGATCATAAGTGGCTCCCTGAAATCAAAAGCTAATGTCAAGTGTTTTGTATCACAGTTTAGTTGAAAGGCGTAGCTATCTTTTGAGATATCGTATGGCCATTTTAAGCAATGATTTCAATCCGAAAAATCAAATTGAAATAAAATTTATAGTCCGGGATTCCTCAGTTTGAGTAAAATAATCGCCATCATTTTCTAATCAATATTTTGTGGAAACTCAATGCAACAATGGAGTCTTCTGGAGAAATTCTTTGTTTGCAAATGATTGATCCTTGCTCCTGACTCAAATACATCGACTAGAAAACGATGGAATAGTCCGAGACCGAGAAATGAATGAATTTCCATATTTTTGAAAATGTTTTTAGGACAGTAGGAGAGCCTTTGAGCTACATGCTGATACCTTTGAGACTTTGTGCGATCTGGCTCGTGGAATTTTTTGGGTCACACGGTATAAACAATCATCGCCATGCAATGTACGTTTTTTCGGACATCCCTTTTCTTTAGTTTTCTGGATAATGCAGCTGTCCTTTTACCCCCACCAACCTCGCCAGCACCCTACAAGTATCAAGTCTATTGGCCGTTACGACTGTCTTTTTTGACAGAATATCTAATATCCAAGAATTACTTCGTTTGCATAAGTCAAAAGCTAAAAGCTTTGTTTGTGTGAAACGTATATTTGGTAAAACAACTACTAATTTTATATCAACAATAGTTATTCTCGAAACCTGCTGACCGTAGTGTAGAGCTTTGGATGAATTATATTTATGTTTGTTAGCAGGAGTATATGTGAGAGGTATTTTCATTTTGAAACGTTAAGGTAAGAGCTTCCAGAAGTCTCGATATATTTCTCCATGACTTAGCGTATGAAATTTATTCAGTTATATCCTGGGAAAGCCTTATTGACAACTGTTCCAAACAGTTTCGAGATCAATGGTTATTTCAATGTTTAAAGCCCAGTTAAAGAAAATCAACTTTGCTTCGAAGCCACTAAAAAATAAATCGTGAAGATCAAACCTGGCATAACTTGTTTGAGACTTCGTAAGGTGCTGAGATGATCGATTTTTATTCACGTAGTGGATAAATGGTTGAAATTTCATTCAATATCAAGTTATTTTAGTGACGTTTTCGTTGTTCTTAATTATGGTTATTTATTTAAGTTGTAATTTTGTCATGAATATAATGTATTTTTATTTGTTTAAATAATCGCAGAATGGATGTGCAATTCCATGGTCTATGCCGTATTTTTGAAAACGTGTACTTGTTACGTTGAACTGAGGATATTGAGGGTATGTTACAACTCGACGGTAATCATGAATTTCGTCTAGAAAGCTGTTGAAGTTTTGACAAATACAGTGAACACAGAACAGTGAAATTCTACCGGCTGTTGTAAAATGACGTATCGGTGTTTGTTAAATTGTGCAGCCATCAAGCATGCGCCGATCTCAGTGAATTACACATTTGCGGAAAAAAGCAAATTTAAATGAGCATATAATCGAAATATTTGAATCGGTGTTGCTGACTGGCGTACCATTATGTGACCTATTCCTTTGAATTCAATGATTGGAAAGAAACTTTAGCTACGTTGCTGTAGTTCTACCGTAAGACTCTTGAGAAATCTGCAACATTTTTTGTAATAACAGTGCATCTTATACCGGGTGTCCCAGAAGAAAGGTAACGGATTTGATCATGGCTAGCATTAAGGATTTAGCTTGAATCAATTGGAAATAATCTCTAAACTATTCCTTGATAGTCAACTTAAACACAGACACCTTGTTTGCTGATATCGGAGCATTGAAAGAAGAAATTTTTTTATCATGAATATCAAGATTTACCACCACCCTTAAACCAGAGCTTTTGGGTTTTAGCCTAAGTTGTTGACCCGCTTGTTGTGGAATCTCCTGAATTATAGCGGACTACAAGCATGAAACCTCGTGCTTCGGAAAAATTCTTGATGGAAATCCAAATCAAGGTTGAAATTAAATAAACGAATTTTTTTCTCAAGGAGACATCTCCTTTCATTCAACAAAATCTTCGAATTAAATTACACCTGCCGAATAAAACTTATTCATCAGTGAAATAATTCCCTTTGGTTTGAAAAATCTTCCTTCTTTGAATAAAATGCATTTTTGTTATCATTGGAATTATTACGAAACAAGCAATCGCGTATACCCAGAGGAGAAAGTTAACAAGGACAAGATCCATGAAAGTGCTCACTTGTGCTTAAATTGTTTCTATTCTGTAAATTCATCTTGACTGAAGAAAGATATTCCTTGGTGATTATATTCATTGATAAGTTTGTCAGTTTTTAGTTTTTACATTTCCATTCAAATGTGTACCAAAGCACACTGGTTCTTGTTCAGAATTTCTACGCTATGTCTGTCCTTGAGGAGATTCCCCAAAACAGCGCGTTTGTAGTTTAGGCCAAAACCTAAAAGCTCTGGTCTCGAGATGGAGGCAAATCTGTGCTTTCAAGATGAAAATATCTTCTCCCAATGCTCTAATATTAGAAACGAGGCATCTACCTTCAAGTTAACTATCAAGGAATAGTCCAAAGATGATTTCCGATTGGTTCGACTTCAAGCTCAATTCTTTACGCTAGTCTTGATCAAATCTGTTACCTTTTTTTGGGACACCCGGTATAAGATGCACTGTTATTACAAAAAATGTTGCAGATTTCTCAAGAGTCTTACGGTAGAACTACAGCAATGTAGCTAAAGTTTCTTTCCAGTCATTGAATTCAAAGGAATAGGTCACATAATGGTACGCCGGTCAGCAACACCGATTCAAAGATTTCGATTATATGCTCATTTGAATTTGCTTTTTTCCGCAAATGTGTACTTCACTTGTGTACTTCAATGTGTACTTTACAGGGTGAGTGGCCGAGTGGCTTATACAGTCTTCGTCAGGTGACTGAAGTTAAGCTTGGTCGAGTGAGGTCAGATTTCGGATGGGTGACCTCTGAGGACTGACCTCGCAACTCACCTCGTCGTCCTTCGGAAGGGACGTTAAACTAGGGGTCCCATGCCTGGATGCGGCATGCACAGTGGGCCTAAATTAGCTTTCAGTAGCTAGAAATCCTGACCAGCTCACTCAAAACAAATTGAAAACAAACAAACAAACTGAGATCGGCGCATGATTGATGGCTGCACAATGTAACAAACACCGGTACGTCATTTTACAACAGCGTCATTTCAATCCCATGGTAATAAACTTGCAGTGCATATCCCTTACCCACGGACAATTGCATTTTCTTTATTGATCTGCGGGAGGAGTCCAGTATGATTTGATCAACGTATTATGCCAATTTTCAGTCATTTTGCAACCATGAAGGTTTTATAAAGTTGACTTTACCGATATTTCTAATGCTCTTGAGACAGTGAGAAAAATCACAAAAATACTTCGATCTTTCGGCTTTTAACTTGAATTTGAATGATTGAAATCTGTGAAGTACTCTTGGGGGCTATGAATTTTCAAAAGTCTGAACTTTTTTATGGCTCACCCGGTAGAGATTCATGAAATTTCTTTTTCTTGAAGATCATGCTATGTTTCCTCAAAAGGTTTAAAAATAATGATTATTTTAAGCTTGTTTTCAAAATCTTTCTTAAATTCACAATGAAGAAAACTAACGCTGTGACTTTGAAAGAGATATGAAAGTTCAGAAAAGTGTAACTGTTGGATTAACGCGAAAATAGCTAATGTTTCTTTTTTAATACATTCAGTTCAAAGAAATAGGTCATATTATTTGGCACTAACTTTTGTAAAGATTTGCAGCCTGATCTATTTAGATGCAAAATTGTGTTTCCCAAACATAGGAGGTCATACATTTCTACTGTATGAGTCAGCGAAACGCACGGTGCGGTGTATTAAATGCTAGTGTTGCCTGAGTACCACATCGATGAGATTTATTACTGTTTTGCTGAATTTCAACATGATTATGTAATTTTAAGAATTTTCTGGCAGAAGTCAGCCACTCTCTTTCGAAAGTATGAAAGATATTTTCGAGAAGCCCCCTTCAAGGCCCTAAAAATCTCCAAAATCACCTACAATATCTTGTCTTACATCAATGACTTGATTATGCTTTTACACTTATTTTCCGCTTAGAAGTTAGAAGCAGGAAGTTTCAAATTGTATTCTCGTGATATTCAAGGAGTCGCATTTTCGAGCATAGTGCGTTTCTTTTTCGACTCACCCGGCGAGGTTATTGCATTAAAACAATCTTTGAGCAATAGTATTTTCCGAAATATTCTTTTTCAGCCAAGAAGTTACTCCCATGCAAGAAGTCACAAAAACTCCACTATCAAACTCCACTGTCTATGGATTACCCAATAAAATACATCAAATTTCATGTTCTTCTCATGCTCAGATTTTTTTAGACTTATGATATGCTATTTAGAAGTAGTTGAAGAATGGTTTGCCACAAAAAATATTCTGTTACAATTTGTTCAAGGTTTCACCAACATTTGCCTTTCGTTTATTGGACTATAGGCGTTCAGATAGACAGTAAACTCGACTGGGACAAATATATCGATACTCAGGGGTATCGTGGCAGGGGGCAAGGGGGCCATGATCGTCGGATTTCAGATCGTCCGATTTTTTGGAAATTTTCAGGTTTCGTCGGAAAATCACTGACTTTGGGCTTGCACTAAGTAGATTTGACCTCGGGGGGGGGGGGGGGGAGTGCATGACTTGGGGATGGACGGGAGTCTGCCGCCCGGTTTTCAGAAATGTACCCTCTTCTAATTACCGCAACTTGCTGTCATACCCACTTTTATGATGAACTTTGGCGGAAAAACCCACCCATATGGGCGGCACATAGCCGTACCCTAAGCATGTTATGTACCCCCCCCCCCCCCGGGACATTTAATCAGTTCAGGTGCTTTGCATCGCTTTCAGTTCTTCCCACAACGAACTCCTGCTCTTTTCACTGCTATTCGGTGGAAATTTTCCGGACATTAGTTCTGATCTTAGCAGCGTTTATACACTGTGCACCAAAGCCTCGAAAAAATTACGATGATCATGTTGGGAAACATTGCTTCGGGAAACATTGTTGATATAGACAGGGGGGTCTAAATGTATATTTGAAGATAGCACTTGAAAAGTTAAGTTAATGAATACTGCGGTACTCATTTCCATCAAAAACAGAAACCATTGGTTATGCATTTTGCATAGGATGTTTTCGCTTCAGCCTCAAATTTGCTCCTTTTTCACTGAGAGGCTCTAGTCAAACTCGTGGAAAAGAGTATTAAGAGAAATGAAGATATCATAAAGTTATCAGAGTTATCAAGTTATCTTGCTTATATTTCATTCAGCTACAGTAAAAACCAATCTAATTAAGTAATTTTTAAGTTCTATTTTAAATATTTCCTTGGAAGGCCTTCCGTTAGTCAAGTTCTACCGCTTCTTTCAATGGAGACGTCTTTTTACAAAAGTGGGCTCTTTCCAACGATTTGAAGGGTGTGATGGCAAAAATTTTTCAGGGGGTGAGCCCACGCACCCCACTTTTTGCTCGCTTCGCTTGCGTTTGGTGTCAGCACCCTGAATATGTATTTCGTTCGGACTGGCCTGACCACTGGGCTTCATGCCAAGGACTGTCCTTTTCGTGATGTTTCATATGGACCCGATCCCAACATGAAGAGTTACATTTTGGCAACAAAGAGAAGAAACCCTAGTCATGTCGTAATCCATGTTGGGACAAACGATCTGGAAAGTGATAAAACCCCAAAAGAGATTGCCAAAGATATATATGACATCGCGCAAAGCTTGAAAAAAATGACGACATGGTGACAATATCCGGCCTTGTTCCACGAGGGGATCAAATGCTCAATGGTAAAGTGGTCCAAGTGAATGATGAATTGATGGAAATTGCTCCAAGGTGTAAATTTGGATTTGTGGATCATAGCAATGTCAATGCCGATAGTCATCTAAATGGAAGCAGGCTGCACACAAACAAACGTGGAACTGCAATAATAGCAAATAATTTTATCAAATTCCTTTGCAATTGACAAACAAAGACAACAGGTAACAATTCTTGTACATATAACAACAATATAACGTCACAAGATATTTCTGATGCTCAAAGCGAAGATGATAGTGCCTACACGAATTTGAAAAATGTTAGGATCTGGTAATGGTCTAATTATCTCCTATCTGAACATAAATTCGATAAGAAACAAGATTGAATCGTTGCGACTTTTGATTTCTGACAATGTTGATATACTAATTGTTGCTGAAACGAAGATTGATAGGACATTTCCTTCTACAATCCTGGACAAAAGTTATCAGACGACGGAGCAATTTGACGCTTTAACGGGTTCAAAGTGCCCCCCTCCCCCCGTATCAATGTTGTTTGAGGTTGAAACGCGTCGATTGTCATCAACATACATTCAGGAATCATTGTTGAACAACATTGATACGGGGGGAGGGGGTTTGCTAAGCCTAAATCCATTTTATTATTGACAATACGGTTGAAAAGCTTAAAACGTTACTGGTCTCATAACCTTTTGTCCAGGATTGTAGTTCCAATGGAAATGTGTTATGAGCAACACTTTGATTGAAGAGGTTACATAGATTTTGCGCAAGTATATCTGGGTACTCTTTTAAAATATTAGCCGGAATTGCACCAACAGGCGAAGATTTCTTTGGATCTAACCGTGCCAGTTGCAAAGCAACCTGCTGAATTGATACCTCACTGAAAGTAAATCTTTCAGTATATTTCATATTGGACTGAATTCTTCTAATGCTGGGATGTAAACAATATTTTTTAATAGCAATATCTATAGGATCAACTAGTCCAGAGACAGAAGAAATATTCCCTGTGATTTCCTTAATACCCAGTGCATCAGTAATATTCGCAAAATAGTTATTAAACACCTCAGCAACTTCCTTATCATTTGATATTAAGTTGTTATTTTCAAGCAGTGTTAAACTTGTGGGAACCTGTACCTTGTCAGAAAATAGAGGCTTTACTGTCCGCCAAAATTTGCGATTATCATAAATCATGGTGGTGTCCAAATTTTTGTAATAACTCATTTTTGCTTTACGCAGGAGCTTAACACATTGATTTCTTTGCTTCTTATATAATTTCAAATTGGAATCATTTTTGTTTTTATTGTATTTCTTTCGCAAATGAGACCTGCGCATTATGGCTTTGCGTAGGGTTTTATTCATGAAAGGACGATCATTCTCCCGCACATGCTTCTTTTTCAGGGATGCATGCTGATCCAGCAATTGGCTAACTATATCATTAAAAATCGCATAATTCTCAATAAGTCCTTGATCAGATGCAACTTCTGATTGTCTTCCTGTAAATTCTATACGAAATGCCTGCACGTCAAAATTTTTATAGTCTCTATATAAGATTAGTTTTGGGCCCTTCTTAACAAAGCCACTTCTAAATACTGTTACAATCATTTCGTGGAAGTCTGATAGTCCTGTTTCAATTGTTTGTGTATTCTTGAAACTTCTTGATCTATTTGTTAAAATAAGATCTATCCAAGTAGAGCTATCAGATTTATGACAGGTGAGACTCTTTACCAAATTATTTAACCCATATGCATCCAAGAAATTTCTGATATTCTGACCATTTTGCTCTGTGTTAAAGTCACAAACTAGTATGAAGTTTTCATTTGTGGTGCTATAGTTATCTAATGCCTTACTAATTTCAATAAAAACGTATTCTTCCTGTTGAGCTGGTGGACGATAGATGCCTAAAGTAACCATTTCTTCTTGTTGAGGTTTATCTCAATAGTTCCACACTCGATGTTAGAGGGTAGCTTAAAGTCTGTTTTCAGTTTTGCTGGAACCCCTTCCCTCACATAAATCAATAAGCCGCCCCCATTTTTGTCCCTGTCAAACCGAAAAGGTTCCTTTAAGCCATTGATATAGAACTGACTACAATCCTGGACAAAAGGTTATGAGACCAGTAACGTTTTAAGCTTTTCAACCGTATTGTCAATAATAAAATGGATTTAGGCTTAGCAAACCCCCTCCCCCCGTATCAATGTTGTTCAACAATGATTCCTGAATGTATGTTGATGACAATCGACGCGTTTCAACCTCAAACAACATTGATACGGGGGGAGGGGGGCACTTTGAACCCGTTAAAGCGTCAAATTGCTCTGTCGTCTCATAACTTTTGTCCAGGATTGTAGAAGCCGGAGAGATAACATCACTCTTTAAAAAGGATGACGCTTCTCGGAAGGAGAATTTCAGGCCCATCCTGTTCTCCCTGCAGTATCAAAGGTATTTGAACGACTGATGCACTCTCAGTTAATGCAATTCGCAGGCACATTTCTCTCCATATTGCTATGCGGTTTTCGAAGGGGTTTCTCTACACAAAATGCTCTTTCGCGTTTTTTAGAAAAAATCAAAATAGGATTAGACAACAAAAAATTTGTGGGTGCAATTTTGATGGATCTGTCAAAAACCTTTGATTGTTTGAATCATGAACTGCTGATGGCCAAACTCGATGCATATGGCTTAGGCAGATCTGCACTTGAATTTATCTGTAGTTATCTATCAGCGAGGAAACAGCGTGTAATGGTAAATGGCTCTTTCAGCAATTTGTTAGTTTATCATCTACAATCATGGACAAAATAGTTTGAGACAAATCCAAAACCTAAGATTTGACTATTGAAGATCCCCCTCTCCCCCTTATTCAATGTTGGTGACGCAGCAAGGAAGATTCTCGGAGTCTTCAACATTGATTTAGGGGGGTAGGGGGGGAAAGGATGCTCAACAGATGAAAATATCGGAAAAGATGAATTTGTCTCATAATTTATGTCCATGATTGTATGTTGATTCCGAAGAGCATTTGTCCTTGGTCTCTTTGATCACGGAAGTACCAATTTTCACACGTATATCGTCATGTATTCCACCAAAAATCATTACATGGCATTTTTTTTCCTCTTTAAGTTTCATATAGTTATTAGGAAACCAGTTTAAGATGGCTGCAACGCCATCTTCTAATCTTCGGACAACACTATCTATTTTATCACTCACAACGTAAATAGTGGTATCGTCAGCGTAATTGCAAATTTCGGCATCCTCCATCAGATAGAGCATGTCATTTATATATATGTTGAATAAAAGTGGTCCCAAAACGGAACCTTGTGGAACACCGAGATTTGTTTCACGTCTTTAACCCTATCTCACCTGGGGGGGGGGGGGGGTGGACTCCACCCCCCAACCGTATTTTTGGCTACGTCTTGTTCAGAATGTGCGGAATGATCCTGAGATCTCCTGACTTTGATCCTTTATCTAATTACATTCAAAATGTAAAAAAAAATTGTTCTAATTTTATAAATGTTTCCATGGCAACCGATATTTTTCTCTGTACTCTGTGGAGATGCAACTATATTTTTATCCTGTGCTTTCGTCATTGCTCTGATTGAGCCCAAATTTGCAGTGAATATGTATTTTGATATCTACTTTTAATGTTTGCGAAAAAAATTTTATTATATTTACTTTTAATATGCTTTCATAAATATGACGTCATATAATTAGTTTTTGCTTATGATGCTTTAGCAACAACAACAACATCGATAATTAGATTTTGATGATTCAGTTTCATTGTTTACGTGATAATTAACATCTCTACCAATTTTTAGCCTCATATCTCTGAGAACGGCCGAGGAAAACAGGGGGGGGGGGTGGAATCCACCCCCCAGGTATTGACCGCTTCAAAGGTCCCAGGTGAGATAGGGTTAAGACCCACGTTGAAACGCTCTGTAAGATGGCTGCCCAAAAATAACATGCTCTGGCTAGAATTGCGAATTACATGGAAACTGAACAACTTGCATCATTGATGAATGCGTTCATCATATCACATTTTAGTTATTGCCCATTGGTATGGATGTTTCATGATAGAAACATAAGTAAAAATATCAGTAAGATACAAGAGAGGGCCTACGTATTGTACATAAAGATAATCATTCAGATTTTGAAACCGTTCTCGTGAATCAGAATTCGGCATCTGTCCATCAGAGAAATCTGCGGTTACTTCTAACTGAAATATATAAAAGAAAATCAGGAATTGCCCCTAGCTTTATGAAGAAAATTTTCGTGGAAAAGGTGCCTTCGTATGGACTGAGGGATGGCGGAAACATATGTTTACCAAAAGTTAAAACGATGAGGTTTGGAACAGAAACTGTGCGGTTCCTCGGGCAGAAGCTCTAGAGGACACTACCTACCGAAATAAAGGAATCAGAATCTCTTTCAGTGTTTAAAAGAAAAATTAAAACGTACACTGTTAGTTGTGACTGCAGACTATGCAAGCGATATGTTGAAAATTTAGGTTACATTTAATTTAGAAGAAAACTTAAGGCCCGGGGGGGGGTACTTCACTATAAATTCGTACGGGGGTGTGCGCCGCAAGGATTTCTGTTGCGACCCAATCCCAGAAATTTGGTCCGATATTGATACCCAATCCCAGAATATATGTCAGATATTGATACCCAATCGAAGAAGTAACAAAAGCAATTTGACGTCAAAAGGATTAGGGATTGAGGGCTGGGAACGATTATTTTGGTTCCAAGTGGCCATTGGAACGAGGTTCTGATCTGAGGACGTTTTTCAACACAAAAATACTTGAAATCAGTTCACCTGAAACTGACAACGTATTGCTTGAAAATTTATCCAGTTGTACTTTCATTCAACACCCATTACAGAATTTTGAGTAACCCCCAATCCCAGAAAATTCCGAGTGAAAGTATACCCCAATCACAGAAATTTTCCAGTAAAAGACTACCCCAATCCCAGAATTTTCAGGCCAAAAACTACCCAAAACTGGCGGACATCCCCGTCTTACCCATAGTGAAGTACCCCCCCCCCCCCGGGACTTAAGGTAAATTTAATTTCTTTATTTTCATTATTATTTTTTTATATGATTGTAGTGGGCCTAAATAAGCACCATGTGCTATGTATTGTTGATACAGTCAACGTTAAATAAATTGAATAATAAAAACACATAACACCAATACACAAACACACATAACACTAATTTTTTCTTCTAATACAGTATAAACCCGCGTATAAGAACCTAGTGATTAAGAACCTACGGGCTGAAAATTCTGAAGTTAGACCCCCAATATAAAAGAACCCATTCAGCCTGAGATTTGAAATAGGTTCTTATTCGTGGAGATCATCAAACTAGATCAAAACTCTGGTTCCTTTGTGATTGAGCCTATAGGTACTGATTCTGCCATATGTGTAAATTGCAAAGAGCTCTAAAGACGCTTTGAAAGCTTTTCATTGTATTCTGTAAAATTTCTGATTCTTCCACGAACTGATGTTTTGAATAAGGCCTCATGAACTCAGGTGCATCTCAACTGACAGTAAATAATGGTCTTGAAGTTTCAATCTGAACAAAAGAAATACCTGGAAGCCCTGAATTAAATGAACCAATTTAAGAACCTGTACAGCCTAATTTCTCACTAACTACTCAATATATAAGGACCTAATCAGGCTGACTTCCAAAATTGTAGGTTCTTATACGCGGGTTTTTACTGTAGCCCAATTTCGTCAAAAGATGCCAGCAACCAATCACGTGATTAGGAATTAGTTGATGCTATTTTGGATTCTCCTTTGTTTAAATATGACACAGTGTCATTGTCATAGCTATTATAGTTGCGAAGATAATTAGGGGGTGCGAAAAATGCCCCCCTCCGGTAGAAAATCACTTTTTTTCCCATTTAAAATAGGGTTAAATGAAAATTATAAAATGAGTTAAGCTGATGGTGGGAGAGCTGACCCTATTGTTTCGTGCGAAATGGACTTTTGCCTTAGAGACTTTAGAAACTTGCTTTCCCGTTTGTTTTTCAGTTCTTTTCTTTGTTTTTGTATCATTTGATTTATATTTGAAGTTGTTGTGCACGTTCCTATTATTTTTCTATTGTTTGTACCGTTTGTATTATTCTTTATTAAGAAACTCGTGGCTATAAAAGATGGGCGCACGTGTTTCTCTGGGTTGCAATATTCAGTCGCAAAAAAAGAAGGACGGAGTTTGGTGATGTTTCTTCCCGGGGGGGGGGGGGTACTTCACTATGGGTAAGACGGGGATGTGCGCCAGTTTTGGGTAGTTTTTGGCCTGAAAATTCTGGGATTTGGGTGTCCTTTTACTGGAAAATTTCTGTGATTGGGGTATACTTTCACTCGGAATTTTCTGGGATTGAGGTTACTCAAAATTCTGTAATGGGCGTTGAATGAAAGTACAACTGGATAAATTTTCGAGCAACACGTTGTCAGTTTCAGGTGAACTGATTTCAAGTATTTTTGTGTTGAAAAAACGTCCTCAGATCAGAACCTCGTTCCAATGGCCACTTGGAACCAAAATAATCGTTCCCAGCCCTCAATCCCTTATCCCTTTGACGTCGAATTGTTTTTGTTACTTCTTCGATTGGGTAGCAATATCTGACATACATTCTGGGATTGGGTATCTATTTCGGACCAAATTTCTGGGATTGGGTCGTAACAGAAATCCTTGCGGCGCACACCCCCGTATGAATTTATAGTGAAGTACCCCCCCCCCCCCGGGTGTTTCTTCCATGATGTTTCTTGGGGGCAGTTTTACCCCGCCGATTTAGGCCCGCTGTTTCTTGGCGTTTCTTTCTAGCTACGAGGACACACAAATTTGTGAGTAGAACTTTTGATTTATTATCTTTACTGTACATTTCGTTGATATTCTTTGATATTTCTATTTATGTTTTGATATGTTAGTTATGTGTTTCAGAGGATTAATTTGTTGTTTATTTATTTTAGCAAACCGTTCGATATTGGAGAACCTTTGTTTGGTTCTTAACGCGCGTGTGGAGTCGAAAGTCCCCTCCCCCTGCCATATAATAGTACTATCGTTTCAATAAGGTGAAGTGTCTGAAGGGGGGAACTTACGGTGGCAAAACTTTCTGCACTCAAGGCAAAACTTTCTTTCTCAGGGCAAAACTTTCTTTCTCAAGGCAAAACTTTCTTTCTCAAGGCAAAACTTTCTTTCTCAAGACAAAACTTTCTTCCCCAAGACAAAACTTGCTTTCTCAAGACAAAACTTTCTTCCCCAAGACAAAACTTTTTTCCCAAGACAAAACTTTCTTTCGCAAGGCAAAACTTTCTTTCTCAAGGTAAAACTTTCTTTCTAAAGACAAAACTCTGTTAGGAGGGAATCAAACAGAAACCAATTCAATGTTAAGTAAGAGCTGCTATCATGGCTGTTGTTAAAAGGGCCCAAGGTACCCAAAGTTATCATTGTTTTATCTGGCAACGCTATAGATGAATGGCATGAGTACCACAGAAGATCGTAGCAGACGTCACTGGATGTTCGGTTAATCTTATCACGTGATGCTAGAAGAGTCAGGCGCACAGGGTTCGATCCAGGGTAGCCTCGCCACTTGAGCGCCATGATAGATGGGTCGCGAGCTTGATTAGGCCTTCTGCCTCAAAGATCCTTATGCTTTGCGCTAAGAACCGTAACTTCACCTTTAGAGAAATCAACCGCCCTTGGAGGTCATATCAGAATTGCGAGCCTTACAGAGCTTGGTGGCTTGGTGCTGATGGGCATGACAAGCTCCAAAAGTTCGGCTTCCCCATCTACAGACACATCGAAGAGTGAAGCAGAAGATTTTATAGTTGTTGTGGCACTCTGAAACAACCAGCCAAAACGATAATTGCACCATCAATATTGAGGAAGTTGTTGTATTTGTGCTCTCCTTTGATTCTCACAGTCAGGATCAAGAAGAATATGATAGTGAAGAAGAATATGAAGGTGAAGGCGAGTATGCAATTTTTGACGCCAAGCACAAGGACCTTAGAGGTAGAGAAGACATAATCAAGTCTGTGACCCATCAATCATGACGCTCAAGTGGCGAGCCTATCTTGGATCGAACCCTGTCCGCCTGACTGTTCTGGCATCAAGTCAGAAGATTACCCGAACACACGAGGACGTCTCTTTTGTGGTACTCATGGCATTTGCCATCCATCCTTAGCGTGTGACAGATAGAATAATGATAACTTTGGGTATCTTGGCCCCTTTTAACACCGAATTGGTTTCTTTTGGTTCCCTCCTAACAGAGTTTTGTCGTGAGAAAGAAAGCTTTGTCTTGAGAAAGAAAGTTTTGTCTTGGGAATGAAAGTTTTGCCTTGAGAAAGAAAGTTTTGCCTTGACAAAGAAGTTTTGTCTTGGGAAAGAAAGTTTTGCCTTGAGAAAGAAAGTTTTGTCTTGGGAAAGAAAGTTTTGCCTTGACAAAGAAGTTTTGCCTTGAGAAAGAAAGTTTTGCCTTGAGAGAACAGTTTTGTCTTGAGACAGAAAGTTTTGCCCTGAGAAAGAAAGTTCTGCCTTTAAAAAGAAAGTTTTGCCTTGGGAAGTAAAGTTTTGCCTTGAGAAAGAAAATTTTGCCTTGAGGAAAAGAGTTTTGCCTTGACACTTGTGGGCCACCGTAGGAACTTTCCCTTATCCATCAGGTTTTGGGCGGCTTTCACTATGATCAGATCAGGGAGCGCCGAAGATCAGATCAACTGTAATGGTTGCGGAGGAGCGAAAACATACATCACAAGTGCATGTCGGCTTTATCGGAGAGATGGCAGACAATCTGCAGCTTCGTTCTCCTTCACGGAAAGCCGTACAAAAGAAACGTAAGCTAAGAGGAAAGCTATACGGTATTCATCTTGGGTATGGTGAAGAAGCAAGGAAACTTTTAAAAGAATTTGAAGACATTAAAGAGAGGCTGGGATTTCAAAATCTAAGAGAAACTGCCGCGTGGATGTTGAGCAAAACTAGGCCACTTTTTGTAACTGACGATGAAGAAGAATCCACCTCCACCCGCACACAGCAGCCTGGGTAAAATTTTTAGAAGTGATGTGGAATGTAGGCAGTGGTCAGGGCCTATCAAATGTGGGGCTAGTTTGCACTTTAGCGGACACACTTTCAGCATTTCTCCGTGTGTTCGAGTTTTGTGTTGTACTAAGATCAAAGTATATCCACTGAATGAGCGGGGACTTGGGGGCGGCAGCCCCCAAATATTGGTAACCAAAAGACTATTCTGATTGCGAGCTTCGGGGCAAATGCACTTTAGCGGACACAACTTTCAAGGAAAATGGAGGTTGAATTGAATTGCAGTGTTACAATGAGTTGCTGATTTGTTTTCTTAACAATAGTTGTAGAAATCCTATCATTTGATTGGATAATGCAGACTTCGAACATGATTTGACTAATTCACCTTGGCATGAGAGTGTCAACATGACCTAAATTTGACCTAAATCTGCAGCAGGGACTGGCAACCAAAATAGTCTTTTGGCTGCCAATATTTGGGGGCTGCCGCCCCCAAGTCCCCGCTAATTCAGTAGATATGCTTTGATCTCACTACTGGCGCATTTTTCCATAAAAAATCAGTACAAAACTCAAAAAAGGAAAGTGCTGAAAGTGTATCCGCTAAAGTGCAAGCTAGCCCTAGTTTCCACTGCGGATCTATGCCATATTTAGGCCATATTTAGGTCATTTTGACGCTCCAAAGCAAGGGCAAATCAGTTGAATCAGGTTCAAATTCTGCATTATCCAATCGGACGATAGGATTTCTATCACTATTGTTTAGAAAACCAATCAGCAATCAGTTGCAACAATGAAATTCAATTCAATTCCTGTTTTCCTTGAAAGCTGTGTCCTCTAAAGTGCATTTGTCCCAAATGTGGCATCAATACACATGAGACACTACTACTGGGTGTCCCAAAAAAGTATACGGATTTCGTTGACCCTAGCAATAACAACAGAGCGTGAATCAATCCGAAATAATTTTCAAAACATACCTTGATAGCTAACTTGAACATAGATACCTTGTTGATATCGGTGCGTTGAGAGTGAAGATATTAATCTTCAAAGGACAAATTTGCTTCCACCTTGAAACCAGAGCTTTGGCGTTTTGGCCTAAGCAATTCTTGAAGCGCAGTGAATAAGCTCAACAAAATTTGAAGATGGCACAAAAGACTTGTTTTACAAAATACAGTTTATGTGAGACCTATCATCAAAGGAGCTCCAAAATCACACATGCTATTCATCTTTGAAAGTGCTCCCTTGAGCTCAACGTGCTTTTGACATCGTTGAATCATTCCTTGAAGAGAATTTGTTATCAGATCTCTCGAGATCAGGTTGATCATGATGTATCTCCAAAGCTGCTTTCCCAGGTGGGTCATCAACAAGATAGGAGACATCTTTTGGCCCCCAAAAGATCTCTAGGCCTTCCAGTCTTGACTCCGGAGAGATCTGATAACAAATTGTTTTCAAGGAATGATTCAACAGTTGCACAAGTGTGTTGATGCTCAAGGGAGTACTTTTGCCAATGAATAGTAGAGTAAAATCAATTGTCGATAATGAGATGAATGAAGCTGAGTTTGAAGCTCCCTTGATGATATGTCTAACATAAACTGTATTTGGAAAACATATCTGTTGTGCCGTCTTCAAATTTCATTGATTTTATTCATTGTGCTTCAAGAATTTGCTTAGGCCAAAACATCAAAGTTCTAGTTTGGAGGTGAAGGCAAATTTGTCCTTGAAGATTAATATCTTCACTCTCAATGCACCGATATCAACAAACGAGGTATCTATGTTCAAGTTAGCTATCAAGGTATGTTTTGAAAATCATTCCGGATTGATGCAAGCTATATTCTAGTCACTAGGTTTGACCAAATCTGTATACTTTTTGGGACACCCGGTAGATAAACAAACAGCAGTCTTCCCCAAATTTTGGTTCTGTTCAGGTTTTATTTTGAAGATTCATCTACATTCAAAATCATTTGAACTAACAAAATTCACAAATATTATTAATGATAGTGGTGGTGACAGCTCTCAAAAATCCAAAAGAAATAAGAGGGGGGGGGGGGAGGAAATTTGACGTAATTTTTCAATCTGAAGGTATATATACCCAATTAATTTTCTGCCAGTTTTCTTTGAAAATTTTTGCCAACTTCTGGGATTTGGGGGGCAAGTCCTCCCAGTCCCCCCGTGGCACCGCCACTGATAATGACAAGTTACAGGAGATGACAAAATTGCAATAAGACTTCATAGAACATCAGAAATTTGAATGGAGGAGAATTCTCTTTAAGGAGGAGCTCTCTCAGTAGATAAACTTATCGAGAAGAGAGCACCCCTGGCCTATCATTCGCTTTGAAGTATCTTAGGCATTTTGAGATTGATTGATGCAAAAAATGCCAAAAAACCTTAGCTTGATAATTCACAGAGAACATGCGAAAACTTATCACTGAAGGAGATTGCTGGATGCTCAAGGGAATGTTGTTCCAAGGATTAGCATTAGGGTACCTGATAGATCTTTCACCATATTGCAAGGTGTTATGACGTGTCATTAAAATATCACCCTTAAGAGCCACCTGTACTTAACTAATTTGCTATGTAAATTGTATAAATTGTGTATTTTATTTATCTATTATTATTCTTCCTGTTTACTATTGTAAATTTTTTTCGTTTATTTCGGGGCAAATTTTTGCCTACCTACCTTCCTGCAACTTCTCGGGAATTTGTAGCATTTTGCTAAGATTTTTGCAATCTTCAAGATCTTTCAAGGTTTTGCAGCTTTACGTTTTTGAGAGTTTGCAGTAAGTGAAGGGTGTATCACTCTGTAAAGATCTTTTATACCTTTGGCAAAAGTCCTATTGTTTTCTGAAATAATCTGTAAAATACCCCATTGTTTCAGCAAATCTCGTACACCTTTTTGTTACAGCATGATTACACCCCTTGCCCAGAAATGATATCTGGTAAGATTTTAGGAATTTTGGGTAGTTTGGGTGGTTTGATCTGGTTGTGGATGGCTTTGGGTCATTTTGGGTAGTTGCCCACGCGGAATCGCAATAGCGATTCCGTGTGGGTTTGTAGTCTGCCGCGGGAAAGTAAGCCTGTTTAAAAGATCACTATGAAGCTGTGTCAGCAAAATTTTTCACCACTCGGTATTATGACGTAAAACAATTCAGGGCTTTGTTCTTATGTTTTCATGCTATCCAGAGCTCTGTGACAATTGATTTCATGACAATTGATATTTTACTGGTCAACAAACAAGTATTTGTCTGGGTCTTCACAAAACTTCCATTTTCTTGAATTTCCAGACAGATTTCAAGATTTCGTTGTTTGGAAATTATTGATGTGTAAATGGCTTTGACATTTAGATTGGGGATTTGTTTACAATGCAGGCTTCCACGAGAACGCCCTAACAGGAAGTCCATCTAGGTATGCAAGGGCAGAGCCAGTGTTCTGTTCTAGCTGAAAATTGAGCAGGAAGGTTAAATCAGGCCAAAATTTGAAATATTTCCCTGTTGAATCAAACGAGGAGCTTGGTCTCCAACCATGCGAGTGTATTCTCGCTGTCTGTGATCTCGTGAAAATTTCAAAAAAAAGTTTTTAGCAGCCATTGCAATTTTTTTCCAAATGTTATTCAGGGCTCACACTGTAGCGATGAAGCGTGGGCATTAGTTAGGGATTTAGTTTTGTTGCTTTTTATGGGAAATACAACATTGCAACAACACTTGGGTTCTTCTGATATTCACAACGGAAGTTTGTGGAAGAATTGGAAATTTTTGTATGATCCAATGAGAAGCTTTCAAATCTTAGATTATATAAATTTTCTGATTCTTCAAACAGACTTATGTTTTCTGGAGTACCTTAAAAACTCAATTGCTGTGATAGGCCATCACCTGTCCGCTGCTATCGTACACTTTCGTTGCACATATCGCGAGACTAAGAACTTTTTGTGCAGAAACGTTGTTTATCACATTGCTAATAAAGAACAATCAACCCCCCACTGATATGTTTGCACAATAGTGCAAAATTAGGGGGCAAAGTTGGCACTCGCATGATGACGTCATCAATGTAAGAATTATTGAATAAAATGGCTTAATCATCTAAAATTGAAGAAAAGCGTACTCCTTGCTGTTCTTTTTGTTAAATAATGATGTTGCATGAAAATTGGAGCATCCAGATAGTATTTAGGGGGTTGGGGGCACAGTCTTATCTCTTGTAGCTGCGAAGGAGCATTTCAGTTAAGTGGAAGGTAATTGTGGAGAATTCTGAACTTACACTGACCTTACCTTAGTGCATATCACTTACACTTACCTTAGTGTGCGAGATATACTGTAACTCTTGAATTAATCCCCATTACAGAACTGGGGGGGGGCAAATAAAAGGATGGTTATTACGAGGAGGCAACGGACGAAAATTCAAAAGATGCATCAACGAACACGATTTATTTTTAATCGAATTGGTTGACGCAAGAAAAGCTTAGCGGCTGCGATTACTAATGTTTCAGTTTTAGAATGGGTGCTCATTTGAGGTGGGCCTATTTTAAGGAGGAATACTTCGAATGTTTACGTCTTTTTTTTCCAACCGAAGAACACGGACGTAGAGGTGAAAGTAAGTCGTAGAGGCACGTAACATAACCTCATTTTCCCCGTCTGATGAATTACTCAGTATGCAACCTCTTTCCCAGGTTCTTCTGTCATATTGGGACCGTCCCAATGTGACTAAAGGCCCTGGAACGAGGTTGTTCAGTGTCACCTCAACTGATACTCTTCTTCTTGAACCGCTTCTCAAGTAGTAACAGAGCTGAGTCCAGGGATGGGCAGGCACCTTGATTTTTTACTTTATTCTTGTCCAGAGGAACGAAAAAATAACAGTTGCTCTTGTAACTGAGTTGCTATTGCTCAAAAGAATTTGTTGCCATCCAAATTTATCACAGCTATAGGACAAGGTGAAATTTGAAGTATCTGATCTTCTATTCCATCACGATGTAATCACATACATGACTAAAATCCTAAAGTTTGCCCTTCGTTGGTTCATGCCTTTCTCCACCAAATGTCTAAGAATTGGCTAACATGCAATTTTTAGTAGAAGCAGCTGCATGACTGTACATCTTCTCCTCTCATTGTTAAGCAATTTCTGCTCTTTCCGTGGCCCGCACGTTTATGGAGGGGCGACCAGAATCGTAACCAAGACTACCAGCTCTGAGATATCTCTGCTTTCATAGATACAACATCAACCTGCTTTCAGATGTCGAGTAAAGCTTTTGACAGAAAACTACCGCGTTTTGGGACAACCACCTTCAAATATCTTTATTCGTTTGGTACTTGTACTTGAATGTAGACCTGCCTTAAGAACAACAATTTGGTAAAAACTTCCGCTTTTTGGAGAAACATCGTCAGTAATAATTCAAATCAAGATTGTCTTCCAAACTCGGTGCACGAATTCATTATATACATTACCATTTAATTTCTTTACCCGCTTTCCGTTTGAACCTGCACGTAGGCTGGTACCAGTGAAAAATTTTGGGGTTTGGGGAAAATTTCATGATCAGTTGGTGAAGCCCTTAAAGGTTTTATACGAAAACCCAGAAATCATGGGAACTTTCAAGAGTATTGGGTCTTCAAGTGTAAGCACTGTCAAATGTCCAACTTGGCACAAAGTCGATATGACTTGCAATAAAGATGCCCTTAGGAAACACATTAGCTGATTCATAGCCGCATTTTGGAGGAGATCCGTAGGCCCTTTGATGAAACTTTGCTGAACATAGCTGGATCATTGACGAAGAGGGAATCGGGTCCAAAGACTGGATGTATTTGCTATCTGTCTCAGATGGAGTACTGGAAATGTGCAGAGTGCCAGTAAAAACGATTTGCCTTGGCGTTGGCAAGTGTTAATGTTGCAAAATAATTGCACTGCTCTGCGATTTCTACTTAAGTTCTGTTGTGGCGGATGGAGACAGAGCTGAAGGTGACAATGATGATCTAGATATTGAGGCACCAGATGGGAATAAAAGTGATGTTGATAATGAATACTGAATCCTACGTGCCTCTTGGACTTACTTTTCATACTACCCTCGAATTTGTACCCACCCTAAAGCTGAAATATTAGTAATCCCAGCCGCTGACCTTTTCTTGCGTCAACCAGTTTGATTAAGAAGAAATTGTGTTTGTTGATGCATCCTTTGAATTTTCGTCTGTTGCATTCTTTGCCCTTTATTTGCCCCCTTTTATTAGCTCCCTTTTATTTGCCCCCTCCCCCAGTTCTGTAATGGGGTTTAATTCAAGAGTTTACAGTATATCTCGCACACTAAGGTAAGTGTAAGTGATATACTTAGCATCAAAGTTCAGAATTCTCCACAATTACCTTCCATTTAGCTGAAATGCTCCTTCGCAGCTACGAGAAATAAGACTGTGCCCCCAACCCCCTAAATACTATCTTGATGCTCCAATTTTCATGCAGCATTGTTATTTTAACATAAAGAACAGCAAGAAGTACATTTTTCTGTAATTTTAAATGATTAAGCCATTTTACTCATTAATTCTTACATTGATGACATCATCACGTGATTGACAACTTTGCTCCCTAATTTCGTGCTATTGTGCAAACATATCAATGGGGGGTTGATTGTTCTTTATTGGCAATGTGATAAGCAACGTTTCTGCACTAAAAGTTTTTAGTCTCGCGATATGTGCAACGGAAATCGATTTCTGTGGCAGTTAGAAGATCACAGGCGATGGCCTATGAACTGAAAGGAAATAATAGGTTTGAAGTTTGAATCTGAATTCCTGAAAGCCTCACTAAGGTAAGAACCATTTCAAGAACTTGAACAGCACTCATTGTTTTTGCATATTTTTTGTCGTTTTTCTTTTGGTGCCCTTTGTTACTGCCTTATTTGATGGTTGTTTATGCCCTGTTTTACACGCTGATGATGGACCTTGGAATTGGTCCAAAATTAAATTATGGCTTAGCCACTTGGTTTTGTCTTGTACATTATCACATAGAGTTTTCTCAGTTATTACGTATATATTGTCATCTTTGAAAATGGACAAGTAAAACTATGATATAATGAAAACAGCTGAAAGTACTTGAGACTCTGATTTCCACCCATGTGTCAATACCTGATAAGAACCTATATAAAATCCTAGGTTCAGGCGGGTTTTTACTGTATGCGGTTTTCAATCTGAACCTCGCAGTTGCAGTAGAAATGGATCTAATGTTGTAATCTATTGTTCTCAACTGTAAATTTTCTGTGTAATTGTACGTATAGGCCATCTCAACTTGCATGTGCAAAACATCCTGTCTGGGATCTTTTATCCAAACCCAAATGTTGTAGTCAAGTACTTTTGATAAAAAGTATAAAATCGAAGAGATTATACAAGAGAAAAAACACGTTACTTGTCTGCAAATCAACAGGGAAGACTTTTCACCCCAAAGCACAATCAATACAAGGCTAACATCAAACGAGGTTAACATGGGTCATAGGACCCAATAAACAACGATATAAAAATACAAACTACAACATCTCCCTTTTTCTTAAAAGTTCTTAAACATAGTCTTTAAAACGTTCTGGCCTCTTTACTGTCCTCCCTGATCTGGTCTTCACAACAGTTTGTTCCTTATCTGTGTCATCTTCAGTAGAATTGTTCTCTGTTGTTTCATTTTCAATAGCATTGTTCTCTGTTTCAGGTATATCAAATACGAGATCCTCAGGAGGTGAACACTCAAATTTTTCTTTCATCGGCATCATGTGTCTGCGATTTCTGCGAATAGTTGTCCCTTCATCCGTCTCTAATAAATAAGATCTATCACTTTTGTGATTTTCAACGATTTTAGCTTTCCTTGACCAGTCTTCACCATTATGTAATCTGACAGATTGTCCTGGTTTTAGCACTGGTAAATCTTTTGCTCTGGAATTATATTTTTCAGCAATATTTCTTTTCATGTCTCTTGAGTAATTCTTTCCCTTTTTACTGCCTTGAAGAGTTGGTAGTGAACTTCTAGGATTTCGTTTCATTAACAAGAATGCTGGTGAAACTGCACTATTCTTGACTGGAGTAGTGCGAAGAGCTAATAAAGCTAAATATTGGTCTCCATTGCTGTGCATTGCTTTCTTAAGTGTTCTTTTCACTGTCTGTATGGTTCTCTCTACTTGTCCATTGCTCTGTGGAAAATAGGGACTTGATGAATCATGAACAAAATCCCATTCTGTAGCAAAGTCCTTGTACTCTAATGAAGCAAACTCTGGGCCATTGTCTGAAAAGACAAACTTTGGTATGCCTTGTCTTGAAAATATCTCCTTTGTAGCTTTAATGACAGTGCTACTCTCTAAGTTGGGTATCTTGCTTAACTCAAAAAATGAGTGATAATCAACTACTATCACATAACATTTGTTCTTCAAGTGAAAACAGTCAGTACCAACTTTGATCCAAGGCTCTGAGGGAATCTCATGGGATATCAAAGTTTCTCGTTGCTGACGATTTCTGTAAGTCATACATGCATCACAATTAGAAACTAAATCAGTTATTTCATTATTCATTTGAGGCCAATAGAATACCTTTCTTGCAAATATTTTGCACTTCTCGATACCAAGATGTCCTTGATGGATCAATGTACGCATTTCTTTCCGCATGGATGACGGAACTATAAGCTGTTCTCCTTTTAACAAGAGGCCTCGAGAAAATGTAATACTTTCTCTGACATTGAAATAAGGCCTCACTTCATTTGTAACAAGTTCTTTAACTTCTGGCCATCCATTCATGGTATATTTCTTCAACAACTGTAAAGTGGCATCTTGGGCTGTCTCTCTTTTAAACTGTTCTAGTCTAGCATCACTTATAGGTAAATTGTTGATAACTGAGTGTACTACATACTCAAGTTCCTTCTCTGGAATTTCAGTAGTAGAGTCATATAGGTAAGCTCTGCTTAATGTGTCCGCCACTATGACATCCTTCCCAAATCTGTAATTTAAAGTGAAATTATATCTTTGGAGGCGAAGAAGGAATCTCTGTATTCTTGGGGGAGCTTTGATTATTTCCTTAGTAAAAATTGCCTTTAAAGGTTGATGGTCATTTTCAACAAAAAATTGTTGACCATATACATATTGGTTAAACTTTTCTTCACGTGCAAAAACTATGCTTAAACACTCCTTTTCTAGCTGACAATAGTTTCTTTCTGATGAAGTCAGTGATCGAGAAGTATATGCAACAGGATACCAGTTCTCATTAATTAATTGTTCAAGAACGGCCCCAAGTCCATCTTTGCTGGCATCTGAGGTGACTCTAATTGGGAGGTTAGGATCAAAGAACTTTAATACTGGACTTTCAGTCACTAGTCTCTTTAGTTCATTGAAAGATTTTCTTTGTGGCTTCTCAAAATTCTATGTCATTCTCTAGAAGACTTCTCAGTGGAGCAGAAACTGATGCAAGGTTTGGCAAAAACTTTCCTAGGTAGTTTATCATGCCTAAGAATCTCTGCAGCTCTGATTTATTCGTAGGCTCAGGCATCTGTAGAATTGCAGCAACTTTACTTGGATCAGGCTTGACACCGGCTTCTGACAAATTGTGACCAAGATATGACACTTCTGTAGCTTCAAATTTGCACTTAGACAAATTCAACTTCACCCCTGACTTTTGCACTCTGTACAAAACTTCCTTGAGTGATTGATGCAACTCCTCTCTGGTATTTCCCCAAACAATAATATCATCCTGGAGATTAGCTACTTTTGCAATACCCTCAATAACTTGACTTATTTGCTGTTGGCAAATTTCTGAAGCAGAATGGATTCCAAAGGGTAATCTAAGAAATTTATATCTTCCAAAAGGTGTATTGAAAGTGAGAAGCTTGCTGCTCTCTTCATCAATCTTGATTTGCCAGTATGCATTTGACATATCCAATTTAACAAAGTACTTTGCACCTGACTTTTGTGCAAAAAGTTCCTCAGCAGAAGGGAGTTGAAAATGTTGTCTCTTTATGGCTTTGTTGAGATCTCTGGGATCGATGCAAATGCGTAATTTCCCATTAGCTTTATGAACAATAACTAAACTGTTCACCCAGTCTGTTGGCTCTGTCACCCTCTCAATGATTCCAAGTTTTTCCATACGATTAATCTCTTCTCTGAGTTGCGGCTTCAATGCATTTGGAATTCTGCGAGGTGGGTGAATGACAGGAGTAACATCAGGCTTTAACTCTATCCCACACCTGACACCATGTTGTAGTCAAATACTTTTGATAAAAAGTATAAAACCGAAGAGATTAGACAAGAGAAAAAACACGTTACTTGTCTGCAAATCAACAGGAAGACTTTTCACCCCAAAACACAATCAATACAAGGCTAACATCAAACGAGGTTAACATGGGTCATAGGACCCAATAAACAACGATATAAAAATGCAAACTACAACACCAAATGGGACCCAAATGGGTGGGATCAGATCCCAGCTGGTAGAAACAGGAGCTGAGGTGAGAAAATTGAGAAGCCATCATTGACATTTCAGTGGAAGCAATCAGAGATGAGACAAGGGTCTGTATCAGAGCACAAAATTTCAAAGGATCCAATTAGAAATAATAAAACGGTGTACCTGAGCACCCTTAAAGCTCACTTAAATCCAGTTGGATCTGTGTAAGCACTAGCAGTCATAGATCCTGTGTAAATGCCCTAATAAATAATTTCATATTGTATGAACCAGGCTGTCGGCAATTGTAAAGTTTTAACTGAAACATTTTTTAATGTGACTGCTGTGTTTTGTTGTTGTTGTTATGATAATAATAATAATAATTATTGTTGTTGTTGCTATTATTGTCATTATTGTTACACAGAAAACAAGCTTCTTGAGGCCACTAATTAGTACCAAATTTTGTTAGCCTGTTCATTTCACAGTGCACACGATCTCTACAGTCAGAGTTAAAAATTTTCACTCCCGTTGCACCACTCCTGACAGTACCTTCCTCATAATTGATTCACTGTCCATTAGCACTGTATTCTGCATCTCGTTCACAATTTTCTCGGTCTCGGTTTCTGTTTCTATCACTCTTTGAATATTCTTTCACAGCTTTCCAATTCCTCCATCCAAACATCCAACGACTAATGGAGCAACTTCAACTTTAACCCAGCACGATTTTCCCTCGTTTCAAAAGCTATGTGCTGATATTTATCCAATTTTCTCTTTGACCTTTGCGTCAATGTTATTCTCTAAATGGGCATGCCATGTTACAAATCCTTATTCTTTTCGTCTTATTATCTTCCGGTTTAAGGTCTGGCCTTCTAGCCGAACTGCTTTGTCTCAGTTTGTACTCGAAGTCCCATACTAATTTTCCTTTCATATTCTCAAAATATTTTCCTTTCTCCCATTTCTCTTTGTACCACACTCTGCTTTCTTCGATTATTTCATACTTCTTCGCCCATGCAACAGCTAGAACTATCAACACTTTGTTGTGACGGCGTAAATAGTGTTTACCAGCTAGTATTTGGCACTCGGCTAACAAGTGATCAACTGTCACGCTAAACGACCCACATAGCCTACACATATCTCCTCCATCTGCTATTCCCCTTGAACCACTCCATTATTTCGTTTCAACCATCTTTTCTTGTAAGTTCATTATTGCCGCCGTTTACCTAGGATCCAAGATAAATTCTAGCAACATATAGCACTCTGTTTCCTGCTAGCTAAACGTCGCACTTTGCAATTCCTTATGTTTATATTTCTCAGTTAACAAGATTTTTTTTCCTTTCTTCAAAACATCCTTGATCTTCTTCCAACTTTTTCTCCAGTTTCTAAAAAATTTCAATGCGTGTCCAACCACATGCATCATTTCCTCAGCTGCAACATTCATCGAGCTTGTTTCTTTGGCTAGCGATGATTTGGCTGTGCTTCTTACTAACGCCATCAATTGCAGCATTCGAAATTTCAAATTTCCCCAGAATGCAAAAACTGCTGCAGTTTGCCCTTGAGACAAAGGTGAACCTGTTCGTACTGTGGAGAGAAATTATCGACCAGTCAGTATACTCAACACTTTTTCCAAAATTTTTGAAAAAATTTTTAAGGAACAGCTCAGCCCCTTCCCTGATAAGACTCTCTCCGTTTTCATTGCAGCTTATAGAACAGCTTGCACTACACAGCATGTTTTGATTAAACTTATAGAAGAGTGGAAATCTAAGCTTGACAACAACTTTATTGTAGGGTCCGTTTTGATGGATCTGTCAAAAGCTTTTGATTGCATCCCGCATGACTTGATTATAGCTAAACTTCATGCATATGGTTTTGATGAAAATGCCCTGGTTCTTGTCTATTCCTACCTTAAAAAACGGCAGCAGAGTGTCCGAATAGATAACGTATACAGCTCTTTTCAAGAAGTTGTATCAGGAGTACCACAGGGATCAGTTTTAGGTCCTATACTTTTCAACTTCTACATAAATGATCTTTTCTCTTTTATTAAACAAGCAACCATGTATAATTATGCTGATGACAACACGCTAGCTTTCTTTTCCAAGTCCTTGCCGGATCTTGTCAGGGTTTTGGAAAATGAGGCAGACAGCGCTTTGTCATGGCTGGAACAAAATGAAATGATTGCGAACCCGAACAAATTCCTTGCTCTTTTTTGTTAAAAAAGACCAGACGAATACTTGTGGCATAAATCTTGACTTTCAAGGACATTCTATCAAATCTGAAGAGACTGTTAAACTCCTAGATGTTACACTAGATTACAAATTGAACTTTGATCCACATATATCAAACCTTTGTAAAAAAGCTGCAGCACAACTGAACGTTCTTAAGCGACTTCAGTCATTTATTGGTTTTGCTGAAAAAGAAGTTTTGGTTCAAAGTTTCGTGTATTCGAATTTCAACTATTGTCCTTTGGTGTGGTACTTTTCGTCTTCAAAATCGCTTCAAAAAATTGAAAGGATACAGGAACGCACAAATCTTAGAAGTTTGGCGCCAAAATCCAATTCTCGCAATGGCGGTAAAAGATAAAAAAGAAATATCATTTGAAAGAGAGGCCTCGATCGTTGAAATTTATGCTCAGTCGGCTTCCCTTTGACGCAAGGATCGCTGCGATCGCAGAGATAGAAAATTTTCTATCTCAAACGTAAGGATCGCTGGCAACGCAACGATCGCTGGCAAACTGGACAAGACAGTTTCCATTTCGACGCAACGATCGCTGGTCACAAATTTGTGCGATCCTTGCGTCGCCAGCGATCCTTGCGATCAAATGGAAACCAGGCTTTACTATTCAGTACCTTGACGTGTTTCCGAAATGTCGTTATGCAATGTAATGCAATTGCTGTTATTGCATTTAATTTCTCCATAGGTTTAACCCCAGGAGAGATTCTGAGACCTCAGACGATGACCTCGTATCAGATTCTTCTGGTGCAGAAATGGAAAAACTGTGAGTAATGCAAAATGCCCTTATTATTGCTTAAACTACCATTGCTAGCAAGGAGGAAAAATCCTTTGGCTTTTGCGTGTTTGTTTACATTTTATGCGTGTTTGTTTATATGTTGTGCGTGTTTGTTTACGTTTTTCTTGGGAGCCAATCACAAGGCTCCTACATTTCACGTGACTTTGTGGTAGATTTGTAGCTAATGGCGTCGTATGAACACAGAAGCTGTGGCGTGGGGCATTTGGAGCAAAACCATACTCCATATTTAGGCCCGGAAGCACATTAATTTTTCGAGAGTTTTCAAAAACTTTTAATCAGACAAGAAAGACTGATATTTTCCTAAAATTTTTGCTAAAGCCTAAAATGATGAAATTTGAAAGCTCGAAAATATCGCCGTTAGCTTTTTAACGATTTTTGCCGCCCTCCATTCTGCCTAACAAGGCCTACTTGACAGATGATGCTATGTTTCCGTGATAAGAATTTGTTTCTACAGCACAGCATTCAGCGCAACGGAAACTAATGTTATGAAAATACTTTTCAACTACTTTTTTGTTCATTTAACAACACAAGCACAATTGTACTGGAAGACCCAAAGTTTCCTTGCCTGTTAGAATCTAAATCACAGATCGTTGTTGAAATACGTGAGATTGCCTATGTGATTCTTCTTCGTTTTGAGTTTTATTTTGCAGTTTGCTACATTAGAAACAATCCGATGGAAAAGAAACGAAGGGAATAAAAAAAGCATCAAGGCACGAGGGATAACTGTGAAACGTAGAGCTTTCTCTCTCTAAAATAAAATACATCCAGAAATTACTGAATTACTTTGCAAGGCGTTTAAAATTCTGCTTGACCTTTGGTTGACCTCATCCTCTCATCAGATTGGCCTTAGTCAGAAAACCGAAAGCCAAAGCAATTTGAAGAGGTAAATAAGTAATAACGTACCCTGTTTTCATTCACTTAGACCAAGCAATACTGAATAAACAAGTTCCACTTGTTTAATTCTGAACAGAGTAAATTCCAAGCGATAAAATGAAACTGTTTTCACTTGTCATATTTGACCAACACAGCCTTGACTGTGCTGTCACAATAAGTTGACGAATGTGAAATGTACATCGATTCCAAAACCCAGGAAGAAATGGCGCGAAAACAATCTTGTCTCCAGTCTCCAAAAATGTTTATATGTAATGAAACACACAAATTTATTTGATAAGAATAAAAAGTTCTGGCTTTATAAGAAACCAATCCCTCAGATTACACAAAAAATAAGAAACTTGAATGCTTGAATATTTTCTAAGGAACAGCTTTCGTAGGGGGGTGTTTTCTACAATTGAATTGGTTCAATGCTGACTAAATTCTCGAAAAATCAGTCCCTTTTCAAGAAGACACAAGATCCTTTCCAGAAACAATTCCGTTGCTTGTAAGGATACATCTTTTTATAAGAAAATGCTTATGATTAGAAACTGAACTCTCACATCGCCAAAAATTAAGAAACCACGTACAGGCAAAATGTAAATTAAGGAAGTATCTATTTTTGACAAAGGAAATCCTTGACATATTTTTGCTTCATTTTCAGTTGTTTACTTTATCATATTACAGTACCTGAGTGAATACCTAAACGTTGAAAAGGCATAAAAAACATTGTTTGAACTATTCACCAGAGCACAGTTAGTAAAAATGAAAATTGCCATGGCAGCTCTTGAGTATTCGAAATCTGATAGTTATAAGAAACTTCTACTATTCGTCCAAATTCTTAGCTGATGAAAAAATTGCTTGTAGAGTGCTAAAGTTTGGAACTGCGTGTGTGTTTCTAATTCTAGAATTCTCATATCTTAAAGGGTCTGTTTCATCCAGCATGCCTTGCATGTGTCGTCTCTTTGGTTTGCCTTTGTTGTCGCCATTTTCATGGGCCATGAAAATTGCTACAAACAAAGGGCAACCAAGATTCGACACGTGCAAGGAATGCTGGATGAAACAGACCCTTTAATGGGCGAAGTTTGGAGATGTCAAGAGCTTATCTATTTTAGTTAGAAAAGCCATGGGCGATTCTGACACGTGAAGAATGTTTCAGAATTGTCCATAATACTTCTCAATTGGATTAAAATCCTTACCTGCCTGTTTTTGTGGGTATTCCCTTTGATTTCCTTCATTTTGTTTGAGCCTTATTGCTCGCTGCAAGTCTCATCCCGTCTGCCATTTTGAAATTTGAAATTCGGCGGTTAGCTGACTTTGCAAAAAGTCATATTTCTCAAGCAGGTCTTCTTGTAACCAAACCCCTAGTAGGGGTTTGGTCATAAGAAGACCTGCTTGAGAAATATGACTTTTTGCAAAGTCAGCTAACCGCCGAATTTCAAATTTCAAAATGGCAGACGGGATGAGACTTGCAGCGAGCAATAAGGCTCAAACAAAATCAAGGAAATCAAAGGGAATACCCACAAAAACAGGCAGGTAAGGATTTTAATCCAATTGAGAAGTATTATGGACAATTCTGAAACATTCTTCACGTGGTTGAATCGCCCATGGAAAAGCTTCCAATTTACTTCAGCAATGTCTAATCATAACATCGACAATCAAATACATTTACTCGTCAGTTTCCTAGTTATGAACTGAAAATGACTGCGGTAAAAAAGATAGAATGAAGTTTGTTATGGAAACATCTTCTATTTTAGGAGACTGGCGACAAGATTGTTTTCGCGCCATTTCTTCCTAGATTTTGGAATCGATGTACATTTCACATTCGTCAACTTATTGTGAGAGAACAGCCAGGCTGTGTTGGTCAAACATGGCAAGTGAAAACAGTTTCATTTTATCGCTGAGAATTTGCTCTGTTCAGGATTAAACAAGTGGAACTTTGTTTATTCAGTATTGCTTGGTCTAAGTGAATGAAAACAGGGTAAGTTGTTACTTATTTACCTCTTCAAATTGCTTTGGCTTTCGGTTTTCTGACTAAGGCCAATCTGATGAGAGGATGAGGTCAACCAGAGGCCAAGCAGAATTTTAAACGTCTTGCAAAGTAATTCAGTAATTTCTGGATGTATTTGATTTCAGAGATACTTGCGAGTAGAGTAGAGAAAGCTCTACGTTTCACAGTTATCCCTCGTGCCTTGAGGCTTTTTTATTCCCTTCGTTTCTTTTCCATCGGATTGTTTCTAATGTAGCAAACTGCAAAATATAACTCAAAACGAAGAAGAATCACATAGGCAATCTCACGTATCTCAACAACGATCTGTGATTTAGAATCTAACGGGCAAGGAAACTTTGGGCCTTCCAGTACAATTGTGCTTGTGCTGTTAAATGAAGTAAAAGTAATTGAAAAGTATTTTTATTATATTAGTTTCCGTTGCGTTGAAAACTGTGCGTAGAAACAAATCTTTATCAAGGAAACACAGCATCATCTGTCAAGTAGGCCTTGTTAGGCAGAGTGGAAGGCTGCAAAAACCCTTAAAAAGCAAATTGCGATATTTTCGAGCTTTCAAATTTCATCATTTTAGGTTTTGGCAAAAATTTTAGAAAAGATACTAGTCTTTCTTGTCTGATTCAAAGCTTTTGAAAATTCTTGAAATTAATGTGCCTTCGGGCCTAAATATGGAGTATGGTGTTGCTCCAAATGCCCCACGCCACAGCTTCCGTGTTCATACGACGCCATTAGCTACAAATGCACCACAAAGTCACGTGTAAAATAAGAGCCTTATGATTGGACCCACTAAAATGTAAACAAACACGCAAAAAGATTTTTCCTCCTTGCTACCATTGCTCAATTTTCAGAAAAGTGGTTGTTTATTGAATTTTTTTAATATGGATTATTTGAAACATCGTTATTCAGTTTCCCGCCTGATATCCAAATGAAGGCAAAATTGCAAACATGAAAATTTGCATTACGACCAGTACAAGGCGAAGGTGCTTGAATAATGGTAAAATCTCCAGGGTTTCATACTGCCATAGAAGACGGCCTTAGGGCTACACTACGGTTTATATGATATATTTTTTCTTCAGGATGACTGGTGACATCATTGTCGTTACACCAAATGATAGATAAGTCATGGGTTTTTAAATCTGCACAACAGTCTGTGTTGGCTCCAGCTCGGCAATGTAAAATCAAGGTTTCTTCAAGCGTGTATTTCAGCCAACTCGTTTGTCAACCTCTGCTTATCAGCGTAACGCAAGATTCCTTCAAGTGTGCACTTCTGTCACTTCGTGTGTCAGCCCCTACTCAGCAGCGCAAGTCAAGATTTCTGCAAACATGAATTTCAGCCAACTCATGTGTCAACCTCTGCTTAGCAGTGTAAGTCAAGATTTCTTCAAGCGTGTATTTCAGTCAACTCGTTTGTCAACCTCTGCTTAGCAACGTAAGTCAAGATTCCTTCAAGTGTGCACTTCTGTCAGTTCGTGTGTCAGCCCCTACTCAGCAGCGCAAGTCAAGATTTCTTCAAACATCAGTTTAAGTTCGTGTGTCAGCCCCTACTCAGCAGCGCAAGTAAAGATTTCTTCAAACATCAGTTTCAGCCAACTCGTGTGTCAACCTCCGCTTTGCTTAGAAGTGTAAGTCAAAATTTCTCCAAGCGTGTATTTCAGTCAACTGGTTTGTTAACCTCTGCTTAGCAGCGTAAGTCAATATTCCATCACGTGTGCACTTTAGTCAGTTCTTGTGTCAGCCCCTGCACAGTAGTGCAAGTCAAGGCTCCTTCAAAAGTACCATTCAGTCGGCTTATATGTCAGCTTGAGCTGAGAAATGTAAGTCAAGATTTCTTCAAGCTTATAAAGTACATACGCTGACATATGTGATTTGCTGCACAATGTTAAAATACTCATTTGTTTCTAATTACATACCAGACTAAGAATGGAGGTGCATTGGAAGACATCTATTCTTAACTGTTGGCAATGAGATTGTTTACACTGAGCCTGGCAATAGATGGTTGTTGACTGTTTCCTTTACCAGGCAAGTCAATAAAAACAATACCCGTTTGAAAATGCTGCTCCCTGAATATCAAAGCAATAATATTGAAAACTGTCTTGTTTCATTAGAAAGATGTTCAATTAGATTCATTAAGTTACCCTGCTTGAATCTGTCATTCCTTTCCGTCGATATCGTACATCTTCTGCAGAAAGCCTCCTTCAAAAATCTGCAAAATCGAGTAAAAATGACGAGCAAAACTTACTAGTTGTCAGTTATAAAAATAATAACACCTAACGTGTATTCATGCAATTATGTCCTCATGGGAGAATGGAATCCCCGGAAAAGATTTTTTGTACTTGCGAGAAAACTTTACTTCCTTACAAGAGGATAGCACGTGCTAAAAAGTCATAACTGGGAAATTTGCTCATGCGTTTAGCATGTTCATTGAGGTCGCTCGAAGGGACTTTCTCAAGGAAATCTGTTGTAAAATCAGAACGAAGTGACCGATTTCAGCAAGGTACATTTAAAATACATTTGAACATAGCCATTGTCTTATGGTATATTTGCTTATGCCATTGCTTTAAAGGGCATATGTCGCGATAACAGTTGGTAAATACAACAAAGAAGTTTGGAGTGAAATTCCATTGTTTCGTGACACTTTATTTATGCTTCGTGAATCTTTACTGCCGTAAAAATTCTACCTCGATCCTGTGCTTTGTAGTCAACATTACAAAAGAGATAATTGTATTGCATTAGCCAATCAGGCTCATGACACATGCTCTTTAATATCCAGCGGGCAGTAGACTTTCAAACGGGAATTGTTTTTACTGACTCTCCCGCTTGTTGTACCGGCTTGTTGTACTGGGTGAGTCAGAAAAGGGTTAACACGTTTGGCGGGCTGCTTTGCCGATATTCAAAACTGAAAATGTTATCAGTCAAAGGCTAGCTTAGACTGCGTTCACACGATGCCGGCACAATTTGAAAACGGTAGGAAGTTTGACGATAAAACTCGTTGCAGGATTTGATGCCAAAGAATAGTACCTACACCCTAAGAATAGACCTGTCTCGATCCAAAAGTGTCGAAAAATGTTCTGTTTTCATCTTTGTTGAGTGTTTACACGATGCTGTTTCAAATTTATGCCGGTTACGGTTCCGTTTTCAAAATCTACCGTTTTCAAAATCTGCCGGCAAAAAATGTGCCGTTTTCGTGTGAACTGGAGGCCTATCCGTCGAATTTTTCACCGTTTTCAAAATGTGCCGGTATCGTGTGAACGCAGTCTTAGATGACAAAAGTTTGTTTGCTGAAATCATTCATCATTTACACTCAAAATTAGGGAAATGCTGGCAAGGGCTTTTTATGGGAAGGAGAATTCCGCACGCCATTATGGCCCATCATTTACTTGCCATTAAAATTTGAATTCTATTTCTAAAAGTGATAATTGTATTGAATTTTTGTTTCAGTTTCTAGAAGAGCATGGACGGGAAATCACCGAGAATCGAATGTGAAATTCTCGTCCTAATACTAACTCCTTATCAGCATTTTCCTAATTTCTGTTCCTAAATGTTGAGTGATTTTACAAAATAAAACAGCTAGGATCAAAATTTTGAAAACTAAACCGTTTTCAGCGTTGTCTCTGTGTCCAAGAAAATCTGTGGCAAACTTAGTTCGAAGATACCAAACATAGAAAACCACTTCTCAATGGTGATTATCCAATATACGAAAACCATGCGCGCCTTCACTTCCAAAAGATTCGCCCGCACGAACCATGCAAAATGATTAATAAGTTTAAAACATCTCATAGCTCTGGCATTGACGGTATATCAAGTTCATTTCTTAACATTTGGATGCCTGTTCTTCCACCATCATTGTGCAGTATATTCAATACGTCCATTTTATTTTAATATAAGGTCGATTTATAGGAAATTGGAAGATTGAGAGGGTGCAGCCCCCCCTTTTCTACAAAGATGGCTCCATGGAAGATTGATCTAACTATAGACCCATTTCTGTGGTTCCTGTAGTTTCACGATTATTTGCAAGATAGTCTTCGATCAGGTACTGAAATTACTTCACTAAGAGTGGATTTTTGTACTCAGAGGCTATTTCACTCCGTATTGACATGCTTACTAAAGTGTACCAATGACTGGTATCTAAGTTTCGACAAGCGATTTTTTTCTGGAGTCACTATCATCAACTTAAAGAAAGCCTTTGACACAGTGGATCACGATACTCTCATTGCTAAGCTGCGTTTCTATGGAGTTGAAGGCGTGGAGCTTGACTGGTTCATATCATACCTAAGTAATAGGAAGCAATGCTGTAAGGTAAATGGTGACGTATCTGAAATACCAGACATTAAATGTGGAGTGCCTCAGGGCTCCTGGCTTGGCCCACTCATATTTTTATCTATATCAATGACTTGCCGTTTGCCTCACAAAGAACTAAGGTCACAATGTATGCTGATGGATACAAGTATTCCATATTCCTCGAAATGTAGATATATTACCTGTGCAATGCTATCAACTCAGATCTTCAGAATCTTAGTTTATGGCTTCAGGGAAATAAATTGTCTCTTAATGTTGCAAAAACACAGGACTTTATCCTTGGTACCGGGCCTAACCTCAGAAGACTATATATTGCAATGATTCAAACAAAACGAGATTTAAAATTTTTTGAAAAGATCAAAAAGGTTGATGACCTAAATCAACGTTAAGCGCGCATGTTTGACGTCAAATTCCCCTTTCTTTTTAGATATTTTTCTTTTTTTAGATATATTTTAAAGCTATTTTGTAATTCATTCATGTAATTAAGTAAGTTAAATTTTTAATGAGGACACATTGTGAATCAATATTTTTCTATATATATACTGAAGAATGAATTTAATCCCTGTTAAAATAAATCAAAGTGAAATGAAATAGATAAATCAAAATGAAATTTCTTCATTCGAATTGACGCGAATTTTTTCACGAAATTGTTTTCTCACGATATTTCTATATCAAGCAAAGAGTGCCAAACTTTGGTTGGAATTAAGTTTGTTCTATGATAATGACATGAAGCCAATATAGCTTGTTTTTTATGCCTGTCCAGCCAATGCAGAGGCAATAGAGAGCCAAGTGAAGGCTGAGTCAAGCTTTCTTGGGAGGAAGAAAGTTAAAAAAATTGCACTGTTGCAAAGTGGGGCGGGCCTAAACCGAACCAAAAGAGAAAAAGAAATGAAAACATCGTTGTGAACAGAATTTACTGATCTCCTTTGCTCCAGTTATTCAACAGAGATGGAGGTAAGAGAATTTGGCAATAATGGTCTGCCTCAGTTTAGGTGTCACATGTGTGGCATGCCAACCCCGTCAAAAGTAATCAAAATGTGAAGTTAACATTCAAAGTAGACAATTACTCTAAAGATGGAGGCGGGAACATTTTACCAAGATGCACTACGTTATTTAATCGTATTCCTATAGAGTCGTTAAAGATTCGTAATTAAAACGCAATGCATCTTGGTAGAAATTTCTCGCCGCCATCTTTAGCGTAATCGTTTATTGCTTGTATTCAGAAAGCTGCAGATGCAATCAGATTTTTGAAGTTGATAGTTGAAAATGTGTGTCATGGACCCAATATTTTCTTTTGAGTTAAGAAATAAGCTTTCCTGATTTCTAAATTCCCTCTTTATGATATCCAAATTCACGATTTTCGAATTCTTACTTTTTTACTTTCGATTACAAAGTTCCTGCCTTGTTTTTGTTTTGCAAAAGTTTTCACCTGCCTCCGTTTCAAATGATTGTCACTGTCACCTTGTGTTTTCCCCATTGTCAAAGTTGGTGTCCACAAACAGCAGCTCAAGTTTGACGCACATGCTATTATTTAAAAAGCAATTAATTTCTTGGAAGTTTCTTGCAATAGTTTCTGGAAGTTACAACATTTTCTTTCAGGCGCAAGTTCTTAATGTTGCATCCTGCGCGATCATGAACAGTTTACTACGAAATTTAGACAAGTATAGCAGGCTTATTTTCGAATACTAAACATCTTATAGGAAACGGTATGCTCAAATTAACCCATCCAGAATTTGAAAAGCAAAGAAACTTTTGTAATTTGCAGTTTTAATTTTCCAAGGTCACTCAAACTTTTTTTGACATTGTGCATTAGTAGCAACTTTTTGCACATTATTTTGAGGGCGAATTATGTTACATACTTCAACTGAGATGTTCTAAATATTTTGGGAGCCCTTTTAGCAAAACAAAGTGAACTCTACAGTTCCAACATTTAATATTTAAGAGACGCGTAAGTAGTAAAATGGTCGAAAAACTTTAGAAACTGCCAACCATCCCCGGATAATACATAGTATGAAAAATACTTGTTGAGGGCACGGGTATGTGGCGCCCATATGGGTGGGTTTTTGGGCCCAAAATTCTCTAAACAAGGGTTCCTTTTTCGGCAGATCTTCCTTAGAGATCGGTTGGTTTTCCAGAGATTGGCAGAAAATATTTAAAATGGGTAGTTCTCCGCCAAAATCCATCATTAAAGTAGGCATGACGGCAGGTTTTGGTAATTAGGAGAGGGTAGCTTTCTGAAAACCAGGCGGTAGACCCCCGTCCTTACGCAAGTCATACACCACCCCCTGGGAGTTATTGATGTTCCAGTTCTAATGAAATTCTTTTTTGATAGGGGAAGGTGGGGTAATTTGGGTCTATGGGTTAATTTTGGCCTATTTGCTTTTTCCCTTTTAAACTGATCGCAAGTTGAAAATTTCGATTCATGACTCCGTGGGTGTTAAAATGTTTTTAGGAGTAATATATGCACTGTGATCCAGATTTCACGTTTTGTGTAATTAATGTGAAAAAATGAACTTTTTAGAATTCCACCGAATGTATTTTTCCCTTGTTCCCCATACCCTAAAGCACATAAAAACGCAAACGATTTTCAAATCAAGCAACAGTAGCCCGAGAAAACATTTTTTGAAGTTAGGGCTAAATTGGGTAGTGTAAGCTTCTTGCTAGGCCAGAAGAAGTCACAAAGCAGCATGAATTTTCAAATTTCTGTTTCATCGCTTGTATGTGCCCGATTTAAATGATCTTTTTTTTGTTTGGTAGATTGATCCTCGTAGAATATGAATTAAATCAGTTGATCAACAATTTTTGCTTTAGAATGTGGAAATTTTGTGAATTCATAATGGTAACCAACTATTGAAAACCAGGTCGCCTGAATTATCAAACCCGATTTCGACACTGAATACAAAAAATCTATATCTCAGAAAACTCTGAAAATCAGTTTTAAAATGGACTTCAGCCTATTGCTGACACTCTTGCCAAAGCGCTTAGTAGAGGCTCCACGTAGAAAATTTTCGCGATTTTTTTATGAAGTCAAGTGAAGAAGGGGTTTTTTGACAAATTTTGTCGACAACTGTCATAGCAATGCTGGCAACGATGGATGCTTGACAAAACAACATATTCCATCATTTCAAAAACAAGAAGTAAGAAAGAAACACAGGTCATTCAGTGGATTTAATTTTCGTGTTTTCTGCGTAACCAATGCCACCCACCTGTTTCTCATTCAATAATGTGGTGAGTGTCTATTTGATTTAATGAATGAAAGTTTTAAATCCAAAAATTTGAGTATAATAGTAATGTGCAAAGTTTACTGTGTCAAATTTGATGCCACATTAAAATGCCCATCAATATATAAAACTGGACAGCTTTCCATGAGGAAGTTGTCTGTTTTCGGAAATCTCACCTAACATCTCATTTGAGACAGACTTTGATATTCAAGCAACAAAATCTGCTCACCTAAACATTTTCTCTGGTATGTCATGACCACTGTAACACAGTGGCTCGAACAAGAACAAAGTCCTGGTGTGAACCAAACTTTAATGAAATTACTTTTTACGGACGAATTTTTCTTTTTGATCCTAGCAATAATCATTCCCTGAAATGCTCAGTGTATGCACTATAGAAATAGGTTTGTGTACTCAACATGTTGATAATTCAAATGAATGAATGAATGAATGAATGAATGAATGAATGAATGAATGAATGAATGAATGAATAAATGAATGAATGAATGAATGAATGAATGAATGAATGAATGAATGAATGAAAAAATGAATGAATGAATGAATGAATGAATGAATGAACGAAAAACAAGTGAATGACGCTCGAAAACGCAAAAAACGCAAAAATTACGTTCATGGAATGACCATTATTTCCTTCTTGCTTCTTGGTCTTGAAATGATGGAAAATGTTGTCTCACGAAGCATCCATCCTTGCCAGCATTGCAATGACAGTTGTTGACAAAATTTGTCAAAAAACCCCTTCTTCACTTGACTTCGTAAAAAAATCGCGAAAATTTTCTACGTGGAGCCTCTGCTAAGCGCTTTGGCAGGAGTGTCAGCAATAGGCTGAAGTCCATTTTGAAACTCATTTTCAGAGTTTTCTGAGATATAGATTTTTTGTATTCAGTGTTGAAATCGGGTTCGATAATTCAGGCTACCTGGTTTTCAATAGTTGGTTACCATTATGAATTCACAAAATTTCCACATTCTAAAGCAAAAATCGTTGATCAACTGACTTAATTCATGTTCTACGAGGTTCAATCTACCAAACAAAAAAAAGATCATTCAAATCGGGCACATACTAGCGATGAAACGGAAATTTGAAGATTCATGCTGCTTTGTGACTTCTTCTGGTCTAGCAAGAAGCTTACACTACCCAATTTAGCCCTAATGTTTTCTCGGGCTCCTGCTGCTTGATTTGAAATTTTTTTGCGTTTTTACATGCTTCAGAGCATGGACAATAAGAAAAAAATACATTCGGTGGAATTTTGAAAAGTTCATTTTTTCACATTAATGACATGGCCTGGATCACAGTGATATGTGGTATCGAAGAATTATTTGATAATTTCTAGTGCTTCAATTTCCAGATATTCCCCGGCCTAAACTTCCATCATGATCCGACGCCGTAGAAAACTTCCCTTTTATGCCAAGTTGCGACTTCTTTTCGTCAACAAATCATTATCAATCTCATGTTCTATCATTTGGAAAGGTGCTAAAAGTTTTTCGGAATTTTTTTGCGATTTGGTAGATTTTATTTCGATTACTTTGCAAGATGGGGTAATTTGGTCTACTGAGATTTTGTTATGAATTGCGTTGTGCAAGAATTGGCAATGGCTCCCAAATCAAACCAGAAATGGAAATAATATTGCAAGAAAATGAGAAAATGGAGGTATACATCGAAAGTAGCACAAGGTACACTTTTCCGTTCATGTTTTAGTGGTTTCAGCGCAAGGATTCACTACTTTTGACTTCATTTCGAAGGAAACTTTGTTTACATTTCCATTTTCAAGAATGGGCCTAGGCTTTGCAATGTGCCCTGATGGTGGTACGATGTATTTTTATTTTTTCGCTGTGCAAGTTTTCGACCCCTTGGCAGGGAAACTTCAGTCATAGTTATCCATAAAAGCATTCTAAAATATGATTTTATCGAATTTACCATACTCCTGATAAATAGGTACTTGCCTACTGCTTTTCTCTAATAGACCCCAATTTCCCGCCGACAGGTTGAAATTACTCGCGAAAGCGAGGATGGTAGAAAATTAAAAAGAAATTCAAATTTCAAATCATAGAACAAGAACGAAAAAAGATTCAATGTAAGTAAAACGAAAAAAGATCTCCATATTTCCAACAAGTTTGTGAGGGTGCTCTATTTATTTCGAAAAATGCCCACTTTATACCCGAATTACTCCCATCTTACCCCAGTCCTAACAGGCTAAGGTTTGTTTTACCCATTTCAGATCATGTGACGATACTCTTGAGAAGTTTCAGTGTTCTTCTACTATAAGCATTATTCATGGCACAACTTTGCATGACACGAAATGTGTTAAAGAAACTAGCCTTAACCTTGCCAAAAGGGCTGTAAAATTCTCCAAAAGTTCCTCTTTAACATTATCCAAAAGGCCTGTCAAGTCTTCTAAACGCCCTGTTAATACCTAGAAGTTAAGAGAAGTTTATAAAGAGATTGATCAGATGACTTGAAATTGGTGAAAACAAGCCTTAGCCAATTTTATCTGTGATCCGAGGGATGAGAAAACATATGTGACTCAGTTTCAAGTTCCAAGAAGTTGTTCCCGAAACTATTCACTACCTCTTACGTAATCCTCGTCTCATTTCCAAGAAGAAGACGCTTCGATGCTCTGAACAAGCAGCAACCTGCTGTTGTTTGCAGACAGAGCACCTGCACACGCAGATTTGCCGGGGGTACCTATCTAGACTGACGACGTGATTCCTTGTATTCGTTCAACATTTATGATCTGATGTTTTAATTTCACTCATACGAAGCGATAACAACAACAACAACAAGCTTAAGTTAGAGGGACTTATGTAATGCAGTCTACCTATCTCACTTCAATAACATATTGATCCATATTCTTTTCGAAGCATTTCAAGATTTCAATCACAAGGGGCATTTCACTCATTCAAAAAAAAGTACGATATTTTTCTAAACAAAATAATGTTTATAAAATTTTTGATGGATTTTTCTTGAAAAAAAAGGATTTTGCCAAATATGAACCGAGATCTGAACAAGGTTTTTGGGAGCGAAATGCCCCTCGGCAGTCGCGTCAGGGCAGTTTAGACACTATTGTTGCAATTTCCCCACTCCAGGGATGGCACCAGGCGGTGGACTTGGGTCCATTTTCTAATTCGTCTAAATTCAATGAAAAAAGGCGGGGGGAGGCGGGGGCTCGGTTTTGTCTCCCCGGGGATCGGCTCTAGCAAGAAAGATTTGAACAATGCACTGCTACAAATGTTTTCAAGTTTTTTGATAACTCAGCCCCTTCCTATATGTCAGAGATGTTCTCACCATTTGGCCTTGGCCGGATCACTCTAAGATCTAAAAGCAAAGTAAATCTACTGTTTCGAAAGACTAACACGGGGCAAAATGGTCTCTCCTATACAGGACCCAAAATTTGGAACAGTCTAAAGTCGGGCCTAAAATCTTCTAATATTGTCAACAGAGTTTCAAGCATAAGATCAAGGATAAATTCTTTAATGATCTTCAGAATCGAGAAAATAGGCCTTATATATATTATTAAATTTCTAAAAGCTTTAACAGAAATTATCCATCAACAATATCAAAAATGCAGCAAGGTCGACTTGAATTTTTCTGTTCTTGCATTTAGGCCCCGTTCACATTACTCCGTTTTTGGATAAAAACGGAGCTGTTTAGCTCCGTTTTTGGCTTTGCGTTCACATTAGTCCACCCCAAAGACGGAGCTTAAATGAAAACGCTGGCAAAAACGGAGCCAAATAAAAACGGACCAAAACAGAAACGCATAACTGTAATGTGAACACCCAAAAATGGAGGAATTTAGAAACGCTGATAACAAACAAAGACCGAAACATAATCAGGAAACAAAGAAAACAAAGAACAAAGAACAGAGAGCAAAGACAAACAAAGGGTAATCAGATCCGTTTTTGAGGACAAGTGTGAACACCACTCGAAAGATATCCGTTTTTGATTTTAAAAACGGAGTAATGTGAAGAGGGAGGAAAAATAGCTCCGTTTTTGGGAGCAAAAACGGATCCAAATGAAAACGGAGTAATGTGAACGTGGCCTTAATCTCCCAATGACATCCTGGTTGTGAAGACGGTACTGCGACTAATGGAGAGGAGGAATTGGATCTACTGTATACTCAGGGCTAAGATTGTTTACAAACTTTTAGAACAAAAGGTAAGACGTCTACTCCACCTTCTGGAACTCAGTGGCTCCCAACCAAGCTCTGTGTACAACTTCTCTCGAGATGTTCCTCTCCATGTTCCGGTTACAGCCAAAGCAGCGGAATACTGAACAGACTCCAATTGTCCCATTAAATTTGGTAAAATGATATTTTGACTGAAAGCAGACATTTTAGCAGGAATATGATAAATAACATCACCATAGTCCAGGTGAGGTCGAACATAGAGCTTATACAATTCGTTTATAGGGTATACCTGGGCAGATATTTGGAGAGAGATTTCAACAAACCAATGCCCTTTCTTGTTTTAGAAATAGCTGATTTGATATGAGCAGAGAAAGATAGCTTACAGTCCAGGATAATCCCTAAATGTTTATTTCCACTTACTTTTTTCGCAGGTATGTTGTTAAAAACACCGGGTTCTCGGCTAAATTTCGGTTAGGGGGGTGCCGCCCAGAGTTTCAAAATTGTAACCGTTGGCTTGACCAATTTTTGTGAAAATGATACCCTTGGCTAGACTAATTTTTCCTTCAGAAGTGCTCTGAATTGGCATTTTCTAGGCAAAACTTGCCAAATTTTCGCATTTTCTCGACCGAAATTCCAAAAAAGTTGGGTTTTTTTAACAAAATTACCGAATTTTAACATCTCTTTGACCAAAATTCCCAAAAAGCATACCCTTGCCTAGACTTAACTCGACTAAAATTGCCGAAAAGTACACCCTTGGCTAGACTAGAAGTCCGAAAAAGTATACCCTCGCGGGCGGCACATCCCCAGGTACCTTTACTATGGAAGAACCCCCCCCCCCGTGGTTAAAAAGGATCACTTGATGATCAATTTCAGTTTTTTTCCTTGAAAATGTTAATTCAACGGCTTGTTTTTGTGGATCAGGATTAAATGACATTCTCCAAGCGTGAGGCCATTGACTTATCAAGTCCAAGTCATGGTTCTATTTATTAGGAAGATTATATTTTTTGGGTATTACGACAGCCGTCGGGATCCTACATTTGTTAGGACTTTCATAAGGCTTAGAATTCAGTGTTAAGACATTTTTTAGCTTGCATATTCCCTCCCAATTAGGTAAATACCCGAGTACTTTATTTCAAATGTACATGGTGAAAACTTGTTTTTGTGTATCATAAAAGCTGACTACTAGGCAACCAAGTAGCATTTTGAACGTCTTTTTTCCTTAAAAATCGAAAAATTCACTCTCGACCCCCAAATATCTGGAAAAGGCCCCATAATCTGGCCGACCAACATCAACATTCGTGATCTGCGTCAAAGTTGGTCCAAAAGAAGTTGGTCTGGAAAAGTCTTAGCTTAGCTCAGATGACAAACTCCCCCTATACCCTCACAGTTCTGTTGGTAGTAGTTTTTATAAAAGATGATGAGAGGCGCCGGAAGGAGCACAGAGCGGCGGGGGCATTCCATTAAAAAAGGGCATGCCAAATAGGAGCTGACCAGACAACACACTCTTCTTCTAAATGTTTCTTGTCATATGCTTCGAGTAGCAATGAAAGAGTGGAGATGAGTACCCTTGGTGGTCGTAGGATTTTGGTGCACAAGGATATCAATTGCCAAGGAAGAAGTGGCGTGGACATGGCGATGGACTGGACTGTTAAAGGAGAGGGTCTAAGGGCAAGCCTCAAGAAAAATATTGAGGATATGCCCTCTATTTGTCTTAAAACACTGCTCCTAATCCATTTTTACCGCTACGCTAGAATAGTATTTTTGACCATTCGTAACATCAAGTTTATAGCTTACCAGGAAATTTCCGCGTCAACATCGTTTTCTTTGGCTCAGAATGCCTATCTCCATCATATTTTCACCGAAACTAAAATTTGATGCCTCGATACTTACTATTTTGTAATAGTTATCCATCAGTGAGGGCTTTCTATTTGCGCAAGCACCTTTAGCTCTGTCTTTTAGATCTTTTCTTACAGTCTGCTTGCTTCCAACATGAAATGCGTTAACAAGTTTGTCCACGAAAATATTTGAAAATGGCAGCCTCTACTTTGGCTCAGAATGACTCTCTCAGTCACTCTCTAGCATTTCTCCTAAAAGTTCTTGTCCCTGAAATCTGGTGCAAGAGCGTGGTCGCACCCATCCACAAAAATGGCGACAAATTGGACCCAGATAATTACAGACCTATTTCTGTTACAAGCTGTTTGTCTAAGCTGTTTTGTATGATACTTAATTTCAGGTTATCCGATTTTCTAAAAGAAAACAAAATATTGAGCAACAGTCAAATTGGTTTCCTTGAAGAGACCAGAACGGTTGATCATGTCTTCAGCCTAAAGACTCTCATTAACAAGTATGTTTACAACACCCCAAAAGGAAAAATATTTGCCTGTTTCATTGACTTTCGAAAAGCATATGACTCCGTATGCCATAAAGCACTTTTTCATAAACTTGCAAATTTGAACATAAGTGATAACTTTATCGAGGTCCTTAAAAATATTTACTCGAAAACAACATGTGCTGTAAAAGTTGGCCGCAATAGAACCAAATTCGTCAACTATACAAAAGGTGTTAGGCAGGGTTGCCCATTAAGCCCGCTTCTTTTCAATACTTTCATAAATGATCTTGCTGAAACTCTGGAAGACAAATCCGCTGACTCATTTACATTACCCAATGGTTTCAGTCTAAACTGCCTCATGTATGCAGACGATATCGTCATTTTTTTCGAAAACAGCTAATGGTCTGCAAACACTGCTCAATAAGGTTCAGGTATATTGTGACAGGTGGAATATGAATTTAAACGTAAAAAAGACCAAGTGCATCACATTCCAAAAGAAAAACCGAACCAATAAGAAGGACACTTTCATGTTTGGGAATAAGGAAATAGAATCTGTCAGTTCCTTCAATTATTTAGGTATGATAATCAACGCCAATGGCTCATTACACAACTCAGTGGAAAATCTTTCGTGCAAGGCACAGAGAGCCGTGTACGCTCTTAATAATAGATTCCCTATTAAACGACTGCCTATCAAAGCTGCCTTAAAACTCTTTGACAGTATAATAACCCCCATCCTATTGTATGGTTCTGAAATATGGGGAACATATAACTATTTGAGTTTTGAAAAATGGGACCAGTGTGAGATAGAAAAGGTTCATCTAAACCTTTGCAAACACATATTGGGAGTAAATAGATCCACCACAAACATTCTTGTGAGAGGAGAACTAGGCAGATACCCTCTTAAGTTAAATGTTGAAAATAGGATTAAGTCTTTTTTTGATCACGTCAAAAAGGCCCCAGAAGATAGTCTCATTTACCAAGCTTATTTAATGAACCTAGAACTTCCATCCGACCTAAACTGCAACACACATATCGAGAATGTTAAGCGAAATCTAGATTTGGTAGACTTTCACTCCTGTACCAAACATATATTCAAGCTGAGCTATAAAAACTATTATAACAAGTACTGGACAAGAGAAATGTCTTCATCAAAAAAGGGGGAGTTCCTCTTCCTTTTAAGAAAAGACATTTCGCTTGAGCCATATTTGATGCAACGTAACAAACGAAAACTAAGGGTGACTACTACCAAGCTTAGACTAAGCGACCACTGTCTTGCGATTGAGACAGGACGTAGGCGATCCCCAAAGATTGATAGAGAAAATCGGCTTTGCCAAATTTGCCATAAGGAATTCATTGAAGATGAAAAACACTTTCTACTTAAATGTGAAAACTATTCTGACATCAGAAATGCATTCTTGAATAATGTTTTTGAAAGCTATCCAAATACAAAACAACTTTCCCCTGATGATTTGCTCCAATTCATGTTCTTGTGTGAGGATCAAGAAACAATTAATAATCTTCTCAAATTCATTGGACAAATCACTGACATCCGAGAGAAAGCTGTACAAGTTCCAAATATCCTCAAGTCTCTTTAGAACGTAGATTGATGTATAATCAATGATATAAAAGCGCCGAAGGCGCTCCTATATCATTGTGTATAATTTGCTCCCTGCCGTTTGTGTGTTTCCTTTTTACTAGTTGCATTTAGTTACCATTCTTGTATTCTTTTATTTTACATGTTATGTTATTTTTTTTAGTTAGTAGCCGTATAGCGTAGAAGCTATTGTGCTGAAGATGAAAAAAAAAAAAAAAATTATCCAACCATACCTACACTCAGCTGCAGTCTGTCGTTGAAAGAATCTCGAAAACAATCTTTTTGACTGAAGAGAAGGGCATTTGGAGAAGCAGTAAGTGAAAAGCTTCAGATGCAGAGGATGAACGAGAAAGTTTTTTGAAAAGGGCACTAGCTGCCCATGTGCTGTCCCCGTGCCTCTTGCGCCCTCGAAGATGATTTGTGAAAACCTGCCCTGGTGGTGAAAAGGACGAAAATTTAGTCCCCGTACTGAAACTTGCAGTTAATGATTCTCGTCAAAAGCCAACAGTCTTCGTGAATTTGCATCCAGTTCTTGCTAGATTTCTTATCAGTTGCCTTATGTGTTCACAAAATTAGATTTCCCAATTGATCGAAGTTCATCGAAGACAGTTATTTTAACCAAGAATTGCAATAAAAAAACCCAATCGTATGCGGAAATTTCATTTTATAACCTTATTTGAGTTGGTAATGCACTTTCCGTTTAAATACACTTTCCAGCTCTGGTAAATAGGTAAATAGGCTTCTCTATAAATAGAACAAAGAAAATGTGCAGACACGGCATTGTTTCTTTAGCTATCGATTATTAACAACACGTGTGGGCCATCAATTTCAATGGGTTATTTTAGATTTTTCTGCTCTGTGCAAATGCAGGCTTATAGCCTTACCAGGCCCGTCGGAAGCGGGGGGCTGGGGGGGCTGAAGCCCCCCCAATAATTTGCTGAAGTTTGCTGATTTTGTGAGTGAAAAAGGCTGTAAAAGCCAAGGTCGTAAGGAAGAAGATTCAAGTTTGTGTATATTCGAGGAAGCTACCAGAATCTATCCAAAATGCAATATCTTTTGATGTCATACAAGTCAAACAATTCAAAATTTTCATGGAAAGACTCTCATTGGTCGTGATCCTTTGCTTCCGTCAATAGCACATTTTCCAAAAATGGGGCGTTTTCCAACGATCTAAAGGGCGTGGTCGTGAAAAATTTTCCCGGAGGCAAGCCCCCGGACCCCAGTTTTGCTCGCTTCTCGTTTCAGCCCCCCCCCCAATATGAATTTCGTTCCGACTGGCCTGCCTTGCACAAACCCTTTAAAATCAGAATTAAAGGCTACTACAGTTTATGATAAGTGCTCTTTTACAAAATCAGCGTAACCCCCGTAAGCAACGTGCATTTGACTTAGCCTTGTCATTTGAATACAATACTTATTTGAATAAAATACGCAACTCTTAAACCTGGACAAAGACAAGGGAAACAACCTTTGACTCAACAACATAATCCCAAAAACTTTCACAGAGTTGTGTTAGGACATAGTAGACAGTTGTGTTAGGACACAGTTCTCGTTTTAACATGACATGCCTTTACTTGTTGCAAGACTTTGTTTCTCAGTCATTAGATTACATTACCTTGGCCGCTTAGGCCTAAAAAGTGGAAACAAAAATGACATCGACAAGGGCAACGACTCCACAGAAAGACAATGGAAAAGGTGACGATGGAAAAGTTATCAATGATCCCATACATGGTACGATGTATTTTAACCCAGTTATCGTGGCATTTATTGATACACCAGAATTCCAGCGTCTCAGAGATGTAAAGCAATTGGGAGGAACATCATATGTTTATCCCGGTGGTGTGCACACTCGATTTGACCATTCTCTTGGGACATGTCATCTCGCTGGATACGTGCTAAAGTCTCTCAAGGAAAAAATCAAGGAGCGCTGTTCAGAGACAAAGCACTCTCCCAAGGAAAAGCCTAAGGAGACATGTCCAGAAATAACGGAACGCAATATTCTTTGTGTGGAAATCGCAGCCCTGTGTCATGACTTGGGTCATGGGCCTTTGTCAAGAGTATACCAAGATCAATTTTTGCGAAGACTGAAGGGGGTCGACTGGGGTCATAATGAAGCATCAGTTAAGATTTTCGAGAAGATGGTGAAGTCCGAGAAAATCATGAAAATATTTGAAGAAAAGAAGATCGCCGATGAAGATATTGAATTCATCAAAGCAGCCATGCGAGGGGAAGTTCCCGATGGAAAAGGCGACGTTGCATTTTTGTACGAGATTGTGAAGAATCGCAGAAATGGCGTTGATTGTAATATGTTTGACACCATTCTTCGGGATTGTTACTTTGTTGGTATCAAAACCAGCTTTAATTACAAGAGATTTATGGAAAACGTCAAAATTTGCAAGGTAAGTTCCAGCAATTCTTCGCAATCAGAAACGTAGCACCTGCCGACATGGTTGTAGGCTTGCTCCAAGTCTATTCTTGTTGGGGATGCGTGAAGGCTCAAGTTGACGCGAGCTAGGAATCCCCTCATATTTCATATTTCATATTTCATATTTCATTCATTTAGGGAGGGTTGCCCTTCAACAAAGTTGTTTTTCAAGGGGCCCTCCATTAAAAACATCTACAATATAATCTAAAAATAAAAGTATTTCAAACCTAACAAGGGATATCACTATCCGAAATTTGCGCCCCACCCTGGAAGGTAAAAACCTTCATGGTAACCAGGTGGGATTTACAAAGTAAGTTTAGGTGGTCACTAACTGCTTGGACCATGCTGTTTACTACAACGTTAGCTCTCTTAGTGAAGAGAAAATACTTCATTTTGAATTTGATAGGAAGACAAAGAGTAATTCCATGTACCTCTGATTCAAAACAATTCAATTAAAAGAAATGAATTTTACAGAACTTCAGGATTACCAAGTGTCCAACATTACAAAGTACAAGTCCCTTTGATACAATCGTCTTTCTGCGAGTAGACACTGGACATTCCTGTTGAATGGAATGGAGATGGAATTTAGTGGGCAACATCATGCCAATAAGGGATACATCAATCAAAATAGGTAAACCTACAAAGGATTCGCGAAAAGACGATCTGGTCAATGAGTGCTGTGTGATAGAATTTTGCTTTTGCAAAAGGCTCCAAATATTTTCATTGACTTTCGCTCCATGCTTATGCTTACCTAATTGAACTTGAACCTTGGGTTTTTAGGCAAACAACAACCGGATTTAGAAGCCTATGACGTAATTACTCTCTCGTTGACAATGGGGACCAGACGCCAGACAAAGGATCTTGAAATAATATCAGCAGTTTCATTGTCAAAGATTCAACATTCATTCAGGCTTTACTCAACACTTTTATTTTGCGTGTTTTCATTCAACGTCTCTTGGCCTGAATTCCTTGGGCGCTCCTCGACAGGGTTGTCATCACATGCTGGGATACACTGCAGAAGCATGCTGGAAGCACCTCAGGAACGAGCAAGAAGGGGCGTGGCAGCATTGTTGTGTTTGCTGCCGGAAGACAAACTCTCCTTCGTTAGATCACATAAATATCATGTCCAATCTAAATAACAGTCAAAGCAAAATATTTCAAAATAAAATCTGTGTTTGGTACTCGACTCACCTCTCTTTTCCGCCCTTTCCGAGATTGAAAGTGAAAATGCAGTAACCACACGACCTTCTGCATTGTATTAGCTGCAAATCATAAATAAAATTGAAAATAAGGATATAATTGTTAAGTTTACTTATCAATCTGATAAGAAGTGGGGGTAATACTATAACAATATTAATGCCAACATGGCAACTGTTAGCGTTTGGGAAAGGGCCGTGCTTCATAAGTTTGCTGCTGTGCCCGAAGATCAAAGTGTAGTGCCTGACTGGAATGGAAGAAGGGCTTACAGAAGCGTTAGATAGATCAAAAGAATATGCACAGTCAAGTCACAAAATCAACGATGAAATACTTGAAGATAAATCTGTTTATACCACTTCACTCACCTTCCCATCTTGAGTTCGATAACTCCGTAGCCACACGACTACGCGACCTACTTCTGAGTGTATCTTTTGGCCTGCCTTGTTTATGTTTCACTTCGTCGCAAACTTGACAAAAAGGAATTCTCATGGTCATGGTCTTTGCTCATGGTCATTCCTTGCTTTGCCAAATGCGTACGCACAGATTTTCTCGGCAACCAATTAGCCATTTTTCTTTTTGTTTTCAAATGAACGCAAAACAAACACATTCCCGTATAATCCCGTGAATTTCCGCATAATCAGCCACATTCGATGATCTCATTGGCTGAAATCAGTTGGACACGAGCGCGCTCAAGCTCGACCGCCGATACTTGGAAGACATTCCAGAGCATCTGCATTTTAATAATTTGCTGCTTCTGCTTCGCAGAGGCGCAAATTAATTACAAGAAAAAAAACCATAATGTTAAAACCTATTTACAATAATTGATAATTTACACTAAAAGAAAATATTTACAAAGAGAAAACAAATTACAATTTCAGGGCAAGGGTAGACCATGCAACGCCGGCAGCAGCCACCCCCGATCGACAGGCCAGCCCAGAGCAACCGACGACAATAGATCCAGTCACCAGTCGCTCTGACCCGGCCGGCCAACCAAGAGCACCCGCCGCCCCCGCCACAAAGTCCACCCCTGCCCTCATCTCTAAATAGACTTTTTAAAGCTATTCAGAGAGGATGCCTGTTTTGACTCAGCTGATAGGCTATTCCATAATTTTGCTCCACGAAACGAAAAACATTTTTGCCCATTCGCAGAATTTTTCTTTGGTAACCTCACATCAGTGCCGGTATTACGGAGGGTACGGGTGGAGCATTGTGAGTTTTTTGTAAATAGGCCACACAGGTATTGCGGAGCAAGCTCATTGAGTGATTTGAAGACCATTGTTTTAGATTCAATACTAATAAGTTGTTCAATGGTCTTCCAACCCAGTACTTCGATAAGTGGTCTGCTTGGGGTATCAAAGCTGCTATTTGTTACGATCCTGGCTGCCCGGTTCTGAAGCTTTTGCAACTGGTTTATTTCAGTAGAACCACAGCAACCCCAAACAGAACAACAATATCGAAAGTGAGGCTCAACAATTCCTGCGTAGAGAGTTTTCAGAGTTTCCCTTGGTAGAAAATTCTTGGCATGTTTTAAAAAGCCAACAGCCCTTGAGACCTTGGTAGAAACAGCCTTAATTTGTTCTTTCCAATCCAAAGAACAGTCAATTTGTACTCCAAGGTATTTCGTTTTTTGGACTACTTCCAGCTCACTTTCACGAAGATTTAGATCCAAATCCAGATTTGTATCTTTGAGAATGTTACGTTTCTGCTTGGTGGTAATAAGCATAGAGTTTGTTTTTGCAACATTCAAGGAAAGCTTATTGCCTTGTAGCCAGGTGTCTAGACGCCTTAGATCATTGTTAATAGCCTTATTCAGCTGAGTTATATCATTGGACTGGTGGCACAGACTGGTGTCATCAGCATACATGGACACAGTAGAACCTTGGACAGCCTGTGGGCCTAAATCTCGTTAGGTATAAATCTCCGGGTTCATGGCGCACACAACGTTCAGTATAAATATCCGTCCGGCGCACGAAAATCGAACATTCCATACTGGCCTGTGGGAGATCATTGATGTAAATGAGGAATAGAAGAGGGCCAAGACATGAGCCTTGCGGTACACCGACTTCAATGTCCTCTATGTCTGAAGCAACACCATTGACCCTGCAAAACTGTTTCCGGCACGTTAGGTAAGACCTAAACCATGATAGCTCCCGATGCTGAACACCATAAACTTGGAGCTTTTTGCAGAGAATTTCATGGTCAACAGTATCAAACGCCTTTTTCAAATCAATGAATACTAGTCCCACAAGCTGACCAAGGTCCAGCCCATTGTACCAGTCCTCAGTATTTTTAAGTAAACAAGTAAGTGTAGAATGGAGGCGTAAGAAGCCAGACTGGTCAGGAGAAAAGAGATGGTTTTCTTTCATGTGCTGATACAGTTGGTCAAAAACAAATTTTTCAAAGAGCCTTGAGATGACAGGTAAGACTGAAATTGGGCGATAATTGGACTTTTCTGTCTTATCCCCTTCTTTAAAAATTGGGGTGACTCTAGCAACCTTCCATGAGTCAGGAAACTGGCTTGTTTCAATTGAAGTATTAAAGCTGCTATTTGTTACGATCCTGGCTTTTGCAACTGGTTTATTTCAGTAGAACCACAGCAACCCCAAACAGGCTGGGTTCTGTTGATGGCTGACTAAGCCTTCCCAAAGAGAAAAAGATGCTACAATCATACAAGAACAGCTTTAGTTGCTTTCTAACAGTGAAGATAACCTTTTCTATGAATTTAAAAATTGAAACAAGCCAGTTTCCTGACTCATGGAAGGTTGCTAGAGTCACCCCAATATTCAGTAGAAGAACAACAACCTCCGAGGACTATGAACGCATGCGCAGTTGTGCGATTTTGCCGTGGCATGACATGATTACCGAGCAATGGCGGCCGGAGAGAAAGAAGCTTCGAGCGGTTATTGGCAATTGAAACAATGTAAGTACACATGTAAATTCATAGAAAAGGTTATCTTCACTGTTAGAAAGCAACTAAAGCTGTTCTTGTATGATTGTAGCATCTTTTTCTCTTTGGGAAGGCTTAGTCAGCCATCAACAGAACCCAGCCTGATAGGCCCTTTGGCTTCACCATTGTTGTTGAGAAGGTTGACAAGGTAAGAATCCTTTGCACGAAGAGATTAGTCTAGTGTTTCAGGCAGGATTTAGAAGATTTTCAGGGTTTTTTGGATTCTGCAAGAGTTTTTAAAGATTTTGCAAGGTTTTTGAGGATTTAGATCTGGTAACCATCCTCCACATTTGGCCTTCCCACGACGAGTGATTTTGCGCGAAAACGCGACGGGAATCATTAGCTGAGGTGCATGCGTTCATAGTCCCCGTCGCTGATTGGCGGTCAAGTTGAGTGGAATACAAAGCGAGGAGACAATAGGGGGAGTACCATGTATCCCCAACAAATTCTGCGGTAACGCAGACTAGCGGTATATCAGCACTAAGGAAAATCTTCGCAGCGTCCGCTTTGTGATTTACGCCCCGCAGAGGTTATTATTTTCCTTAGTTGCTGATATACCACGGATTAGACTTGGAGCAAGTCCAACATGGTTGGGACTTTGATCCAATCTGTGGGAGAATTTTAGGAGGCCTGTCAAAAATTTCATTTCTTTACCTATCCTGTAAAATGGGGGAAACAAACGATCAAATAGCGTCTAATTGCCTTTCGTTGTGAGTGCTTCTGCATGGGCAGAAACTCCTCCAAGCAAACTTGCCATAATTGTTCTTTACCCTATTTGGACCTGGTTGAACTGTTAGCATTTCTGAAGCAATTGAACAGGCTAATTAAGATTTCTATTGATTGTTTTATGTTTTTAACTTGTAGTTAGTGAAAATAGTTAGCTTCAAGGAACCTAAGACAGTGTTATGAGATATCATACACCAGTTCATTCAAATTATGACATCATCAAGATAAATGACATCATAAATATCAAAATTTGCTGATGTCAGAAAATATAAAGAGATTATATATCAAATTAAAGTACTCTACAAGGTGAATCGCTTAGGTTGTATAAATTTATGATTTTAGTTGGTTATTTGGAATTAGCGAGCTTTTTGTGATTTTCTTTGTGATTTGTTTCCAATAGCGGTTAGGTGGTGCAACAATAGGCTTTGAATCTTCTCTGAATTTTGCAGCCAATCAAATTTTAGTAAAGTCGAGAAATTGCAAGGTCTCATTTGAGCTAGCAGCAGATATCTGAGGATGTTTGGTGGGGGGGGGGGGGCAAAAAAGGCCCGCTGGTCCAAATACAGTAAAGGTAAAGCATGATAGAAGGGAATCTTTGTGACTGTAAAGATATTGGAATATATCTTTACTAAATTTTCATCAAATTTGATATTGTATCAAATTGACAATGGTCATTGTCAAAGAATGGAGCACCCGGCTATCACCTGCCAATATTTGGCAACAGTTCCCATGCAAAATTCATTAAAACAAGCATAAATAAATGCCATCTACAGATCTGATTTCAATTAACTCTGTATTTGTCAATTTGTCAATTTGAATCAATTTTTCCTGCAGCTCTCCTTCATTTGATATATATTTTTGTCTTTGTGGATATTAGGAAAGTTTGGAGTACATGACGTGATACTTATATATGACATCATAGTTGTGATAGACATGAGTTTATTAGTAGATTATGATCAAAATTGAACCTATTAACAACTCAAGATCAAATTGGTTAACACTACTAAAAGTTGGTTTAGAACGACAAAATTATATTAGTAGATTTGTTTCGGTATTAAGACAAGGGTCACTTTGATCACCATTTTGATAGCAATTCAATTCTAAACATAGATATTCTGACAGTATTCGTTTAAGAATAATCAATATATGTTATATCTACAGCTTTAAGGTTATTTATTGACAAGTATCCGTTGAAATTATTTGGTTTTTAGGAGAAGAACCAAAATAAACAAATCTCCATTGTTTTTGCGTTGCCTAGCAACGAACTAAGTAGCTAACTGGCTTATAATGCTATTTTAGAGTCTTAATTACTTGCCAATCATGTGTATCAAGCTGCGTTGCCGTAGCCATCATGGTTGGTTAGGAAATCCGGGGCTTCTTTGCCCTCAACCTCATGAGAAAGTGGTGCTTGATCCACCCGTGAAGGTTAGGGTTAAGAATGAAATTATAGACCTTTGATATATTCAAAATGTGTAGGGTACCATCCAATCCAATGTTATAACAAGAAAAGACCGTGAAAAGAGATGCTGCTGATACTCCCGAATCCTGAAGTAATTCCATTTTCTTATTTGCTGGTCAAAATATTCACTTTATCAGTCGTCAGCTACAAATGATCCTTTAACGCCTATTCCAGCACTCCAAGGGGTAAACGTATTTTCCATATGTGGGGGACAGGCCCGCCGAGAGGGGGCGGGGCAGGGGGGCACTTTGCCCCAGGGTCTAAGGGGCCTCATAATTGGAGAATTTTGACATTTTGACTACAGGAAATGCTCTGAAGTGCATTTTAAGCCAATCTAAAGGGGGCGATCGTAAAAATTTCTGCTCGCTTGGGTCGCAGGGGGCCTCAATTCACAGTGTTGCCCCTGGGCCCCGAAAAGCTCTCGGCGGCCCACGTTGGGGATGTGAACATGCGGAAATGGCTGCCTCGATAGGAAGCTGCAAATTTAAGAGAGGATCAGGGAAACTCCCTTTCAATTTTCATCATGTGTCAATGAAACGAGTTACTTTCTCTTTCATATCCACGAAGGCTCAACTTTCGCGCACTTTCGTACGCAGGGGAATTTGCTTATCTCAGCATATAGGGCTCAAATCTTTAAAAGGGTGGGTAGAAAATCATATTACATTAACCTAATCTGTTGAAATCAGGAGCACCCGTGGCTGGAGACGAAGCAAAATCATGGCCATGGTCAAGGGCGGCGCCACGGGGTGGACTGGGGTGGACGTGTCCACCCCACTTTCCTTGGGCCGGTATTCATTCCTAAGCAAAACGACATAAAAATCGTTAGGTATACCTTCTGGCCATCAATTCTATCTCTTTTCCACCCCACTTCTTCTGGGCTGGCGCCGCCCCTGGCCATGGTGGTATGGCGATGGGGAACGGAGGAAATGACCTTTGTCACTTTTTATTATCTTGAGTGAGATTTTGTTCTGCTTTAGGAGGTTTACGTAGGCCTCGACATTACTTCCCTCAATTTCCTTACTTTCAGTGCATATTGGTCCCGGGGGGAGGGGGTTACAACTTGTCCATGGTACGGGGTTGTGCCATTTTTTAGGGTTCCTTTTTCATGATAGATTCCGGATTTATGAGTATAGTTTTCAACAATTTTTTGTATCTTCCGGATCTATGGGTATAGTTTTCTGTAAGGGACAATTCATTATTTACAGAGGGGTTGGTACTGAAGAGAAATGTTTTCTCAATCAAAAAATTTCCTTGCCCAACTGAATAGGTGGCTGAAAAAACATCTACCAAACAGCTTTTTTTTATACAATATAAAAATTTTACAAAAACGAATTACCTAAGACTACACTTACAAACTACTGGACTACATAACAAGGACGACGACCCCGGGAAGCAAGAACCCATGACTATCCCAAAGGGTCATTACATAAAACACTAAACTAAACTTACTGACAAATACATACAAACGAAACTGAAAACACAAAGAAAAGACATTTAAAGCGCTAAACGATTACATGCGGATACATACTAAGATCTGTTTCACATTGGACGTCATGCCAGCACAGGCGACGGTGCTGAGCCGCAGAGGCCCCGGTAGAGAGAACACCACCGACAACCATAGTCGCCGCTACTATCCTCCCCCCAAAGCCCCCAGCGCTCAAAAACACCGCACCTGTACTGTCGCAATATTACGGTGTTCCGCCCCCAACAGCTTTCAGATTGAAGAAAATTTTTCCAACCTCCCACCTATTAACATCATTTCGATGTCACAAATGTAAATTGTAAATTTTAAAGACTGTAAATGTTGTCAATATTCATGACAAACGTGAAAACAAAGTAGACTTCACAGTAAAAATGAAATGGAAACTGCTGATGATTTTGATGATGAACTTGACAGTTTGGGACTTTAATAGTTTAACATTAATTAGTGGGAAAAAATTTTGTTTACCAACCTTTAAAATGCATGAAAAACTATTCACCCAACCTTTTTATGTCAGAAAATTTCTTTCACCCAACCCATTTCTCGTCGGTACCAACCCCTCTTTAAATAATGAACGGTCCCCAAGAATACATTTATTTGTGAACTGTTTTGGCATTTCCGGATTTATGGGTATGATTTTCAGAAAATTCTCCTGATTTATGGGTATACTTTTTGAGAAATTTCTCCGGATTTATGGGCAGTACTTTTACGATTCTAATGGCACAACCCCGTATCTTGGAAACTCAAGTTACCCCCCCCCCCTCCCGGGATATTAGTATTTTTACTATGATATTATATAGACGGGGGAAATAGGCTAACCATCTAACCAAGTGCCTAACTTCAGTTTGTTTGTTTGTTTTGTTAGAAGAGACCATTTTGATCAATTTAAGACAATGTGCCACTTTAAAAACTTTTCGAATGTCACGTGATTGATGACGTCAGGGAAGGGCTAAATGTTCCTAAATACATCAATAACTTTTGACAGGTGAGTTGTATTGACATGAAATTTGCATGGTTGAAAAGAGCGTTTGAACAGCTTTTTAATGATGTATAATGTGTTGCATGTTGATGAAATTCAAGAAAAATCTATAACGTCATCGATGACATGACGTCATAATTGACAAAGTTTAAAAATCATTTTAGGAGAAAATTTTTCATTGAATCTTACTAAATCAACCATGTAGATTCCGATTCTGCAGTCAAAAAACACCTCTCATTCATAAGAATGCAAATTTTGGCCTCATAATTTTCCCTATTGTGCATACTACTGACACAATATATAGGAGAACTGGTCATGCCAAAATTGACATTCCTGTGAATGATAGGTGTTTTCCGACTGCAGAATCGGAATCTGCATTGTCGATTTAGTAACATTCGATGGAAAAATTTCTCCTAAAATGGTTTTGGAAATTTGTAAATTATGACGTCATGTCATTGATGACGTCATAATTTTTTTCTGAATTTCATCAAAATGCAAAAAGTTATACATCACTCGAAAGCTCTCCAAACCCTCTTTTCAACTATGCAAATTTCATGTCAATATAACGCACCTGTCAGAAGTTATTGAAGTATTTAGGAGCATTTGGCCCTTCCCTGACGTCATCGATCACGTGACATTCGAAAATTTTTAAAAGTGGCACATTGTCTTGAACGAGGGGCAATTCACTTATTGGAAAAGCGTACGAGATTTTTTCAGAACAAAAGGATTCATACGGATTTTTGATGGATTTTTCTTGAAAACAAAAGGATTTTTGCCAAAGGTGTACGAGATTTTTTGGAGTGAAATGCCCCTTGGTCTTGAATTGATCACAATGGTCTCTTCTAACAATGCAAACTTTAAAAGCTAAAGTTAGGCACTTGGTTAGATGGTTAGCCTATTTCCCCTTCGGACCTTTAGACCTTCGGAAACGGACTTTTTTCTTCGAGAAAAATCCATCAAAAATCCGCATAAATCTGTTTGTTCAGATAAAAGTCGCTTAGCTTTTTGAGAAAGTGAAATGTCCCTCGTGATACGCAGACAAACACGAGCAAGTTTCGATACAAAGCTTTCCGCAATACCGATTTTCCGCCGAATTCACTTCGGCCGTACAGCTAAAGTGAATTCCGCGGAAGCTATTGTTGAGAAGAGAACAATAGTTCCCGCAACTTCCGCGGAATTCACCTGGGCCCTTGTAAAACCGAACGACGCTCTATGCCGTCCACGTCTGTTTGATAGTTTTACAACTCTCCAAATATGACACTGTTGCAATCACGTGATCGTTTCTGGTAGTTTGACCGATGAAGTATGGATTTCAAGCCTGGGGGGAGGGGCTGCATCAGCCCCCTAGGAGGCTTAATGTTATCTCTACTTATCTCTGGCACTTGGTTAGATGGTTAGCCTATTTCCCCCGTCTATACTAGATTCTAGATCATCGATCGTTGTTGAAATAACAAGTGAGAGATTGCTTGTGACTTCTCTTCAATTAGAGTTTAATAAAAATAAAAGGAATAAAACAATATCGAAGCTCAAAAGATTATTGCGAAACATAGATCTATTCTCTAGTCGAAAATATTCTGAAAAATATTTTTAGAAAATCAGCTTTGTCCAGGAATTACTGGCTTGACTTTGAAAATTCAGCGTGACCCTTGGTTGACCTCATCGTCTCATCATACCAGACAAGACTAGAAGAAGTCAGAAAGCCGAAAGCTAAATTTTGAAGAGGTAAATAAGTAATAACTTACTTATTCATTGAATCCAAGCAATACTGAATGCTAATAAGCAAGAGCCCACTGCTTTAATCATGTACAACACAAACTTGCAACGAGAAAATGAAACTGTTTTTACAATACAAGTTTGACCAATACTGCATTGCCTGCGCTCTCACAATAAAGTTGACGAATATGAAATGTACACCGATTCCAAAATTTACCAAGCAATGACGCAAAAACAATCTTGTTTCTAGTCTTCAAAAATAGAAGACGTTTTCATAAAACGAATCTACATGTTTGTTTACTGAATGAAAGTAAGAGAATCTGGCTGTATAAGAAATCAACTTCACAGATCACAAAAAGAAAGAAACTTGAATGCTTGAACACTATATTCCCGGGGGGGGGGGGGGTACTTGACCTTAATTTGTACGGGGATGTGCCCACGAAAAAAAAATTTTCACCCTACTCCAGAATTTTTGCCTACAAATGATACCTTGTTCTAGAAAAAATCGGTGAAAAGTATACTCAAAAGCACGAAAATGTGACTAAATAATAAGCCGTTGTAACAAAATTTCCTTTTTTGACATGTTTTGACAACCTACTCCAGAAAATTTGCCTTTTTTGATACCCTGTTCTAGAAAAAATAGGCGAAAGTTAGTTACCCATAAAAATACGTGTAGCTTCTTAAATTCTAGAACTGTATTATGAGTTTCTTCTTATACAAAAATTAAAGAATCCTGTAATTCTAAGTAAGTAAGTAAGTAAGTAAGGAAGTAAGTAAGTAAGTAAGTAAGTAAGTAAGTAAGTGAGTAAAAATTTGCCATCAAATTGATAAAAAATGACTAAAAGTTCTTGAAAAATTAGAGGGAAAAAAGAATCTACTTACAAATGTACACAATAGTAGAAATTTAAAAGGCAAAATATAGATTAAAAACACCCCCAGTTTAAAAATGGCAGGGATGGCATTAAAAGGTCAATACAACCTTGTTTCCATAATGGTCCCCCCCAGAGGTGTCTATGAAAGAGAAGTTTCACAAAGGAACAGAAAAAAATGTTTATTGCTGAAAATTTGACAGTAATGTTGCATATTTTATATTGTTGATGGATAATTTCTGTTAAAGCTTTTAGAAATTCAATAATATATACCGGGTGAGCCAGAAGAAAGTTCCCACTTTTGAAAATTCATAACACCAAGACTACTCCACGGATTTGAATCATTCAAATTCTGGTTAAAAGTCGAAAGATCGAAGTATTTTTGTGATTTTTCTCGCTGTCCAACCAGCACTAGAAGTATTGGTAAATTCAACTTTATAAAAATTTCATGTTTGCAAAATGACGGGAAAAGGGCCATTGACCAAATTGTAAGGACTCTATTCAAATCGAACAATAGGCGATGGGCGTTTCACCTCCCTCAATACTTATAAGACATTGATTTTCAAACAAATACGAAAGGTTTTTAATCCCAAGGCAATTAATGCCTAGAGGATATCTCTCATCCATGAGAAATCGCATTTCCTTCATTATTCTGTGCGAGAAGTTATTTATGCATTGATCGATGTTTTATGCAATTTTTCAGTCATTTTGCAACTATGAAATTTTTGCAAAGTTGAATTAACCTACCGTGTGAGCCAGAAAAAAGTTCCCACTTTTGAAAATTCATAACACCCAGACTACTACACGGATTTGAATCATTCAAATTCTAGTTAAAAGCCGAAAGATCAAAGTATTTTTGTGATTTTTCTCGCTGTCCTACCAGCACTAGAAATATTGGCAAATTCAGCTTTATAGAAATATCATGGTTGCAAAATCAAATCGAACGTTTCAATGAGCGTTTCACCTCCCTCAAGAGTTATAAGACATCGATTTTCAAACACATACGAAAGATTTTCAGTGTCAAGGAAATTAATGCCTAGAGGATATCTCTCACCCATGAGAAGTTGCATTTCCTTCATTATTCTGTGCGGGAGGTCATTTATGCATTGATCAATGTTTTGGGCCATTTTTCAGTAATCAATGAACCATGAAATTTTTGTAAAGTTGAATTCACAAAATTACTTTGATCTTTCGGCTTTTAACTAGAATTTGAATGATTCAAATCCGTGAAGTAGCCGTGGTGTTATGAATTTTCAAAAGTGGGAACTTTTTTCTGGCTCACCCGGTATATTTGTAGTGCTGGTAGGACAGCGAGAAAAATCACAAAAATACTTTGATCTTTCGGCTTTTAACTAGAATTTGAATGACTCATATCTGTGAGTTAGTCTTGGTGTTATGAATTTTCAAAAGTAGGAACTTTTTTCTGGCTCACCCGGTATATAAGGGCTATTTTCTCGATTCTGAAGATCATTAAAGAATTTATCCTTGATCTTATGCTTGAAACTCTGTTGACAATATTAGAAGATTTTAGGCCCGACTTTAGACTGTTCCAAATTTTGGGTCCTGTATAGGAGAGACCATTTTGCCCCGTGTTAGTCTTTCGAAACGGTAGATTCAGTTTGCTTTTAGATCTTCGAGTGATCCGGCCCTGGTCAACTTCTCATAACTTTATTGGCGAAGTTTGGAGATATCTTGAGCTAATTTTTTTGTTAGAAGAGCTTCCAATTTACTCAACTAAGTAAGTTGGAATCCAACTTACTTAATTCAGTAAGATCTAATCAATACATTCTGCTGTTACTGTACGCTGTCAAAAGTCTCTTATGTTAAATGACCTAGGTAAATGAAGCTGCGAATTACGAGTTGTAACTTTTTCGAGAAACTGAGCCTACGGGTTTTTATGGGCAGTTTCTAGTCTAAAAAGGAGTGTACTTCGTCTGATTAGACAATTAAATACATCTTCTCGTCAGTTTGCTAGCTATGAACTCAAAATGACCCCCCCAGAAACAAGAATGAAGTTTATTGTGGAAACATCTGATTTTGGAGACTGGAGACAAGCTTGTTTTTGCGTCAGTTCTTGTGGAATTTTTGAATCGACGCACATTTCATATTGGTCAACTTATTGTGAGAGCCTGGTCAAGGCTGTGTTGATCAAAGTTGTGTTGTGAAAATTCATTTTATCGTTGGGGATTCCCTTTTGTTCAGGATCACACAAGTGGAAATTTGTTTATTCAGCAGTCAGTATTGCTTGGTTTCAGCGAATGGAAGTTCGGTGATTTCTTAATTATTTACATCTTAAACATCACGTAAGCTTTCGGTTTTCTGACAAAGGCCAGTCTGATGAGACGGTGAGGTGTACCAGAGGGCTGACTGCATGCATACACGTCAGTAATTCCTGGGTACATTTGATGATTTTTTAGAGATACTTTCAAGTAGAGGAAAGATATTTGCATTAATCTTTCGTGCTTTCGATGTTGTTTCTTTCCTTTTATTCCTTTTTCATCAGCTTAGTTGTGATCCCGCAAGTTATAAAACTAAAACTCAAAACGAACAAGAATCACAAGCAATCTCACTTTATTTCAACAACGATCTATGATCTACAATGTAAAAAATTGGGATAAATTTGAGAGACTTTGAGCCTCTCAGTCTTTTGCGCAGTCTTTTTAATAAAATATAGTTGTTGAAAGCGTTTTCAAAGTATTTTTTCCCGCTGCGTTAAACACTATGTTGTATTATTATTATTACTATTATTATTATTGTTATTATTGAATTATCGCACACTGATAAAATGTCATTTCATTCAGCGGTAACGGTTCCTTGATATTGGTAACAGCAAGTCTCCTCAATTTTCAAGGACTTTTCTTAGGATCCGTGCAGATTGCAGGATTACAGTCTTCTGCATCTCTTCAATCCTGGTCTCAATTCCCAGTTCTTCTACTCTCCTTTTGATGTCTTTTGGTGGTGTTCCTAATGCCCCAATGACTATGGGTACTACTTTTACTTTCATATTCCACAGTTTCTGGAGTTCTCTCTTTAAATCCTGGTATTTCTCAACTTTCTCTTTCTCCTTTTGCTCTATCCGGGTATCATATGGGATGGCAAAGTCAACGATAATGCAGTTGTTTTCCTCCTTCTTGATCAAAATTAAGTCTGGCCTTCTAGCTTCAATTACATGGTCGGTCTGGATGGTAAAGTCCCACAGTACCTTGCAAGTATCATTTTCAACCACACTTTCTGGCTCATGGTTGTACCACTTCTCGCTTACATTTACCCCAAACTTCCTGCATATGTCCCAGTGGATTCTTCTCCCGACCCAATCATGTCTGTTCTTATACTCCTTTTGCGCCATTTTGCTGCATTCGCTGATGAGATGATTAATAGTTTCATCAACCTTACCGCACATTCTACATCTACTGTCCTCCTGCGTTTTGTCGATTTTGGCTTTGATGAGGTTCGTCCTAATGGCTTGCTCTTGAGCTGCTAGGATGAGAGTCTCGGTCTCCCTCTTAATGCCACTATTTTTCAACCATTTCCACCTTTCCTCTCCAGCAATCCCCTCAGTTTGTCTAATGAATTGGCCATGTAAGACTTTCTCCTTCCAGTTTTCTTTGCGCTCCTTTGCTCGTCGATCTTTATATTGTTTCACTGTTTCCTTCACTTCCATGTCCGATGTTTTAGCTGCACTCAACAGCCGTTCCTTGCTCTCCTGTACGTATCTCTCTAGTCCAATTTTTGATGTTTCTATCGTATCTTCAACGCTGAGAAGTCCTCTACCACCTTCGTTTCGTGAAATATACAGCCGGTCTACATTGCTTTTTGGATGGAGTTATTATTATTATTATTATTGTTCATTGTTCACTCGGCGGTGATGTTGACTGCCGGTTGACTTCTGGATAGCAGGCCAAATCCCATGGCTTTAGGTATCCAGTACTTTTCTTACTATCTTTGCAGTTCCTAACAGGCAAGCTTTCTGTAAAAGTTCTGTGCTGCATTCTATTTCAATCTTCTTCAACCAGTTTTCAAAGTTCTTTCCAATCGTACCCAGAGCTCCAATGATTATTGGTACAATCTTAACTTCTCTTACATTCCAGAGCCTCTTAATCTCTCTCTTCAAGTCTTGATAGACCTCAATTTTTTCCTTTTCTTTTCTTTCGATCCTGGTATCGAAGGGACAGGATATGTCAATCAGCAAACACGATCGATCCTTTTTATTTTCAAAAACAATGTCTGGTCGGTTATGCTCCAGTCGATGATCTGTCTGTATGGGAAAATCCCACAATAACCTAATGTCTTCTGTCACAATAACATTCTCTACTTTATGGTTGTACCATCTATCTCCATAATCTAAACCTAGTTTTTGACATAACTTCCAGTGGACAATTTGAGCTACTTTGTCATGTCTCCAGCCTTTATATTGTACTTGCGCTAGCTGTTGACACTCAGATACTATGTGCGCTATCGTTTCATCTGCTTTTCCACATAGTCTACATTCTTTTGATACATTTTCTTTGTAAATGATGTTCTTTACAGAATTCGTTCCCACTGCTTGCTCTTGCGCTGCAAATATAGTGCTCTCTGTTTCTTTCTTTAATCCTGCATGTTTCAACCAATTCCAGTTCTTATCCTTATCCATTAGATCTTTTGTAGCAGCAGCTGTTTGCCCATGCAGCGGTTTATCCATCCACCCGTTCTTATGCTGTTCTTTATTCTGCCGTTTCCATACTTTGGGATCTTTGATTTCATTTGATCTCAGTATTCCTTCCTTTTCAATTGATCTCATTATTTCGTGGGCGTTGTTCATCACATACCATCCAAGACTGTTCTCCTCACTTCGTACAGTCTCTTCAGCTCCAATCAAACCCCTCCCTCCTTCCTGCCTTGTTAAATACAGTCTGTTCACATTGCTTTTAGGGTGGAACGCTCCATACATGGTCAGTTTCTTTCTTGTTTTTCTATCAAGTTCTTGCAGTTCGTTCTTGGTCCAATTTATCAACCCTGCACCGTACCTCAGCAATGACACAGCCCACGTATTTATTGCAATGATTATATTCTTTCCATTCAGTCTTGATTTAAGAATCTTTTTCAACCTTCGTAGGTATTCTTTTTGTACAAGCTCTTTCATAGTTTGATTCATAATCTCATCTATCTCTAGTATGCCAAGATACTTATATCCTTCTTCGTCGACACTTTTAATTGATTCACCGTTTGGTAGCTGTATACCATCGCTGTTGACAACTTTTCCTCTTTTCATTACGACCACTCCGCACTTCTGGACTCCAAACATCATACCTATGTCCTCACTAAAAACATTCACCGTTCTTACCAGTGAATCGATCTCATTTTCATCCTTTGCAAACAACTTCAAATCGTCCATGAAAAGGAGGTGATTTATTTTCGTTTTTCCCCTTTCAAGTTGATATCCAGCCTTACACTTTCTGAGTATCATCGACATTGGCAAAAGACAAATCACAAAGACTAGCGGGGACAGGCAGTCACCCTGGAAGATTCCTCTCTGAATGCTTACTTCACCTAATTCTTGTTTCCCTGCTGTTAATATCGTTTTCCACCTAGGCATGCTTCTTCTAATTAGCTCCTTGAGGTTGTCTGCAACTCCAATCATGTTAAGACATTCTATTATCCACGAATGTGGCACCATATCGTAAGCTTTACGATAGTCAATCCAAGCAATGGAGAGATTCGTATGTCTTCTTTTACAACTCTTTATAATGGTCTTATCGATAAGTAGCTGATCTTTTGTGCCCCTTGCCTTCTTCTTACACCCCTTTTGCTCATCTGGGAATAACTCTCTCTCTTCCATGTATGTGTAAATCTGATCTGCAACAATTCCCGTCAAAACTTTCCACATAAGTGGTAAGCATGATATCGGTCTATAATTGTCTGCAGCATTACCTTTGCTAGTGTCTTTCACACACAAGTGTCTTACCTGTTGTCATCCATGTCGGTACAACACCAGTTCTCATTATTTCATTGAGTTGCTCTGCGATTCGGTTTATTATTATTATTATTATTATTATTATTATTATTATTATTATTATTATTATTATTATTATTATTATTATTATTATTATTATTATTATTATTATTATTATTATTATTATATTATTATTATTATTATTATTATTATTATTATTATTATTATTATTATTATTATTATTATTATTATTATTATTATTATTATTATTATTATTATTATTATTATTATTATTATTATTATTGAATTATCGCACACTGATAAAGTGTCATTTCATTCAGCGGTAACGGTTCCTTGATATTGGTAACAGCAAGTCTCCTCAATTTTCAAGGACTTTTCTTAGGATCCGTGCAGATTGCAGGATTACAGTCTTCTGCATCTCTTCAATCCTGGTCTCAATTCCCAGTTCTTCCACTCTCCTTTTGATGTCTTTTGGTGGTGTTCCTAATGCCCCAATGACTATGGGTACTACTTTTACTTTCATATTCCACAGTTTCTGGAATTCTCTCTTTAAATCCTGGTATTTCTCAACCTTCTCTTTCTCCTTTTGCTCTATCCGGGTATCATATGGGATGGCAAAGTCAACGATAATGCAGTTGTTTTCCTTCTTCTTGATCAAAATTAAGTCTGGCCTTCTAGCTTCAATTACATGGTCGGTCTGGATGGTAAAGTCCCACAGTACCTTGCAAGTATCATTTTCAACCACACTTTCTGGCTCATGGTTGTACCACTTCTCGCTTACATTTACCCCAAACTTCCTGCATATGTCCCAGTGGATTCTTCTCCCGACCCAATCATGTCTGTTCTTATACTCCTTTTGCGCCATTTTGCTGCATTCGCTGATGAGATGATTAATAGTTTCATCAACCTTACCGCACATTCTACATCTACTGTCCTCCTGCGTTTTGTCGATTTTGGCTTTGATGAGGTTCGTCCTAATGGCTTGCTCTTGAGCTGCTAGGATGAGAGTCTCGGTCTCCCTCTTAATGCCACTATTTTTCAACCATTTCCACCTTTCCTCTCCAGCAATCCCCTCAGTTTGTCTAATGAATTGGCCATGTAAGACTTTCTCCTTCCAGTTTTCTTTGCGCTCCTTTGCTCGTCGATCTTTATATTGTTTCACTGTTTCCTTCACTTCCATGTCCGATGTTTTAGCTGCACTCAACAGCCGTTCCTTGCTCTCCTGTACGTATCTCTCTAGTCCAATTTTTGATGTTTCTATCGTATCTTCAACGCTGAGAAGTCCTCTACCACCTTCGTTTCGTGAAATATACAGCCGGTCTACATTGCTTTTTGGATGGAGTGCTTTGTGCATCGTCATAAGTTTCCTAGTACGTCTATCTAATTCTTGAATCTCTTCTTTCCTCCAGTCTAGAAAGGGAGCAGAGTATCTTACCACTGAAACAGCCCATGTATTAATTGCTTTAATGACGTTGTTTCCATTTAACTTTGTCTCTAACACTTTCCTCACTCTTCTCTTATACTCTTTACTGACTCTTTCTTTCATCTCAGACGTCTTTATATCATCTAACTCTTGAACACCAAGGTACTTGTAGCTTTCGTCTTCTTTTAAATTCCTGATCGTTCTGTCGTCTGGCAAGGTAATGCCATCAGACTCAGCAATCTTTCCTCTTTTCATGACAAGTGATGCACACTTTTCGAGGCCAAATTCCATTCCTATGTCGGAGCTGTAAAATCTGACTGTCTGTATCAATGATTCTAGGTCTTTTTGTGTCTTTCCGTACAACTTGAGATCGTCCATATACAGTAAATGATTGATCTTAACCTTGCTTGATGAAAACTCATACCCAGGTGCAGCCTTCCTCAAGATGCTCGTAAGTGGGATCATTGATATGACAAACAACAAAGGTGATAATGCATCCCCTTGAAATATCCCTCTCTTTATTCTTACTTCTCCTAATATTTCATCTTTGCACATCATTTCCACCCTCCATGATTTCATTGTCTCGCTTAGCAGATTTCGAACATTTTGGTTTACTTTCAGGGCTGTTAGACATTCCATTAACCAAGAGTGTGGGATCATGTCATACGCCTTCCGATAATCCACCCATGCCATTGACAAATTTTTTCTTCGATGTTTTACTTCTTTCAAAATCATTTTATCTATATATAGTAGATCTCCCGTTCCTTTTGACTTTCTCCTGCATCCTTTCTGCTCTTCAGGTAAGAGTTCTTGTCCCTCTAGGTATCTGTATATTTCGTCAGAGAATATGCCTGTAAGTAATTTCCACGCAAGAGGTAGACATGTTATGGGACGGTAATTGCTTGCAACTGTACCTTTGGATTTATCTTTTTGGATTAAAACTGTCCTCCCCTTTGTCATCCACAGTGGTGTTTTGCCTTCCTCTAAGCATTTTGTTAGACTTGACGCAAGCTGCGTGTGCATGCTTTTGAATTTCTTTAGCCTAATTATTATTATTATTATTATTATTATTATTATTATTATTATTATTATTATTATTATTATTATTATTATTATTATTATTATTATTATTATTATTATTGTACTCATTCACAGTGTTGTTGTAATTTACTGGTTTGCGTCCTACCAGCAGGCTACTTCCCGTAGCTTTAGCAGGTAGGCTTGTACTGTTCAACTAATCTTTTCTTGATGTTATCTCCTGTTCTTCTACTTTGTGTCCAAAACTTTCCTCAGTATTCTTGCTGATCCCAGAAGGCAGGTTCTTTGCACTACTTCCAAGTGAACATCGCACTTCAGCTGCTCTAGGTAACTTTTGAATCTTTTGGTCACTGAGCCTAACGCTCCGATGATAATTGGAATGATAAAAACTTTGTTGACTTCACCTTTATATACTTTGAATATCTCGTACTTCAGATCACCGTAAGCATCTTTCTTTTCCATTTCTTTTTTCTCAATTCTGGTATCGAAGGGACATGCCACGTCTATTATATAACATGTTTTTGACATTATTATTATTATTATTATTATTATTATTATTATTATTATTATTATTATTATTATTATTATTATTATTATTATAATTTCTCACAGCAAGTTAAGAATGTTTGTATTGCTGGTAGTACTTCTAGATATCAAGTCACTTCCCGTAACCTCAGGTAGTGCATATCGAAGGATTCTTGCAGTCCCCAACAAACAGGCCTTTTGTATGATGTTAAAAATGATGTTAATTATTATTATTATATTGTCAAAATTGTTTCTGTTGCTTTTTCTGAGTCCACTATACTGCTGGCTAATGCCTAGGCAGACTATTTTTGTTGTTGTTTCTTTTACTATTTTTTTTGTCCTTTTCTAAGATGACATATCACTTTTTTCATAGTTCTATTTTCTTTCGTAAAAAGTTTTAACAATCTCGCAGTTTTGGCTGAGTACCCATTTTTGACATTGTTCGATTACTAATTTTGCCTCCTTCTCTCTTTCACATAGTCTCTTGATTTGACACTCCAATTGCTTGCTGTAACAGCCTAGAATGTCAAATACAACATTGATTTGATTTATTTCATATCCACGATTTAACCGTTCCAGTGACTTTCTCATTTCAGAATACTTGTCCTGTTTTTCTTTCTCTCTCTTGGCAATACATCCAGGTGCACATATAGTCCCCTCTATCAAACTGATCTTTTTTCCTTCCTTGTCAATTATTAGCATATCAGGCTTAATGGCATTGTTGCTTGGTCTTTTGTCTAAATGCATCGGTATGTCCCACATAATCTTAGCATGATCATTTTCGATGCTTGCAAGAGGTAATGCTTCCTTGTACCATGGAACTCCACGATTATTTCCATCAAATTCAAACTTTGCTCGCATTAGATCATAAATAGGTCTTAACATCCTATCGTGTCGTGCCTTGTAGAATGTTTGTGCTAATGCTGCACAGGAGCACAGCAAATGAACGACTGTTTCTTCTGCTTGCTTACATAGACTGCATGTTGTATTTGCAGTTTCCATCTTTAACTTATACTTTGAATATGCTTTGGTAGGTAGTAACTGTTGCTTTATTGATTCATTTGTCGATAAAACTATATCTGGGATGTTTTTCCAGCTTTGAAAAATGTTTCTACTGTTCTTTGATATTTCATCACTATCTAGTATTGAAACCGTGTAGAATCCTAACCAAGGTTGGTTTCTAACTCTTTCTTCATACAGTCGTTGGAGGATACTTCCTAGTCTTCGTTGGATCAGTTCATAGTTGTCATCTTTTATCTCCACTCTTTCCTGTTCATACTTTAATACAGACTTCTCCTCTAAAAAGGTCAAGTCAGCTTTGAAATGTTCTTTTGCGTACCTTGTTGCTTCGACAAAAGTTGACTTGAAGTTCTTTTTGCTTTTGTAATATTGGAACGAGCGTACCAGCTTCATTCTTGAATCTTTGCTTATGTTAATGTGATGTGCGTCTGTACGAGCAAACCATAGGTAGAACTGTCCGGTTTTCAAACACCTACTTCCAGAATATTTTTTTTGAATGGAACTCGCTCACCCTTGATATAAGAAATTCTACATCAGTTGCTGAGTTCAAGCGTAAATTGCTCGGAATCATAAGACCTACTCAAAAGCCTACTTATAACATACACGATATAGTAGGTATTAGACTTCTGACTAAGCTTCGTTTGAATTTTAGTGCTTTAAATGAGCACAAGTTTAGGCATAATTTTGAATGTCTGGACCCTATCTGTGCTTGTGGCACAGGTAAAGAAGATAACAAGCACTTTCTCCTGCATTGCCCTCTCTTTGAATTGCAGCGTAGAGATCTCCTTGGTCAGCTCGGGGACCTTCCTGGTATTGATATTGTGAGTTTGGATAGTGAGACTATTTGCGAATTACTCCTATTCGGTAGCCCAAACTTAAATGTGATTGTGAACAGAATAATTCTGGAAGCGACCATTTCCTTTATCAAATCAACACAGCGACTAGGCTAGAAATAAAATCATCGAATCACAGCGCACCCCACAGACTGATTTCCACTCAGTAGAGTTTTCTGAATGGACTTATTTTTAAGGCCAATCTTTGGTCGGCTGGGTTTTCCGAGTGGGCGGAATTTTAAACAGTAAAAGGTTGCTCAGCTGTAACTGTCTATTCATTTCTGAGCGACATTTTCTCTCGCAATCAATAGAAATTCCGCCCGTTCGGGGAATTCCGCTGTCTGGAGGGCCGCCTTTCCTAAATCGCTTATTCGAGTGTCATGCGCAACATTCTATTCAATTCAGAGCGACATTTTCCCACGTAAACTATTGTCCGGTCGGAAGGACTGACTGAGTGGAAATCCGCCTTACCAGGTGAGTCAGAGATACATTTCTTTGACGCACCTGGTACTCCAAATTTTTTGTAGTGTATATTTTTTTTGTTATACTAGATTTATTGTTGTATTTAATTTTTGTAATATGTCGTTCGTAGTGGGAACTCGATGACCTTGTGTCCTTTCTCGCTGCGAACGACATAATTCTTTCTTTTTGCGTATTCTAGTTTAACTGTTGTTGTTGTTGTTGTTGTTGTTGTTGTTGTTGTTGTTGTTGTTGTATATTTTTAATATTTTAGGATGATATAAAAAAAAAAAATGTGCCACCTTAATTTTTGAGATCTTATAGGCATCCTCCACAGACTTGAAGCCCCTTCCACCACATTTCTGTGGCAAATAGAGCATTGCTATTGATTCTGAGATGTGTTTTCATTATTATTATTATTATTATTATTATTATTATTATTATTATTATTATTATTATTATTATTATCATTATTATTATTATTATTATTATTATTATTATTATTATTGTCCTTTCTTCACGCCTTTTTGTTGTTTGGCGGCTTTTTCTGGGCAGCGGATTGAATCCCTCAATCTTAGGTGTCCAGAGTCCTTCTAATTATCTTCGCCGTGCCAAGTACACAAGTCTTTTGTAATAAAGCTGTCATCTGTCCCATTTCAAGTTGCTCAACATATCTCTTAAAGTTTTTGCTCAGCGTACCAAGAGCTCCGATGATGATTGGTATTGTCACCACTTTCCTGACATTCCATAATTTTGCCACTTCCCTTCTAAGATCTTCGTACTTTTCCCTCTTCTCCTCTTCTCTTTCGATCACTCTTCCATCAAACGGGCATGAAACGTCAATGATTTTGCATTCATTTTTCTCTTTATCGTGTATTACGATGTCAGGTCGGTTGTGATTCAACTGCTGATCCGTTTGAATTCTAAAATCCCATAAGATCTTTGACTTTTCATTCTCTAAAACACCTTCTGGAATATGATCATACCATTTCTCTGTACAATCGAACCCATATTTCTTGCAAAGCTCCCAGTGAATTACTTTCCCAACTCTATCATGCCGCCAATTCTTGTACTGGCTATGGGCCAATTTTTCACATTCAGCCACTACATGCGCAATAGACTCTTCTCTTTTTCCACACATTCTGCAAACAGGTGAAACATCCTGTTTATCTATGCGGCTCTTTATAGCATTCGTCCTCAACGCCTGATCTTGGGCTGCCATCAACATCCCCTCTGTCTCCTTCTTCAGCGTACCTTTCCTCAGCCATTCCCATGAATCAGAACTTCTTATGCCTGCAGTCAACTTCTCATACTGGCCATGTAGAACCTTCTCTTTATAAGATTCCATTCTTTTTACCCTGATTGCTTCCTTTGGCATTCCAGAGCCCAACAAGTTTTCTTCCCTTACTGCTTTTAAAAATGGTTCTTTGCTCAGCTCTATATAGCTATACAAACTGTTTACCTCAATCTCAACGCAATCCTCAACACTGATTAAGCCCCTGCCACCGTCTGCTCTTTTGTAATAGAGTCTGTCAACATCCGCCTGCGGGTGCAATGCTCTATATATTGTTAGCAACTTTCTGGTTTTCCTATCGACGGCTTTCAGCTCATCTACCCTCCAGCTAATTATTCCTGCACCGTATCTGATGATTGATACAGCCCTGGCATTTATTGCTTGGATGATGTTTCCACCATTCAGCTTAGATTTCAGTATTGATCTAACCCGCCTGATATATTCCTTCTTGAGTTTCTCCTTCATTTCGTGTTTTACGTTGTCGATCTCTAAAATTCCTAAATATTTGTACCCCTCCTCTTCAAGACCTTTCATAATTTCATTACCTGGCATAACAATACCATCACATTTCACAATCTTTCCTCTCTTCATGATCAAGATCGCACATTTGCTGATTCCAAATTCCATTCTAATGTCATCGCTAAATACTCTTACTGTGTTGACAAGTGTATCTATTTGGTTTTCGTTTTTGCCATATAATTTCAGGTCATCCATAAATAGTAGATGATTTATCCTCACTTTTTCTCTCAAATCATACCCTGCTTTAACATCTCTTAAAATCAAAGTCAATGGAATTAGGGCCAATACAAAAAGGAGAGGAGACAAGCTGTCTCCCTGAAATATCCCTCTCTTTATCCTAACTTCTCCAAAGACATTTTTGCCAGATGTTAAGTCCGTTCTCCAAGTATTCATACTGTTTTCCAGTAAAGATATCATATTGCTTGCCACTCCAAACATATTCATGCACTTCAACAACCATGTATGCGGTATCAAATCATACGCTTTTCTGTAGTCAATCCAAGCCATTCCTAACCCACATAAACGCCTCTTGCAACTTCTCATTACCATCTTATCGATTAGTAACTGATCTTTTGTACCTCTTGATTTCCTTCTGCAGCCTTTTTGTTCATCCACGAGCAGTCCTTTTCCGTCAAGGTGTTCATACATAGAATCTGCAAGGACTGAGGTCAACAGCTTCCACATTAGAGGTAGGCATGTTATTGGTCTAAAGTTGCTTACTATAGGCCCCTTTTCCGTATCCTTCATTATTAAACTCGTTTTTCCTCTGGTCATCCACCCTGGCACATTGTACGTAACCAAACATTCTTGGAGATGTTGAGCGATCCTGTCCATACATGAAGTGAAATTCTTGAGCCAGTAACCCTGCAGTCCATCAGGTCCCGGTGACTTCCAATTGGGTACTTTACTGAGCTGTACCCGAACTTTTCCAGATTTATTATTATTATTATTATTATTATTATTATTATTATTATTTATTATTATTATTATTATTACTATTATTATTATTATTATTATGAAAACTAAAACCACCTTCAGGAAAAACAGAAAAGAAAATATGAAAAATAAGACTGTTTTATAAAAGCTAACGTTTCGATTAAAAATCTTCCTCAGAGTAAAACTTTACTGGGACAGCCGAGAATTTATACAGATTGTTTACCGATAAAATTATACATAACGAGTCTATTTACAGATTAAAATACCTGATCCCTTTGTCCCTGACCAATAGAGAACGGATTGGAAGCGTTTTAAAGTTTAAGTTATTCCTTTGAGGCTATCCTGGCAGCTCTACAGTTACCCCCAAAAGACCCTCCGAAATATTCGCTTGATGCTTAACTCTTCTTTTAGCATCAGCTAAATCCCAGATGGCCTGATACTAATTCTTTACCCTTGAGGCTGCCCTGGCAACTCAGTTACCCCCAACTGACCCTCCGAAATATTTTGCATGATGCTTAACTCTTTTTTAGCAACAGCTACACTCCAGATTGCCAGATACGAATTCCAATTTTTTCCGATACTCTTGAGGCTGCTCTGGCAACTCACAGTTACCCCCAAGTGACCCCCCGAAAGATTCGCATGATGCTTAACTCTTCTTTTAGCAACTGCTGAATCCCAGATGGCCTGATACTAATTCCTTAAACAAGAGCAACCTCTAGGGACCTTTAGATGCATTGGCAGAATCTAAGCTGTTCCTCCGCACGCAAATATGTCTAATTCCACGTCTGCAGCTCTTTCATTAAGACCCTTTGGTGAAAAAGTTTGGAGTCGATATTGCCAAAACAACTCCTTTCGGCGAAGCGAAAAAACATCATCTGCCCCATCTATAATTGTGATACCCACCCGAAAAGTCCCATTGTGTCCGTTTTCAAAGAAATGACTGAAAAAAGAAGCCTGTGGGACAGGCTTCCCTTTATCAAGAGAATTTTCGTCGTGTTTGCGTGCGTATGTCCTAAAATAGGACTTGTAAACATTAAACCTTTGCCGAAATTTAGTCTTAGTACTCCCCACATATTTCTTGTTGCATGACTCACACTGCAACAAATAAACAACATGATCAGAGTTGCAATCGTATCGCCCCGAGAAATTTTTAAAAGATCTGGTGGAATCAAAATTGTGGAATGTATCCCCCTCCCTCATCAAAGGACAAATCTGGCAACTCCTTCTGCCATTACATCTAAAAGTACCCTTTTCCATCAACTCCGCATCTATACTTGGCAGCTTAGCCCTCACAAGTTTATCCTTCAAACTTTTGCCCTTCTGAAAGAAACTAATATTTTGTCCTTAAAAACTGTCTCAGACAGTTTTTATGAGACAGTTTTTAAGGACAAAATGTTAGTTTCTTTCAGAAGGGCAAAAAGTTTGAAGGATAAACTTGTGAGGGCTAAGCTGCCAAGTATAGATGCGGAGTTGATGGAAAAGGGTACTTTTAGATGTAATGGCAGAAGGAGTTGCCAGATTTGTCCTTTGATGAGGGAGGGGGATACATTCCACAATTTTGATTCCACCAGATCTTTTAAAAATTTCTCGGGGCGATACGATTGCAACTCTGATCATGTTGTTTATTTGTTGCAGTGTGAGTCATGCAACAAGAAATATGTGGGGAGTACTAAGACTAAATTTCGGCAAAGGTTTAATGTTTACAAGTCCTATTTTAGGACATACGCACGCAAACACGACGAAAATTCTCTTGATAAAGGGAAGCCTGTCCCACAGGCTTCTTTTTTCAGTCATTTCTTTGAAAACGGACACAATGGGACTTTTCGGGTGGGTATCACAATTATAGATGGGGCAGATGATGTTTTTTCGCTTCGCCGAAAGGAGTTGTTTTGGCAATATCGACTCCAAACTTTTTCACCAAAGGGTCTTAATGAAAGAGCTGCAGACGTGGAATTAGACATATTTGCGTGCGGAGGAACAGCTTAGATTCTGCCAATGCATCTAAAGGTCCCTAGAGGTTGCTCTTGTTTAAGGAATTAGTATCAGGCCATCTGGGATTCAGCAGTTGCTAAAAGAAGAGTTAAGCATCATGCGAATCTTTCGGGGGGTCACTTGGGGGTAACTGTGAGTTGCCAGAGCAGCCTCAAGAGTATCGGAAAAAATTGGAATTCGTATCTGGCAATCTGGAGTGTAGCTGTTGCTAAAAAAGAGTTAAGCATCATGCAAAATATTTCGGAGGGTCAGTTGGGGGTAACTGAGTTGCCAGGGCAGCCTCAAGGGTAAAGAATTAGTATCAGGCCATCTGGGATTTAGCTGATGCTAAAAGAAGAGTTAAGCATCAAGCGAATATTTCGGAGGGTCTTTTGGGGGTAACTGTAGAGCTGCCAGGATAGCCTCAAAGGAATAACTTAAACTTTAAAACGCTTCCAATCCGTTCTCTATTGGTCAGGGACAAAGGGATCAGGTATTTTAATCTGTAAATAGACTCGTTATGTATAATTTTATCGGTAAACAATCTGTATAAATTCTCGGTTGTCCCAGTAAAGTTTTACTCTGAGGAAGATTTTTAATCGAAACGTTAGCTTTTATAAAACAGTCTTATTTTTCATATTATTATTATTATTATTATTATTATTATTATTATTATTATTATTATTATTATTATTATTATTATTATTATTATTATTATACACGACATAACTGTGTAAGTCCAGCCTAATGGTGTTGTAGACTACCAATATTTGCTAGTCTACTTGGTAAGAGTCATATCTACAATGTCATAGAGTCATGATTGTTGAATAATCCCGCTAATAACTTTGCTCATGATAGTCTCACTTTCTACAAGAACAGTCTTTTGCATATTTTGGCATACTCCTTCTACATCATTTTTGTCCTTTATTATCTTTGCAACTTGTTCCACCAACCTTTGCATTCCACCACCCAAACAACCAATTATCATTGGCAAGATCTTTACATCATACCCCGGCCTTTTCTCTCTTGTTGTAAATGCCAGCTGTTGGTACTTGTTAAGCTTTTCTCTGTGTTTATCACTTATATTATGCTCCTGTGGGCAAGCCATATCTACTATCCAAATCTTTTTTTGTGCCCTGTCTTCGAGTGTCAAGTCCGGTCTCCTCGCTCTCTCAGTTACCCTCAGCTTGTATTCAAAATCCCACAGCATCTTGCTCTCATTACCTTCGACAACATGGCCTTTCCCCCAGTTAACTTTGTACCATAACACATCATCGTTCAGAATTCCTTGTTGTTTACACCATGCCACCGCCAATACTTTCAGGGCGTTGTCATGCCTCCGCAAATACTCTGTGCCAGCAATAACCCTACATCCAGCTAGTACATGTTCAACTGTTTCACTGTACTCTCCGCAGAGTCTGCAATTCTCATCTTTAACCTCAAGACTTCTAATGGCTTTCCATTTTCGCGTTTCGACCATTTGTTCTTGTAGATTAATGATCGAAGCCGTCTTCCTAGGGTCCATATTGCAGTTTAACCATGCACTGCATTCAGGATCCTGATTTATAAACATCCGACTTTGCATTTGCTTCTCTGCGTAATCTACTTTCCTTTTGCTCTCAATTCCAGTTTTTATCCTCTCCTTTACTGTTTTCCAACACTCTTTCCATGGTTTTGTCATTTCTTTCCCATCTAGTACTACTTTATCCTTGTCAAACTGCATATTTATTCCTAGTTCTTTCAGTGAATCCTCAGCTTCTCGTTTAATTGAACAGTATTCACTTCTGCATTCTCTCTTCCAAGCTTCACTAATGCATACGCTTGGTGACTTTGCCATATAAGTTGCCACACGGACCTTGGTCTTTTTATAAACATCTCTGAAACTTATCAGCCCTCTACCTCCTAACTTTCGACTCATGTACAGCCTTTCGTCACTTGACAGCCTACCAAGCATGTTCTTGTTTCTGAGCTCTCTTTTCACTATCATATCAAATTCATTCAGTTCTGCCTTTGAAAATCTGATTACATTCATGGTGTATGCAGCAACAGGGATTACCCTACAATTAATTGCTCTTATTAAATTCTTGTCATATAGCTCAAGCTCAGTTAAACTTTTCAGTCTTTTTTCCATTTCTGTCGTGACTCTTTCGAAGACTTTCTCTTTGTCTATCTTCTTTCCCTGCTCAATTCCAAGAAATTTGTATGTTTCGTTCTGGTCCGGGTCATTATCATTATTATTATTATTATTATTATTATTATTATTATTATTATTATTATTATTATTATTATTATTATTATTATTATATTATTATTATTCTATACCCAAAGACAACGGACAAGGTATTCTTCATAAACAGATTGCAAGGAGGATTAGGTATTAAGAAACCATCCAACGTATACAGAGCAGCACGCATTGCTCACTTAATGAAAATGTTAAATCATGATGACTCTAACATTCGACACATTGCAAGGGAATCTCTGAAGCTAGACATGAGGTCTAGGGGAGTAAAAACGATAAATGAAGAGGAGGGCTTCTTAGGGTATGAGCTGGACAACAACAGCAGGTTAATGAAAAGAAAAACATATGGGGGTAATTCAGACTGGCCAGATTTGCTTCACCATGTAAATAAAATCAAAGGGAGAGTAGTATACAAAGAGGATAAGGCTACGATTATCATTGATGGAAGAGAGATAAATCAGAGAAACCTCAAACGAGAAATTGAGAAAGAATTTGAAAAGATTGATCTATTAGGATGTTTAGAACTACGAATGCAAGGAAATTTTATCAAAATGGAGAACATAGAGCAGAAAATATCACACCAAATCTATTATGGATGGAAGCTGTCAGATAGTCTTGTTACATTTGTCGTACGTGCACGAATGAATCAACTTCCCTGCAATCAACTAATCAACATGTGGAACAAAGAACATGAAAGGAGATGCACATTATGCAATCATAACATTGAGTCGGTTGCTCACTTAATGAGTTCGTGCAGAAAATTTAAAGATTTGTACTCTCGGCGACACGATCGTATTGTAAGCACAGTAAGTGAGAAAATCCAAAAATCGAACCCAGCATCACATTTATTTGTAAATAAAATGGCAGAGACAGTTTTTCCAGCACTTCGAAATGAAATAAAAGAGATAAGCAGCAGAAAGCCAGACATAATTGAACTGAAAGAGAATGAAAAAGAGTGTGAAATCATTGAAATTACAGTTTGTTTTGATATGTATATGGAACAATCGTATTCAGGAAAAGCAGAGAAGTATAAAGAGTTGATCAGAGTGCTTGAACAAAACGGGATCAAGGCAAAAATCAATGTGCTTTGTTTTGGATCACTTGGCTCAGTGCACAAGGAAGTAAGAACATGTTTAAAAAAATTAGGGCTGTCATATGAAGAAGCAAAATCAACGATGAAATGGTGCGGAGTCTCAAATATGATTGGTGGAAACATCATTTGGCGGGAAAGATGCAAGTTAGTACACGAAGAAAGGAACAGTGAACATTGAAGATTTACCAGACAAACATTTGACGCAGAGACTTTAATTTCGTAGCTCTCGTTAGTCAAAGCATATTAGATTATTATTATTATTATTATTATTATTATTATTATTATTATTATTATTATTATTATTATTATTATTATTATTATTACTATTATTATTATTATTATTATTATTATTATTATTATATTGTTATTAATTTCTCCATCCTCGTCCATCAGTGAATAAAAGGGGAGTGAAGCAAAGAAATCGAGCTTGTGACAACATCAACAAAACCGTTATTATCAAAATAGGCGAGAGGTGATTACAATCTACAATCTAACTAATACATTTCTACAGTCATCTGCAAAGGAAAGATAGGTTAGTGTAAGTGGGGGTTAGGAAGTGCAACTGCGGCAGTCAGAGAGACCTTGCTCGATGCACCATGTTCGAAAGTTGGTACTTCCCTCGCTAGGGTAATCATAGACTATGGTCTGCTACTTCACAATGTAATCACAGACAGTCTACTACTTTCCCTATTGAGGTTTCCTCGCCTGGGTAATCATAGACTATGGTTTGCTACTTCACAATGTAATCACAAACAATCTACTACTTTCCCTATTGAGGTAGCCCCAACACCTCGTTCTCTGAGGGTAATCATAAGCCACAAGCAGGTACTTTCCTCGTCAGGTAATCCCCGCAACCTACTACTTCCCCTCTCGAGGTATATGTTTATTGTTAAGGTCCATCGAGCAAGTCCATGAAATTTATATCTGGAGACGTTGGAGAAGGTTTTCTAAATCCTTCCAGCTTCGAAAAGTTCGGGGAACCGCCGCATTTGCACTTCGATGTGAAACAAGTAACGATGTTGTTTGCATCAACATTTAAATGATTGGACTTGTATGTGCTTGTTAAGGGCATAGTAATCCTTTGTGAATCTGTCACTGTATTTTGGTAAGGGAAGGGCGGGTGGGATTTTCTCTTCGGACAGACTTTCGTCCCAGTCTCAAATATAACTTTGAAGGTATAGAGGGCGTACCGCTATTTCATACATTTCTGAGTTATAAATTTTGGTGTCTTGTGATTGGCTCATCGAGGTGACACTTATTTTTAATCTAACTCTGGCGGGAAAGGGTTTACCTTTTGTTCTCGTGAGGTTGACCTAAGATAATTACCATCTGAGTTTGAATAAAACAACATTTTGATCTCTTGACATGGACTAATTGGTCCGCCATGACTAAGGTTAGGTGTTGATTTCCTAAGCAGCTAATTCCTATTGCAGAGCTGCTATTTGTTTAACTAACCCAAAAGGGTCTTTGCTAACTGAATAAAGGGTTCCCGCAACAGCAAGCAAAACTTTGCAACGGCCGTCCACTTAATCATTTCACTCCTCTGTTCAACTAATGTGTGAGACGCGATGACGAACGCTGTTGGATTAAAGCCTGTGGTGGTGCAATTAACTCCACGAAAGTTTCACTTTAGTGCTGCATTATTATTATTATTATATTATTATTATTATTATTATTATTATTATTATTATTATTATTATTATTATTATTATTATTATTATTATTATTATTATTATTATTATTATTATTATTATTATTATTATTAAGGCTTCCTGTGAGTGAGGACGGACGTTTCTCATGCTGGGAAAGTTTTACTTTATTACTACTCGTAAGGTGCGTAAATTTATTCTTTCATAACTTCAACAGAGTTAGTTAGATTCACTGCCGAAATGCGGAAGGTAACGATCTTGGTTTGGCTGATTGTTTTTACAGTCTGCTCATTCTGCGGCAAGGATTTTGCAGTGATAGGCCGTCATTCTTGGCGTTGCAAGAGTCGTGTAAACAATGGCGAGGATAACAACAATGCGACTTCATCGTTGACTGAATGCTCTTTGAATTATTTGAATACCGATGGAAGCTCGTCTATTGTCTGCTGTTGCGGCAAGCATCGTAAGGGTGAAAAGGGATTAAGAATACATCAGCGATCATGCAAAACAATCGAAGGACTCGCAAAACAAATTATTTCAGATTTATTGGAGAATGTCGTGAACCAGGACTTAACCCAGGAGGTTGAGCCGACAGATGCAGAAAATAGAACTTCACCTGTTATCAAAACAGGAGTGAAATTACCCGAGAATACGCAAGATTGGTCCCGTGCAAATTTGTTTTTCCAAACCAATTTGAATACGAGTAACATCAACGACCAAACCTTAGACCATTGTGTCGAAGAAATGAATAATTTGGCATACAACTACTTCAAAGACAACTGCGGTCTTGTAAATGAAAAATCAGACGAAATTAAACAATTTGAAGAGAAATATAAACAATATAATCGAAACAAACTGAAGAGATCAATGAAGTACCTTAAGTCTTTGAACGATCCTGATGGAAAATTAGCCACTGAAATTCGATTTATTGGGAAGCTGTTGCGATCAATGTTGCCCGCTAAAGGTGGGGAAACGAGATTACCAAAGTACTGACCATGACCTTGAGGTTAAAAAGAATTTCTGGAGTTACACGAAGAAATTCCTTGATGAACCAACCAATATTTTGCCAAGTTTCGATGTAGGAGCGTGCACAGCATATTTCAAGAAAATATTCAAATGCCAAAATAAGAAACTATTTACAATACCGTCATGGATGCCAACCCTCCCGAACGGGGAAAAAAGTTTTGACTTAGAGGCACCGTCATACCAAGAAATTTCAAAAATTATTTGGCGAATGAAATCAAGCAAATCTCCATGTCCGCTGGACCAAATTTCTGTGATTATGTTGAAAAGATGTCCATTCTTGCGAACCTATTTATCGCAAATAATAAAGCAGGTCTGGAATAGCAAAAACATCCCAGCTGTTTGGTGCTCCGCAACAACAATACTGATTCACAAGAAAGGTGCTTCAAACGAGCCATCAAACTTCCGCCCTATAACTTTGCAACCAATATGCCTAAAAATATTCACATCCATAATTCGCAATCGCATGTTCAAATTTTTAACATCAAACAATTTAATCGAGAATCATATCCAAAAAGGCTTTGTTCCCAAGATTTCTGGTACCCTCGAACATACAGCACTACTTTCACATATTATTAGAGATGCCAAACGTAAACAAAGATCCTTAGTAATAACTTTGCTAGACCTACAAAACGCATTTGGAGAAGTACAACATGGACTAATTGATACCATGTTGAAATATCATCACATCCCTGACCATGTCATTGAACTAGTAGATGCACTGTATGCAGATTTCAAAACAACGATCACTACCAGAAGCTATGCTACACCATTTCTTAAAATTGAAAAGGGAGTACTGCAAGGAGACTGTCTCAGCCCTCTCCTCTTTAACCTTTGCATTAACTCTTTCATCCGTACCCTGCAAACAAAGGAATTCGAGCAACTAAGCTACAGGTCAAATAAGCTGTTGACTCCGAGAAACTGGTTCCAATTCGCAGATGATGCAATTGCAATCTCAGCAACAGAGTATGAAAATCAAACTCTCGTTAATGCTTTTTCAAGGTGGTGTAATTGGGCTAAGATGAAAATCAGACCTGACAAGTGCCAAACATTTGCTATGAAAAAGGTTCTAACACAATCCAAACAGTTTAAGCCAAAAATTTACGTAGACAATATATTGATTAAAAGCATCGAAGAAAAGGAAAGCTTTCGATACCTCGGGCGTTGGTTTAACTTTGACATGGACAATAGTGAGCATAAAAGGCAGCTTCTTGACACTACAAATCGAATCCTCAGCTTGATTTATCAATTACCGTTACATCCAAAAAAATAAGCTTCAAATATACAATCGGTACTTTCTCAGTAAAATCAGTTGGGATCTCACGATAGCAGACATAGATGCAACGTGGATAAAGCAAAACCTAGACATGATTTGCCACGGATATTTCAGAAAATGGTTAGATATACCTGTAAGTGGAACAGTTGAAATATTGCAATTATCTAAGGCACAGTTTGGACAGGAAGTCATTGATACAAGTACAAAACATACTCTTTGTCAAGTGACTTTCCGTAAATGTCTGAAAAACTCCATAAATGATGACATTCGATATCTGCATAATACAAGATCAGAAAAGACTAACATCCAATATGACTCGTTCCATACAACAAAACTTGCGCTAAAAAAGATCCGGGAAGACAAAAAATCGAAGGTAGAGTCATTGCAGGTTCAGAGTACAGTAATTACAGAGTTATGGAAAACAGCACTCCTGAAGGCAAAAGATTTTTGGTTTGAAGTGCAACATCGTCTTCCTAGAAACATCTTTAATTTTACCATAAGATACATGAACAACTCTCTTGCTTGTTTTTCTAATTTAGCAAGATGGGGCATAAACGTCAGTGCAAGCTGTTCATTCTGTAGGGAGGTTCAGACCACAAAGCATATTGTAGCTGGCTGTGCATCATGTTTAAATCGCTACACATGGCGACATAACTCGGTGCTGTTAAATTTAGCTAAATTTTTGCAACCAATGGTCAAGAAGCTTTACTGTGACATTCCATCGTTTTTATCACCCGAAATTGTGACTGGTACTGCTGCACGACCGGATCTACTCGTTGTGGACAGGATGAACACTCTGTTTATAATTGAGCTAACAGTAGGCCACGAATCTAACACGGCGGCGAATGCTACAAGAAAGGCAAAGAAATACGAACATCTCTTAAATGATGGTGACCTAAAACGTTCGCATCGAAAAATCTGTTTTGTGAATCTCGTGATGACTACTATCGGCATCTATTCAAAACATTCAGAGGATTTCTTCAAATTGCTGAAAGATTTAAACATTGACAACACAGCAGCAACGTACATTTCTACAAAGCTAACAGAAATTTGTATACGTTCGTCTTATTATATCTTTTGTATGAGAACGAAAGAGTGGACGGAAGTGGATCTAATGAACTTCTAAGTTGAACCTTACCTTACTTTTGTTAACTATTTTGAAGCACCTATGCGAATGCAGGCAGACTATGCCTACACCGTAGTGAGTAGTCTGATTCTGTTACTGTTTTTAAGTTGTATGTAATTAGTTGGATTTTATCATGAAAAGTTTCCATTATTATTATTATTATTATTATTATTATTATTATTATTATTATTATTATTATTATTATTATTATTATTATTATTATTATTATTATTATTATAATTACGAGGTTTTGTTTGATTATTATTATTATAATACGAGGTTTTGTTTGATGTTAAGGACGTTATCTTGCCACTCTTTAACAGAGATACATGCTCTCATTATTTCCGAAAAATATTCAAGAGAACTGTCAATCATGAGTTCACTCTTCCTTCCTGGATACCAGAGTTCCCTGAACTAACAAGGTGTGTTTTTAATTCTAATTTGCCAACGTATCAAGAAATAACCAGAACTGTTCGACGTATGAAAGCGGGTAAATCACCGTGCCCCCTGGACCAGATATCAGTAATTGTTCTAAAAAGATGTCTTTATCTGAGAACCTACTTAACTGCCATCTTTCAGAAAGTCTGGCTAACGAAGCAGATTTCTTGTGCTTGGAAAGCAGCTACAACAATTTTAATCCATAAAAAAGGCGTAGCTAATGATCCAGGAAATTTTAGGCCAATCACACTCCAGCCAATCTGTTTAAAAGTGTTCACTTCAGTGCTTCGAAATCGTTTATTTGAATTTGTAAAGAACAATAACTACATCGAATGCTGCATACAAAAGGGCTTTGTTCCAAAAATGTCTGGCACTTTTGAGCATACAGCTTTACTTGCACATTTGATCCGCGATGCAAAACTAAAACAGAAGTCCATTGTCATCACTCTCTTGGACCTTAAAAATGCGTTTGGAGAGGTACAACATAATCTGATTCATACCATCTTGAAATATCATCACGTACCAGACTCCTTTACTTCAATCGTCAAGAATTTATATGACGGTTTTCACACCAGTATAACAACAAAAGATTACGCAACCCCCTTCCTACGAATTGAGAAAGGAGTCTTACAAGGTGACTGCTTGAGCCCCTTATTGTTCACCTTATGCATGAATTCCTTTATACAGTCCATCAAAACGAAGGAGTTCGAACAGTTAAGCTACAGATCAAGCAAACTTCTAATGCCAAGGCATTGGTTACAGTTTGCAGACGATGCAGTTGCAGTCTCTGCCACAGAATTTGAAAACCAAACTCTAGTGAATGCGTTCTGTAGATGGTGTAATTGGGCTAAAATGACAATACGACCAGACAAGTGTCATTCTTTTGCCATGAAAAAGTTCAAAACACTTGTGAAGCAATATAAACCTAAAATATATGTGAACAATAAACCTATCAACGCAGTAGAAGAAAACGAAAGCTTTAAGTACTTAGGTCGATGGTTTAGCTTTTCCATGGATAACAGTGAACACAAAAAGGAACTCCGTGAGACACTTGAAAATAAGTTGGACATAATCCACAAACTACCGTTGCACCCCAAGAATAAGCTTTGGCTGTATAGTAATTATCTGATTCCAAAGTTATGCTGGAACCTAACGATTGCCGATATAGATATTACTTGGATCAAACAAAACCTCGATCTATTATGTCACAACTATTTCCGCAGATGGTTAAACATTCCCGCTGCCGGAACAGTTGAAATATTACAACTCTCGAAAACAAAATTTGGGATGGAACTTATAGATATCAGCTCTAAATTCACCCTTTGCCAAATAACAATTAGACAGTGTCTGAAAAATTCACCGAATCCAGACATACATAATCTCTTCAAGGGTACATCAGAGAAAAATATCCGATGCGATACATTTTCGACAGCTAAAGAGGCACTAAAAAGCATAAGATCTCAAAAAGAAAACACTGTAAAAAACTTTCAAGTGCAAGGCTCAGTAGTTAAAGAGCTATGGAACTGCGCATTGCCTTCTGCTCGGGAGTACTGGTTCAAGGCCCAGCATATGCTGCCACGTAACATCTACAATTATACAGTTCGCTATATGAATGACACTCTGCCCTCGCTCTCCAATTTATTCAGATGGGGTAAGAGTCTTACAGCCAGTTGCAGTCAATGTAGACACGTTCAAACAACGAAGCACGTTCTCTCTGGCTGCTCGTCTTGCTTAGACAGATACACATGGCGTCACAATTCAGTTCTCTTAAACCTTGCAAACGTGTTACAACCATTCGTCAAGAAGACTTTCGTTGACTTACCTGGAAGATTCTCAACTCCAGACATCATCACTGGACCTAGTCTAAGACCTGACATGATTGTAATTGATAAAAGTAATAGGATGTACATCATAGAACTAACTGTTGGTCACGAATCGAACGCAGAATCTAACGCAAAGCGTAAAGCAGAGAAATACAGTCAATTACTTCATGATGAAGCATTATGTAGGACATATAATAGCATTGAGTTCATTAACCTGGTAATGACAACCGGAGGCGTCTTCTCTAAAGATACAAGATCATTTTTCACAATGCTGAACACTCTCAAAATTGACAGTTCTTTGATCAAATACACAGCAGTTAAAGTTACATGTATCTGCATCAGAACATCGTACTACATATTCTGTATGAGAGATAAGGACTGGTCATCATCTGAACTTATGGAATTTTGAATCAAACTTTCATTTTTACGCGCATTAACTCTAGATTTCATACTGTTTATGCAATTCAGCCATGCCTACTTATTTAGAGAGTGGTTATATTGAATAGGCATAAATAGAGTCTTTTTTTTACTTTTTTATAGCATTTTAGAAACATATGTACTAGGATATATTCAATGAAAAGTTTCCATTATTATTATTATTATTATTATTATTATTATTATTATTATTATTATTATTATTATTATTATTATTATTATTATTATTTGTCTTTTTCACAGGAGTGTTCTTATTTCCTGGTTCATTTGCCACGATAGCGGACCACACCCAGTGGTCTTTGGTATCTTGACATCACTTCTTTCCTTGGTCTTTACTTTCTATCCAATACTTTACGTATTATTCTCGCTGTTCCAAGCAAACATGGTCTCTGTAACATCTCTACCGTAACATCCAATTCTAACTTTTCCAGCCATTTATCAAAATTCTTTGTCACTGTCCCTAATGCTCCAATAACTACTGGTATAACATCCACCTTTTTCATTTTCCATATTCTTGCAATTTCATACTTCAGGTCACTGTAATTTGTGCATTTTTCTTCTTCTTTCTTTTCAATACGAGTGTCGAATGGGCAAGATGGGTCTATTAATTTACAACTTTTATTTTTCTTTTCAATCACAGTAATATCAGTAATATTATTATTATACACGACATAACTGTGTAAGTCCAGCCTAATGATGTTGTAGACTACCAATATTTGCTAGTCTACTTGGTAAGAGTCATATCTACAATGTCATAGAGTCATGATTGTTGAATAATCCCGCTAATAACTTTGTTCATGATAGTCTCACTTTCTACAAGAACAGTCTTTTGCATATTTTGGCATACTCCTTCTACATCATCTTTGTCCTTTATTATCTTTGCAACTTGTTCCACCAACCTTTGCATACCACCACCCAGACAACCAATTATCATTGGCAAGATCTTTACATCATACCCCGGCCTTTTCTCTCTTGTTGTAAATGCCAGCTGTTGGTACTTGTTAAGCTTTTCTCTGTGTTTATCACTTATATTATGCTCCTGTGGGCAAGCCATATCTACTATCCAAATCTTTTTTTGTGCCCTGTCTTCGAGTGTCAAGTCCGGTCTCCTCGCTCTCTCAGTTACCCTCAGCTTGTATTCAAAATCCCACAGCATCTTGCTCTCATTACCTTCGACAACATGGCCTTTCCCCCAGTTAACTTTGTACCATAACACATCATCGTTCAGAATTCCTTGTTGTTTACACCATGCCACCGCCAATACTTTCAGGGCGTTGTCATGCCTCCGCAAATACTCTGTGCCAGCAATAACCCTACATCCAGCTAGAACATGTTCAACTGTTTCACTGTACTCTCCGCAGAGTCTGCAATTCTCATCTTTAACCTCAAGACTTCTAATGGCTTTCCATTTTCGCGTTTCGACCATTTGTTCTTGTAGATTAATGATCGAAGCCGTCTTCCTAGGGTCCATATTGCAGTTTAACCATGCACTGCATTCAGGATCCTGATTTATAAACATCCGACTTTGCATTTGCTTCTCTGCGTAATCTACTTTCCTTTTGCTCTCAATTCCAGTTTTTATCCTCTCCTTTACTGTTTTCCAACACTCTTTCCATGGTTTTGTCATTTCTTTCCCATCTAGTACTACTTTATCCTTGTCAAACTGCATATTTATTCCTAGTTCTTTCAGTGAATCCTCAGCTTCTCGTTTAATTGAACAGTATTCACTTCTGCATTCTCTCTTCCAAGCTTCACTAATGCATACGCTTGGTGACTTTGCCATATAAGTTGCCACACGGACCTTGGTCTTTTTATAAACATCTCTGAAACTTATCAGCCCTCTACCTCCTAACTTTCGACTCATGTACAGCCTTTCGTCACTTGACAACCTACCAAGCATGTTCTTGTTTCTGAGCTCTCTTTTCACTATCATATCAAATTCATTCAGTTCTGCCTTTGAAAATCTGATTACATTCATGGTGTATGCAGCAACAGGGATTACCCTACAATTAATTGCTCTTATTAAATTCTTGTCATATAGCTCAAGCTCAGTTAAACTTTTCAGTCTTTTTTCCATTTCTGTCGTGACTCTTTCGAAGGCTTTCTCTTTATCTATCTTCTTTCCCTGCTCAATTCCAAGAAATTTGTATGTTTCGTTCTGGTCCGGGTCTAAACTTCTCATTTTTTCTTGCAAAACTTCCAACCCTTCTGCTAACACCATCCTCCCCCTTTGAAACACAATTTCTGCACACTTGTTAACTCCATAACAAGCCCCGGTGTCTTTGCTTGCTTTAACTAGCATTTCATTCACAGCACAAAGTAACTCGTGGCTTTCTTGATAGGTTTTCAGGTCATCAATGAATAGGCTGTGCGTTCTTTTAACCAGCCTTTGACCAGGTGGACCCATTCTGTATCCCCTACTTTCATTAAGCATCAAACATACCGGAACTTCTGAAAGACAAAATCCAATGGGCGAGTAGCTGTCCCCTTGCAGGAACCCACAGGCAATGCTTATCCAACGGCTAACATGTCGCTGTTTTCCATCATATACTTCAAGTCTCGTTTTCCAATTCTTCATAAGCTGGCTAATGATTCTGATCACATTTTCTGGTATTCCTATCCATCGATAAACCCTAAGCATCCAGTCGTGGTGTACCCGGTCATAAGCTTTAGTGTAATCATAAAATGCCACTGCTAAGTTTCGTTTATGCTCTCTAACTTCATCAGCGATGCACTTGTCTATTAATAATTGGTCCACTGTCCCAAGTACTCCATCAATTGCTCCTAATTGGCCTTCATCCCATACATTGTTCCTCATTGCATGCTCTTTCATATACTTTGCCAGCATTCCTGTATATATCTTATATGATGTATTAAGGCAAGTGATTGGTCGATAATCTTTCACTGGGCTTAAATCTTCAGTCTTGGGCAATGTTACCGTTCTCCCCCACGACAGCCATTCTGGAATCGTTTTTACATCTTTCTTCCATCCTGACATCACTTTACACAGCACTTTCCATGCTCCCTTGAATCTTTTCCAAAAATAGTTCTGTATTCCGTCTACTCCAGGTGCTGACCAATTTTTTCTCCTTTTGATAACCATGCTAAGGTTTTCTTCAATTATTTCGAACTCTTGAACACTATGGATCTTTTCCTTCAGTTTTTCGCGCACTTCACTCATCCATGGCTGATCTGGTGTGAGTTTTTCTTTTTCCCAGATTTCGCCCCAGAAATTCACAAAATCCTCAATCTCTGGTACTTTTCCATGATGCTGTTTTGTTTCATTTGTCTTCCTGTAAAACCCACTTTCGTCAGTTACAAACATTTGGTTGTTCCTAATTCGCTTTCCTTTGGTTATCATCAGTTCTAACTTCACTTTCTTTGTTCTCAGCTCATCTAGAAATTGCTCTTTAGCGTTTTGGAGATCTGCTGTTCTCGTTTTACTCCCCTATTATTATTATATTATTATTATTATTAGTATTATTATTATTATTATTATTATTATTATTATTATTATTATTATTATTATTATTATTAGATTTGCCCAATGTCAAGTTACTAACATGAAGTGTCTGAGAGAGTCCAGAAATACAGACATTCGAACAATACACAATAAAACAAGCTTTCATACCAACATTCAGTACGACCAGCATCAATCGACTAGAGACGCCCTTAAAGTCATTAGAGACGGCAAGGAAGAACGCATAGTAAAGTCATTAACAACTCAAAAGCTTGTCATTACAGCTATATGGAGCAGCATCCTTCCAAGAACGAGATCGTGCTGGTTCAAGGTACTGGAAAATCTGCCAAAGAACATCTATAATTTCTGCATTCGTTATCTCAACAATTCTCTACCAAATGCAAGCAATACAGCACGGTGGAAAACAACAGAAAGTGCTTCATGCAAAGCCCGTGACATGCAGCAGACGTTGGGACATGTTGTTGCTGGCTGTCCCATCCATCCAGATGAAAGAAGATATAATTGGAGACATGACTCAGTCTTGCTGAACATTATGAAGCTTATTCCAAAATCAGTCAGTTTCAAAGAATATGTTGATATTGAGGATAAAAATGTCAGATTCTTAAACCCATCGTTAATCACGGGAGATACTTACAGGCCAGACATTGTTTTAGTCACAGATAAGCTACTTGTTATTGTTGAACTGACCGTTGGTTTTGAGACAAACATTGAAAAGAATGGACAAAGGAAACGAAAAAAGTATACAGACTTAATGGATACAATGAGACAAGAGTATGAAGAAGTAATTTTTGTCAATCTAACCATGGGCGCATTAGGAATTATTGGTAGAGATAGCTCTGAATTGTATTTAGCACTTTTCGAAGTTATCTCTTGACGCAAAGTCCATTGACTTTCTAGTGAAACGGATAATAAATGTATGCATCCGTAGTACTTATTATATTTTCTGTATAAGAGACAAAGAGTGGACAGATCTGGATCTAATGAGTTGGTAGACTGCTTGTGACCTTTACCGTCTACGTGCCATGCCTTATAGTGAGTGGTATAGTAGTTCTTAACTTTTTCCTGATATTCGTTGCTTTTTATTGTATGTATAGTGGAATTTTAAACATGAAGAGATGAAGTTTAAAAAAAATTATCATTATTATTATGTTATTATTGTTATTCTTATTATCATTGGTTAATACATGCTAATATACTTAGAAGAGATGTTTCCTTGAGGTTTGGTGACAACAAGTCTCCTCAAACCTCGATGACTTTTCTTAGGATCCTTGCAGAACAAAGGATGGCGCTTTTCTGCAAGTCCACAATACGGGTCTCTCTTCCGATGTCTTTCAGTCTCTTCGGTAGCAGCCTTGGCGTGGTACCAAGGGCACCAACTACAACTGGGATGATTTTCACTTGCGTGTTCCACAGTCTCTTTATCTCTCTGGCTAAATCTTGGCACTTTTCGATCTTCTCAGCTTCCTTGTTGTCAATTCTATTGTCATACGGAACTGCAAAGTCAATGATCTTGCAATGACTGTTCCTTCTATCCTCCACAATCATATCTGGTCTTCTTGCTTCGATAGTATGGTCAGTCTCTATGGAGAAATCCCATAAAATTCTATAGTCATCATTCACCATGACAGCCTCAGGCTCATGTTCATACCATTTATCTTTTACCTTAAATCCACAGACTTTGCTTACATCCCAATGCACTCTCTTACCCACCCAGTCATGTCTGCGCTTGTATTCTTTTTGAACTAATTTACTACACTCACTAAGTACATGGTTGATGCTTTCGTCCATTTTTCCACACATTCTGCATTTACTGTCGATCTGGGTCTTATCGATCTTTGCTTTTATTACATTAGTTCTGATAGCTTGTTCCTGAGCGGATATTATTAATGATTCAGTCTCCCTTTTCAAATTTCCATCTCTCAACCACAACCAGCGTTCAGGACCTGCCACTTCTTCGGTTTGTCTCAAATACTGACCATGTAATTCTTTCTCCTTCCAGCTGTTTTTTCTTTCATTCTTCATTCTTTCCTTGAAGCCTTTCGCTGTTTCAGTAACTTTCTCGATGTTTCTCGCTGCAGATGATATTCGTTCATTGCTGTCAACAACATATTCTTCCAAGCCCAAAATGGCTGTGTTTACGGTATCTTCTACATTTAACAAGCCTCTACCTCCTTCCTTTCTCGGTATGTAGATCCTCTCAACATTACTCTTAGGGTGGTGTGCGTTATGCATTGTAAGAAGTTTTCTTGTTCTTCGATCTAGTTCTTGTAACTCTGTCTTTCTCCACTTCAAAAAAGGAGCAGAGTATCTCAGTACTGGAATCGCCCATGTGTTAATAGCCTTTATTACCTCCATTTAGTTTGGTTTCAAGCACCTTTCTAACCCTTCTTTTGTACTCCTTTGTGACCACCTCTTTCATCTCTTTTTCCATCACCTCATCATTCTGCAGCACCCCTAAATACTTGTACCCATCATTCTCCTGAAGTGACCTGATGACATTACTTCCTGGTATCTTTACTCCATCTGATTTAATCTGTCGACCCCTCTTCATAATAAACACTGCACATTTTTTCACCCCAAACTGCATACCAATGTCCTTGCTAAAGACCCTCACTGACTGAATAAGAGAATCAAGGTCTCTTTCATTTCTGGCAACTTAAGGTCATCCATGTGTAGTTGATGGTTTATTTTCTCTCCGTTCTTAGCAAACTCATATCCAGGTCTAGACTTTCGCAAAATGTAAGTTAAAGGTATCAGTGCGATCACGAAAAGCAATGGAGATAGCGAGTCTCCCTGAAATATTCCCCTACGGATTTTCACATTTCCTAATGATTCATTTCCACATTTCAATTCCATTTCCCAGGATTTCATCGAATTCTTTAAAAAGCTGGTAACTTTCTCATTAATCCCGAGTATTGTCAGGCATTCCAAAACCCATGAATGAGCTACATTATCGTATGCCTTTTGATAGTCTATCCAACCAACGCCTAAGTTCTTTTTCCTCGCTCGTACTTCTCTAAGGATCATTCTGTCAATATACAATAGATCAGCAGTTCCTTTTGAGCGCTTTCTGCACCCCTTCTGTTCCTCCGGTAGCAGATTATTTTTCTCCAGATAGTTATACATTTGATCTGCTATCATACCGGTCAGCAATTTCCACATCAAGGGCAGACATGTAATTGGTCTATAATTACTTGCATCTCTTTCTTTATCTTTATCTTTCTGTATAAGTACCGTTCTTCCCTTGTCATCCATGTTGGTGTACCGTTTTCTAAACAATCAATCAGGTACAATCTAATATACTTATGCATACTTGTGAAATTTTTGAGCTAAAATCCCTGAACACCATCCGGTCCTGGAGCTTTCCAGTTCGGCATCCTCTTAACCCTATCTGACCTGGGGGGGGCGGATTCCGCCCCCCCTCGTATATTTTCATTTATAGGTTTTTCCCTGTTTGCTGAATGCCTCTGAGATTTAGCAAGTTTAACTTTCTATCATACAGCATTCAAACTGTAACAATTTTGGTATTCTATTTTTAGCCTTGTCTCCATGGTAACCAAGTTTTCATGCCGCACTCTGTGAAAAATACACATTGTATCTCTCTTAATCCTCTTTAATTGGTCCAATTAAGTCTAAACTATGAATTTACATCTATTTTGATCTATATATTTCATTTCTTTACCAAAAGTAAAGCTTTACGACCTTTTAACACACTTTCATTTTTATGACGTCATATGACGTCATAATGTTAATTGTGCTCTAGCAACAACAACAACAACGCTAATTAAACTATTGTTTCAAAAATTCATTGTTTACATAATGAACAACCTTTGTGCCAAATTTGGTTGCCATATCTCAAGTAACAACAAAGATAAACAGGGGGGGCGGAATCCGCCCCCCCCCCAGGCATTGAGTGTTTCAAATCACCCAGGTCAGATAGGGTTAAGGATATCTTTTACTTTCTCATCTGTAATATCTATGCTTTCTTGAACTGACGTATTTTCTACTTCATTTCTAAACTCATGCAGCCAGTTTGCGTTTTTATTATGTTGGACTTCTTTACTCCAAATATCTGACCAAAAATTTCTTGCTGTCTCAGCATCTGGTATCTCATTTTCAATATGTTCACTCTCATTATTCAGTTGTTGATAAAATCTGCCTTCATTATTTCTAAAAAGTCTGTTCTGTTGATACTGGCTTACTCTTTGTTGGTACCTTGTAATCTTACCCGTCTTATTATTATTATTATTATTATTATTATTATTATTATTATTATTATTATTATTATTATTATTATTATTATTATTATTATTATTATTATTATTATTATCATTATTATTATTATTATTATTAAAGCGAACTAAACCATCTTTCAAAGCCAAACAGAAAATAAAATATAAAAACAAACACTGTTGGATTACGTAAACGTTTCGATTAAAATCTTCATCAGTATCTCCATTTCCATTCCATTTCCTGATGAAGATTTTATCGAAACGTTGAAGCTTTTAACAGTGTTGTTTTTTATTTTACTTTTCTGTTATCAATGGTGGTGGTTTAGTTTATTTATTGTTATTATTATCATTATTATCATTATTATTATTATTATCATTATTATTATTATTATTATTATTATTATTATTATTATTATTATTATCATTATTATTTTTATTATAAAAGTAATAGGATGTACATCATAGAACTAACTGTTGGTCACGAATCGAACGCTGAATCAAACGCAAAGCGTAAAGCAGAGAAATACAGTCAATTACTTCATGATGAAGCATTATGTAGGACGTATAAGAGCATTGATTTCATTAACCTGGTAATGACAACCGGAGGCGTCTTCTCTAAAGACACAAGATTATTTTTCACAATGGTGAACACTCTCAAAATTGACAGTTCTTTGATCAAATACACAGCAGTTAAAGTGACATGTATCTGCATCAGAACATCGTACTACATATTCTGTATGAGAGATAAGGACTGGTCCACACCTGAACTTATGGAATTTTGAAACAAACTTTCCTTTTTACACGCATGAACTCTAGATTTCATACTGTGTATGCAATTCAGCCATGCCTATTTATATTGAGAGTGGTTGTATTGAATAGGCGTAAATCGAGTTTTTCTACTTTTTATAGCATTTTAGAAACATATGTACTAGGATATATGTTCAATGAAAAGTTTCCATTATTATTATTATTATTATTATTATTATTATTATTATTATTATTATCATTTGATTTAAAGTTGGCAACTTACATAGCTTAAGAAAACTGCTAATTCAAGCCAATAAATTAATTACAATGATACAGAAAATAGAAAAATATATACACGTAAAACTAGTTGTCAAAAAATTACAAAATTCATAAATTCTATATAACAAGATGAAAAACACTTTAGAAAGTAGAGTTAAATTTCTGTACAGAACCTGCATCTTTGAATTCCTGTGGAAGAGAGTGCCACATACGCTGCCCCCTATGTCGGACTGTTTCGATACCATAATTGACAGTATGTACCTTAAGAACTAAGAATAAACTTGTATTTCTCAAATTATAGAGAGCATTTCTTTGAAGGAAAATTTCATTCATAAAACTGGGGTTTAGATAATTTATTGTTTTGAACATTTCAGTCATTAGCAACTGCATATTTTTCTCAGGTATGGTTACAGATCTATCTTTTTCCAGCAAAGTTGCGAAGCTAAAGCTGCACTTTTCGAAACAAAGTAAGAATGTTTCCAGTATTTCTCGATAGCTTTCTAAGACTCTTCCTTGTTTCTTCAAGCATCCAAAGCCTGCCCAGCAACCTTGCCTTGCCTGCCTGTCAGATTGCAGTATATCCTTCCCCATTTTAGGCAGACTATATTTAGCATGAACTTGTGAAGCTAAATATCCATTTCAAAGGAGAATCCGGGAGTAAGGAACTGATAAAAACCGTTTTCAATACATTTCAGTCAACCAATAATGCTTATGTTCGTTGTTGGCAAAGTCCGTTATTCCTTGGATCCCATTGATCGGTCCATTCAATTCTTATGGTTTTCCGGTTGATGCACCTTTCGGAACAGGTGACTCTTTCTAGTAATTTGATCACTCAGTCTTTCCATGGCTCACAAAAACCCATGATAGGCATGCGAAACTCCTTTGCAATACAACTGTGTTGGCCAGTTTCAACTACTTTGGATTTCCCCATTCAAAGTTGGGAGCGAAGAGATCAATAGAACACATAACAATGCTGCACGCTGGATGCTCATCTAAATCTACAAAGATAATCAGTTAAGTCCCTGCGGGGCATCAAACTGATGAGCGTCTGGTCATTCGAGCCTGCGAGCATGGTACAATAGGTCACTTGAGTTTAATGTCACAAAAGTCACTTAAGTTTAATGCTCCATACACAGTGGCGGATTTAGGGGGTGCAGTTGGGGGCAACTGTCTCCCCCCTTCATGATGAAAACTAAGCTTGGCGCCCCATTTTCGGCAAGAAGGGTGCCCGTTATCCTGGCCCAAATGCACTCTTTTTTTCGTGTTTCCTTCTGAATCAATTGAAAAACCAGACCAGAGGATTTTTCCTGAATAATGGCCCAAAAATCTTTGCGGCGCTTACTTTTCACTGTATTTTTGGCGCCCACTCTGCAAAGTGCCCCCTTCAACTTCGGGCTGGATCCGCCCCTGTCCATACAGATTATGATGCATCGTTTGACGTGTATTTGCTGAGAGAGGTAAATATAACAATGTTTGACTGGAGAGGTATCGTACGAAATTCAGACGATGTAAATGTTGTTGTTAACAACTGGACAAAAATTTTGTCACTTATTCTTGAAAAACATGCCCCGACACGTAACAGGCGTGTTTCTGAAAAATTCTGTCCTTGGTTGACTAACGATTTCAAACAGATGTGCAAGGCAAGGAATAAGTTGAAAAAATAAGCTATTCGTACGAAATCCGAAACATTGATGCAGTCCTATAGACGTGTACGTAATCAAGTTAATAAACTAAATGGGGAACTTAAGCGCGAATATTTCACTAACAAAATTGCTTCCTGTGAAGGGGACCTCAAAAACACATGGAAGACCATCAATAACCTTTTAAACAAGAAATCCAAAACCACCAGCATTTCGTCCATAAATGTCGAAGGGAAACACATCTCTACCAGTGCTGGCGTAGCTGAATCTATGAATGATTTCTTCTGTACCATAGGAGAGACACTCAGTAAAAAAATTCCCAGAGAAATAACCCTCTTCTTAAGAATGATTACGAGGTAAATCCACAAAAATCTATGTTTAATTTCCGCTTTATTGACACCTCTCAGTTAGGAAAAGTTTTTGGCAAATTGAAAACATCAAAGGAATGTGGGAATGATGATATTGCTACCTGTTTTCTAAAAATTGCACATCCGGTTATTTCAGAATTTCTTTGTGATATTTTCAATCTTTCAATTGCTACTGGTTGCTTTCCAGACAGCTGGAAAATCGCCAGAGTAGCACCCATTTTTAAAAGTGGCCAACCTGATGATCGATCTAACTACCGACCTACATCAGTTCTGCCAGTTTTAGCTAGGGTCTTTGAAAAACTTATTCATAACCAATTATACGATTATTTGGACACAAACAAACATCTGTTTTCAAACCAATTTGGCTTCAGAGCTCTTCATTCTGTTGTCACGTGCCTTCTTAACAACACAGATGACTGGTATGTGAATATGGACGATGGCAAATGCACTGCAAATATTTTGTCGATCTCAAAAAAGCATTTTATACTGTGGATCATGACATTTTACTTGCTAAGCTGAAGAAATATGGCGTTGACTATCTAGAACTTACTTGGTTTACGTCTTATCTTACTAGCAGGAGTACCACAAGGCTCAATTCTTGGCCCATTGCTGTTCTTAATGTATGCTAATTACTTACCATCTGTTATTAAAGCGGAAACAATTATGTTTGCTGATGACACAACTTGTCTATCCCATGGACGTTCAATAGCTTCAGTCTCAGCTGGAGTTCAAGATGATTTGAATAGCCTTTGTGAATATGCACGTAAAAACCACCTGGTGCCACATCCAGGTAAAACCAAAGTTGTCATTTTCCAAGACCGACCATTTCTCACCTTTGGCGAGAATGTAGTGGAATATAATTTCATATAAGTGCCTAGGATTGACCTTGGATGAGTGCTTGCAATACGACCATCATGTAAAAGAAGTCAGCAGGAAAATAAATATTGGAATCCAGATAGCAAGGAAAGTGAAATCCTACTTACCAAAAGAAAACCTAACTTGCAAACTCTCATATACTGTGTCATGTTGACTACTGTGCACCTCTCCTTCACAATCTCTCTGCTACTCAGTTGGACAGACTTCTTAAGTTACGACAGTATTGTGCAAGGTTTTGATCTTTGGATATGACCCGGGGGGGGGGTACTTGACTAGGGAAGTGATGGGGGGGTGTGGCAAACCGTTCAACACCCTGTGCCCTGTCGCATGCAAAAATTCCCAAAAGTATACCCTGTCGCATGAAAATTTTGCCAACATCAATTGTTTCAAGAGAACTCTAAATGGCACCATTCCACATGATACCCTGTCGCATAATTTTCTTATCAATTGTAATACCCTGTCGCATAATTTTTATCAGAAAAGGACACCCTGTCGCATAATTTTTACCGTAAAAGGACACCTTGTTGAGCGGCACATCCCGTCAAGTCAAGTATGGGAGTACCCCCCCCCCCGGGGGGATATAACAGGCAAACTCGCAGCAAACCATCATTCATTGAACTGAACTAGTTGCCTGTTTACCAACGAATTGAATATCTTACAAGTTGCTTAATGTTTAACGTCTTGAATAAAACTGCACCAACATATCTTATGGAAATGTTTACAGAGTCAAGATCAATTCATACTCATAACACTCGATCGTCAAGCAGGAAGAACTTATTTATTGAAAGAGGGAATGGACATGAGTACACAAAAACGTTTAAATTTTATGGAAGCAAATTATGGAACTCTTTGCCAGTAGAAATAAGGCAAGCGTCCTCAGAAGAACAGTTCAAAAAGCGTACCTTTAGCCACTTTATGGGCATTGTTAAGTGTAAAGATTACACTCAATATAGATGGTCAATGTAATACTTTTTTCACAGATTTTATGACTATATTTGTAAGATATGTATAAACCGACTATTTTATTTTATTTGTAAAATTTAAAGTTTCTTTTTAAGGGACATTTTTCCATGAAATTGTAAATGGACTCTTAATTTTAAAAGTATTATTAATTGCCTTTAATGAATTTACTTTTCCTTTTGTTGATTTCTATGTATATATTTTTTTTTTGTTTTCAGTGGACCAGGCTGTAAACAAGCTTTTGCTTGGTCCTGTTATTCACTTAAAAGAAATTATTACATACATACATACATACATACATACATACATACATACATACATACATACATACATACATACATACATACATACATACATACATACATACATACATACATACATACATACATACATACATACATACATACATACATACATACATACATACATACTACATACATACTACATACATACTACATACATACCCTACCTAAAGAAAGCAGTTTTGCAAAGTTAACGGGATATGTTCCAAAACTAAAGATATTCACTGTGGTGTGCCCCAGGGTTCTTGTCTCACTGTGGTTCAGGGTTCTTGTTTCACTGTGGTTGTGCCCCAGGGTTCAGGGTTCAAAATCTTTGTTTCAGTTTAAGCATAAATTACTTGAAATTGTAAGACCACTAGGAAACTCAACATACAAAATCTGTGACATTTCTGGTGTCAAACTGTTGACAAAACTCCGCGTGCATTTTAGTGCCCTAAATGAACATCGCTTCAAACATGCTTTTGACTGCCTCAGCCCAGTTTGTTTCTGTGGTAAAGACAATGAAAATAACAAGCATTTTCTCCTGCACTGCCCCCTATACGATGTACTTCGTGGAGATCTCTTTGACCAGCTCTCTGATGTTCCAGGTCTAGATATCGCCAGTATCAGTAATATGGATGATGATACTCTTTGTCATCGACTCTTGTTTGGAGATCCATCTCTAGGTACTATTGAAAACAGAGTAATATTGGAAGCTACGATCTCTTTCATAAAAAATTCTGGCCGATTTGATTGATACAACAATATCAAGCCAGCAGCAGCAGTTCCCTATTCCTAGTTCCCTGTGTTTATGTTTGTGCTCTTTTTTGTTTTTCTTGTTTTTGTTCCGCATTGCTGAGGTGGATTACTGGGATAAACCATGCACTGCAATATTTTTCTCTCGTTTTTTACGGCTAAGAGTTGAATAACCTTAATTTCTTTTGACCAGTTATCTGCCTTGGCTCAGTTGCTTTGTTGTCGTTTGTGCGTATTGTATCTTGGTTTCGTAGTTTTGTTCCTTGTTTTTTGTATATTTAAATTAATTGGATTTGTAAGTGCCATCCATAGTGAAGACCCGGTGACTTTATGTCTTTTTTCACTACAGTGTAATATAACCCTATATATTGTAGTTTTTAATCTTGATAAAAAAAGGGTTCTTGTCTTGGCCCTCTTTTGTTTCTGATTCATATCAATGATCTTCCGTTTGCAATAAAGAAAGGCAAAGTGACGATGTACGCAGACGACACGAGTATTTCTTATTCCTCTTCGAGTCTAGTAGACATAGACCAAACTGTGCACAGTGAACTAAATGATCTGAAGCTATGGTTGCAAGGTAATAAACTCTCTTTGAATGTCCTAAAAACTCAAGCAATGGTTGTAGGCTCCCAGCCCAAAATTAAAAAAAATACTGACAAAATTGTTGACCATCCGCAGTTTCTTATTGGTGGCTGTCAAGTTGAAAATGTAGACCGGACAAAATACTTGGGTGTAATAATCGATAGGAACTTAGATTGGGAAGAGCACATTAGTAATGTCCGTACCAAAGTTTCCCGTGCAATTGGGTTTTTGAAATATTGCAGGAAATTTTTACCTCGAAACACACTGAGTAAAATGTATCGGGGCATTGTCGAGCCATGTTTTCGGCTCTGTTGTTCGGTGTGAGGGTGCTGTGGGGTGACCAAGCTGCAAACCCTTCAAAAGTTGCAAAATCGAGCGGCTAGAATCGTTACGAAGAGCAGTTTTGATACCCCTTCTATAGGTCTGACACAAAGTTTAAATTGGCCTACTGTAAGTGACATCATTAAAAGCGAAACCGCAACTACGATGTTCAAATCGCTAAACGGTCTCGTCCCGGAGTACCTTTCCAGCTTGTTTGAAATAAGTCGACTCGAAATGTCAGGGAACTGAGAAATACCGAAACTGATCTTTCGATTCCTTGACGAAAAACTAACAATTGGCAAGGGGCTATACCTTTTCGTGGACCAAAGCTTTGGAATAACCTTGAACTTGATATTAAACAGGCACCAACTCTTGCTGCCTTTAAGAGAAGAATCAAATCGTCGTAATCTGAAAACGTTTTATGCCACGGCCCCCTGAAAAGCAGTTCTTATGGACTGATGGGTCTACCGTGCCTAAATAAACAAAAATGAAATGAAAATGAAAAAAACAATTCATATTAAGAATGTTCCAAAACTAGTGTTACAGGTATTCAGAACTCTAAACTCGCAGTATCCATCATACCTTTGGCATTGTTCTCAGCATTAAGCAAGTTGAATAGAATTAGAGAATCATAGATTAAACAAAATTGCCTCAATTAAAAAGTCACACTTTCGGCTTGAACTTTGTTACCTGTAGGGGTAACATCATTTGGAATCCTCTAAGCGACATCAAAATATATGAAAATGGATGTTTGTAATGAACCTATTTAGCTTTCAACGAGAAAATCAAAACATGATGGAAGGGGGCAAACTGTATCCGTACAATGTTGTTGATAGGACATTATATTATACTATGCATTATGTAATTACATTTTAGTTTGTTGTTGGTTTGAATTAGTTTTTGTGTACATTGATTATGCGTGTAACGTTATATAAATAACCAACTTTAAAGAATGTGTTATAAAAATGAACCTAACAAGATTTATCTCATTTACAGGTTAAAACCGATTGTCAGGTGGAAGAGAGAAGATTGTGCATTCGTTTCAAAGAGCGACTTGCTTTGCGAGAATTATTCCACTCTTCGTGGACATTGCAAACCCTTGTCCACTTTCACAAAACAAGTCGGGCTATTGAAATGATGATTGCAGAGGCTCTTGAGAAAGCTGATGCGAGATTCCATATCTCCGAGGCACGTGATGATCCTGGTCTGCTAGTTCAACTTTCAGATTGCATTCTGCACAGAATCACTCATGATGACCATCAGGACGACGAAGACCTCAAGGAAGCGAAAAACCTTCTTCAAAGAGTAAGGGACAGAAAGCTCTACCAGTTCTGTGGACAAACAAATTTGGAAAAAAGTCCAAGAACCCCTTCATTTGTCCAGGTAAAAATATTTTTACAGTGATTCAAAAGTTTGTTTTCTCATGCATCCTTTGCTTTCGACTGAAAAATATATACAAGGTAATTCACGATAGAAAGCTTTCTGTGGCCAATTTTTCAAGTTTCAAATCACACAGAGCAAGCTGAAAACTGTTGAATAGTTCAAAATTCGAATGAAATATTCTTTGAAAGAGATGACGAAGAAGTAACTTTGAATCAATCATCCATGCTTGATGCGGTTTTGCTGGGTCTTATCTATTGTTGTAACGAATTGTAGCTTCTTTCGTTATTGAGGAAAGGTACAATGTCTAAAGAAAAATCTGCCTGAGTTGGCTTAAGAGGTAGTTTCTATTTTGCTGGTTCCTACAGCATAGCGACGCAAAGCTTTGGATACAGCTGAGTAGAGCTTCTCAGCCTATGCATTTCTCCTTTACAAGTTGCGTAGGCTAAGAACTGCCTTTTTTGAAGCTCGATAAGCCTAAATTCTGCAATGTTTCATGAAGATACTATGCTTCCCTTTCTCTTTAAAAAGAAACCTTGGCTTTTACATTAAGCAAATAGAACCAAAATGGCAGCAAGATTGTTTTTTTTTATTCAGTCAGTATTGAACTTCGTGGAACAAGGTGAACTACCTGGCATTTTTACCCTTCTCTAGTGAACATTAAGTCAGGTGAAGAAGAACTCTTTTGTTCTGAATTCCTTGTTAGTTCTGCTTTACGAAAATCACAACTTGCAAGGTCAGGTTTTTTCCCCAGCATACAGACAACTTACAAACCTGCTGAAAAGATTGATGGTAGAGTTTAATTTTTGGACCAAAGTGCAGTTGCTGATGTATGCACTATCCCCCCTTAAACCCAACTGATTTAGAGACTTGGTCAGTGCACCCTATGACCTCTCTGAAATGTTTTTCAGAGTATGGCCGCTCTTTGGCTCTCTGAAATGTTTTTGATGATTCTTTTCATTCTTTTCTTCGTGACACTTTTCGTTGCGCAAACTTGGCCTCGTATGGTCTGAATGAACGCCAAAGGCAGCTGATCCATTAAACAATATGGAGACCTTCAAAGTACTTCCTTTTCAAATGTCCCCGAGGTCCCAAGAAGTAAGTGTCAAGATTATTATGGAACTCATAAGGAGCCCAAGAAACTCAGAGTTCTCAAAATCTGATAATCTTAACCCTGATAATCGTAGCCCCGTTTTTCGCCCCCCCCCCACCCCTACGAGACTTTTCTACACTGCGCAAAAACGACATGTAGTGTGACCACCAACCTTTCTGACTTTCAGGTCAAATTTGATTGGTAATTAGATTTTTAAAAGTTCATTGTTCTGACCTTGATCATGTGACCACAGTAATACCATATTTGGAGAGTAGCCGTTTTCAAGGGGCTCTCTAATAAAAAATAAATTACCATATGCAGTTAAAAATAAGGTATCATTAGAATATAAAGAAACCTTAGCATATTTGCTTTAAACCTCCATAAAGTTTGTCTCAGTTGTCCAATTGATCTCAAACATGCACCATTCGATTGCTTTTGATGAGGTCTCTCATTTGATATTTAAATTTTTTATATTTGCTGACAGAAGAGAAATTTAACATTTATGACGTCATTCAAATTTATGACATCATTTCACTAAAAGATATGTGTAGAAATTGAAAAACTGTTGCCTTTTTGCTTCATCTTATTAACTTGATTATTTTTGAGCCCATTTTTAATCGATAAAAGGAAAGACTCAGGAATAACAACAAAGAAAATCGGCACATGGAACAAAATGCCAATTAAGGGCTAATTGTGCTAAGAATGGAAACTGAAACATCTCAAAAGTATCTATATCGTGTTTCCTACAGTTTAAAACAAATTTGATGAAAATCAGTTAAGCAGTAAATCAACACGAATTTTTCGTGCAAGTTTTCCTTCGTTTTTCAGATGCCTAGCAACGAAACGCGTGACTTATCACTTGTCATGGTTATATTTGAAAAGGCAATTGCCTAAAGAACAATAGGAGTAAGTCTTATTGTTATATCACATGTAGTTTCGGAGAAAAAGAGAGGGGGACGAAAAACGCCGCTCCCCAGTATAAAGCAAGTAAAAAGTCGCCTAGGACGTTCAGTGCTGGCCTTTTTCCAGTTTTTACTATTTCACGGTGAGTTTTCCAAAGTATAAAACCGTGAATCAGCCTATTCCAGATATCGATTGCGATGCAACAGTGCAATACCCATGTGATAAATAGTACACATCGCTCGGATTTCCTGCATTTGTAAACGAAAGGTATGCATATTTGGTAGGAATGTTCATTTTGAATTTGAAAACAAGGGGGAACTGGGGCTTTTTCATAATAGAAATTGTATTTCCATCGGTACATTTAGAACAAAGGTGCTGGGATTCTGGAAGGAGTAATTCTTTAGTTTGAGTACTATTTATGCAAAGCAAGTTTTTCTGTTGGTAGCTCCTCCGAAAGGCCACAATAGACAGAATCTGCTAAGGTTTGTTTACACCCATTTCAAGTCATGTGATGAATCTATTAGAACTTCTTTTGATTTCTCTGCCATATTTCGTACCATGCAAAGTTGTGCCATGAATGCAAAAAGTAGGATAATACTAAAACTTCCCAAGAGTATGGTCACATGACTTGAAATGGGTAAAACAAACCTTAGCCGATTAGTTCTATTACTATCAGTTACTGATAACGAATCAAAAACGAAGAGAGGGTTTTGATGCAAAGGGTATTGTGGCGTAATGCGTGTTTAACTTGAGCCAGATTTTAAGAATGCACAGCTGGTAAATCGACAGCAAAGCACAAACATTTGAAAGTCTTCGTTTTATTGACATTCCATCTGCTAATTTCATGCCAAAAAATCTCAACTCTGATGAAAGCAATCAATCATTTTTATGAATTTTCGCTTTTGGAAGCTAAAATAGGCCCATTTTTCTCGACGAACGGGAACAGTGGGTCTATTGTCATATCTTGTAAGATATGGGTATATGAAAGGGTAAATGATTAAGAGAGCAATGAAATTTTATTTCCCATACATTGATTAAGTCTCAATCTTTGCCTTAAATCGCAGGCAATCCCGTTTCGGTTACCGCCAAGAAAATGAAACCACTGTCCGTATGCGGTGGTCCGTCATCGTTTTGACTTGGAAAGTAGTGGTCGAATTTGATAGTAACCCCCGGGGGGGGGGGGTACTTCACTATAAATTCATACAGGGGTGTGCACCGCACAGATTTCTGTTACGACCCAATCCCAGAAATTTGGTCCGACATTCATACCCAATCCTAGAATAGCTATATGTCAGATATTGATACTCAATGGCAGAATTCAGCCGTCTTTTGCTACCAAGATTTGAATTTTCGTGGGCTGGGAACGAGAATTTTGGTTCCAAGTGGCCACTGGAACGAGGCTCTGATCTGAGCACGCTTTTCAACACACAAAAATATTTGGAATCTGTTCATCTGAAACTCACCACGTGTTGCTCGAAAAATATCCAGTTGTACTTTCATTCAACGCCTATTACCAGAATTTTGAGTATAACAGTAAACCACAATCCCAGAAAATTCCAAGTGAAAGTGTACCCCAATCATAGAACTTTCCAGTAAAAGTATATCGCAATACCAGAATTTTCAGGCTAAAAACTACTCAAAACTGGCGCACATCCCCGTCTTACTCCATAGTGAGGTATAACCCTAACCCCCCCCCCCGGGATAGTAACGACCAAATGAAAATGTTTAGGTTTGTTTACTCCCATTTAGTGCTTGGAAAACAGCAGCCACAGTAACATCAAAGCCTTTTCCACATTTTAAACACAAAACAACGGGACAGGATGAATTTAAGTGCGAAAATTATAAAACATTCAAGGGACGTTAGTTCATTTTTAAAAAACTGAACTCTCATTCAGTGGTCCAGAAAAGCATGGCTGGGAAAAGTTTTTCTAAGCCTTGAAATTTTTCTGCAGAAGACCCGCAGTAAAAGAAGTTTTAAAGACTGGTTGAGATAAATCTAAGGTGAATTTTTCATGTGAAAAATGGACAAGCCTTGAAATTGTTACATGGACAAACTTTCCTTCAAATAGCTAACCTTTCCTCGATTTGACGTGAACGATATTTATAGCAAAAGCTCAGTAGGCCCATCTTATTTCGTAGACCAACATTACCCTCATCCTACCCTGGGTGCCAGAGCCTCAAAAAATACAAGAAGAAAGAAAAATGAAGAAGGCGGCTATGTTTGGATGGTTCCAGGGCCTCGTTTTTCTTTCTTCTTGTACTTTTTTTGGGGCTCTGGTACCCAGGGTACCCCCGCCCTACCCTGCCGTAAAACATAGATACAACAGTTCAGTTCGTATGCTTTCATTTTAGCAGCATCCGGAAAATGAGCGACAAAGCCCTGCTAGGAGTCCCACAGAAAGAGAAGGGGCTGGAAATCAACACGTTGTTTCAATGGATCGAAAAGCTCAATTTCAGTTCTGTGAAACATTAGCTGAAGACGTCACCAAGATGCCAATGAAAAGGGAAGAAATCGCCAAAGAAGATATCTTTGTAGAAATTATCACAATAAAATATGGGAACGGTGAAAAAGATCCATTGGAAAATGTTGATTTTATCAATAAAGAAGGCACTGTGGTCAGATGGAATCCAAGGGGAAGGAAAGAAGGCTCGGTCAAATTTCTGAATTCATTCAAAGATCAATACATCAGAGTATATTGTCGCAATGCAGAGAAAAAAGGAATCAAGCAAGAAATTAGCAACCGGTTCTACGAATGGTGCAAGAGGAACCGTTATGATGTGCCAGAAGACATGGAAAGAGGACCAATAGAGCATGACGATACTGAGGAATCCAAGCCAGCAGCAGCTAGGAGGATCACATTTGATTAAAATCTCGAGGGTGAAAATTAACTGTTCTTAGATTTCAAACTAATTTATGTTTATGCCTGATTTAGACTACAACTTCAGTGGCGGACTGGCAGGGATGCTAGGTTGCGAACGCAACCCGGGCTGTCACAATTTCGTACAATCCGCGACTCTTGCCTTAGAAAAATCGGGACATGCATTTAAAAATTGCTGTGAGCAAGAAGATAAGAGCAAGCCTAATATAGATGTGGCAATGGGAATCAGGATTGATTAGGATTCTAGGATTAGTTATCCAGTTCCCCTGCATCTTGCAGCTTTCGTCATCCTGCAATCGCTTGTTTCTCCTGTAACAAGGCGGACTGCCTAACGGGATATTGAGAAATTTCCCGATGCGCCCTTTGCTCGATTTGTTATTATGCTAGAACGTGATTGGGAAAGTAGTTTTAAGCCAATTGATGAGCAATGCAATTCTTAAAGGTCAGATAAAGGCAAATGCGATTTTTTTATATTCATAACTTTAAACTATGGGGAATCCGATAGGAATAATGTTTTTTATCTTTGCGATGCAAAAGGATAGGTTTGGGGTTTTGAAAAAGGGCACTCCTTCAAAAAGCCGCGTGATGATAGAGGCCTTTTTCATTTTTTTTTTCATTTTTTTCATTTTATTATTACCTTCAACCAGAGTTGTTTTACAAGGGACCCTCCACTTAAAAACCTTAATATACAATTACATACTAAAAAGAATAATTACAATATAAAAACCATAATATAAAAACCTAATACAATATCTACACAATCTAACATAAAAGAAAGGGAAAAGGAAAAATTCCTAAATAGATTTTTTAAAACTATTCAGGGAAGATGCCTGTTTGGTATCGGCAGGAAGTTCATTCCACACTTTTGCTCTATTACTTGACTTTTTCATGGGTAATCTTAAATCTGTCTCTGAATTGCGTAGGACATACGAAGAACACTTTGAGTTTCGGGTGAAAAGGTCACACAAGTATTGGAGAGCCAGTTCATGCAGGGACTTGAAGGCCATTATTTTAGATTCACTAGGGATGAGTTGTTCAATGGTCTTCCAGCCCAGCTGGTCGATAAGTGGTCTGCTTGGGATATCAAAGCTGCTGTTGGTTATAACTCTTGCAGCTCGGTTTTGAAGTTTTTGCAACTGATTAAGCTCAGTCGAACCGGCACAACCCCAGACAGAGCAACAATATCGAAGGTGTGGCTCGACAATAGCTGTGTAAAGAGTCTTTGATGTTTCCTTCGGTAGGAACGTCTTGGCATGTTTTAAAAAGCCAATAGCTCTAGAAACTTTGGTAGAGACCGTCTTGATGTGTTCCTTCCAGTTAAGAGAGTTGTCGACCTGTACACCAAGGTATTTTGTTCTTTGGATTATTTCGAGCTCATTGTCGCGAATTTTCAAATCCAAGTCTTCATTTCGACTTTTGAGGGTATTATGCTTTTGCTTGGTGGAGACAAGCATGGAATTTGTTTTTGCAACGTTTAAGGAGAGCTTGTTGCCTTGAAGCCAAGTATCCAGTTGTTTGAGGTCGTTATTAATGGCCTCGTTCAACACATTTATGTCCGAAGACTGAAGTCGTGACGTGGAATGAGTCATAAGAAATTCATCACTTGAGAGGCCCGAGGCACTTGAAGAATTAGCCGTGAAGAACACACGCCGCGCAGAAACTATTGTGTTATTTCAAAAGACTACGGAAAAACAAGCCTTGATCTCCTCAGGGTTTGATTGTTACTATTGGGATTCTTTCTCCTCATTAGACTGACAAGCGCCTATCGAAGGCACATTTGCATTTGCATCGCTTCACGAATGATCTGTAAATACAAATCATATTTTGTGAGGCAATACACTGGCCACCTAAAAAGTTCGCAAAGAACCAGAGCGTTATCGAAGAAAAGGAAACATAAATGTGGAGAAAGAACTTGCACTTACCTATTCATGATTGTGATCACATGGCCTAGTCCTGATATGGCAAAATCCGGTGTCATCATGTTCGTAGAGTGGATGAGTTTATTCGATTTCAGCTATAATTTCATGTTCAGCACATCGAAGAGTTCTCAGAAATGTGCCCTAGAAGCGAGCTAATGCACTTGTAGCAGCCAATGAGTGTTTAGAGTCGTTAGGACTGAAATATCTTGTGCAGACTCGCAATGTTTTCGTTGTTGCAAGTCTGAAGGGTTCCCTCTCCAAGTCATTCCACAGCTCACTGCTGCGACAAGTCGGTCCGCGCCAAAGTTCGGAATGATGTGGACATACATTCTTCTCTGCACAAGCTAACTATAGCCACGACGATAAACTACCTACTTTCTCGGCGTTTTGGTTTGAGATAGTTAAAATAAGTAGTCCTTTCTAACTTTCGTGACTTGGCAATCGGTGAGTGCAAACAGACTCCTTCATTCCCTCGCAGCTTTACAATGACTCCTTCGACTCATTCTACGTCACATCTCTGCTAGTTCCAGGCTCTTGCTTGCGCGGTTTTTTTGGAAAATTTGTTTGAAAAACGGAATTCGACAGGCGATTTCGATAGGTTCCAGAGCTCATATCGAAAATTCGTTTGAAATTTTGAAATCTCCAGGCCGTAAATGATCGAAATCAATAAAAATGTCTTTTGCCTTTATCTGACCTTTAAGGAATTTAGGAATTTACCATTTATTTATCAATGAATCAATTCATAAATAAGATCTACAACATTTAATTATCTTAACGCCACGATTCATAATATTTCAAAGAGGAAGGTAGTAAGTATCACGCTGTTAGAATTATTTTTTTCATTCTTAGAACGTAGGCTAGACTCAAAGAGCTTATTTTCTTGTTTAATGCCCGTATGTTATTCCATGGATCCATGGGCAACATCGCAATGTTATTGACTCACGACTGTACAATACATGGGCTGGTAGGCAGTTTCTTAGACCTTTTTACCATTTCACTACGACTAGTGTCTAACACGTTTATTATATTTTTAACACTGGAAGTGTAGAGCTCACTTAGTTTTGCAAAAAGGGTTTCAGTTCTCACAGCAAGCAAATAACATAATTCGCACTCAAAGTAATGTCCAAACAGTTGCTATTACTGGACAGTTTCAAAACGATTTTTAAGTGATCCGAGAAAATTAAAACGTCAAATTACTAATGTTTCTTAGCTTTTTAAGTTCAGCTAGGATTTTTTCTCAACTTTCCAAAACTAGAGGCTACCGTTCGTTATTAGCTGTTTCTTATCGAAAATTACATATACTGCACGTTTTCATAGGAAATTCATGTTCCCGGGTTAGCAGTAGCCAAGGTTAGCAGCCAGTTCTTTCAATCTTTTATCCTTTTAATAGTCTCTTTTGAAATTATAACACGTAGCTATCGCTTCAATGGAACAATCAAATTATCGTTATTGAAGGGCTTCAAATGTACCGGTTTATACCTGACAGTGAAGAACTAGCAGAAACGACACTCCAAACATTTTTCAAAACAATTTCAGAACGTTTGCTTATGCTGTGAAAAATCAAAGATATATCATGCAAAATGTTTTTTCGCTATCTTAATACAGGCTGGCAAGTTTCTTAACTTTTCAAGTCTACGTATCTTTTGAAGGGGACTTGCCACTTTGAATGACAAAATACCATTCATAGCATAGGTCCGATAATGTTTGAGGATTTGCTAAGAAGTGATGAAGGCTTAGTCTACGCCTCGTTTTCTGTTATCAGGAAACTCAAATCCGGGACTGGAAAACAGCTGCCAAAATTTTCTGATCAATTTCGCAAATCATTTGTAATTTTGTAGATACTGAAATAATTCTCAAGGTACCAAATATCTTGGAAAATTAAAGTTGCATTTTGCAATTTACTAAGTAATCATTCTGGCCATCAATTGACCTTTCTTGGGTCAATTGTCTGCTCATAGCCGTGGGAACCTTGGCACTTGGAACATATGTCACCTGAAATTCTGCAATAGACAAAGAAATGCCCTTTTATTTTCAGGAAGCGCCTTTTTGGCTTAATGAAATAATTAGATGTTGTGCCCCCAGGTTTGAGATGGCTCCTTAAGTTCTCTTTTGGTTCGTGTATTACAAAGACGGTAAGATGAGCATTGCGAATCTCGGGTGAAGAGGTCACATAAGGTGCTAGAGGTAGCTCATTCAAGGACTTTAACCCTATTAGTACTGGGGGGCGTTCCCCCCATACCACATTTTTCTACATTGCACTAAAACGGCCAATAATTAAACCACCAAACTTTGTGACTTTTAATAGAATTTAATTGGCAATTAAATTTTTAAAATTTCATTGTTCTAACTCTGATCACGTGACCACAGCAATACCATATTTGGAGAGTAGTCAACAAAAAAATTCTTAAAACCTCCATAGATTTAGCCTCGTTTGTCCGATTGATTTCTAACATGCACCATTCGATTGCATTTGATGAGTAGTTTCATTTGATATATATATATATATAGTTCATATTTGCTGACATCAGCAAAATTTAATATCTATGACGTCATTGACATTTATGACGTCGTTGCTGTAATGAATAAAAGTAAGAAATGAAAAGTCGTTGTCTTTTTGGCTTTAACTTATTTATTTGATTACTTCTGAATCCATGTTTACTAGATAAAAGGACAAGATTGAGAAATAACTGCAAAGAAAATCTGTACATGGAACAAAAAGCTAATTAAAAGCTAATTGTGCTAAAAATAGAAACTGAAAATATCTCAAAAGTATGTATTTTAAATCTGCAGCATGTTTCCTACAATTTGAGACAGATTTGGAGAAAATTGGATGAGAGGTACATTAAATAGAATTTTTCTTGAAAATGATGATTGATTTGAGGTAAAATGATTGCCAATTTTGCTTTGTTTTTTCGTTGCCTAGCAAAATTGCACGAAACACGTGACTAATTAATTGTCATTGTTATATTTTAATAGCCAATTGTGTAAAGAACAATAGGAGTAAGTCTTATTGTTATATCTCTTGTAGTTTCGGAGAAAAAGAGGGGGGCGAAAAACGCCCCCCCCCCAGTACAAGGTAAGCAAAAGATTGACCATTCGCCAGTTACGTACAAGTTCGTCAGTGAATGGTCTTCCATCCTCGGGGAGGTAACTCAACCTATTATATGACGGGGACGTGCCACTTTGCCCGAAAAATTGGTACCCATAATTCTGTAAGTTCTGGTGGATTTTAGGGCCATAATTCCACAAATCGAATAGATATTTGGGCCATAATTCCAGAAATTATGAAAAATCCCCTGAAAAGGACACCCATAATTCCGTGAAATGTCAGAAAATTGTGAAAATGATACCCATAATTCCGTAGTGGTTTTAAAAAAGTACCCCTAAAATATGGCACGTCCCCGTACCACGAAAAGTACTAAGGTACCCCCCCCCCCCGAGCTTCCATCCCAGCTCGTCAATAAGATTTTGAATCTTGGATGGACTGCTTGTGAGAAATCGTTGATGTAGATGAGTAGGATACAAGAGCCAAATTGTTATGGCCCTTATTGATGTCGTGTGCATATCTGCGAATACGTTCGTGTAAAAGCACTCTCGTTTCATGATTCAGCCACAGTTGTTAGGACACCGTAGATTTAGCTTTTTCTTGCTATGGTTGCTTTTTTACTAAAGCCGGATCTCGACTAGGCGGAAAAATGTCGAGCCGCGAAAAGTAGAACGTATTCCTACTTTTCGTGGCTTGAAATTTTTCCGCGGCGACAATTCGATTAGCCAACGAGATTGCCAGAAATTTTTCCGCCTTGACATTTTTCCGCCTAGTGGAGATCCGGCTTAAAGATCATCAGAGATCAACAACAAAATATTACCAAAATACCATAAAAGCTCTTTTAAACCTCCGGGGCTTATTTGATTTTGGACACTCCAGAAGGGGGCATAACGAGAGGGAGGCTTATTAAAGAGAGGGGCTTACTGAAAAAATACAGGGATATGTTTTATGGCTTTTTAGTTTGTTTACGCCATATTTTGCTGATTCAACATACAACTTGACGGGTCCAATACATAGACCCGTCAAATTGTAACAAAAATTGTAACAAGCAACAAAAATCTGCAACACTATAATCCTATTGAATTTCAATTACTACCCCCCTGGTATGGCTTTTTTGCAGTGATGCTGCAAACGATGAAATAAATAGAGCACATAAACATTGTCTGCAGATACTCTACCAGGATTATGAATCCTCTTTCCAGCTACTATTGAGCCGAGATAACAGCCAAACTATCCATGTCAAAAATCTCCAGAAATTAATGACTGAAATCTACAAGTCAGCATAAAACTAAACCTCTCATATTTATGGGATTCCAAGGATCAAGAAACGTTATGGCGCGGAGTCACTTTCTTTCAGATGAAGTCTTCTCTGGACCACACTTAGTGACAAAATCAAGCAAAGTCCATCCCCTGCGGCATTTAAGAATCAAATGAAATCATGGACTGGAGACAAGTGCACCTGCTGACTATGTTTATAACGTTTTTGTTTATAGATATATACAGCACATTTATTATATTATATTAGGGTACTTTACAGTTGGAATGAATTAGTACCATGTACTAGGTTAATAACCCAACTTTAAATCATGTTAACGATGATGATGATGATGATGATGATGATGATGATGATGATGATGATGATGATGATGATGATGATGATGATGATGATGATGATGATGATGATGATGATGATGGTGATGATAGATTCGACAGTTTTATCCTAAGACCATGTCAAACCCAATCTGCAAATTTGTTTGACTAAATGAATGGCAAATAATCTGTAACCTTTGGAATCTGATATAAGTGGGGGGGGGGGTTAATAGAAAGGGGGGTTCTTTTAAAATATTTGCTCAGAAGAGGGTCTTTTTTGGAGGAGGCTTTATAGAGAGGGTGCTAAGCAGAGCTTTTATGGTATGTCCCTGAAATTAATATTCCGCCATCAGTTTTGCAAAGGCGAGCAGCGGATCATCATCTTCACTTGATAGGAATTCTTCTTGTCATACCAGAGGAGCATCAATATTATTTCAGGCACGAGAAACGTAGAAGATCATTTCTGCAGCCTTGTTCCAGAGAAACGTTGCAGAGGTCTAGGACTCTCGGGATAAAATGTTCCTTTCAGCATGCTCTGGTCCGTCATGTAACCATTGATACAGTCCTGGATAATGTTTCGAAATGTCAACGATCCTACCACAGATTCATAGCTAGCAGTGTTTTGAAGTCATACTTTTTGTAAACATGGATATTTGTCATCTCATTTCACCAACAAACATATTTGCTTATCGCTGACATTTGACTTTGAAATCGAAGAGTATGGTCAAGCTGCGATTGAAACGAACATTTTTCTCCCATGGTCCCCATGCTATCAAAGGATTCAAAATTGCAGTTTCAACACTGGAAGCTACTTCTTTGATGATAAAGTATCGTGGTTTTGCTATCACCGTCTTCTAAATACGTGTGGCTTGCGATATTCAAAGCCAGTACAAACTCTCCTAGACGATAGGTTCTCTGCTTTATGAGTAAAAGCCCTAAATATTTGCAGTTCTAGCAGACATTCTTTTCGTTTCGCGTATTGAGCAGGCTGGATCAATTTGCATAAATAGGATATCACTTTTTACTTGCGATGATGTATTTTATGCACAGATTGCTCAACATGCCCTGTCGGGCAAGTTCCCGTCAGTGGCGGCGTCAACCGCCAAAAGTTGGAGGAAGAAGCTATCATTTGGGGTAGGGGTGGAAATCCCAGAATTTCTTCGTACCATGCCCTTTTGCTGCTTGTATACGCCCCTTTGCCAACAGGAAACGCCCTTTTTCATCTTGGGAATGCATTTCTTGAATGAATGCATTAACGGGGTGAGTGGCCGAGTGGCTTATACAGTCTTCGTCAGGTGACTGAAGTTAAAGCTTTATTATCGCTATATAAACCGCGCCTCAATTATTGGCAGCCAATAATTCAGTTGGCAGCCTCACATGTATGACGGTCATGAGGACTAGCGCGGTTTCCCTTTGAAGTTCTTTGAAGATCAGCAAGGTGTAACTTCCCATTGCAAGGAAAACAAGGGATATCACTATCCGAAAATTTGCACCCACATTGGTAGGTAAAAACCTTCACGGTAACCTCCCAGCTGTACTACACCCCTACTACACAAATACGCTGCTTTGGTCTACCAGCTTCCGTTTCTTTTGCACACTATGAATATCGAGTTTTATCATTAAAAATTTTTCAGATTGGTTACCATTATCTGCTTAGACCACGGGAGGGAGGGGGTGTTCTTCCATAGCTAAGGTACCTGGGGATGTGCCACCCGCAAGGGTATAGTTTTTCGGAATGCTAGTCTAGCCAAGGGTATACTCTTGGCAATTTTAGTCGATTTTAGTCTGCGCAAGTGTATGCTTTTTGGCAATTTTGCTCAAAGAAAAGTCAAACTTCGGTAATTCCTGTATAGAAACCCAATTTCGTCCAGAGAATACGAGAATTTGGCAATTTATGTCTAGAAAATGCCAACTCATGGCACTTTTGATGTAAAATTAGTCTAGCCAAGGGTATCATTTTTACAAAACTTGGTTTAGCCTGAATGCCTTGACAGTATGGTATCATTTCCGTACAAGGTGGCAATCAGGTGGGATTTAGCAAGTCCGGTCACTAACTGCTAGGACCATGCTTTTTACTACAACGTTAACTTGCTTAGTGAAGAGAAAATATTTCATTTTGAATTTGATAGAAAGACAGAGAGTAATTCCATGTAGCTATTATAAACAATTCAATTAAAAAACTCATTCATTAGAACCATAGATTAGAATTGCAGGATTACGAACTGTCCAACATTACAAACTACAAGTCCCTGTCACACAATCATCTTTCCACATGCAGACACTGGACATTCCTGTTGAATGGAATGGAAATGGAATTTAGTGGGCAACAGCATGCCAATACAAGGGATACATCTGAAAAGGCGTTGCATCAAGCTACAATAGCTGATCAATGAGTGCTGCGTAATGGAATTTTGTTTTAATTGAAAAGGGTTCCAAATTTTTCATTCACTTTCGTTCCGTGTTTCCGACGTTTACGTTAATTGAATTTTAGGCAAACAAAAACCAGTTTGTAAGGCTATGACGCACTTCCTCTCTGGTGACAATGGGCACCAGACGCCAGAATAAGGATCTAGAAATAATACGAGCAGTTTCATTATCAGAGATCCTTTGCATTCATGCAGGCTTTTCTCAGCCCTTTTATTTTGCTTGATGTCATTCACAGTCTCTGGCCTAAATTCCTTGGAGTCTCCTTGACCGGGCTGGTGTTCACCACTCGTCAAAATATTTGTCATCACACGCTGGGAGACACTGTGGGAGTATGCTGAAAGCACTGCAGGAAGGAGCACAAAGGGGGCGTACCAACATAACTTTTGTTTTGTTTGATGCAGGAAGCCAAACCGTTCTTCGTTAGACCACATGAATATCATGTGCAATCTAAATAAACAGTCAAAGCAAAATATTTCAAAATAAAATTTGTATGTGGTACCAAGATGAAATAAGAAAACTCTTATTCTGCTCTTAGAACTCTTCTCTTATTTTATCTTGGCGGTACCTATTTGACTCACCTGTCCTTTCCAAGCCCGACAGTGAAAATGCAGTGACCATACGACTTTTTTGCATTTTGTGTTGACTGCAAATCGTAACTAAAGTTGAAAATAAGGATACAATTGTTAAGTTTACCGATCAAACTGATAAGCAGTGGGGTATACTGCAATGATATCAATGTCAACATGGCGAATATTTGCGTTAGGAACGGTTCATGTTTCATAAGTTTGCTGCTTTGCCTGCAGACCACAGTATGACCTGAATTTAACGGGTTGATGGCAGAATTAGATAGATCAGAAGAATATGCACAGTCAAGTCACAAAATCAAGGATGAAATACTTGAAGATAAAATCTGTATATATACCATTTCACTCACCTTCCCATCTTGAGTTCGAAAACTCAGTAACCACACGACCACACCACACAGCCACACCACACAGCCTTCCTCGTACATCTGAGTGTGTCTTTTGGCCTGCTTATGTTTCACTTCATCACAAACTTGACAAAAAGGAATAATTCTCTTTGCTCATAGTCATCCTTTGCTTGACCAAATGCGTACGCACAGATTTTAGGAGGAACTTATTAACTATCCTTCTCTTTGTTGGTAAAGGAACGCAAAACAAACACATTCCTGCATCATCCCGTGAAATTCCGCATAATCAGACATATTCGATAATCCCATTGGCTGAATTCTTTTGGACACGAGCGCGCTCAGGCTCGCCCGCCGATACTTGGAACGCATTCCAGAGCCTCTGCATTTTAATAATTTGCTGCTTCTGCTTCGCAGAGGCGCAAATTAACAAGGAGACCTGACGACCGTCTCTCATGGCGTTAGAAGATAACTGACAAAGCGAGGCTTGGAATGTATTTATAGCGATAGTAAAGCTTTAAGCTTGGTCGGGTGAGGTCAGACTCCGGATGGGTGACCACGGAGGCCTGACCTTGCAACTCACCTCGTCGTCCTTCGGAAGGGACGTTGAACTAGGGGTCCCATGCCTGGATGCGGCATGCAACGTGGGCCTAAATTAGCTTTCAGTAGCTAGAAATCCTGACAAGCCCACTCAATACAAATTGAAACAAACAAACAATTTCACGTAGGGACCATTAATCAAGAAGCAAATGATACTACGACTAACGAAACATGGAGCAAGCCAGTATCAAGTGAGAAACAACCTCGGCGCAAACGGTGTATCAAAAGAAGGCTACCGACTGAAAAATCTAAATTTGTCCGCAACGAAAGGTCTGACGTGAACGAGATAGTGATTTTTTGAAGTCTTTGACTCCTATGCTTTCATTTGATGTATACCTTTTGCATGCATAGTAGATCTCTTCGAGGTCATTCAAAATCTGATGAAAAGAAGTGGACCCTTGTGGTATGCCACGGGTAACCGTTCTAGCTTTTGAATGCAAACCATTTAGAGAGCTAAATTACTTTCTGTTCTTAGGTAGGATTCAAACCAATCCCCAGACTTACCTCTCACTCACCCCATACGCGGGCAATTTTTTTCGTTAATACGTGATACGCTATGGTCGACCGTGTTGCAAGCTTTCTTTAGGTAAAGAAATATAGTAAATAGGTTGATTTTGCTGTGATCTATGCTCTCATGCCAATGGTCAGTGCTACCAATCAGCGACGTTACTGTGGAGTGACGCTTGCGAAAAGCCGCTTGGATTGCTTGTTTTGAGAAATTCAAACAGCTGGTCATGCGTATGCCTATATCGCTGCAAAAGCTAATGTCATCAGAATCTGATAGTTTCAACCAGAAATTCAAACCAGGTCGCCAGTGTCTTGGGGAAATTCAAGACCTCTGTGGGTTTTGGCACTGACTGCATAGGCAATCACTTTTTGAAGATCGGTCTCCCAGTTATTTATGACTCCCTTTGTGATATATTTAATCTATCGATTGCGACAGGAGTTTTTCCAGATCCTTGAAAAGTTGCTAGGGTTGCCCCTATTTTCAAAAGTGGACAAACTGATGATCGGTCTAACTACAGGCCTATATCTGTTCTCCCTGTACTTTCGAGAATTTTTGAAGAACTGATCTTCAACCAACTCTGTGAGTATATGGACACAAACAAACACTTTTTTCCAAAACAGTCCGGTTTTAGACGCCTTTACTCTGTAGTAACAAGTCTCCTGTCCTGCACCGACGACTGGTATAGAAATATGGATACGGGGAAATATACTGCATTGGTGTTTATAGCCCTAAAAAAGCGTTTGATACTGTTGATCATGATATCCTGCTGCAAAAGATGCAGAAATATGGAATTTCTGATAACGAGCTTGCCTGGTTGCCTGGTCATATCTCCAAGACAGAAGGCAGCTATGCAAGGTCAATGGAGTTTCTTCACGAATGGAAGAAATACATTGTGGTGTACCTCAGGGATCTTGTTTTGGATCCCTTCTTTTTATAGTCTATATCAATGATCGTCCGTTTTGTCTGGAGAGCAGCCAGGTGACCATGTATGCTGATGATACCAGCATCTCCTTTACTGCAAAAAGTGTCGACGATCTGAAAATGACGCTGAACAAAGAACTTGATTCTTTACGGAAATGGCTCGAAGGCAATAAAGTGTCATTGAATGTCCTGAAGACGCAGGTGATGGTTATTGGATCTCATCCCAACCTTAAAAAGATTTCGATAAAACTAGTGGAACCCCCCTCTTTTTCTATTGGGGGCTCCGAAGTCGAAATGGTAGATAACGTCAAATATTTAGGGGTGCAAATTGATAGAAATCTGGCTTGGGTCCATTTTATACGATCTAAGGCCTCTCGTGCCATTGGATTCCTTAAATATGCCAAGAAGTTATTGCCACAGGACACTCTCTGTAAAATGTATCGTGGTATCGTTGAACCGCACCTCCGCTACTGCTGTTCAGTCTGGGGGGGCATGTGGGGGGACTAGGTTGCAGGGGCTGCAAAAACTTCAAAACCGTACAGCTAGAATTATGACTCTTCTGCTAGTGCCTTGATAAAAACTCTAAATTGGCCTACGGTAGCGGATATGATAAAAGTTGAGACAGCTTGCATGGTTTATAAATCAATAAATGACCTTGTGCCAGACTATCTGTCAGAAAGTTTTACGAAAAACTCGGCATGCAGTAGGAAAAATTTGAGAAACACGGCAACTGATCTCCAGGTCCCTCTAATGAAAACGTGCAATGGTCAACGAGCTTTCTCATATCGTGGTACTGGTGTCTGGAACCATTTAGATTTGGAAGTCAAGCAGGCATCCTCTTTCAAAGCATTTAAAAATGCTGTAAGAAAATGATTTATTTTGCTGTTTCTTTTTTTAATCATTTAATTATGTATGTACCATTGTAATTAGGATAGGGTTTTAAACGATAAACAAAATTGTCCTTTTTTTAGATTTTAAGCACGGCCCCCTGAAAAGCAGTCTTCTTAGATTAACGGGGTAACCGTGGATAAATAATTTAAAATGAATGAAATGAAATGAAATAGATTTGGAATCATCATTGCGTCAGGATAGCTGAGAAGAGGCAGGAGGGGCAATTTGCCCCAGGGCTTCAGGGTCTAAAGGGCCTATAATTGACGATTGTAACATTCTGACCATACGAAATGCTCTGAATGCATTTTAAGCCAATCTAAAAGGGTGTGATCCAAAAAATTCTGCTCTCTTGCAATCGCAAGGGGCCTCATTTCGCATTTTTGTCCCTGGGCTGTTAGCGGCCCTGTCTTTCTTCATCCTTGCACCATCATTTTTTCATAGCTCCTTCTCATCAGACAGGAAGACAGCTGCAGCAACATGGAATATCCATTCAATTGAAACTTTGATTATTTCATAAAGACGAAAAGCCATATTTCTTTCTTTGTAGACAATAAGCTTTTGTTTTCAAGTAGTTAAAATCCACTTCTATTCTTTAGTGCACGCAAGTTGAACAAGAACAAAAACGCAAAGCAGAGAGATCCCAAGCGAAAACATATAAGCTGCCAAAAGTGTGGCTGAAACCTGCGCTGGTTTTGCGATCCTTTCAAAATACGCCTCACTCGAATAACATTGCTACTTATATAGTAAAGATCTCCGAGAACTTGTATCCACAGTATTTCACAAATTTGGTAAGTGAATTTCACGCAGTTATGTTTTATATCTTGTCAATATTTACACGTTGAATCGCGACTCAGACAGCATCCATCTTTGATAGATAAAATTTTTCCCGATAGCCAAGAGTGATGTTGATCGCTTTACATTTCCTCTGATAGAATGAATTCGGTACGAATTAGGACTTTTTTCTTACTGAGTGATTTCAGATATCATTTGATAAATACATTTCAGCCGAAAGTTAAAAGGTGTTCTGCATCCATGGTTGGAAAAATGGATCGGATGAGATTCAGTCTTGCGTCTTGTAGCCGATTATCTACAATCTTGGTCAAAATTCTTGGGACAAGACACAAAATTGCACTACTTCAGTCTTTGATTCAGTGCCCCCCGCTCCCCCCGTTTCAATGTTGGTTGAATCAAACGCCATTCGACCATCCCAACATTGAATTAGGGGGGAAGGGGGATGAGAAGGTTCTAAACGTATGTTTTCACCTCGATATTTTAGGAATCATGACGAAAACACAGAAATTTGCCAGTGTCCCAATTTATTTTGACCAGGATTGTCTGAAAATGGTTGTTAACAAATAAAGACTCATAGCTTGAGAACCCATCGAGATTTTTGCGTGAAATTTTACCACCATCATCCCTGAGACAAGAAGTAACTTCTTAGCCATTTATGCCGAAATAGGCGTTGTTCGCTAAATTCGCTGAGCACTATCTTAAATGTGGGCGTGGCAAAACTGTTGCGCTTTACACAAACTTACAGATTCCTTTATGAAATGTGAGAAACATTCGGGTTCTGAGCGTTCTTCCACTGTCATCGGATTGCATAGTCTGCTGCTCTTTTGAATGTGAGTAATTGTTGCAAGAAAAGCTTTTGGGGCATTGTCTGAGGGCCGGTTTCTTGTGAATTCCTCGGTTCTCCCAACGGCGCTCCACAGAAAACGCCCCGTAATTTTGGGATAAGTTACGCTTTTTCGGTAAATTCGTTTTATTCCAGATTGGAACATCAAAGTATTCCTACTCATGCAAAAAAACCAGGTAAAAATCGCCTGGAAGGGCACAATCCAACGGTTCTCCAAAAATAAAATACTTAAAATAGATAATTCCGGATAAGTTTGTTATGAAATTGATGGAGAACCGAGAAAAATCGTATTTCATGAAATATTACAGCAAAGATTGATTGTAAACTAATAAAGCTTATTCTGCACAGCAGAATGAGACAAAATTCGTCAAGATAGCTCGAGCGAAGCCAAAGTTATTAATGTTTAAGTAAGGGAGAAGCGTTGAAGATTTGATCACTTTCTCAAAATTCCAGTCATTGCCTAAAACCGCCTTGTCGGCACGCGACCTCGGCATTCTTCTTCAACAAAGAGTTCTGCATGACCATTTGTCGAGCACAATGGAAGATTAAATCCCCTCCAAGGGTGAATGAAAGTTTGCTGGAGTGGAGTTAATTTCATTGAAAGTAAATGAATAAGTAGAAATTTGAGAAAGGGCACATTTGAAAAGAAGACAATTGCGCTGTGGAGGCGCATGATTGGCACTTTCTCGAAATAAAAATTTGTTTTCGAATCCTCTTTCCCAGTTGTGCTGTTTTCAAACGAAATCCATTGGTAGATTTCATACGCAAAAGGAGTTTTGCAAAACGCAATGGGAAAATCGTTCATAATTTGATGACGTCATAGTTCTAATGAATAAACCATTAACTTTAAAAACTTTAAACTCTGAAGTATTCTGGTGTTTAGCCCACACTAAGTGGCTATCGGGTCATAGTAAAAGGGGTTGTCGGATACAAGTAGATTTGGATTTATTTTAACATTTACAAATAAGCAGTAATGGCAGGTTTTCAGACAATCTTGGTCAAAATTCTTGGGACAAGACACAAAATTGCACTACTTCAGTCTTTGATTCAGTGCCCCCCGCTCCCCCCGTTTCAATGTTGGTTGAATCAAACGCCATTCGACCATCCCAACATTGAATTAGGGGGGAAGGGGGATGAGAAGGTTCTAAACGTATGTTTTCACCTCGATATTTTAGGAATCATGACGAAAACACAGAAATTTGCCAGTGTCCCAATTTATTTTGACCAGGATTGTCTGAAAATGGTTGTTAACAAATAAAGACTCATAGCTTGAGAACCCATCGAGATTTTTGCGTGAAATTTTACCACCATCATCCCTGAGACAAGAAGTAACTTCTTAGCCATTTATGCCGAAATAGGCGTTGTTCGCTAAATTCGCTGAGCACTATCTTAAATGTGGGCGTGGCAAAACTGTTGCGCTTTACACAAACTTACAGATTCCTTTATGAAATGTGAGAAACATTCGGGTTCTGAGCGTTCTTCCACTGTCATCGGATTGCATAGTCTGCTGCTCTTTTGAATGTGAGTAATTGTTGCAAGAAAAGCTTTTGGGGCATTGTCTGAGGGCCGGTTTCTTGTGAATTCCTCGGTTCTCCCAACGGCGCTCCACAGAAAACGCCCCGTAATTTTGGGATAAGTTACGCTTTTTCGGTAAATTCGTTTTATTCCAGATTGGAACATCAAAGTATTCCTACTCATGCAAAAAAACCAGGTAAAAATCGCCTGGAAGGGCACAATCCAACGGTTCTCCAAAAATAAAATACTTAAAATAGATAATTCCGGATAAGTTTGTTATGAAATTGATGGAGAACCGAGAAAAATCGTATTTCATGAAATATTACAGCAAAGATTGATTGTAAACTAATAAAGCTTATTCTGCACAGCAGAATGAGACAAAATTCGTCAAGATAGCTCGAGCGAAGCCAAAGTTATTAATGTTTAAGTAAGGGAGAAGCGTTGAAGATTTGATCACTTTCTCAAAATTCCAGTCATTGCCTAAAACCGCCTTGTCGGCACGCGACCTCGGCATTCTTCTTCAACAAAGAGTTCTGCATGACCATTTGTCGAGCACAATGGAAGATTAAATCCCCTCCAAGGGTGAATGAAAGTTTGCTGGAGTGGAGTTAATTTCATTGAAAGTAAATGAATAAGTAGAAATTTGAGAAAGGGCACATTTGAAAAGAAGACAATTGCGCTGTGGAGGCGCATGATTGGCACTTTCTCGAAATAAAAATTTGTTTTCGAATCCTCTTTCCCAGTTGTGCTGTTTTCAAACGAAATCCATTGGTAGATTTCATACGCAAAAGGAGTTTTGCAAAACGCAATGGGAAAATCGTTCATAATTTGATGACGTCATAGTTCTAATGAATAAACCATTAACTTTAAAAACTTTAAACTCTGAAGTATTCTGGTGTTTAGCCCACACTAAGTGGCTATCGGGTCATAGTAAAAGGGGTTGTCGGATACAAGTAGATTTGGATTTATTTTAACATTTACAAATAAGCAGTAATGGCAGGTTTTCAGACAATCTTGGTCAAAATTCTTGGGACAAGACACAAAATTGCACTACTTCAGTCTTTGATTCAGTGCCCCCCGCTCCCCCCGTTTCAATGTTGGTTGAATCAAACGCCATTCGACCATCCCAACATTGAATTAGGGGGGAAGGGGGATGAGAAGGTTCTAAACGTATGTTTTCACCTCGATATTTTAGGAATCATGACGAAAACACAGAAATTTGCCAGTGTCCCAATTTATTTTGACCAGGATTGTCTGAAAATGGTTGTTAACAAATAAAGACTCATAGCTTGAGAACCCATCGAGATTTTTGCGTGAAATTTTACCACCATCATCCCTGAGACAAGAAGTAACTTCTTAGCCATTTATGCCGAAATAGGCGTTGTTCGCTAAATTCGCTGAGCACTATCTTAAATGTGGGCGTGGCAAAACTGTTGCGCTTTACACAAACTTACAGATTCCTTTATGAAATGTGAGAAACATTCTGGGTTCTGAGCGTTCTTCCACTGTCATCGGATTGCATAGTCTGCTGCTCTTTTGAATGTGAGTAATTGTTGCAAGAAAAGCTTTTGGGGCATTGTCTGAGGGCCGGTTTCTTGTGAATTCCTCGGTTCTCCCAACGGCGCTCCACAGAAAACGCCCCGTAATTTTGGGATAAGTTACGCTTTTTCGGTAAATTCGTTTTATTCCAGATTGGAACATCAAAGTATTCCTACTCATGCAAAAAAACCAGGTAAAAATCGCCTGGAAGGGCACAATCCAACGGTTCTCCAAAAATAAAATACTTAAAATAGATAATTCCGGATAAGTTTGTTATGAAATTGATGGAGAACCGAGAAAAATCGTATTTCATGAAATATTACAGCAAAGATTGATTGTAAACTAATAAAGCTTATTCTGCACAGCAGAATGAGACAAAATTCGTCAAGATAGCTCGAGCGAAGCCAAAGTTATTAATGTTTAAGTAAGGGAGAAGCGTTGAAGATTTGATCACTTTCTCAAAATTCCAGTCATTGCCTAAAACCGCCTTGTCGGCACGCGACCTCGGCATTCTTCTTCAACAAAGAGTTCTGCATGACCATTTGTCGAGCACAATGGAAGATTAAATCCCCTCCAAGGGTGAATGAAAGTTTGCTGGAGTGGAGTTAATTTCATTGAAAGTAAATGAATAAGTAGAAATTTGAGAAAGGGCACATTTGAAAAGAAGACAATTGCGCTGTGGAGGCGCATGATTGGCACTTTCTCGAAATAAAAATTTGTTTTCGAATCCTCTTTCCCAGTTGTGCTGTTTTCAAACGAAATCCATTGGTAGATTTCATACGCAAAAGGAGTTTTGCAAAACGCAATGGGAAAATCGTTCATAATTTGATGACGTCATAGTTCTAATGAATAAACCATTAACTTTAAAAACTTTAAACTCTGAAGTATTCTGGTGTTTAGCCCACACTAAGTGGCTATCGGGTCATAGTAAAAGGGGTTGTCGGATACAAGTAGATTTGGATTTATTTTAACATTTACAAATAAGCAGTAATGGCAGGTTTTCAGACAATCTTGGTCAAAATTCTTGGGACAAGACACAAAATTGCACTACTTCAGTCTTTGATTCAGTGCCCCCCGCTCCCCCCGTTTCAATGTTGGTTGAATCAAACGCCATTCGACCATCCCAACATTGAATTAGGGGGGAAGGGGGATGAGAAGGTTCTAAACGTATGTTTTCACCTCGATATTTTAGGAATCATGACGAAAACACAGAAATTTGCCAGTGTCCCAATTTATTTTGACCAGGATTGTAGGCCCCTATTTCATTCAGCACCGCAGTGGAGGATTCAACGGTCTTTGCGTGATTGTAATTTGCTCTGGATTGCTCTTAGGTGTGATGACACCCGGCCTTGTTTCGAAAAGAACATTTACAACAGTTTCTGGAGTTTTTATGGCTCTTCTGATGATTCCCACCACAGGTAGCGTGGTGGTGGGGAGCATGGAAAGTGTCTGCGATATGCAGATATGTGAGCAACGGCAAAGCTCCTGTGAAAGAACGAAGTGTGAGACTTAACTTACCGTTGATTGAAGAAACAAATTGTAAATCGTTGGGAGGAAAGTTCATATTCGATGGAATGTAAGAAAAACTATTGAGGTCATTTGTGCCGTCATTTTGCAAAGCGTCAAAGCTAAGACCAGACGGAATAGTTGAAGAAACAGTTATATGATTGCGTATATGTTTAAAGTCTAAAACATCTAAATCCTGTAATTTCATTTGAGAAATCACGGCTTGTCTCGATCTTTGCTGGTTCACAAACTGATTCATCTGATGAAAATATTAGCATCATGTAGCTATAAATTCAGGAATTCATCAAAACAAATGAACGTCTAGAGCAGGCATCTCTAATTCTAAGCTGCGACAGAGGTGAAATATTTTCGGAGTCTGACAGGTCCGGAAAGGTAAGGTTTCTCCGGTATTTCAGAGCTCAGAAAAATCTAGCTATCCAATACTGAATGGTTATCATCCAAAAGTTGGTTCATCCAGGAAAGAACTCAGAATTTTTGCGAATAGCTCTGGTAATCGAGTACAAGAAGAGGCGTGGGAAGTCGAAATTTGGATTTGCAAGAAGTATGTGCGAAAATTGTTTCGAGGTACAGTGGCACACAGCACGGAAGCCAGCTAAAACTTGTCAGCATAAGGTATCAAAAAGTGCACATCACGGAGATTTTGGTTAGTTTTGAGGAAATTTTCGTTCATTGCCCCCTGAAAAGTGTGAACTGTGTGCGGCCATATTTTGAGGTACACGTTTTTTTTATAAGAAACTAGGATCAAGCCATGGTACTAAAAGTTTCTTAATTTAACATGAAATTTTGTCCATTTTAGTATTAAAAGTTTCTTAATTGGTTTCTTATTTTTTGAATGCATAAATTGTCAATGTGGTCGCTAACACTGCTGCAGATATGTTTCTTGATATTCAAAACATCATATGGGAATAAGCAGTGTTCTGTTATGTTGAAAACACAAATGGTTAGATAATATTGCCCAATGATAAAGGTTCAACGATCTATTTGCTATAAAATTCATGCTTTTGAGTTTGAAAAGTTTCTTAGTACTTCTCAGACATAGTACTAGAGTTTCTTAAAATTTTGGCCATCTTAGTACTAGTTTCTTATAAACCAGTTTCTTATAAAAAAAGCGTGTAAAACGACACCCACCGAGCAAAAAAAGCATCATTTAAGATCATCTTTGCGATCTGAGAGTGGTTTAGTATGGTAATGAAATTTCATTTAAAGTAAGACCCCGTTTACACGATGCCCGGAGAATTTGAAAAGGGAAGGATTGTATACCGATTTGAAATCTTCATGATTTGAAAACAGCATGAAAAAGTGCCGTGGCTTCGTGTCCATACGATGGAACAAGAAATTTCCATTCAATAATTTATTTGAGGATGATGATTAAGATGGTTAAGTGAGCTTTGCTGAAAAGCGAGGGTGTTTCGTAAAAAAGAAGCAGATCTTAATGAATGGCAATGATGGCAAAAATGACACCCCTCTCCCAGGGGTGGCGCCAGCCGTCGGAGGCATCTAGCCACCCGTTGGAGGAATTGTGGGTTCTCGTCGGAAGAAATTTAGCAAAACAACGCACGAAAACACCATTTTTCAGTCATTTTAGCCCCCCCTGTTGGAAGCTCCAGCCCCTCTGTTAGAAAGTTGTAACTACTTCGCTAAGACGATTACCCGCCAAGGTAAAAGGACGACCCACGAAGGAATTTGTTTTCCCATCATAATATACAAGTTCCATCACAGACAATGGCAAAATCTTTCCTTGCCCCGTCATGGTTGTTCCTTACAGATTCGAGTCAATTTTCCAAATAGTTCAAGAGTGTCTTTCCTTTATAGGGATTTAACGAGAAGAAGGAAAATATAAACTTCCACCAAATACTTGATATTCTGAATGGCCCTGAATTTGACAAATCATATGAAATTCAGTCCAGTTTAAATCGCACTGCTTCATTGATCCCAAATACAATATGAAAGACCACGATAAGCATTATTATGAGAAATCTGTATGGCAAATCCAGTGTAGAATTGTCTTTCAATGGGCAGTACCCACCATGAGTGTGAAATGTTTAGTTGATACCCCATCAAAATTATGATAGCATTTTATACCCCCTCGAGACAGGTTTTCAGGATATCTAGACATGCACAGATCAATTCAAAAAGTCTACATGAAAAGCGTAGGGATACAGGATGCAGTCAAAGATAGATGGGGTGGTTCGATTCACTTAGCAGAAATTGACGAAAGCTCTCAGCTGGTTGCAACGTTACATTTTAAGGCCATAGTATAGCTGACAGAAAATATCTGCCTTTAATGTATTGTCAGAAATGTATCTCTTGCAATTTGCAAAATAAAATTGCAATGAATTTTAGTGCATTTCAATGGCCTCAAATGGCCGAACGGAGCATATAACATATAATCAGATCTCAACGGGGCCTCATAACTAGTCAGAAATCTTTTAGTCTCACCAAGAAAATTTTGTATTAATTTTTCTATGTTATGCTCAACAGAAATGTATCTTCTGCTTTGCGAAGTTCGCCTTTGCTCTTTGGAGCCCTGGAATCCATCATTTTGAAAGCTTTGAGCCTTGGAGCCCAAACAATTCCGATCGTGGTTTTCTCGAATTTTAAGAGATGGAGCCCCTGGAGCCCTGAAAAGCGTGCAATGGAGCCCTGGAGCACGGCAATTTTGTCTTTGGGAGCCGGGAGCCCATTGAAATATGCTCTGGAGGCTCGGAGCCCGAGATCCCTTACGGGGCCTCATAACTAGTCAGAAATCTTTTAGTCTCACCAAGAAAATTTTGTATTAATTTTTCTATGTTATGCTCAACAGAAATGTATCTTCCTTGGAGCCCAAACAATTCCGATCGTGGTTTTCTCGAATTTTAAGAGATGGAGCCCCTGGAGCCCTGAAAAGCGCCCTGGAGCCAAATTGAACAATTGTCCTCGGTTGTTAACTTGGTCGCAATGTGGTTGTTAACTTGGTCGCAATGGCGGACGGTCGTGATTTGAGCAGCGAAGATTCAAACACCAACATCAGCAGTCAGACCAGTCAGACAGATAAAGGTGACGAGACAATTATTGGTGATGTATTAGACAAACTAAAGAAGCACGGAAAAGGTCAATATCCTGAGAATATCTGCGAATTCTGTAAAAGGGAGTTAGGATGGAGCCGAGAAAGGACGAGTTTGGCCATTGAGCTTGCGATTAAGCAAAATATAATCAAAGAGGCTACGTATGGTGGCAAGCTTGAAATTGAGAAAGCTCATCGAATTCGGAAACCCAGAAGGCCTAACTCAGTAGGCAAAGATGGCCGACCTCTTGGTCCACGTGCTGTTGTTGCAAAGCTGTACAACTGGAAGCAGAAGGAAAGAATCCTAACGGCTGCAGGAAAGAAAAAGCCTGAGGGGTTAATGTTTGTCCAGGATTTTTCACAGAGAATACTAGATAGACGTGCTGAGCAAAAGGATGATTTGAAAAAGGCAAGAGAAGATGGCAAAATAGCCTACTTTGTGATGGATCGTTTGATCATTCGAGAACCACCTGACAAGAACAAGAGTTTTGTATCCAATGACAGTGAAGTATTGGAACAGCACAGTGTCAGTTTAGGTCAGATTTGATTTTCAGACATTCTAAAACTGTAAGATGCCCTTAAAAGGACCATGGATGAAAATGGCTCTTTGAAATGAAAGGCCATCACCATCATAATGATTTTTACTTCAAAAATATCTTGTCACGGAATTTTTCGAGGGGCACTTCACTCATTCGAAAAAGCGCACGAGATTTTTCAGAGCAAAAGGATATTACGGATTTTCGTTAGACAAAAAGGATTTTCGCCAATGATGTACGAGGTTTTTTTTTGGAGTGAAGTACCCCTGGGAATTTTTCACGTAGCATTCTGGCAAAATTGGTGACGCGAAATTGGAGAAAAATCAAATTGATCTACAGGGTGTTTCAGAAAAAACGCAACCCAACTATAATTCAAAATCTCAAAACATTGACAAAATTTGAGAACATGTAATGTATACCATCTGAAAGTACAATCATTCCTGTGATCTGGTTTCGTTGAAAACATGGCAGAAAAATGGAAAGAACTGAAGAAAAAGATGGAAGAAAAGAGAGATATCAACAAGAAGAATAAAGAGAAAGCCAACAAGAAAATTTGTGCCTTGAAATCAGGCGCACTGACGGTGCAAAGGCTCTCCACGTTCGTGTCTGGCAAGGCTCAAAAATACTCACGAGCTGGGCCCAGAGAATTCGTACCATACCAAAAGGAGGATATCACTTTTGATTCGATCAAGGAAGCTTGCAAAGAACATTTCGCCTCCAGGATGGATTCCGACCAAGCCATTGACATTCTCGCAGGTGAACAAGGGTGAACAATAAATATGTTTTTTATTGTCTCACTTCAAAGTTACATAAGAAGGGAGGGTTGCAAAATCAACGCTCTTTCCTGTCAATGTATTCCAAGTGCTGGACACAAGAGAATCTCGAGAATCTCTTTGGGCTCCAGGGCTCCAAGCATTCAAAATGATGGGCTCCAGAGCTCCAGCGAACCCCCCTTTGGGGGCCTCTTCCTTGCGAGTTCTTTAAGGTCTACTTACGAGTTTCTTTACAAATCACAATGTTTGGGCATTACTCAAATACATTCCGAGAAATATGAAACAGGAACCAAGTGGAATAAAGTGAAAATATGTTACAGATTTCCTCTGTCAAAAATGAATATTTTCTTATGTTATGTTTTTCTTAGTACTGGAGTTTCTTTTTTTTTGGCAATCTGAGAGTTGAATTTCTTGTGAGCAGTTAAGCAGTTTCTGATAAAAAATATTGTGTATAATTTTCAGAGTCTTTGGAGTTTCTTAAGGGGTTCCTTGAAGGTTCCATAATAATTTTCATGTTCACAATGATGTCTGTACCTTTATACACATTTCAAAACAATGTTTATTGTGTTTAAGCCTTTTCACTGCCCAGGGGGTGCACTTGACCAGATGTTGGTCAGGGACGTGCCATCGAGGCTTCAAAAACATACCTGTTCCTTATACCAATCTTTTAAAAAAGTAGACCCGACCTTATACCAATTTTTCGAAAAAGTTTATCTGACCTTATATTTCCTACCGAAATCTTGAAAATCGGTACCGTTCCTTAAACCAAAATTGAGAAAACTGATACCGTTCATTATACCAATATCTGCAAATAGATACTCATCCCGATGGCACGTCCCCGTACCCAAAATATGAGTAGTGCACCCCCAGGTTTCACTGCTTCGGGCTGGTTTTCATTTTTCGCATTACGTTGGAATTCTGGGTCTACGATCAGTTAGAGAAACATAACACAGGAAACAAGTGAAAATAAAGTAAAACTATGTCATGGATCTCCTTTATCAAAATGAATAACCTTTTATAGTCAAAGCAAGAGTAGTGTGACCAGCATAATCCTAAAATATTTGATTTGTCCAAATCATCAATGGATCATTAATCGAATAATAATTCGAATAATGATATGACATGTGGTGTAAGGCCCTCGTACTGCTAAGTACATTGAATGCCTTGTTTTGTCTTCCTCAAGCACACACATCCGCTGAACTATTGTCCAACTTAACACAGCGTAGGGGCTGTCAGTTGAATGAAAACATTATTATTATTTGATTCTAGAAAATCAATATTGAATTATTTTACGATTAATATTCGAATAATCTATTTCAATCAGTCACACTGCTCTTGCCTCGACTGTAAGTCATACTTTCTCAGTTCTAGATGAGTAGACAATCTGAGAATACTCATCTGAGAATACTGGATTCTTCGAATAGATACTTGCTCACGGCTCTGCCAGCCAACATGAGTTGGCACAGGACCGACACGGTCAATCGAGCCAACCAACCAACACGAGCCTGCTGCTGCTGCCGCCGACTCCCGTGTACGGCCCTCGCCTATCACCAGATAGCCGACTGTGTACTTCACGATCGATGCACACATCCATCAATACATCATCAATACATCAATACATCAATACATCCCAGCATTAAGTTCATGTCTGAAACAAAACGCACTCTTTTAGCGGGTGACCCAAAAAACTTCAGGAGCTAGAGCGTAACTAGACTGATGACGATGAGTCTCTTGTTGCCCTGTGCTCTTTGACTTGATGATGGCGCTTCGGGCAATAGAGACTCATAGTATTACTATGAAAAACCTGGCCCTATTTAGGCCCAAACTTCGCAATTCCTCCAGTACCAATCAGATTGCGAGATTTGTGAATTACTATTGTTAAGGTGTAAATGTGATAGAATTTTCGATTCGATTGAAGAATTGAAAACACTGCCACGGGATGGAGTTTCGAACCCGGCGTGATTTTTTCGTAATTCCATTGATGATTGCAGAGAATATGGCCAGGTTTTTTACTGTTTCATTATGAGTCCCTCTTGAGCAAGGTTTACCGCAGGGATACAAGGGATCAGTAAGAGCCAAGAAAGACATCAGTAAGAGAATTCAAACAACATGTTTCCAGAAGATATGGCCTGTAAAACCTATGTTTTGTCTTTGTTGGGGACGACGATATCCTGCTTACTAAGTTTGACTAAGGGGCAGTGGCAAACATGAGTGTTAAGCATGGAGAAACAGAGAGACAATGGTCAAACAATCCACGATCAAAAGACCCTGGAAAGCTGTGACTCGGCCATCATTTGCAAGCCATTTGTTATCTTCACATACCTCAAGGACAGTGGGGATAAGCAGCAATGCTAATGAAGACAAGGTTTTTTGTCAGTAACACTGACCTGCCTACGTCATTTTCAGCACTCACTGGGCAAATTAGCTCCTTTTTGAGAGCTGCAATGAGGAAACACATTTATGCCTATCTTTTACACAAGTCATGGGTGACACATGTCTATGTGTGCCACCCAGAGATGAAAGGGAGTCTAACATATCACACGCATCATGCAGTGAAAACAGGCATGAAAACCAGCCAATTCTTGGTTTCTCGATCAGAGTGAAGAATGAGAGTGGTTATGGAGTTAAAGGCTATGAATTTGGGCTGCAAAAGTTGGAGAAATTTAGTCCTGGACATAGAATTACCATTGAGGATGTTCTGTAAGTAATATGATTTTGCGTTAAGCTCATTACCTCCTCCACATTGCTTGTTAGACTTAATTCGTTTCTTAAAGTTTATTTTATAGAAGAAAGGAACAAGGACAGATTTTGTAATGCAATACCAAACAAAATCCGCGAGAAAGGACTTTGGATTAACCATTGTTCTTTCGTTATAAGCACATCACTTCTCTTGAAAACCATATTTCGCTTGCACAAGGCGAGAGTTTGCCGACTGGTTTTGGGTTAACTTTAGCAGCCGTGTTTTTTTCATTTGCCGGTTGAGAGAATTTCCTTTGTCTGCAGTCACTAGTTGCTTTGAATTGAGGTGTCAATTAAAACAATTGTTGGTATTGCATTAGAAAATCTGTCTTTGTTGAAGAATGGCTAACCTAGATACCAAATTTGTTTTGTCGTAATCGGCCTTACAATTCCATAATCACGAGCTACAAGCAATACACCTTTTCCCAATTTGGGTCTATTGTAGTAAATGGTGTTTCGCGAGATTAATGCACATGTAAACTGCCAAGCCATGACAGAGTGGCCGAGTGGCTTATGCAATCTTCGTCAGGTGCGGCCTTCAAAAGTATACATTTCAGGTTGTCAGTTTCTGAATAGAACGTACAGTAAGTCTCTCGAGACTCGCAAAAGATCTGCACTAGAGGCCGTTTCACCCAGGCTCACGCCAAAGGCTGCGTCACAACCTCCACGCCCTCCTACTCGTCAGGAGCTGTGCAATTCTCCTGACGGCCAAGTATAGGCAGCTCGCTTCAGCATCGTTCATTTTCAGGGCTAGTTGATTCGGCAGGTGTGTTGTTACACACTCCTTAGCGGATTCCGACTTCCATGGCCACCGTCCTGCTGTCTAGATCAACCAACACCTTCATGATTTGAAGACAACACGGCCTACCACTAAATTTTGCTATTCTCTAGTCTCTATGGTTTTTACCGAGACTTAGCACGCTCTTTTAGCAGCAAGGTGCGGACGTCTTTGAAAACGCAGCTACATTTTTATGTTTTTAAAGCATTCTAATTTTCCAGTTTCTTCCTACTTAGAAAGCTGCTCATAGACATACAATTTCCCTAAGAACAGTTTGCATTCTCGCATTTCAATCATTTGTGAATATGCTCATATTCCATTTTGCTTCCCTTCTCGATGTCCTATTTTCACAGTGCGGCCTTCAAAAGTATACATTTCAGGTTGTCAGTTTCTGAATAGAACGTACAGTAAGTCTCTCGAGACTCGCAAAAGATCTGCACTAGAGGCCGTTTCACCCAGGCTCACGCCAAAGGCTGCGTCACAACCTGCTCTGTCCGTCAATCATAGACACTTCGTTTGCGTTCTATCGCTTCCATTCCCAGGGGCTCTATCCTTTCGAACAAGACACCTGGCACTGTGTTCTTCACGACTTACAAACATTCAAATGTTAAGCGAGCTCATTTTATTTCAGCTTTCTCTGCTAGCCTCTTTCTTCATCCAGTCTCTAAGGTACTCATATGACAGGTGTTTCCACCTTTGTTCGAGACAAAACACAAAAAGAGGTTCCTCGTGTTCTGTATATGAACCATCTTTCCATAAATTTGTCGTCATAGGAAAATTACCAGACCTGATCATTGCAATGCATTCAGATATTCGTCAGATTTCTACGGATGGACAGCATTATGACCTAATGGTGCATTCAAGTTATGTTAAAGGTGTAATGGCATTAGATATTGATGCTCAAGCGAAGAAGATTTACTTTGCTGATATGAGAAATAGTTCTATCGCACGTGCGTCATTTGGAGATAAAAACAGTGTTGAGACCCTGGTGAAGAATGTAGAGAAACCAGAGGGAATTGCCTACGACTGGATTGCGAAAAAGATATACTGGTCATCCACACATCCAGAATGTAAGTAAAGTACACTAAAATAAAAGCTATTTGGACGTTAACATTGTCGGACATTTGCAGCGTCCGATAAGTTTGGTGTCCAAAATCTTTTGTGGTTCGAAATATTGGAGTCCGAAATTTATTAACCCTATTGTACCCGCCCCAGACAAACTTTTGATTCTAAAACAGAGAGTAAAAAAGAAAGAGAGCTGAAACATCCTTGACTTTTCCTAATTTTTAATTGGCAATTAAATTTTAGGTTTTTCATTGTTATACAGGGTGTCTCAAAAAAATTGTTCGACGTTTGATTAAATACTAAAAAATAACGATACGCTGAATGGACCTTTGGTCAAGTGACCCTTTTCCTGACATTTTAAAATAATTTTTGACACAAGAATCTTGCAAATCTGATAAAAATGCATGGGGTTACAAGCTTTTGAAGTTCAAGTTTGTGCGAAAGCTGAAACCAGAGGCCTCGAAATGGCATTTTTGGTAAAAGTCCCATAGGTCGTCGTTTCTGTTATTTCTCAATTGTTTCAGGGCGAACCAAGTGGGATTCAAACAGGTATTCGATAACCTAACTGTCAAGCGTATGGATGCTTTGAGGAAACAGATTCAGTCTCTCGCCGATTTTGTTTTGAACCATTGTTTTTGGACATTTGCAATGTTAAGGAATTTTGAGAATGATCGTAAGAAATAATTTACTTTAGAAGTCGTATTTGGTTTGCTCTCATATCAACGAGAGGTATGACATTGGATAAGCTTCTCTTACCTCCGTCTTCGAGCTTTTTGCAAGACAAGTAATCTGGGGGGTCTCTGGTTTCAGCTATCGCATATTTTTGATCTTCGAGAGCTCGTAACTCAGTGAATTTTCAACCGATTTGCTTGATTCTGGTCTCTAAAATTATTTCACAATCGTAGGAACAGGGTTATCTTTCCACGAACCTGTTCATGTTGTCTTTATTTTTCAATATTTAATCAAACGTCGAACAATTTTTTTGAGACACCCTGTAATTTAAGTCACGTAGTAGATATCCATATTTGGAGAGTTGTCACAAAAGAAATCACATAAACAATCATAGCTTCTTTGTTTTAACTTTTATTACGATGTCTTTGGTACCAAACGATTGCTCTTGAGAAGTACTTTCATTTGATATGTAATTTAGCTATATTTGCTGACATCAGCAAATTATAAGTTCTATGACGTAATTCAAATTGATGACGTCATATTTCTAATGAAGAAAGATAAAATTTCTCAATTTTGATATAAATAGGTTGGCAGTGATATTTTCTTCACTTTTAAGCAGTTTATTCAGGTTAAAAACCTTATTCCCTGAAATAATTAGCACTCGTTGCTTCTTCAGTACAGAAGCTTATAGCGACATGGTCCTATTGTTTGGTTGCCTGGCAACAAACCACGTGACCAATTAACACCAGATTCTATATTTAGACTTCAAATAGATGTTATTACCATTGTACAAAGTTACAACGGCATACTAATCATGGTTTTGAAGATAATTGGGGGGGGCATTTTTTGCCCCCCCCCGGGCAGTGGTCTGACCCAAATCGCCCGGGTACAATAGGGTTAAAGTAAGGAAGCATATTTGATGTTTGAAAACTTGATAATTTTGCACAGGAAGTCCATCAGATTGATGGATATGTCAGTTGTATATAAATGATATGCAGACATGTTTGTCGTCTTGCTCCTCATTCTATTTTTTGTGACTCAATTGCACTTCCCACCGATCACGTCTGCTGCTCAGGAAACATTTTGTATAGAAAATGAATGTGCATGGAGAACTTCTCTGTGACACACTGTAACCTTGCAAGGATCAGTGTTAAAGGGTCTGTTTCATCCAGCATGCCTTGTAAGTGTCGTCTCTTAGTTTGCATGTGTTGTCATCATTTTCATGGCCCATGAAAATGGCAACAAACAAAAGCCAGCCATGAGACGACATGTGCAAGGAATGCTGGATGAAACAGACCCTTCTAACGAAAGTTCTTTAATCTTTCATTTGGCTTGGCATTCTCTAAACAGTGGCGATCATTTTTCAGATAATGGTTCAATTGAAGTATCCGATGCTGATGGTTCAAATCGATTGGTCTTGGTGCATGGCAAAATTGATGAGCCGAGAGCTGTCGCAGTTCACCCCAAGAAACGGTCAGTATTTATTTGTATATTGAAGTCGGCCATGAATTTGTTCTAAAAATCGTCAAATCGAATACAGATCAATGATTGTAAGATGCTGAATTGTAAGCCTCCGTAAATGGACAAGACCGCAGTTTGAAAACTGTTCTGTATCAACCACATACACCTAACATCCAGCTATACGTTCTAAAGTCGGTTGTTCTGAAGTCGGTTGTTCTAAAGTCGGTTGTTCTAAAGTCGGTTGTTCTAAAGTCGGTTGTTCTAAAGTTGGTTGTTCTAAAGCCGGTTGTCATTAGTTTTCCTATGAATTTTTTACGTTTTAGAGCATACATTTCGCTGATTTTTTTCTAAAGTCAGCTATTATTTCAAGTGAAAAGTCCTAAAGCCATGTGAAAAAAATTATTCCTTGATCTTGGAATTGAAAATCAGGTATCCCCACAAGACCCAAGCTCACTTAAATTAACAGAATTTAAGTAATAATCTGTCTTCCTTCCTATTTTCAGCCTTCTTTTCTGGTCCGACTGGGGCAAGATGCCACGCATCGAACGAATAAGCATGGATGGTCAGCACAGGCAAGCCATAGTGACATCAGAACACCTCACATGGCCAAATGGTCTCGCCGTGGATTACGTTGCAGATCGCATATTCTGGACTGATAGCAGGAGAAATTACATTGGTTCCAGCGACTTGGATGGTTCAGATGTGGTTGTTGCCGTAAAAGACATTTATAACCCATATGGGTTAACTGTTTTCGAAGACTTTGTCTACTGGACAAACTTCATAAGAAGTCAAGTTTTCCGTGCCAATAAATTCACAGGGGCGAACAAGTACGAGTACCAAGAAGCATTTTTCTCACCCATGGATGTTCAGATCTATCACCCCTTGATCCAAAAGACAGGTAAATCTATTTTATAATTAGATAGTACTAGCATTTCCATTCTGGGTCGGAAAAACGAGTTACAAGTTGTTCATTCAACTACTCAAATATCGTTCATTTAAGAATGATATAAGGTCGTGAAATGCAACATCAAATGAGAATTGTTGAGATGCTTTCTCACTGCGATTTGTTTATGTCAATTTCATACTTTTCAAACATCCCTTGAAGGTGTTGTACAATGTAAACATTCAGCAATTCATCAAAAAAAAATCTTCTTGCTGCGTGTAGTGCCATAATACAAAGACAAAAAAGTAAATAACATGACATATAAGCACTTTGATGCGAATTGAAAGTAGCGACGTTTCGAGCATAGCCCGTTATCAAGCAAAGAAAAATACAATTCAGCAATTCATGTCTTTCTTACCCAAATGCAGGAAATAGCAGTAGATACATTGTAAATGACGATATTTTACGTTGTGTTTGAACTTAGTATAATTTTTGTAGTGCAATTAGATTTTTGATATGATCAGCAATTTAGATATGCAGCTGGATTCTGAGTGACAGGTTCCAAGATGGTTTCGCCTAAACACATGGAAGGTCACTGCAGGCTGAAGAAATTCGATGACTTGCACCAATTATAGAGGAAATTCTCACTGAATATTCATTTTGACTAGCAGACCTTTATCTTTGTTTACTAAAAATCTTGACCACCCCTTTTAAGTAAGATATAGAAGTTTGCAGGAGCTTCCTTACAATACACTTAGTACTGGAACCAGTCTGCAATAATTTTTCGATACACCTTTGTTTACTTTATAAGCAATAGATGGCTATTATTCTTTATTTTCAGAGCCAAATCCTTGCGCTGTAAACAATGGTGGTTGCAGTCATTTGTGCCTACTGAGCTCCGTGAAAAAGGAAGGTTTCAGTTGTGCTTGTCCTACTGATATCAAAATGTGGCCTGATGGCAAAACTTGTGATGTTGGTAAGTTTATTTCTGTGCGATGTATGTACGAGAATCAATCCACTTCCCAGATTTCCAGATACAGATCTGAATATAAAAGATTTATCCTCTCCTACTTACACACGCGGCCCCATACGTGATAGGTATACATATAGAAAAAAGACACATTCACACGCTGATCCAAAAGATTTTAAAACTTTCATTCACTATCGTCGTTTAAATCTGCAGGAAGGATCCTTTGTCTCTTGCAATGGCAAACTTTCCAAAAATGGGGTGTTTTCCAACGATCTAAAGGGCATGGCCATGAAAAAATTTTCCCATGGCCAAGCCCCCAGACCCCCATCTTGCTCGCTTCGCTCTGCTCGCACCGTGTTTCATCTCCCTCAATATGTATTTCGTTCCGACGGACCTGCATTACTCGGACGGTACCTGAGTAATGAAGGGCTCAAGAAAACATTGCTTTGAAATGTTCACAAGGGAACATGTGGTGAACACGAAGATTGTTATAAAGCCTCTAAGAAACTCGTAACCAACCCCGAGTACTGAAAATCTGATAATTGTAAGAAATTGTCAGTACTGGCCTAAATTTTTAGTTTCGTATGAAAAAATACATGTAACAAACAATCTTCATGTTTACTACCTTGGCCGTTTTGAAAATTTCAGGAAAAAGTTATTTGAAGCCTCTCCAATGTTTAGACATTACTCAGGTAGAACCCAAGTACCTTCCGAGTTCTATTGTACGGGAAGCAAGAGAGAACAAAATAGAAATATGCCAACGAGATTTTCATTGCAGCATTATGAAAGATAGCATAGCGTATTGTAAGACAGATAAAAAATTCACGGTAACATCTTACCGTAAAAGCTCCATTAAGCCCCCCTTTCTAATAAGCCCCTCCCGTCTGAGTCAAAATTTGAAATAAGGCAGGACTTGGTTCTCAATACGAAGAATCCAGCGTGTACGGCATACATCTATTAGCTTTGTGTGACTATAATTTGGGAGATGCTCCTTAACCATCTTTTCAAGAAGAGATTGACGCTTTGGGGAATTATTGAAGAATTTTGAGATGACTTGGATATTATCCATCATATTCTTAACATTCTGATTTTGGCAAGATGCAGCAACACATAAATTAAGTTTGTGGGATGCACAGTGTGTGTACAAAGCCAACTCATTCATTCTCAGAATGCGGGTTGCAACACCAGATTTCTTCCCATGCATATTTGCAGCACCATCGTAGCACTGACCACGGCAATCTTTAATATCCAAACTCATTTCATTTGTCACACAGTTCACAATCTTTTCTGTCAACGCTTCTCCAGTGATTCCTGTGTTACAATGAATAAATTTTATACATGGTTCTTGAATCTTGTTGTCTTTGCCAAGATAGCGAATGACAAGTGGCATCTGCTCTTTATTGGCACAGTCAGTTACTTCATCACCTTGTATAAAATTATTGCAAATACGCAATTATCCTGCCACTCCCTCCGCAATAAAATGTATCTGCCGGGTATTTCTGAATATTAGATATGCATCATAAGGCACAGCACATAAATTAGCTTATGACCTAAAGAAAAGCGATTCATTTCTACACAAGTCTTTGTCACTTGACTCGGAGGATGGAAAAGATGTGACTGCTGAACAATTCTTGCAATCATTTAACATGGAAACTTTACATCATTCTACACACATCTCTTGGAGCATTTTTCTTGTGCATGGTCTGCCAATTTGTCTTTAAAGTGGACAATGTTGTGTTGAAAACCTCACCTTTAGCTTATAAAAAAATATTGCCTCGTACATAAATGCTTTGTAAACAGAGCTGACCCCGCTCTATATGAATTCAAAACGTTGCTGCCCCTTTACACCCTTTACATTCTGACCCGGCCATGTCATTAAACTGATTCTGCGTTGTCCCTAATGCTAGCTTTCTAGACAATCCTTTTAAATTCATCCTGCTCCAAGGAGGCTCCAGTCACGCTAACTTGCTTTGTATTTTCGTTGCTAGGTTGTCATGACAATCAGTTCGTCTGCCCATCTACGAAGGAATGCGTTGGTGAAAGGCTACATTGATGAAATAACAGAGCTCCTGAGATTTTTAATCAATTTTAGACACCAGAATTTTGCAAATCCGACGAATATTCAGGGAGTTCAGGGAGTTTTTGAAGTTCAAGTTTATGCGAGTGCCGAAACCAGAGGCCTTTAAATGGCATTTTCGTTAAAGTTAGCATGTGCTATTCTTTCTTTTATTTGTCGTTTGTTTCGGAGGGAAACAGTTGGGATTTGAAAGATTTTCCATGACCTAACTTTCCAGTGTATGGATGCTCTCTCCAAATTTTGATTGCACAATATGCCTTTGTTCATATTTCACTAATTTTGTTAATGTTGCTTGACTTTGACCAAACTGATCTTTTGCAATCTCAAAGTAGACACATACACCTACTTTCATGGAAAAAATCTTCTTGGACAAACCTGTCATAAAGGATTTATCCATGTTTCAACATTTTTGTATGTATTTGTATTGCGCACAACAACAACAACTATGTTTGTATTTTACCATTTTGTTGTGATGTAACTTTGTTGTTGTTGCGCGCAATACAAATACATACAAAAATGTTTAAACATGGATAAATCCATAATGACAGATTTGGCCTAGAAGATTTTGTGAAATATTACCAAAAGAAAATTGTGTAATCAAAATTTATTTGTGCATTTATGGCCATATCTACTTAATTTAACACTATTATCAGGCTGCTTTTGTGCTTGCCACCTCACATTTGTATGGAAACCACATTTGGATGATACAATTTTTAGGAGTTGATCAAAAGATAGCTAATCATATGAAAAGTGTCAGTTCAAAATTATGAGGTGCCATTACCGCCAAATATATTACATTCAGAATTTCAGTGTCTCGGTAGGATTTTAGCTTTCTTTAGCTTTTTAGTCCGCTATTTTGCATTCTCAATTGAGATTTCTAGGGTCTTTAAAATGTATGATTTCAGATTTGTACTGATTAGTTCAGATTAGTTCAGATTTTCAATCATTCCTGACTCATCTCAGATTCTTTATCTTCCTGCTGATAACTTCAGATTAGCGGTCAAGTGGCCTTGCAATTTCAGATGTTCAGTCAAGCGTATGAAAATTTCAGATTTTTAGTCTTTATCTCCTTCTGATAAAATCAGTTGAATCGATGCTAGAAGCAGAATGCATGTTTCTCTCGACTGTTTTGGCCAGGGAGTGCGCTCCCTGGTTTTGGCACCAAAAACGCGACAGATGAGGGGAATCAGAAGAGTGCAAGTTTTGGAATGGCGGACAACGCAAGTAGGGCAAAGCTGGCTGCCATACTAAGTTGCGGTCAGGTGCCAGTGAACGGCAATGGCAGCAGCTTCTTATCAACTCCAACAAGTAGCAATAGGGGTGCTGCAGGCAACAGTACTGCCATTGCTGTTATGCCACTGCCTAGGCTTCCTTCTACTAGCATGACAAATGATGCGCCATGCTGTGCCAGCGAAGGGACTGCCCCTACGAATGCAGGACCCAGTAGATAAAACTCCGACGTACTGTAATTGGGAACTTCAGACAGCTCTTTGCTCCTTACAGTAGAAGCACACAGCCATTAAGACATCTGTTTCCATCAAGACCGAAGCAGAAAGGCAGTAAATTGAAAGGATTGTACCGCACAATAGAAACTTGGACCCATGATTTCATGTGCCTGGGCAAACGAGAACAGCCCAAAATCCCCAGTCAGAGGGGGAAAATGTTACTAATTGATGGGGGTCTCGGTGGAATGAAAATTTCTTTTGACCACAATGGTAATGCAGAGTATGTGAAGGAAAGACTGGAAATTTATTTTCCAAAGCTAAAATCATGTGGTGGATTTGAAATATTTCGATGCAGAGGCACCAGAGCACCTTTGAAAGTAATCACCCCTTCACGCAATGGTTACTCTGTCATTGTCATGTTTCTGCGAGCCTGTAAACGAGGCTAAGTAAAGTCCAAGCGAGGTAAAGACTAAAAATCTGAAATTTTCATGCGCTTGACTGAACATCTGAAATTGCAAGGCCATTTGACCGCTAATCTGAAGTTATCAGCAGGAAGATAAATAATCTGAGATGAGTCAGGAATGATTGAAAATCTGAACTAAGTACAAATCTGAAATCATACATTTTAAAGAGCCTAGAAATCTCAATCGAGAATGCAAAATAGCGGACTAAAAAGCTAAAGAAAGCTAAAATCCTACCGAGACACTGAAATTCTGAATGTAACATATTTGGCGGCAATGGCACCTCATACAAAATGGCTGCCAATAAAGATTTAGGCCCAAAAATGTCAAAACTTTGAGTTACGATATTTCCAGAATGACAAATGGTAGAAAGCTAAAATTTGGATATGTTGCTACTATCATCATACTTAAATCACAGACAAAAAATCAGCAAAATCTGAGCGAATAGGGTTAAATTTTTTTCTTTTTTGTCCCTGTTTGAAATGGATAAATCTCCTTATCATGCCATGTTATGCAATGATACCATGAAAAACAACAAAATAAAGTTATTCATTTGAATATGGGCAGTTCGGACACTATTGTTGTGCTGTCTGAACCAACCATTAAGCAATATTGATTCAATACTCACCCAAGCCAAGCAATGCTTGTATTCCGTTGCAGCATCGTACTTTGGTTAGGCCCGAGCTTCAAATTCTGAATCCCAACTGCAACAGCATTCCGCCTCCCAAACTAACCCAAACGAAATGCCCTCAAAGCAACAAGCCCTTGAGAGAATTCTCTCAAGAGCAAATTTGAAGCTCGGGCCTAACCAAAGTACGATGTTGCAACGGAATACAAACATTGCTTGGCTTGGGTGAGTATTGAATCAATATTGTTTAATGGTTGGTTCAGACAGCACAACAAATCATCCTACTTGTTTTCCATATCTTGTAAACAAACACGGTGCTTAGCATCTAAACAAGTTACCGTCCCAGGAGTCAAAGGATAGATCTGATGGATTCTACATAAAAAATGGGAATAAGTAAGTATTGTGAATGTTAGAACCATTAAAGATTTGCAAAAGTTGCAGGAAACCTATAGAAGTGACTTTTATAGAGCAACTTCTATCGATGCAGTGCCTTCCAAAGACGACTTTTGCGAGGAAATGGGAATTGCAAGGTAAGATCGCTTCAGTCATAGACTATGGTACAGGCAAATCCCAACAATGTCGACCCTCTCCTGCATGCATGTCACTGTCCAAAATATATACGAACCTCGTCTCAAGAAAACCTTCTAATAAAGCAAATACCTATAACCTGCTTTTTCACAAATCTAGCGACAGAACTTCTCAAAACCCGGGTGATTTCTTGGTTTATGGAAAACACAAATTAGATGTATCAGAAATAAAAGTTTACTGGATGCAGCGAAAAATTGGATTTGCACCGAGAACAAAATGTCACGTGTTAAATTCAAATTTTTAGCAACAAAGGACTTCTGTCTTTGTCTGACGTTGCTTTCCATGAATCCAATCAAAGTAGTTGTAGCGATGTTATTTTGCATCCAGTGGTGGAAATCTGACCTCCTCGATTGCAATATCGAGTTCAGTTTCTAAGTAATAGACAGTTGTGCTAAAGCTGTCCACATGGAAATCTTGACCATAATCTTTTGGATTCAAGATACATCGACCAAAGCATAAGGCTCGAATCTTTGTAAAACTTTGGAATTAAATTTGGAATACGTTATTGCCACCCTTTCACCTGAATGGATTCCACGATTCCAAAAGAACATTTTTCATATCACCACAATTTTTGGAATTACAGCGCTCTTAACATTTATGAAAGGAAATGCGAGAGCTCCACAAATTGTAAACTGATAGCAGAACGGCGAAATGACAAATAGAAAAAATACCCAGTTTTTAAAGATCTAAAAGATGGTAGCAAACACAAGTTTGTAGCGTTTATGGTTTACGAATTAGCAATTTGATGACGTCACAACTTAAAAAACTAGCGGTAGATTAAAGTGTCTGTTTCATCCAGCATGCTTTGCACGTGTCGTATCTTGGATCGCCTTTGTTGCCGCCATTTTCATGGGCCATGAAAATGGCGACAAACAAAGGCCAACCAAGAGACGACACGTGCAAGGAATGCTGGATGAAACAGACCCTTTAAGCAATGCTGCAACGCTGAAAATGATGATTACATCCAAAAAGCTCTTCTCAAGTCATGGCGAAAAACCTAAACTTTCTTTCGATCTATTCTATTGAAAGAATTAGGCAATAACGTTTTATACATTCAATTTTCAAAGTTTTGCAAGGATTCATACCGTATGCCATTGATCAATCAAATCAATCGAAATTCTTTCAGATAGCAGGATCATGATCATGTTCTTGGAAGCAAGTTTTCATCATACTCATATTCTGTCTAAGCTCTCCAGAATGATCGTAGTTGAATAAATATTTTGAGGTAACAAGCTATCCTTGAAAAGAATTCAAATCGTTGACCATGACCAGTCAAGAATGCTGCAGCTTTACTGAGACAACTTTCACGAAACAATGCTCTCTGCGATCTTTTGAAAGTCTACCAGCTTCAGGAGCAGAAGGTTTCCGCAGCCTCGGATCTCTACCGTTTTCAGAAGAGCCCAAAAGAATACGTCAAAAATCTCTCAGAATTTTACCGAAAACAGAATGACCAAAAGAATGGGCTTTTATAAAAAGCGATCTGAAGTCTGCGAAATCTGCTGTGTTCAGGTTTTCTTTAGAAGGGTACCAAAAGAATGGTATTTGATCTTCTACCAACTCTACCGTTTTCAGGAGATGCCCAAAAGAATGCGCCCTAAAATACCCACCCTCAATGCACCAATATCAACGGCCAAGGTATTGATCTTCAAGTTAACTAACGAGGATTATTTTAAAAATTATTCTGGGTTGATTCGATGTTAAGTCTTGTCGCTATCCCTGATCAAACCTGTTGCAGTTTTTTCTGGGACACCCAGGGACACCCGGTACTTTTTCGTCGCTACGGAGAACTGTCGTACTTGAGTGAGAATTCTGGTGGTACGTAAGAAGAAATTATTGGAAAAAGTCAAATCTTCGAACACAGCCAGCCAGAAATGCTTGGGGAAGCAATTTTACATCAACTTGCAGTGCTATGTTTAGTTTGACTTTGGTGAATTATTGAGCTTGAATGAATGTTTCGGGTAACTTATGAAGTTCTTCTTGAAAGAATGTCAAATCCTCGAATATAGCTAGCAAAATATGATGCAGCTTCAGGGAAGCAAGTTTGTATCAGATTGCAATGTTATCCTTTATCTCTGCTCTCGAGAATGATGGTATGCAAGTGAATAATTTACGGTGTGAAGCTGTTCCCGAAGGAATTTCAGATTCTTGGCCGAAACCAGCGAGCATTGCTGTAGGTTTACTGAAGGCACTTTTTGTCAATTTCAGTGTTATGTTTTGCTTAGCTGTCATGAATGGTCGTACTTGAGTGAATATTTTGGAGTAACGTAACAATTGGCAGTTTCGTCACTAGCAGATTTTTGTTGGTTGCACTTGAAGACTTCGTCACTCCTAAATTTCACACTCAGACTCAAAAACAGGTGTGTATTGTGTAGGTTGACTGCAATAGCTTTTCTCCGTTCACTTGTCGTCTAGCTTGCTCGCTTGTTTGCTTTCATTGAGGGAAACTATCCTCAGACCACTTTTATAGGGGTCGTAAAAAGAGACGTCGCTATGGCAAACCACTAAAATAACCAGTTTCATGGACACTACGTTATCCGAAGAATGTGTGGTTTCACTGGTTTGAATATTTCACCTTTTTTTATAACATCTAGAAATTGCACAATCTAAATTGAAGTCCACCCTCTCGACCCTCGCTACCCTCTCGACACTCGCTACCCTCTGGACCCTCGCTACCCTCTCGACCCTCGCTACCCTCTCGACCCTCGCCACCCTCTCGACCCTCGCCACCCTCGCTACCCTCTCGACCCTCGCTACCCTCTCGACCCTCGCCACCCTCTCGACCCTCGCCACCCTCGCTACCCTCTCGACCCTCGCTACCCTCTCGACCCTCGCCACCCTCTCGACCCTCGCTACCCTCTCGATTTAGTAGACTCGTGTCAGTTCAATCTATAGTCTAGTATGACCTTAAATATAGTTAGTATGTCCCTAAATGTGCAGACTATAAATTGACGAGGGTCGAGAGGGTGGCGAGAGTCGAGAGGGTAGCGAGGGTAGCGAGGGTCGAGAGGGTAGGGGAATATAAAGACGAGGTACAGCAGTAGCACATATTCATTAATACACATGTTTTTATACGAAACCGCTTAGTAAAAAGGCTGAAAAATTAAGAATTCCAACATGCTTTTTTAGTCGCAGTTGTTTCCCGTGACACATTTCTCGGAAAGGCCTCAAAACAACTTATCTTGAAATGTTCAGGGGGGAAGATCTGATAAATTTAAGAAGCTTCCTGTAACGGCCCAAACTTTTAGTTCTTATATTCTGCTTTAGCTCTGGAGAATTTTCGTACTTGAATGAATATTTTTTCGGTAAAATATAAGCAGTTCTTGAAAGCTTGTTAGGTCCTCGATCATAAACAGCCAAAAATGCTTTAGCTTTAAGGAAACAACTGTCTTATCAACTTGCAGTGTTACATCTTGCCTTACATGTGAAGAAATTCTGAAAATGCTCATCAATAAATGCATTTTTACAGAAAACTATACTCTTAAATTTGGAAAATGTTGAAAATTGTTGAAAACCATACCCATGGATCTGGAGTCTATCATGAAAGAGGTGCCCTAAAAAAATGGCACAACCCCGTACCATGGACTCGTTAAGTTACCCCCCCCCTTCGGGTAATTGAGTGAATATTTTCTTGAAAGAATGTTAGATCTTCGGCCATAACTAGCTAGAAATGCTTGGCTTTAGGGATCCAACTTTGTATCAATTGGTAGGGTTACGGTTTGCCTTAGCTTTGGAAAATTATCGTACGCGAGTGAATATTTTGGAGGAACTTATGATGCTGTTCGGCCAATTGGCCTACGGTAGCGGATATGATAAAAGTTGAGACAGCTTGCATGGTTTATAAATCAATAAATGACCTTGTGCCAGACTATCTGTCAGAAAGTTTTACGAAAAACTCGGCATGCAGTAGGAAAAATTTGAGAAACACGGCAACTGATCTCCAGGTCCCTCTAATGAAAACGTGCAATGGTCAACGAGCTTTCTCATATCGTGGTACTGGTGTCTGGAACCATTTAGATTTGGAAGTCAAGCAGGCATCCTCTTTCAAAGCATTTAAAAATGCTGTAAGAAAATGATTTATTTTGCTGTTTCTTTTTTTAATCATTTAATTATGTATGTACCATTGTAATTAGGATAGGGTTTTAAACGATAAACAAAATTGTCCTTTTTTTAGATTTTAAGCACGGCCCCCTGAAAAGCAGTCTTCTTAGATTAACGGGGTAACCGTGGATAAATAATTTAAAATGAATGAAATGAAATGAAATAGATTTGGAATCATCATTGCGTCAGGATAGCTGAGAAGAGGCAGGAGGGGCAATTTGCCCCAGGGCTTCAGGGTCTAAAGGGCCTATAATTGACGATTGTAACATTCTGACCATACGAAATGCTCTGAATGCATTTTAAGCCAATCTAAAAGGGTGTGATCCAAAAAATTCTGCTCTCTTGCAATCGCAAGGGGCCTCATTTCGCATTTTTGTCCCTGGGCTGTTAGCGGCCCTGTCTTTCTTCATCCTTGCACCATCATTTTTTCATAGCTCCTTCTCATCAGACAGGAAGACAGCTGCAGCAACATGGAATATCCATTCAATTGAAACTTTGATTATTTCATAAAGACGAAAAGCCATATTTCTTTCTTTGTAGACAATAAGCTTTTGTTTTCAAGTAGTTAAAATCCACTTCTATTCTTTAGTGCACGCAAGTTGAACAAGAACAAAAAGGCAAAGCAGAGAGATCCCAAGCGAAAACATATAAGCTGCCAAAAGTGTGGCTGAAACCTGCGCTGGTTTTGCGATCCTTTCAAAATACGCCTCACTCGAATAACATTGCTACTTATATAGTAAAGATCTCCGAGAACTTGTATCCACAGTATTTCACAAATTTGGTAAGTGAATTTCACGCAGTTATGTTTTATATCTTGTCAATATTTACACGTTGAATCGCGACTCAGACAGCATCCATCTTTGATAGATAAAATTTTTCCCGATAGCCAAGAGTGATGTTGATCGCTTTACATTTCCTCTGATAGAATGAATTCGGTACGAATTAGGACTTTTTTCTTACTGAGTGATTTCAGATATCATTTGATAAATACATTTCAGCCGAAAGTTAAAAGGTGTTCTGCATCCATGGTTGGAAAAATGGATCGGATGAGATTCAGTCTTGCGTCTTGTAGCCGATTATCTAGGCCCCTATTTCATTCAGCACCGCAGTGGAGGATTCAACGGTCTTTGCGTGATTGTAATTTGCTCTGGATTGCTCTTAGGTGTGATGACACCCGGCCTTGTTTCGAAAAGAACATTTACAACAGTTTCTGGAGTTTTTATGGCTCTTCTGATGATTCCCACCACAGGTAGCGTGGTGGTGGGGAGCATGGAAAGTGTCTGCGATATGCAGATATGTGAGCAACGGCAAAGCTCCTGTGAAAGAACGAAGTGTGAGACTTAACTTACCGTTGATTGAAGAAACAAATTGTAAATCGTTGGGAGGAAAGTTCATATTCGATGGAATGTAAGAAAAACTATTGAGGTCATTTGTGCCGTCATTTTGCAAAGCGTCAAAGCTAAGACCAGACGGAATAGTTGAAGAAACAGTTATATGATTGCGTATATGTTTAAAGTCTAAAACATCTAAATCCTGTAATTTCATTTGAGAAATCACGGCTTGTCTCGATCTTTGCTGGTTCACAAACTGATTCATCTGATGAAAATATTAGCATCATGTAGCTATAAATTCAGGAATTCATCAAAACAAATGAACGTCTAGAGCAGGCATCTCTAATTCTAAGCTGCGACAGAGGTGAAATATTTTCGGAGTCTGACAGGTCCGGAAAGGTAAGGTTTCTCCGGTATTTCAGAGCTCAGAAAAATCTAGCTATCCAATACTGAATGGTTATCATCCAAAAGTTGGTTCATCCAGGAAAGAACTCAGAATTTTTGCGAATAGCTCTGGTAATCGAGTACAAGAAGAGGCGTGGGAAGTCGAAATTTGGATTTGCAAGAAGTATGTGCGAAAATTGTTTCGAGGTACAGTGGCACACAGCACGGAAGCCAGCTAAAACTTGTCAGCATAAGGTATCAAAAAGTGCACATCACGGAGATTTTGGTTAGTTTTGAGGAAATTTTCGTTCATTGCCCCCTGAAAAGTGTGAACTGTGTGCGGCCATATTTTGAGGTACACGTTTTTTTTATAAGAAACTAGGATCAAGCCATGGTACTAAAAGTTTCTTAATTTAACATGAAATTTTGTCCATTTTAGTATTAAAAGTTTCTTAATTGGTTTCTTATTTTTTGAATGCATAAATTGTCAATGTGGTCGCTAACACTGCTGCAGATATGTTTCTTGATATTTAAAACATCATATGGGAATAAGCAGTGTTCTGTTATGTTGAAAACACAAATGGTTAGATAATATTGCCCAATGATAAAGGTTCAACGATCTATTTGCTATAAAATTCATGCTTTTGAGTTTGAAAAGTTTCTTAGTACTTCTCAGACATAGTACTAGAGTTTCTTAAAATTTTGGCCATCTTAGTACTAGTTTCTTATAAACCAGTTTCTTATAAAAAAAGCGTGTAAAACGACACCCACCGAGCAAAAAAAAGCATCATTTAAGATCATCTTTGCGATCTGAGAGTGGTTTAGTATGGTAATGAAATTTCATTTAAAGTAAGACCCCGTTTACACGATGCCCGGAGAATTTGAAAAGGGAAGGATTGTATACCGATTTGAAATCTTCATGATTTGAAAACAGCATGAAAAAGTGCCGTGGCTTCGTGTCCATACGATGGAACAAGAAATTTCCATTCAATAATTTATTTGAGGATGATGATTAAGATGGTTAAGTGAGCTTTGCTGAAAAGCGAGGGTGTTTCGTAAAAAAGAAGCAGATCTTAATGAATGGCAATGATGGCAAAAATCACACCCCTCTCCCAGGGGTGGCGCCAGCCGTCGGAGGCATCTAGCCACCCGTTGGAGGAATTGTGGGTTCTCGTCGGAAGAAATTTAGCAAAACAACGCACGAAAACACCATTTTTCAGTCATTTTAGCCCCCCCTGTTGGAAGCTCCAGCCCCTCTGTTAGAAAGTTGTAACTACTTCGCTAAGACGATTACCCGCCAAGGTAAAAGGACGACCCACGAAGGAATTTGTTTTCCCATCATAATATACAAGTTCCATCACAGACAATGGCAAAATCTTTCCTTGCCCCGTCATGGTTGTTTAATTCCCGTTTTTTTTGGAATGGGAAATTCCTCACATTGTTGCTTATTGAATTTGCTTCGTCTTTTTTGCGAGGGGCAAATCACTTCTCAAATTAGCGTACGTGACTTTTGTGATTTTAAAATCATATGATTTTTGTCTGTGATTTTTTTGTGATTTTAGTGATTTTTTAGTGACTTTTTAATGATTTTTTATGTGATTTTTCTGTAATTTCTCACTGATTTGTGATTTTTGTGTTTTTTGCATGTGATTTATTTTTGATTTTGTGATTTTTGCATGTGATTTTTTTGTGATTTCAAAGAGGGTGTACGAAGAAAAATCAGTGAGTTGCCCCTCTCTTTTGTGTACCAGTTCCAAAAAAATGTTTCTTTGCAGTAGAGTTGAATTTCTGGGATTTGCTGGATGCACTGGATCCCACTGTGCGAAAATGATGATTTTAATGTGATCCACTAGTTTTATTTCAATTACTTCAAATGCTGACGTACTTTGACTGTGTTGCTATGGCCGTACGCATTGTGCTTCAGATTTTCATTCAACCACTTATTTCCTTCGTGGTGTGAACATTAGATTTCGTCCTTTGGGCTGCCGCAGCCCGCATGAATTTCGATCTTCAAACTATTTCAAGATGTTAAACTTCATTGGACTAAATGTAATCAGGAAGCAGGTCACTGAATCAAATAATTTATTAATGGAACTTATTAATTAAACATATTTCCTAAGTTAGGTAGCATCCTGAGTAGGACATTCCTGTAAGTTATTGAAAATTTCGTCATTGCCATAGGGCAAAATGCTTGTCAAATCGCCTTGAGACCAATGATGATATCAAAGAATGTTAGACATTTCCGTTTAAAGGGGCAGGGTCATGTAACCGTAAACAAACCTGTTATCTCTATGATCTATATTTTTGCCCACACGTGGCAATTGTGTTCCGCTCAGATTTTGGTGGATGGGGTGAATCCATAATAAAGTTACTTCTAAAAATCCACCAATATCTCTGCAATGAGTGTTTGATTATTTCTCTAGAAAATTCAAGAGTCCATCTTCAAGGTAACAGCTATATTTTGAGAAAATTAGTGGAAAATCTCTGTGATATGGACAATCAAAAATACTGAAAATCATCGTTTCGAAAGAAGTTTGTTTACATTACGTGACCATGTCCCTTTAAGGTATAGTGGTCTAGTCTAATCAAAACACGAAAGAATGATACCAAAAATTTATGTTCCTATTGTTTTCATCGATCAAGAACATCAATACAATAGGTTATATTTAGATTGACCCGGTTTCCCAATCGAAGCTACTTTAAACCAAATTGATTTATTTTAACACGTTACTCAAAAGTAACGACTGAATGGAAGTTGCATCCTAAAGTGCTTCACATTCAAAATTATCAATAATTCATTGCTCACGGAATCAGACAAGAAGCATCAGAGATTTAACAATCTTCCATCTCTCGGAAAATATCCTTTTGAACATTCATCATTGTTTACGAAGGCTGACAATAATCAGAATGGGACAAGCAAATTGATTTGGGCTTCTTATGTTTGTGTGTCACCATTCGCAGTTGATCGCCTCTGGTGAACAGTAATGAATAAGTCTGCGAAGAAGTAATCCCGACATGCACCATGTAATCAATGTCAAGCAACAAAGCGAGCTACCTGCGTAGGTGTTGCATTGCTGAGAGATCCTGGAAATCCAATGATGTAGAATGTGGAAATCCCGCAGAAATGAAATGCAACCAAGATTTATCATATTCTTGATCCTAATTACATTCCTTTGAAATCGAGTTTCTATGCAATGGTTTGGTAGTTTGTAAAGCTGAGATGAAGGAATGAAACCCACGAAGATCTTCATATAGTTTGTTCCAGAGTTTTCATTAAAGAATTCATTTGTCACAAATTGCTCAAATTTGTCGAATTCTTAATCCTGCATTCGATGTTGTTAGCAATATCTATACAAAATGTTCTCAATTATTTAAGTGGCAATTCATTGTGTCAATCTAAGTCTGACAATGACAGACCATAATTGCAAGCCCGTGTCCTCAATGCTGTCGTTCATAACAACAGGTTTAATGTGTTACTGAAATCATGCCTAACCTTAACACCTAATGATGGAAATTTGTCAAACTTCAAAGGCCCGAATTCTCAAAAAACTTCATTTACCTCAAAAAGTTTCATAGACGTGATCCTCCTTGGAGACCATTCATGTTTGGTCCACAACAATAAATCATGCACTGGCATGGGAATTTTGATATCAATTCAAGATGATGTTAATTATTTTGTCACATTGGTTTCTTTCTGTTCCTTACAGATTCGAGTCAATTTTCCAAATAGTTCAAGAGTGTCTTTCCTTTATAGGGATTTAACGAGAAGAAGGAAAATATAAACTTCCACCAAATACTTGATATTCTGAATGGCCCTGAATTTGACAAATCATATGAAATTCAGTCCAGTTTAAATCGCACTGCTTCATTGATCCCAAATACAATATGAAAGACCACGATAAGCATTATTATGAGAAATCTGTATGGCAAATCCAGTGTAGAATTGTCTTTCAATGGGCAGTACCCACCATGAGTGTGAAATGTTTAGTTGATACCCCATCAAAATTATGATAGCATTTTATACCCCCTCGAGACAGGTTTTCAGGATATCTAGACATGCACAGATCAATTCAAAAAGTCTACATGAAAAGCGTAGGGATACAGGATGCAGTCAAAGATAGATGGGGTGGTTCGATTCACTTAGCAGAAATTGACGAAAGCTCTCAGCTGGTTGCAACGTTACATTTTAAGGCCATAGTATAGCTGACAGAAAATATCTGCCTTTTCTCCAGGTGCTTTAGCGTTCAACCAACAAAGTTACTTTCCCAGCATCTGCGCATCAAGCTTACGAAGTCTGAAAAATAAGAGAACAAATCTACAATAAAATTGATAAAATTGCAGCTACATCATCATATGATGACTGATTGAACTTAAAAATCAGTTGACTGATGAATTACATATTTTGATGAATACCTATTATAACTTGATAGACAACTGCAGTAAAGATGGCCTCGAAGACCTTTGCATTCTAATCATTAATCTTTAACGATTCTTTTCGATGCCAGAATGCAATGCATCTTGGTGAAAGTTTCTTGCTTTCATCTTTTGCTAAATTATGTATAATAGTTTCATATGACCAGTGGCGGCCTGGCGTTTTTCGTCAGGGGGGGGGGGGGCCAGCAGCAAAATGGCGCCCCTTCAAATCAAACATCGTTATCAAATCTCTGACGAGATTGGCAGCACTTGCAATTTTCCCGACTTTCGTAGTGGTACTCTTTGACACCTTGACCTGGTCCAGGGCTGAATGTAGACATTTAATTGACTTAGGGGAACGAGGGGGTCTGGGGGTGTCGTGACCATGCCCTTCAAACTCTTGGAAAACAAGGGCCTTGTCCTTTCAGACGTTTTCTGGTGCAGGAAGACCTTCCTTCCAACGTTCTATATTTTATGTACTAAGAAAAGATATTTTACTTCTGCAAGTATCTTCTCCGACCGTAGTTGTTTCATGGACACCTTATTCTTTTGGATAAAATTGGGTCTAACTCTCGGCTATGGCTTTTGCATCAGAGTCTAAGTTTACGATGTTGCTACGTAGGATCATTGGCAACGGAGTGAAAAGAATCATCGCTAATGTTTGGCACGATAGGAATAACCTGGATATTATAGTACTGTAATTTCCTAGGCCAGTTAAAAAAGTTCTGAAAGGTCGGAGATATCCGAGCAAGTTTCTCCAACATTTCTCAACTCCGAATTTTTTGCTTGGCTCTACAAGCTCTACTGAAGAAGTCGGAGATGTCTGATCTGCAAAAAATACGTAAGGCTCAGCTGCTTTGTTGGCAAAAATACAGTAGCAGGCCTCACATCGAAATATCAATTCAAGGATCAAAATCATTTTGATTGCAATAAGTTCAAGTGTTTTAAACAAATATAAACACACAACATTCAGGTCACCAAAAATAGAGAATTTTCCGGCAATTCATAGCATATTTTTGCTTTGTTTTTCACATATATCTTTTATTGTCTCATGTATCCAGTTTTATCTTTTGTTGCATTACGCCCATTACGACTTGAAAGGTATTTAATCATTTTCAAATTTTAGAGAGGATGCAAAATCTGGCTTTCTATAAAGCAAAATATGAGAGTAAAAATAGGCGATGGCTTACCAATGAAAAAAGAGACAGAAGTTTATTTTTTAGATGTAAGGCATACCTTTCTTTCTTAAAAAAACTGGAATTGAATCCAAAATGTTCGCAGATAAGACATCTGCGACATCTAGCAGAGTAGATGGGGCTAAATGAAAAAGTAGGGGTCGAGAAATGTCAGAGAAACTTGCCACGACATCTCCGAGTTTCCTACCTGACCTAAATTTCTCTATTCACATGAAAGCTGTGGCTACTGGAATAACACTTTGTGTCAGTTTTACGAAACTTAGCATGGGTTCGAAATGGTTTGTCTGTGACAATGACTGATGCATTTGCATCAGATGCATCTGTATGGAATGCCCGTGTAACCTGCTACGTGGTGCTGGAAAAACGTGATCGAGCCATCAAACTTCATAAACTTTCTGGCACCCCTCGTAAACTTTGGCGCCCCTTCGAAAAAGTCCGCTGGGGGGGCCATGGCCCCCCTGGCCCCCCCTGCCAGGCCGCCACTGCATGTGACGTTCAGTTTGGTAGTTTGGTTTGGTGCTATCATAGAGCCGGGGGGGGGGGGGCACTGGGGGAACGTGCCCCCCCAAGATTTTGCAGTAAACAAAGAAGTGCCCTTTTTATTCTGAGAAAATGCCCTTTTTGTGACATTTGAAGTACAAAAATTCATACTCAAGGCCGCCACCTAGGATTCGGCACTAGAGACTCAAATCGAGGTTCAAGTGCCGCAACCTATAGGTTTCGGCACTAGAGACTCAAATCGAGGTTCATATGCCGCCACCTAGGTTTCGGTACTTGGAATTAAAATGGATTTTGATGACCCCCCGTTTAAAAATAACAATAGAAATGACAACTGCAGGTAAATTAACATAATTTATCATGCTTCAAAATTCAAATTGATCACATCTCGTTGTAAACTCGTACGGGTGAGGCTGAAGTGCCGACATATAGGTACCGGCATTGGAAAACCAAAATGAGGTTGAAGTACCGCATTGAAGGATGAGGCACTTGAAAATTTTGAGACGACGCCCTTTAGGTGGCGGCACTTAAAGTATTTTGCAGTGGCGGTACCTAGGATTGGGCACATCAAGTTGAAGTGCCGAATCTTAGATTTCGGCGCTGTATTTTTTTCAAGTGCCGCCATCGAGAGGGCATGGCTTGAGGATGAAACTAATGAGTCGCGCCGCATTATTTTTGACCTCGACGCCGCTCGATAGAATCTTTAAGTACCTTTCCACACAGGCCTTTTGAGCCTCTTTTCATCGTGTGACAAACTCATGAACATCTTGAGCAAAACAAGCATTTCAAAATGCTTATCTATCCAAAATTTGTTTCCATGTTTTTCTTCTAATCTTTCCTTTTGTGGTTGGTTTGGAAGCTCCACTCGTTTTCCCACGAAATAGCGCCTGAATTGTATATTTTTCCATCTTTCTGTTTGAAAAATTAAAAAGAGGTTAATTTCTTTCACTAAGAGATGCAAAACTTCCTGGCGCCGCCCTGCTGCCACGGGGTGGACTGGGGTGGACATGTCCACCCCACTTTCCTCAGGTCGGCATTTATTCCTAAGCAAAAACGATATAAAAAACGTTAGGTATACCTTCTGGCAATCAATTTTACCAATTGTCCACCCCACTTTCTCAAAGCTGGTGCCCCCCCCCCTGAATCCTGTCAGAGAAGGGTGGTCAAGCTTTTGCGAAGGAGTTTTATTGGTCTTTGCTATGAACACATCCAAAGCGATAGTATTTCAAGTATTTGAATCTGAGAAGTGAGCAAACTCATCACTGCACAATATTCAATTCATCACTGCACGTCATGGATTCATCACAGACCTTAAATCAATCCTTGGATAAGAACTGACCTACGTAATGATGAAATAATATGCCAGTTAGAGCAGTCCTGTTGAGGAACGCTTTTGTTGCAAATCTGATCTTTAATTGACGATTAACAAGCAAGGCAAAATCCATGGTAAAAATGTCTTTTAGACATTTATCTTCACAGAAACTATGCTTCAGCAAATCTAAAATCATAGGAGATATACCACACTGAGCATTTCAGATTTATCGAAGATATTCTTTGGATGCAACCATGAAAAATATCACAACAATCTTGAAAAGCTGTCTTTAATCACCTCAGGCATCAGCAAAATGCATTTTACCACTCAAATCAGCACTATCGAGAGACGCTCTGTCTAGGTTGGCACATCAATTGACATACATCACACAAGAAAGCAGCTGCAGCTTCTATGAAATATGAAAACTTCATGATAGTACGCCAAATGAAAATGTCAGATCAGCAGAACTACAAAAGATCCTCTCATTATCATCATCTACTTTGATGCTTTAATCGATTGAAAGTCCTACAAATAAACGAAGCTCAGAGATAAATAGTATCAGCCTATCAGTAGATTAAGCTAAGGAAGATTATAGGAATCTGGTTTACTTAATCAAAATATGCTACCTAAGTCTAACTGGAGATGATAGTAGCAGCAAAAGGCAGAGGTTTCAAGCAGGACGAGACCTCCCATTTCTTAAAGGTTAATTACTTGAAGAACTTCTATTCGGAATCTACTATAACTAAGCTGTGAGCAGTGAGATCAAACGAAAAACACTAATCCATACGTCACTGAGATCTCCTTCTTCCCGTCCGGGTAGCCCGTGCATTTACGTGTCGAAAATTCCGCCGAAATACGTAGGGTAAGACGGGGTAAAGTGAACTACGGGGTAAAGTGAACTACTCAGAACATTCACTCTTTGCTCCGAACGTAGAAACGCTATGATAAAACATAATTTATGACAGATGCTTGATTATCACGCCCGACAGCCCGACAACATCTTTCTCGAGGAGTTTTGCCTCGTTTTGATGCCCCTATACAAATATAGGAAAATGACCGGAAGTGAATATGTTTGACGACTTTGAATGTTTCTTACGCGAACGAGGTGTTACTTTTCCTTTTCAATTCAATTCTATCTAAGAAACGTTTAAAACTAAGTTTGTCTTGATTTAAACTCCTTGGCAAGCTCCACCAGTTTGGCCGAGAAGGGTGGTCTTATTTTGAGAGAATTTCCATTGTCTTTCGGTACAATCATTCGAACTCATTGTCTTTGACGTCACTGGTAGCGCCTCCAAGGCCATGACATTTGAAAAATACAGTAGAGCGCCGAAATTGTTTTGAAAACGGCGTGGCCATTGTGCTGCTTGCTTCAAGAAACTTTTTAATTCTGAACGAAGCAATAGATCATTACGAACAGCACCAGTTATCCATTTTACCACTGGTGAAGGGCATTATCTGAGTTTCTCGTTCAAGGTGCGTTCGTGTTTTTGCAACAAACTGGAGATGTATAATGTCTGTCACAATGTATGCAGATGATACAAGCATTTCCTATTCCTTGAAATCTGTCTCTGACCTGTGCAATGTCATCAACTCAGATCTTCAGAATCTTAGTTCGTGGCTCCAGGGTAATAAATTGTCTCTTAATGTGGCCAAAACTCAGTACATGATCCTTGGTACTGTACCAAACCTCAGAAGACTAGATTCCAATGATTCAAACAGTTTTCCCCTCTTTCAAATAAATGGCGATGAGATCGAATCCACGGGTAATACAAAATATCTGGGGGTTCAAATCGACCCGTCATTAAACTGGAAAGAGCAAATCAACGTTGCTATCGGGAAGATTTCAAGAGGAATAGGAATGCTCAAGTGTTCTAAGAGATATCTTTCGCTGCAAACCATACAAAGGATGTACTTCAGCATAGCTGATTCGCACTTTAGATACTGCTGCTCTGCCTGGGGTTGTGCTGGTGATACTACACTAAGAAAATTGCAAAAGCAACAAAATCGGGCAGCTCGTGTCGTGACAAACAGTCCCTTCGACCATACATCGCTGCCATTAATATCAAAACTAGGGTGGTTAACAGTTAAAGAAATGATTGACTTTGAGACAGCCTGCATGGTATATAAAGCCTTGCATGGGCTTGCACCTCCCTATATGAAGTCGATGTTTCATAAATTGTCCGAGTCTTGTAATCGGACTTTACGTAATACCAGCACTGACCTCAGGATTCCTTTGTGTAAAACCTCAAATGGGCAGCGGAGCTTTTCGTATCGAGGAGTTACTGTTTGGAACCAATTAAGCCCTGAAATCAAAACTGCTCCTTCGCTAGCTGCTTTCAAAACGAAATTAAAATCTTTTTTGAAAGATCAAAGAGGTTGATGATGGCATGGTCTATTAACCAGACTCTTGTCTGCTAGGACCTTGGACCGTAGGACCATAGGACCAGGACTCATACTGACCAGACCTTGCAGGAATTCCTATTTATCGCTACCGTAAAAGATAAAAAAAAGCTCCTGGGAGGCTTATTTAATTTCAGACACTTAAGAAGGGGCCTTATCAGAGAGGGGGGCTTATTCACAAAATCATGTGACAGGGAGATATGTGAAAGCTTTTCAGTTGGTTTATCCCATGAAATACCAATTGTAGGTAATGTACGATATCGATAGATAGATGGTTTGCCGGTTCAACAGACAATTTCACTAATCAAAGACATAAATTCAACGCATTCTCCAGCCCATACACTATCAAAACTAACATGCAAGCTTGTCTTGCGAAATATAAGGAAAATCATTGGTAACTTCTGGAATTTGATACTAGTGTTGGGGCTGTAGACTTGCCCCAAGTCTATTTCGTCAATCAAAAAAAAATTGGGAAAGGGAAAATTAGGAAAGATCAGCCAGACTTATTACAGATGACGAAATAGACTTGGGGCAAGTCTAGTGGGGCTGGGGCTTATTTAAAATTTTGGCTCAGAGAGGAGGGGCTTATTGGATAGGGGGCTCAATATAGAGGGGGCTCAATAGAGCTTTAACAGGATATGGGAATAGTCACCGAAAGGACATGACATGGGATGTCATGCTCTTGGTACCAATGACTGAAGTGAAAAAAGGAATTGCGATTCTCTATTTTTTTTGGCTCGTTGAAAACAGCATGACGTAATGTATTTGGTAGACTTACAATATGATTCCCTGTATTCGTTGATTATCCGACATTTTATTTTCTCTCATAATAAGTATGAGCAAAAACCATCCAATTCAATGAGCAATGCTGAGACTCACACAATGAGTACAGTATCTATTTATTTGGTACCCTGGGGATGTGTAGCAGGACTACACAGCGCATGATATATTCCTTTGTTTGCACATGACTTGTATAATTAGCATATGTAGATTTGTAGATTACGCATTTCCGTTTCCACTGTAATATATCTTGTTTATTTCGGAGAATTAATTAGTCAGTTTTGCACCTCAATTCGAGTCACACGTCTACTGATTTCGCTCTTGTGATCTACTCAAAGTAACAGGGAACACTACTGTCTCCCAACTTCAAGCCCTGTTATAGCTGGTGGAGGACCCGTATTAGAAGATCGTAACGGACCCGCTTCAGAACATCGCCTGTTGTAAAGGACCCGTTTCAGAACATCGTCTGTTACAGTTTTCAGGAAGTTCTGTCGCCATTCACAGAATCGTCGCTAAAGCCAAGCACATATTTGGAGAAACAGTAAAGAAATCACATCGACATGGGTATCTTGTTTTATCACTGTTCCTACTGCAAAGGAAGAGGACATTTTAATTCGAATTGCCTCAAACGTCTTACGAAAGACTGTTCCAACAACATTTGCCGTGATTACAACAGATTCGAACACACAGCTTGTTGTACCGACGATGGATCATGCATTTATAATCGCAAGCACGTTTGCATTTTCTGCAATTCAACGGAATGCAAAGCTTACAACCACATTCACCCAAAACGCATTCAGATCGCTCAGCAGAAATTATCGCAACGAAATGCTGCCATTTTGGAAAACTTAGAAAATCTATCACACTTGGTCTATGGCCTAAAGGAAAAGCTCGATACCATAACAAAGACTAGCGTGCAGGAAAAGTTCACTCATTCGAATGCCTCTGGCAAAATTTCAGAGCTGCCAAAACAGCATGAAGAATCAGAAGACCGCACGACATCACATACGTCAGAAGGAAACAATGTGAACAATATCCTGAAAAATAATGGCTCATTAGCTATTCCAGTAATTTCCGCAAAACGTCAAGTCATGATGGGAATATCGCCAAGCTTCCCTTTGTCGGCAGTCTCCTTGAAGCATGCAAATGAAATTGCAATATCGCCAACAACGTCCATTGTGCCCTTTCAATCTGGCAACATGCACTTTACCGCAGTTGACTCATCATCCTTGAAACCCTGTGGTACAATGAATGTCCCAATCACATTTGAAAACACAAAGACATTTTGCTTTCAGATGGTAGTTATTCCAGATCTCAGCCATGACTTAATTTTTGGACAAAACCATCTCCGCAAAACCGATGCTGAAATTCATCACGCGAAGCTCAAAATATCTTTTAGAGATCCTGCAATGAACTTTGAAACGAACTGTCATCTCGTTCAGTCGAGCCACATTCACGCGTTCACGTCACTTGTGGACATAACGTAATATCGGACTTGTCGCAAAAAAAGAAACTCACTCATTTCTTTTTTTTCATTTAGGAGGGGTAGACTGTAGCAGGACTACACAGCGCATGATATATTCCTTTGTTTGCACATGACTTGTATAATTAGCATATGTAGATTTGTAGATTACGCATTTCCGTTTCCACTGTAATATATCTTGTTTATTTCGGAGAATTAATTAGTCAGTTTTGCACCTCAATTCGAGTCACACGTCTACTGATTTCGCTCTTGTGATCTACTCAAAGTAACAGGGAACACTACTGTCTCCCAACTTCAAGCCCTGTTATAGATGGGGACCAGGGCCAACAAAACAAAACATCATAAAATTTTTAAAGAATGGAAGGAAAGAGCTCCAACACAGCCCCTTTCTTTTTCTCATTTCTTTTCCCAATATTTGCATCCCGCATTTTCGAAGCTCTTGTTCCCAACGTGATATTTTGTTAGGTTGCCACATGTGGTGTCATTGAGTAGAAAATAATCTGATATTTTGGAATTTTTCACCCCTCCTATGGACCTTTACACAAAATCACAGCAATCTATGCCTGTTCCCTACCAATGAGATCAGGAAGAGGACTAGGGGGGCTACAGCGCCCTCTGTTGGAAGCATCTAGCACAAGCTCGAAAAGGTTCCTAGCGCCACCCCAGAGGTATTCAAAATCTTCTTCTTTTAAACTTCCATTAAACTTTCTTCTTTTGCAACACAGAATTCCAGCACGGGAAGTATTTCAATCGAGCTTGCTCTTGGTATTTTCGAAATGAAATGCACTAAAATGATCTTGAATACTTTGTTCATTGTGCAAAGAGCCCTTATTAAGAAATTTCTCTTTGTGTATTCATTGTGTATTCCACCAAAATCCTCTGGCCTGCCCTGGCCCTTGTGACCTTTACCAAGTTTTTGTATGGTATATAGTTTTGTTTGTCGGGATTCTATGATTCAGCTGAACTTTTGTGAACTAAAATTGTATTTTGAGCTGGGATTCGCCAATGGTCTGGTTAATATGGGTCCTGGTCCTATGGTCCTAGGGTCCTAGGTCCTAGCAGACCAGGGTCTGGTTAATAGACCATGCCGTTGATGATCGAAATCTACTGCAGCCACATACTTTGACTTCAGAGTCCCCTTTCTTTTTGAAAATTTTCTTTTTCTTATATATTGGATTTTAATGCCGATAATTATTCATGTAATTAAGTAAGTTAGGGTTTTAAAGCAGGGCACATTGTAAAACAGTAGATATCCATAGTTACTGAATGTATTTACCCTGTTGAAATAAATGAAAATGAAATGAATGAAATGAAAATGAAACTGGCCAGAAAGAAAGCACGACAGAAGAAGAACATCCGCTTGTTTAGGCCACATCTTCGAAAGAAGAAATTTTGCATGTTTATGGATCCAAGAACTAAAATTCGTTTATGACAACAGATGTCTTTAATGGACAGATGGAGAGCACATGATAAAGAATATCTTATTTGTACTGGACAGTGAGTTCCACTTGTTGGACAAATTGGTTAACTGCTCAATGAAGAGAGATTGTAAACTTTTGAAACTTTTCTGGAAACTTCCTCTTGTTCTGGATAATAGTGGCTCCAAAAATGACAGACAGTTCTGGATAATATTGGCTCCAAAAATGACAGACAAGATACAAGGGGGATGCTGTCCATTGGAATTGAAATGATTACTTCCGATGCAGGGGTGGCGCCAGGGGAGGGCTAGGGGGGCTACAGCCCCCCGTCGGAGGCATCTAGCCCCCCGTCGGAGGAAATTTTGGGTTCTCGTCGGAGGAAATTTGGCAAAATAACGCACAAAAACACCATTTTTCAGTCATTTTAGCCCCCCCGTCGGAAGCTCCAGCCCCTCTGTCGGAAAGTTTCTGGCGCCACCCCTGTTCCGATGGACAAGTGCAATGGCTGCTATTTTGATGATTTTCAGAAACTCATAAACAAACATAGCAATAGGATCCACAAGGTAAAATGGGCACGCTGGAAGTATAATGGGATAACCTAAAATGTTGATTCACACTTTTCTCTGAACTGGTAAAAATTCAATGTTTTCTAGGTGTCAGATTTAACCTTTGCTTGCCCATTTTACCTCCGCTGCAGTGCAACACGATGTATTATCGATTTTCATTTCTGCTGAGTTGGAAGGCACAAGCTTTAGTGATTTAAGCATATTCTTCATGAGATGCAGCTGTTGGAAAGAGAAGTCTTTGCCCTGTTTTCTTTGACTTTTATTCTTTGATATCACTTGAAATGGCATTATTTGGAATTCAATCATTCTTATAAAATTATCCTTCCTGTTCTGGCAGCTTCAAATGCCAATTGTTAATGTGCAGCAAGAAGTTAGGTATGAAAGGTCTGTTATTTCTAGTGATTCCTGTTACTTTTCCTTCCTGAGTGACTTTTAAAATGCCAAACAGTAATCATGGTAACTCAAAAAATTTGACTCATGGCTTTGGTCTGGAGGGGAGAAGGGATATCAAACTTTGAAATTACTAGAAAGAGATGTCAATCAGCTTTGACCAAAGAAACATTTTGGTGGCTAGACAAGTTATTATTCTTGTCGATTTTCATGCATCATCAACGTTTCCAAACCTCCAACCTTTCCAGATTAAATTCAGAAGAAGATTCAGGCTGTCTCAGAATTTGAAAGCATTAAAAATGTCAATTTTGTGATTATTTAATTGCTACTATGTTACCATCTTCACATCACATGAACAAAATCATAAGTATCAATTATTACAGCACAGAAAAAAATTTCTTATACTTTGCAATGGTTTCTTCATTCAATGATTCATTTGCAACAGTGATGTTCCATCGGTTTTGCATCGGTCTTCAGGCATTGTAACAAAAGCATTCCTGCCTTCGTTGTTGTCATTTATGCTACATCACGGTCGTGCTTGATAACGATAAACTTGCTCTTTTTGAGAATCCTAAAGTGGAACAAACAGAAATGTCCAGCAAATGTCTGTACTGCATAATAAATCTCATCCAGTCTCACATGGAATTTCATGTGCAAAAGAAACTGATCAAGGAAAACGCATTTATAGGCAACATGATAAAAGCTGATGAGTTTTTTGTACAAGAGTCTTGATAAATATTATTCTACATGTAACCTCTTATTTGAAAGCCAGAACTTCCCTATTGGTGCTAAGTTCATCAGCAACGGAGAAACTTTATGATTGTTTACATTTAGGCCGAACCCAATGAAAGTTCTCAGAACGCGCAAGTCAAAGTTTTGCTATTATTCTTCTTGCCTATGAGCCGTCATTTCCGGCTAGAAAAGTACTAAAAAGCATCCCCGTTTCCATTAACTTCAAATAAACTTCGAATGTAGTAAATTTGGTAGGGGTCAACATCTAGCTATTTTCCGACTAAAAGGCAAACACGTTTGTGAAAAGAAGCACGTAAAGTTACAGTCATGGCTCTGGAGCGAAAATTGCCTTTGAAAACTGTAGGAAATTGGCAAAGGCTACAGAAAAACCGCAAACATTTTTAGAAACTAGATGCGTACAGCTATTGCGTCATATCTCCAAATTGAGAATTTCTGCCTTAGTTTAGAAAATATTGCACTTTGAAAAAAATTTGGGTAAATTTAGGCCAAGAAAAGTTGATTTTCTTGAAACATCGAGGCCGAGTTTTAAGACGAGAAAAATATAACTTCATTTGGTCAACAGTTCGTAAAAAGCGACTAAGTAGGTCAAAGAAATATCGAGGAATCCAAAATTTTAAACGAAATTTCTATGAAACCAATGTCAAACGTTAAATTTACGAAAAAGTCTGCTCACCTGCTGTGCTGCATTCCAAGTTTGTAAACAGAGTTGTCCACGGCCTTTGAAAAGTTTGATAAACCAAGAAACTTTGAGTCCAAAACTCTTAACGAAGTTGAAAGAGCAAAGATACAGCTATTGCGTTATATCTCGATATTTCACTTTGCGACACTTGGGACGCCTGCTGACGCCATTTATTACAAAATTTTGCTTTCGCGCCACAGCTTTCATGCAACAGAGGTCGGAAATGACGTCAGAATTCGGGCTTGGTGTTGTCGGGCGTGATTATATGTGCTGACAGAAAATCAAAATATTTTTGCTGAAGGGTTATTTCTGTTGTTGCGAAAAATCCCCTAATCCGAGGTAGTGAAAACAACTTTGGAAAATTGCATTTTTAGGTTTAGCCACTCTTTTTCAGTCTTAATTTTTGACTCCAAAACGAAATTATTTTCGGAGATTTTTTTGTTGATTAAAAGCTCACATCATGTGGTTCCTTTTTCCAGAAAAAAGATAACCAAGAAAGACTTTCTAGTTCGCTAGCATGACATTTTGAAAGATTTTGAAAGATTTTGCCTTGACCGGGGTAAAGTGAACTACCTGCATTGCATGCATGAAACTGGAGTTTTGATGCATTCCAAGCTTCCTTCGTATGAGAAAGCGTAGCCTTTCCCAGATTTTCTCAAATTAAACCAATTTCTGCGTATTTCAACTTGATATGAATAATGTAGGGCTTCTTTGTCAGGCTTGCAAAGAATCATATTTCAGCACTAAATGTTAACACTTCAGAAGCAATAGCAACTGATCTAATGGGAATTTCTTTACTTAAAGAGGCTTAAAGAGTCCCTTCCCTGGGTAAAATTTCATATTCATAAAATTGATTCAATTTCAGTTTTTGTTATGAAATTGAAAAGAATCCTAATTTCCGCAAAGAGGTATCTTGGGTTGGAGTCTCTTACGACAATCATAGACGAAATAACTTGGACAAATTCAGAATTTAAGATCTGACGATGAAGATGCCCCTCTCCCCTTTATTCAATGTTGGTGATGTGTCAAGGAAGGTCTCTGAGCTTTCAACGTTTATTGAGGGGGGACGAGGGGGGGGGGCAATGATGCTCAAAATGTAAAAATATCTGAAAAAATGACTTTGTCTCATAATCTATGTCCCTGATTGGAGTTTCTGTAAGGGTTCATGACAATCTTCTTGTTCTCTAATTGCACCCTTGTGAATTTTTCAAAACGACGTTATTTGAAGCCTTTCCGATGTTTGGACATCACTCAAGTACATGCCAAGAGATCGTAGGCCAGGAGCGAAAAGGCCTGCTTGCGGTTTCACTTTGATATCTACAGAGCTATCCCTGGGGACAAAATCCCTCGCCCTGTTGCAACCGCATCGTCCGCAACGAGTCTGTTAAACCGCGTGCCCTGCGTGCCCTGCGCGTCTTTAATCTCCTCGTGCCCACGTGCCCAAATTTTCGGCATGCCCTCGTGCCATCAGTGTTGGTGTGCCCTCGTGCCCTCGTGCCCAAATTTTCGGCGTGCCCTCGTGCTTTCAATGTTGCCGTGCCCTCGTGCCCTCGTGCCTGCATGCCATAATTTTCGGTGTGCCCTCGTGCCTGTGTTACTTTAAAACAATGGATAACATCTGACATGAACTTGACGACTTTTCATTTATTTTGACGACTGCACCACGTAGCCTGCATTTTAAGTGCTCGCAATTTTCAATTTTTTTCTGTGATGATTAGGGTAAGACAGGGTAAAGTGAACTACGGGGGTACTTTCGAGGCTTGACTTTCATTTACAAATGCAGTTACAGATCCAAGAATTCTGTTTGATTTGATGAAACAAGGATATCTATCGATACAGGAAAGTTAGATGGTCATGATCATGAGCTTGATAACTGCGTAAGATTTTTTTGTAGTTTTGGTTTTACCTCAGGGAGATGTTTCGAGGTAAAGTGAACTACCTCGAAAAAAGTGTTTCTCTCCGTGGTGATATGGTATTTATATGCAATATAACATTTTCTTATGTGTATTCCCATGATTATCCATCGATTTGTATTCAGTATGTGACTCAAAATTTTTACCCAAAGATAGTTTTTGGTAAATATTTTGATTCTGCAAAGATTCTTCTCAACATAGACCACCATTTCACTTTTTAATTTTATTCGATTTTTTTGGTTTTGACATGCAAAGGACTGCTTAGAGTCGCAAAGTGAATAACGATTTCAGGTTCCCCTGGTATTTGATTTGTTTTATTGAAAAGTTTGCTAAGTAATTCACTTCACTCCGTGTCGGTGTAAAATGAACCAAGCGAAGTGGTCTCCAGAGAAAGCTCTTTTGTAAGACAGTGGAAAAAGATTTCAAAAACACTTTTGCTGGATAAACTTACCCAAGGACATAATTTCAAAACAAAGTTGAAAAGTTTGCCCTTAGCTGCAGTCTCCTCTGCGTATCCTTAAAAAACCTCCAAAATAGTCCACTTTACCCCGTCTTATCCTAAATTATCTCCTTCATTTGGTGCAGCCTAGCCATTAATGTCCCTATCATTAATTAGATACCGTCACTTGTTGTTAAGGCCCTGTTTATATGGGGAAAAACACCTTACCTTCCAGACCCGAGGCTGACAAGCGAAGTAAATTTCAGTCGCTGTTTATGAGAGATTGTTTTTACCTAACCTGTCAGCCCCGGGGCTGAGAGGCGAGGTGGATTAAGGTCTCTCTTCCGTGAAATCAGAAAGAACTGAACAATGAGAATCAACGAAAAATTTCATTTCACCTCACCATACCGGTGGTATTTCGTTTATATGGAAATATTTCACCTCACCCAGGTGAGATTCCACCTCTTGTGAGGTGGGATTTCACTATACCGGTGGTGTTGCGTTCATCATGTAAACGCGAAATGAAAATACAAAGGATTCTATTGGAAGGTGGCATCTCGCCTCTCAGCCCCGGGTCTGGCAAGTGAGGTGTTCTTCCTCATATAAACAGGGCATAAGTTCCGTAGATTTTTGTCTCTACAAAACTATATCCATGCTTTAAATTTTTCACTTTAAATTCTCTACTCAGGTTTTTTCGGATGAAATTTAGAAAAAAAAGATCACTAAGTTTCAAGCTTTCAAGAAACATTTCAAGGGTCACATCCCTCAAGAGTGTCCTGAACATCAACATCGAAGGCACGAGGGCACGCCGAAAATTTAGGCACGAGGACACGAGGGCACGCCAACATCGATGGCACGAGGGCAGGCCAAAAATTTGGGCACGAGGACACGAGGCCACGCCAACATCGATGGCACGAGGGCACGCCAACAATTGGGGCATGCGGGCACGAGGGCACCGGGGGCACGCCTACATCGAAGGCACGTAGGGCACGCCATTTAACAGACTCGTTCTCAATGAGTGAACTTTTTACAAGAAACTTTACTTTTCGAGTCCTTGCGAACATAGATTGTTTTGGACAAGAGAACGTTATTGTAGCATGTCTACCTACAGACTTGTGAAAACAGAACAGATTTCCGTCCTTGGTCGAAAAACTAGTCTGACATAAAGCATGCTTGCCAACTCTTTCAGCGAAGGAAACTATCCTCATAACTGTTTACTTTCACCGTTTTTAAAGATTTAAGTTTACTTGAAAACTATAGACAACAACGAAGAATGTATCTGTATTATTACTCTGCGTGCTGCTGGAATCCCAGTTAGAAAATATAAACTAAACAGCTTTTACTGGGCCTTTACTATGTTGCTATCGTTAAAAAAATACACGACAGAGTGAATTTAGCTTCTCCAGATTTCGTAACTGATAGTCGATACCCTAAATGATACTTTTGTATGTAACCATAGCTGTTTGCCTTACTTTGTTCAGTGTTGCCTATAACTAATCCGAGTTTCATGTGGAACACACTAAGAACCCGTGAAATTCAAATCACGTCTTTCAAAGCATGTACAAGTTTCCTCCTATAGGCTGTAGACCAAAACCCAAGAATGCCTCCTTGTCCTATTTTTAAACTGAGGGGCAACGTAAGATACCAGGACTTAAATCGGTTATTGCAGTAACTTAGGTGCAAATTGTGGTACCAACAGGAAACTTTTTTTTTTTTTTTTTTATATTCATCTAAAATAATTTACAAACAATTTATACGTTCTACTATACCTATCCAAAACTACTAGACGACACCACAGAGACGATACCAAGGGGAGCGGAAAAAAAACAACGACTACCCCAAGGCCAAAAACATAGAGACACACAACATTAAGCTAAGACTACAGGATACACTGCTAGGGTTCTGTCTCATATTAAATGTTGGATCAGGGTTCGGATGAGAAAATATGGAAAAGTCGCGAGCGGAAGCTCGTCATGGTTTTAGATGACTAAGGGATCTGACATCTAATATGAAACAGAATTTACAAGGGAAGTAACAAGAACATTTACGCAAAGGAACTTGGTGGTTGCTTTGTACACAGCTGAAGCTTCAATAAGATCTCAATCAAACCGACCAGTTTCACGAATGAAATGTATAGTCAATCTAAGAATGTCACTGTTCATTTCATAAGAAAGGTCTTTATCGCCATATAGCAAGAGCTGTGTCAAAGCATCATTTGAAAGGTTAGCGATTTGCACAAAAGGTCGTAATAATTCTTCAATTCCAGCGAGAAGATCTCTTCGTTGATCATCAAAAGACGGGCAGAGCAACAAAAAGTGTTCTGTATCCTCAACACCATCATTTGTTGGGCACATTGGGTTTATGGTATCCCTGAAATTATGCTTGAATTTGTGAAAATTTAGCTTACTGAGACCAACCCTAAGTTGAGTAAGAAGGGACAACCCCATTGGATCGTAAATTCCAAAAACAGATTTTGCAGGGGGGCGGATTTTTGATAGGAGCTTTTTCTTGAAAACGGTAACTGAGGGTGCAAGTCTCAATTCAGGCTCAAGCTTGTTCCATTCAGATAAACAGTATGGATAAAAACTGGACTTGAATTTTTCTGTTCTTGCCCTCAGTCGGCCAATGACATCCTGATTGCGAAGACAGTACTGCGACTGATGAAAAGGGGGAATTGGAAATACTGTATAATCAGGGCTAAGATTATTTACAAACTTGTAGAACAACGTAAGGCGTCTACTCCATCTTCGGGAACTTAATGATTCCCAGCCAAGCTCTGCGTAAAGTTTTTCGCGAGAAGTTCCCCTCCATGATCCAGTTACAGCCAAAGCAGCAGAATACTGAACAGACTCTAGCTTTTCCATTACATTAGGTAAGATTATATTTTGGCTGAATTCACATACTTTGGCTGGAATATGGTAAATAACATCACCATAGTCAAGGTGGGGTCGAACATAGAGCGTATATAATTCGTTTAGGGAATGCCTGGGCAGATATTTGGAGAGACATTTCAGCAAGCCGATGCCCTTCCTTGTTTTAGAGATAGCTGATTTTATATGGGCTGAAAAGGATAGCGTTGAGTCCAGAATAATTCCTAAATGTTTATGTTCGTCAACTTTCTTCACAGGCACGTCGTTAAAAAGGATCACTGGATGATCAATTTCATTTTTTTTCCTTGAAAAAGTTAATTCAACAGCTTGTTTAAGCGGATCAGGATTAAATGACATTCTCCAAGTATGAGCCCACTGACTTATCAAGTCCAAGTCATGGTTCAAATCATTGGCGGCTGTATTGGAATTTTCTACCACTGTGAACAATGATGTATCATCTGCAAATAGCTTAACATCGCACTTCAGGCCTGTGGCTAGATCATTTATATACACGAGGAAAAGCAAAGGTCCTAGAATAGAGCCCTGGGGCACACCCGCCGAAATGTCTCCCCAATTAGAACTCTGTCCATTGAGTACGGTTCTCTGCTTTCGATTCTTGAGGAAATTTTGGATCAGAAAAAGAAGTTGTCCTGAAACACCACACTGTTTCAATTTATAGATTAGACCATCGTGCCAAACCCTATCAAATGCCTTAGAAATATCAAGATACACAGAACGAACATCTAGAGGAGGATTACAGTCAAACGCTTTAAATATTGTATGTGTTAGAGTCATACATGAGTTTTTCAAGTATTTTTCCAAAAATTGGCAAGAGAGAAATAGGACGGTAATTCCCCTTCACATTTTTCTCATTTTTCTTGTGAACCGGCACTACATTTGCACATTTCCATATAGAAGGAAATACACCACACCTCAAGCAATTTGCGAAAATTTTTTTAAGTGGAAGAACCAATGCACTATCGCTCAACTTTATCATTCTCACAGATATTTCATCCCAGCCATGTGCTTTGTTAGGATAAAGTGATCTTATGATATTGAGAATCTTCTCATCGGAGATAACAAAATCACTTATCAGAGTCGTGGTTTCTGGAGTATCTCGAGGGATTTCACTACCTGTGTCAATGGTCGTGCACTGAAGTATGAAATAGCCATTAAATATTTGTGCCTTTTCGGTAAAATCGGTTACAAACACCCCGTTTTCTGGAAGAGGTGGTATCATAGGAATCTTTACTTTGTTTAGAACGGTGTTGATTAAGGTCCAGTAGGTTTTGCCATTGGTACCAGGATCAGCCAGAGTTTTTCCTGCCTTACGGAAGTAATTGCATTTGGCTTCATCAATCATTCTTGCACCTTCAGTTATCATCTTTTGGATACCTTCAAGCTTGTCGTCAGGCCGACCATTCCTCACGAAGCTTTTATATGCACGATTTTTTTTTCTTAGAAAATCTTTGACGGCTTGCGTTATCCACGGTGCTTGGCGAGGCCTAATTGTTTTAACTTTGTTGGGAATGAAATTAGAGAAAATATTCAAAAGGACTTCGTTGAGAAGTTTTACCTGCTCATTAGGGCATTTCAAGTTGTCAAGATGTTCGTTCCAAGAAAACATTTCAATGCTCTTTCTAATAGCTACAAAGTCTGCCTTATCGTAGTACCAAATCTTACGGGTGTACGGAGGTAGTGTTATGTTTGAAACAGACAATTTTCCGTAAACAATCTGATGGTGGCATTGCTCATGAAGTGACGGATGAACACCAGACTCAATAAAGAGATTGGGCTGGTCAGTAAATATCAGATCGATACAGGATTTTGAATCGCCCATCAAATGGGTTGGCTCAGATATCAACTGATGAAGACCATTGTCAGAAGTTAGTGGCTCAAATAGTTTACCTTCATTATTTTCTATATCATTTTCCCACCACTGAGTTGACCTACAGTTGAAATCACCAGTAATGATAACGCAGAATGGATTTTCGGCGTGCATTTTGGATAACATCAACTCGAAGTTCATTGAGAAATTATCAAACTCCTCCGGGCCCTGACTTGGACTTCTGTAAATTACAGGAAACTTTGTTATTGAAGGGGAAGTTTGGGTTTAACTCTGAAAGTAAAGATGTGGATTCACATTGCAAAATGACATTTATGCTTTATTTAGACCCGCGAATAGGTTCCAGACCTCTGATGATTTATCGTAATAGCTTTGTTGCAAACTGTGGTAGTGACACGAAACTTGGTTGTAATGTTTTTTCTGTTGATACTAAGTTAAAAATAACTAATATAAATGCATAAATACTGTATCGCTCTTGGCGCAAAAAGATATAAGATCATCTGGCCTACACCAAGAACGGCACTCACAGTTTTACAAATACAAGTTTAAAACAAAACAGGATAAAATGCAGCAAGCAACAAAGAAAAAACAACACACAAATAATCAAAAGAAAAGAAGGGAACTGGCAGCAGACCCAGATTAGCTCTCAAAAAAGGGCTGGGCATTTTCTGTCAGGAGCCCCCTTTCATTTTCATTTTTCATTTATTTTGGTACGGTAGCCCTATCAGTCCATGGGAACTGCGTTTCAGGGGGTCGTGGCATTATATTTTTTCAGATTACAACGATGTGATTGTTCCCTTAACCCTATTACTACCGGGGGGGGGGGGGGGCACAATTGCCCGCGGCACAGATTATTTGATGCAGTGTAGTCAGTTCGAAAGATACAGAGCTGAAACTTGGTGACTTTTCCTCAAATTTAATATACTAATTAGAAATTCAAAAAATTTTTCAAAATAGTAGACACTGATCACGTGACAGGCGTCTTTTCAACACGTGGTCAGCAATAACAGAAAGGAAGAGACTCCTGTTTTTTTCCAGAATGATCACAGATCATTGAAAACACTACCATTCGATAGATCTTGACGAGAGCTTTCAGATGATACATAGTTTAATTCATTTTTGATGACATCAGCAATTTTAAACTTAATGACGTCATCAATGTTTATGACGTCATATAAATAATAACAAATGTATTAGAAAAATTTTAATGGCCAAAATTGGTTCTCTTAATTATCATACATTGTTTTAAGGCATTTTAGAGTATTTGCATTTGCAATTAGGGGTTTAAATTGAACAATGACAAACTTGCGTATATAAATAATGAATATATGTTATAAATAATGAACTTGAATAGAGATTATACCGCGGATTTTTACTTATTGGTGCTTTGGGCTACATTCTAGTCCAATTAACAGAGTAATAGTTAAATAAAAACTTAAATATAGTCAATATTGCCACATCAAGCAAGTACTGCAATTTTTCACAATTATGACGTCATAGTGACGTCATAGATGTAATGAAAAATGAAAAAAGTAGCCTGTTGTGTAGATCTTATTACTGTGCACCATTGTACCAAGTTTCGCTCTCATATCTGCAAGATTGGCGACGTTACGTGCTCCCCCCCGGTACTACAAGGGTCCAAAAAGCCCAGGGTTAACCCTAATCCACATAGGGGGTGTTTTCCATCCCCCCTCGAGGTTTTTCTTGCCGTGTTTTTCAAAGACATCAACTATGTCCCCCAAACCTACCTGACTTTTACTAATTATCTATTTGCCACATTTTGATCAAAAAATTTTCAAACAATAGAGCTCACAGGTCACGTGGCATGCCCATATTTGGAAGCAGGTAGCAAACAAATCATTGTTTTTGATGATTTCAATGGAAAGGTTTGATCATATTATGAAGTATTATACACCAAATAAATCAGTAAACAAAGAGCTTTAATTTGATGCCAGAATTTCTGGAATTTGATGACGTCAGCATTTTTTGATGATGACGTCATAATAGCCGCCATTTTGGGCCAATTAGCAAATTTTTTTAATTTTTTCGAAATTTTTCAATTGAGAAGTCTCTAATGATACGTTTGTAGTGGGGTATAACCACTTTGCAGCTTATTTTTGTCTATTTTGACAGAGAACAAATTAATTGCACAAATGACGTCATACAAATTGGCTAATTTCTGCCAAAATATCACTCTAAAATCATTAATTTCTATGAAATTATATCTTAACATCAAATTTGTGGCTAAAGTCAACCATAAACTGCAAAATGTTTGTGCCAAACCAGCCATCGAAACCATAGATAAACTATGCCATAAAACGGATGCCATTCACTTAACGGCTTGCAAGAACGCATGTACGCATGCCATTCATGTGCCATGCATGTGCATTCATGCCATTCATGGCATTCATGCCATGCATGTACGCAGGAACGCATTGAACGCAATGCCATTCACTTAACGGCTTGCAAACGGCTTGCAAGAACGGATGCCATAAACTTGTGGCAGCCAGCCAAACCATCTTTAAATTCAAATTTAACTTGGAAGCCTGATTTTCACTGATTTTCAACTTCATAAAAATAAATATATAAATAGAACATATAAAAAAAATTTTCAACTTCATGACGTCACTGTTACGTCATAAGGTGTGACAGCCACACCCAAATTGCGCTACAAGCTAGAAATGACATAATCTGTAACTTTGCCAAGTTGTATTGGATTCTGAGGAGTCTAAGGTAGTTTTCAGAGGGGGGGGAGTGGAATGAACCCCTCCCCCCATAAATGGTAGCTCGAAAAAAGCCCATATGGATTAGGGTTAAAGGTAGCAAGAGATGGTGCATGTTTAAAAAAATGCAAGGTTATTCCAAAGCTTCAGTCAACAGAAAGATATAGCCCTTTGCCCATTGTTAGTTTTTCGTAAAGGTATCGAAAGATCAGTTTCAGTATTCCTCGGTTCCCTAACATTTCGAGTCGACTTTTTTTCAAACAAGCTGGAAAGGTACTCCGGGGCGAGACCGTTTAGCGATTTGAACACCGTAGTTGCAGTTTCGCTTCTAAAGATGTCGCTTACAGTAGGCCAATTTAAACTTTGTATCAAACCTATAGAAGGGGTATCAAAACTGCTTTTCGTAACGATTCTAGCCGCTCCATTCTGCAACTTTTGTAAGGTTTGCAGCTTGGTCACCATACAGCACCCCCATACCGAACAACAGAACCGAAATGTGGCTCGATGATACCCCTTCGCGCCGTGGTCGATTGGCCAATTGTGTCTCGAAAATGTATCAAAAAAAGAATATAACAAGAATTTTTCAGTAGTGAGCCACCTTAAGTGAAGAGCCACCTTAATCGTAGGCTCAAATTTACAAGCTTGCAAGCTCAAATGTACGTCTGCCTCTAAACCAGGGCTTCTGCGCCTTGGCCTTGGCAAATCTGAAGCATTTTCCTTGGGACCAGTAAGAGTGGGCTTCGTTGTCATAGTCCGCTCTTGTGGCCTTGAGGGTGATCCATATGTAACTTTCTGTGGTGCTGAACGGATGCCGAATACGTTTCTATATAGACCTGTGTAATGATAAACTAAGTTTTGATTCCGACTGAAAAAACTTGTTTTTACCACATTTGGCACAACCGCTGTGATCATTAGTTATGACCTACATTCACTCAGTTCAGTTCATTGCTTCACAAAGAAGTTCATGAACTTGAAAAACACTCCCAGTTGATTCAAGGCCATGTACAGTGATTTGATTAGTTAGTATCAGTTACCTGACCTTATTACATTCAATCGGTTGTCAAAATCCGTTGCACATGGCTCGTTTTGAACTATTTTGGATTGGTTGATTGGTTGATTTGCTGATTTGCCGTCTTTGATTTGTTGATTTTTGCATTCCACAGTATCTTTTAAACTCAGTTGCGATTTGATTTTATGTTGCATACTTGAATGTACCACGGCATTTAGGATGAAAATAGAAAGACCTGATTCAGGATTTCCAGATAAAGGAACGAAGATGTGCTGTAGTGTTGGCTGAAGAGTTCAAAGATAGTCACTAAATCACGACCATAAATCCGAAAATCTTTGTAGCTCGAAAAGCTCGAGACTATTTCCTGCAATACTTCAAGAACTTGAGCTTATCCTGAATATGAGGATTTGAAGACGTCCATGGGTGTTGCTTTGAATTGCGTCTGGGTCATTCAGAGTTGCAGGCTGGCTAAATGATTCACCGGCCTACATTTCCTCCTGCCTGTGTGCCCCTTCAAACGGCTAGCAAAAATAGCAGGCGGTTCATTACATTTATGAGAATTTGCATTAATGAGAATTTGGCTCATTTTTACCGAGGAAATGCGTGCAAGTGACAAGGGATTGAGAAATCATAAATCGAATTAGAAGCTCCAGTTCAAGGGAGATAGATGGTCGTTGGAAATCATTGCTTGGATTGCATGCTTGTCGAAGGAGCAGCCTCCGTGACGTCTTGAATAATGAATACCAAAAAATCTTACTTTGGTACGCCTCAAAATCCCTCGTAGCTCTCTCTGCTCACCTATGGCTAAGCCCATCTACCCTTGAATTGAAGCTAAGGGTCTGTTTATGTGGAGCAAATAGTCCAGGTCATATTGGACAATTTTCGTTCCAGGATTATTTTCAGTTTTAGTTTATATGGAGAAAGCAGGCCTACAGTCTCGAAACTTTTTTCATCTCCAGGATTAACGATGCGGAAGAGGTGGGACTAATCGGTCAGTAGCAATTAGCGTATGTTTGTCGTGGTTGCCTAGGCCTATTTTCTGTTTCAGTTCATATGGTGAAAGTTTTATTCCATCCTGCTGAATCTAGAGTCGTTACCAACAGTTGTTCAATGACTGATCGAAACATAGGACTTCGAAGGAAGGTTGCTTGAACAGCAAGTTCCATTGTTCCCTGGTCTTCGCCGATGGCCAGTCATGCCACTTCACTGAGTCAGACTGAGTAAAGTGACATACGAGCTTTAAACATAAAATCATGAATAGGTTAAATGAAGTCCTTTCCCCTGATGATGACGTACATTCGGCTACAACTGCTCCAGACAAAGTTTTATTTTTCAAGATAGCCAACAATTGTGGGAAGGAATTGATCAATATCTGCTCGCTTCACTGACAGAAAAGAGGCAGACACTGTCTTTTGGGGTTTTCATGACGAAACCGTTACATAAAAATTCTATTAGCTCCAAAATCTAATTTATTTCAAAGACTAGCCTTTAATCAAAAAGAAAGTTCGTTAGATTAGAGATGCAAAAAACTCTCACACTCAAACTACTGATATTCCTTTGCATAGAAATCATATAACTAGTAATTGAAGTTCCCTCAATCGTGCCAGAAACTTTATGTTGTTGTTATGCTGTTATCGTATTACGCAACAAAGAATATCCGTGGCAAGGACCGCCATCCGTAGGCTCTCGCATTCTCATACTTATTCTTTTTTATTATCAATGAAAAGAATAAAGCTCAAAGAATGCAACTACTATGTCGAAAATGGCGAATAGACTGGGTCATCGGAGTTCCCACCATCGCAGGTGTTGTGGCTCAGTTGTGTGATCCTCTGACTTTGCAGTCAGAACAGTCAGGCGAAGTGAGCCCGGGTGGGGGGGGGGGGGGGTACTTGACCTAAATTTGTACGGGGATGTGCCCACGAAAAAAAAATTTTTCACCCTGCTCCAGAATTTTTGCCTTCAAATGATACCCTGTTCTAGAAAAAATCGGTGAAAAGTATACTCAAAAACACAAAAATTGGACCAAATAATAACCTGTTCTAACAAAATTTCCTCTTTTTACATGTTTTGACAACCTGCTCCAGAAAATTTGCCTTCCTTTGATACCCTGTTCTAGAAAAAATAGGCGAAAACGATACCCTGAAAAACGGCACATCCCCGTTGGTCAAATACACTAAGTACCCCCCCCCCCCCGGGGAAGTGAGTTCGATACCCGGTAGGACCCCACCACTTGAGCGTCATGACAAGGCGTCGCAGACTCGATTAGCACATAGCTACTTCTGCGGTCCCAGCACCTGGCACTAGAAAACCGCAACTTCACCATGAAAGACACTTTCAACTCTATAATTACAATACGTTGGGAAGAGAACAACTACACAAAGAAAAATTTAATGTCTGTCTCACATCTGACGTCAGGCAATAATATCAGCAAGTATTGAAAAATTGGGAAGAACACAGGTGCAAGGTAATCAACGGAGGGCCCCCTCGCGCTGAAGGGCAGCCTATTCTTGAAACAAGCAACGTGCGTAGGATTATTTAACTACAGTGGTATTTAATCCATCCAAGAGGTTCTTGGACGATGCCCTAATGGGCGCAAGTAGTTAGCACTGAAAGAAATAGCCTTCAAAGACCAAATTGATGCCCGGTTTGTTCAAGTAGAAGGATGCTCCTTCTTCGATGGTAAACTATATGGTAGTGTTCGATAGTTCGATGTACATAACTTATCAGAAACGTGATGTTGTTGCTGCTGTTGTAAGTTACCGATGTTGCCAAAACTCCGAGAAGCTTTCTTGCTGATAAACACTGTGGGATCACATCCCCCATTCCCTGTCTGTTGTTTTTGCTCCAGGCATTCCCAGTCCCAGTCTCTTCACTAGAATTCCATTCACATAGTGTTATTCTAGGTAAATTTTATTTCAAAGTTTTCCCTTTCGTTATTTCTCAAAATATCAGAGCCCTGTGTGAGCGCCACACTTTTTCCCACCTGATGGAAACTGCAGATGTAGGGCCCAGACCCTATAGTTCATACGAGGACATTAAGGGATTACCCCCGTAAACTAGTTAGTTTTTGAGTTGGTTTTGTGAAATCGTGAAGAAGAGAGAATTGCTGTATGAGAGAAGTTTTTAAAGCTGAGTTTTACCAAAGATTGTGTATAGGAAGATTGCGTTCTCACTCGTTTCACTCTATGAGAGAAAGAACCCACGAGAATCGAGGATCAAGTCAAGAGATAGGGAGTAACCAAGTCTTTCATTGGTGGCCAGTGTTTCTTTCTTGGAGTGGCGAGAGCGCGAAGGAATTTGTTTTTATTCGGCCAGAGAGTAAAGGAATTTTATTCAGTTTTGGTGGCTGCGTTGTCTGGTTTGGAAAGGATGAGTTGATTTCTTTCTTTTCTTTTCCTTGTTACTGTTACATGAACAGTTGGAAGACAATTTTCAAGCATTAAATAGCGTTTTTGCTCAGTATTTTCGATTTTGAAGTTGATGCAAACCGTCAAGTCAGAGATCACAGTTTGAATGCACAGTTTTGATTGTTTGCTTTGTTGTTATTTTTATTGATGCATTGTTGTCTCCCTATTGATGATTGTTAATGCACAGCTTGCCGTTTCGCATTTCAGGATATTTGATTGTTGTCGCAAGACTCTGATATTTGATTGTTGTCTCGTTTTTCGAAGACTTCAGATTTGTTTGTTGTCATCGTTTTGCTTAAAAGTGTCCCTTTTCTGCGTGTTTTCTCTGGCGTGCGCTTGTATGCGATAGTTTTGATTTTATTGTACGATGTCTACCGAAGAACTACGTTTACAGTTTGAGACATTTTTGCTGCAAGCAAACGTTGAGAAACGGGAACAATTATTGACTTATTTGAAGGTAGAAGCCGAAGGGGCAGGGAAAGGATTATTTGACCAGCTACGTATTATTCGAGAAACTGTCGAGACAGCCCTCGCCAGGACCGATGATCCCATATTTTATTTGCAAGATCTTAATTCTATTTTGAGGGGCACACCACCTCCCCTAGAGAAAACAGGAGAGCAGCAGACAGAGCCTATTGTTGAAAAACCGGGGGATGGTACTGAGTTTGAGGAAGTAGATGACGTGGATGGGTTTTTGCAAAGATTAAGACAAAGAAACGAAAGGGACTTGAATACATTGAAAGCACAATTAGATGGGTATGATAAAGGAGGCAGGTCAAGTGAAACAAAAATAATTGGGGATAAAGGGCAAATACAACAGGCCTCGTTCTTTCATCGCGATTTTAAAATCGTTGGCCAGGTGGGGGAACCCGGACAACAAGACAAACTTTCTTATGTCAGTTTAATCCACCAAATTGAGGCCGGCTTGAAACGAGGCTTTGACGAGAATGAGATCGTAGAGGCAGTCATAAAGGCAATTTCGCCCAACAGCAGCCTGCGCAGCTACATTTTGACTCTGCCTGAACGCTCCCTTGACAAATTGCGAAAAATTCTGAGAGTATTTTATCAGGAAAAGAATGCCTCTGATTTATACCAAGAATTGCTAACTACATGCCAAGGCACGAAAGAAACAGCACAACAGTACCTATTAAGGGCCTTGGATGCGCGCAATAAAGTCCTGTTTGCCAGCAAAGAAGAAGACAACGGGCAGGACTACAGTCAATTGCTTGTACAAAATGCTTTTCTCAAAGCTTTTGAAACAGGGCTAAGGGATGAGTGCCTGCTCGTCAACATGCGTCCTGTATTGAGGTCTAAAAATGTAACTGATGAGGAACTCATGCGACTAGTGAACGAACTCTCCGCCGCTCAAGCCCAGCGCAAACTTAAAGTGGGTACCTCGGCAAAAGTTAGCTCTGTGACCCCTGAACCAGAACCACCCCAAATACCAACAAAAGCCAGCAAAGATAAGCATCAGATGGGTCAAGCCTTTGCAGAAATTAAGGAATTGCGCGCAGAGCTCGCAGCCTTAAAACTCAAACAGGGGAGCGAGCCTTGGAATGGAAGAGTTTCATCAAGGCAAGGGGGAGGAGATGTTTGGCCTGGAAATACCCCCCTAAAAGGGAGACAAAATGACACATCATGGAGGGAAAGTGTTCCATTGCAAGAAAAACGAGATTTCACCCAATATGACACTGCTCCTCCGCAGCAATGGTGGATGGGACACTCTCCTTCGCAGCAGTCATGGGGAGAATCTACTCCTCCTCAGCAACCATGGAGACAACCTATACCTCCGCAGCCGTCATGGAGGGAACGTATAAACCAAGGAATAAATAGGTACCCCGATAAGCAACAAAAACCACCACAGGAAGGACCCAGATACCCATATAGAAGACCTGAGCAAGCAGAAAGAAACTGGGATTCTAACAGAGGATTTTTGACCCAATCCCCATTTCCAGTCACATGCCCTCCCTGTAGGGAGAAGGGAGTGGAAAGATGTAATCATTGCTTTAAATGTGGGAAAGACGGACATTTTAGAAGAGATTGCAGAAATGGAAATGTTTCGGGAAACGGGAGCCGGTCGCTCGTGCGGGACAACAAGTGACCGATCATACCCCTTCAAAGTCCCTACAATGCAATAAATGTGGCAATACACAGCAAAAACTTTTTCGTGGCAATAGACAACAAAAGATATTTCGTTGTACAAGGTGCAAATGCATTACGTATTGTGATGAAACCCCATCGAAAGATAGTTTTGTTCTACTCAATAGTGCAGATACACCCTCGACACCAAGTAAAGATAAAGCAGAAAGCATTGGGCAGTTCATTAGCCATATTGACCCAACGGACCACGTAAAATTAGTCAACATAGTCGGAAAGAAATGTACCGTTCCTTGTTTGCTCAATGGTAAAAGTACATGTTTATTGTGGGATACTGGAGCGCAGGTATCACTTATTTCCGAAGATCATCTGAAACAAATTTGTCCTGAAGCAAAGGTGCAAAATATTTCAACATTACTCAACAGTAATCTTCGATTAACAGCGGCAAATGGTTTAGAAATTCCGTTTAGAGGCTGGACAAAACTCTCTTTTCAACTGGAAAATAACGATACCATCTTATTAGTACCATTTCTTGTCACCAACGATTCAATGGAAATGCCACTCATTGGGTACAATGTCATTAAGGAACTTGCCATACAGCCTGATTTCTCAGCCTTCAACAACCAAACCTTTCCTGGATTGACAACTGTCAGTATATCCACGGTAACAAGCATATTACAAAAGAGCCGAGATGAGGACCTCTGCATTGTTAAAACAAACAAGAGAGATCATGTGATTCCAGCAGGACAGTCCAAAATATTGCCTTTGCAAGCCAGAATAGGCCCAATTCAGCAATGTACTCCTGTCCTTTTTGAGCCAGATGAAACTACCCCACTCCCAGAAGGACTTACCGTGACAGAAGCATTATGCTTTTTGAAACAAGGCCATTCTCCTAGAGTTAATGTTGAAGTAATCAACACAAGTTCGCGCAATATCATGCTACCAGGTAGGACCATATTAGGAAAGTTAGATTTGGTAAGTTCTATTACTCCAATTGAACTGAAAGAGGACAGCAAAATGTGTAAGGAAAACACAACACAAAGCGCATCAGACAACAACAACGATAAGCACTCTTTCACCGCAGATCAGCTGAAAGGAATATCATTGGATGGCCTCACCGAAGAACAAAAAGCGAAGGTATTGGATCTATTAACCAATCATCAAGATGTGTTTGCAAAAGATGGTGATGACGTGGGATCGATTCCTTCCCTGAAAATGCAAATCATAAGGACAATGTTCCTGTCCAAAAGAACTATCTATCGGTTCCAAGGCACCTTTATGAAGAGGTTAAAAGTCACGTGGAAGATTTATTGCGACGCCAATTTGTTAGGAAGTCCAATTCTGCGTATAGCTCACCAATCGTATGTGTGAGAAAAAAAGACATGACCCTCCGCCTATGCGTTGACTACAGAGCATTGAATGAAAAGACAATTCCAGATCGACATCCCTTACCACGAATTCAAGAGGCTCTAGACAGTCTTGGTGGAAACAGTTACTTTACTGTTTTAGATCAAGGGAAAGCATATCATCAGGGATGGATGCATGAAGACAGCATACCACTGACAGCTTTCATAACTCCGTGGGGCTTGTATGAGTGGCTTCGCATTCCATTTGGCCTCAAAAATGCTCCTGCGGCCTTCCAACGATCAATGGAAAGTTGTTTAGAAGGTTTACGCGACAAGATATGCATACCGTATCTCGATGACGTGATTGTTTACAGCAAAACTTTTGATGGTCATATTGAAAACTTAAAGACAGTACTTGAGCGACTAAGGGAAAACGGTGTCAAATTGAAACCTGCCAAGTGCGACTTCTTCAAAAGACAAGTCAAATTTTTGGGAAGAGTGATATCTGAAGAGGGATACAAGCTGGACACAAGCAATATCAAGCCAATATTGCAGCTTAGAGATACTCAGCCTAGAACAGTTGGAGATGTCAGAAGGTTGTTAGGATTACTGGGATACTACAGGAGGCACATAAAGAATTTTGCACAACGTGCTCAACCACTCTATGACCTCATCAAAGGAGAACAAGAAACAGCATGTCAAAGGAAGAGTAATGAGCAGAAAAGGCGGACACAGTTGCCATCAAACACAAGTATTCAGTGGGATGAGGAACACCAAGTCATTTTGGAAGAGTTAATAGAACATTTGATTAGTCCACCATTGATGTCATACCCAGACTTCAGTCGTCCATTCATATTGCATACAGACGCTTCAGAATCAGGCCTTGGAGCTGTTCTTTACCAAAGAAAAGATGGAGAGCTGAAAGTGATTGCATATGCATCGAGGTCATTAACACCTGCTGAAAAGAATTATAAGCTCCACTCTGGGAAACTCGAATTCCTTGCCCTCAAGTGGGCAGTGTCGGATCATTTTAGAGACTATTTATACTACTCACCAAAGTTCATAGTTTACACAGACAACAACCCCCTTACCTACGTTTTCACATCTGCCAAACTCAACGCAACTGGACTCAGATGGGTTGGAGAACTGTCCGAGTTTGAATTTGAGATACAGTATCGCCCAGGCAGACTTAATGCAGATGCCGACACACTCTCCAGAATGCCACATAACATGGAAGAATACATCAAGAGTTGCACCGAAAAGATATCATTGGATGAGATGAAAGCGACAGCTTCGGCAGTAAGAGAACAAGAAGCCGGACACACAACTTGGGCAAGCACTGTGTTACCATACCAAGATGTGTTATCCATTGATGCAGAACAAAGTAATTCTCACCCAGGCTTGAAAGATATATCCACAGAAGAATTGTTAGACGCCCAGTATCACGACAGAGTTACCTCAAGGCTCCTACATTTTCTCAACAGGAAGAGACGCCCATCAGCTCAAGAACTTTGCAAAGAGTCTCCTGAAGTTAAAAATGGAATACGACAGTGGGACAAACTGAAGATTGACCACAATGGAATATTATGCAGAAAGTCAGGCGAATTCACTCAAATTGTCCTACCAGTAGAGTATCGCCATTTAGTTTTTCAAGAGCTTCATGAGAAAATGGGCCACCTGGGAACGGATAAAGTACTGAGCCTTGCGAGACAAAGGTTCTATTGGCCAAAGATGCAAAGTGACATCGAATTCTACATTAACAACAAGTGTAGCTGTATCAAACAGAAGAAACCAGCCAAGCCAACAAGAGCACCGCTTGTACCGATCATTACTACGCAACCGATGGAATTAGTCTCTATTGACTTCTTACATTTGGAAAAATCAAAAGGCGGTTTTGAATACATCCTAGTGCTTGTAGATCACTTTACGAGATTTTCTCAAGCTTATGCAACGAAGAACAAGAGCGGAAGAACTGTTGCTGATAAAATTTTCAACGACTTTATCCCAAGATTTGGTGCACCCCTGAAATTGCATCATGACAGAGGAGGTGAATTTGAAAACGAGCTGTTTTCAAGACTGCAAGAGCTATGTGGAATTTCAAAGTCGCATACCACCCCTTACCACCCAGAGGGTAATGGACAAGTTGAAAGATTCAACAGAACTTTGTTATCGATGCTACGCACATTGCCCGAGAATTTCAAGTCAAACTGGAAAGACCATCTGAATAAAGTCATTCATGCATACAATTGTACGCGCACGGAGTCTACTGGATACTCACCTTATTATCTGTTGTACGGACGTCATCCTCGCCTTCCGATTGACATCGCATTTAATATCGACTTACCAGCAGCAACAGGAAGTCATCGGGAATATGTCACCAAGTGGCAGAGTGCCATGAAAGAGGCTTATAAAATCGCAAGCCAACGTTCAAATGCAACTGGACAGACTACAAAGCGATATTTCGATAAGAAAGCACATTACTCTGATCTTAATCCAAGTGATCGAGTTCTTGTGAGAAACCTCTCGGAGCGTGGTGGACCTGGAAAAATTAGAGCACATTGGGAAGATAAGGTGCACGTGGTAGTTCAAAGGAAACATCAAGACTCACCTGTTTATGAGGTACGACCAGAATCAGGAGAAGGAAGGATTCGTACTCTGCATAGAAATTTGCTCCTACCCTGCAGTTTCCTACCAATTGCAGACGCTCCTGTTAATAAAACGAAAAGACGTAGCCAGAAGACACAGGAACAAGCTCCAGCAGCACGAAACTCAGTTGAAGGTAATCCAAGTGAGGAAGATGATTCAGATGAAGAAGAAAGTTTCATCATTATGAGACAAACTCGATCATCTACAACACAACCACGAGAGCAGCAAATGGAACTTCACCAGGCAGACCCAGTTTCTGAAAGGAGGGAGGAGGTAGCTGATGATAAAGAGAACGAGTCAGCAAGCGCTGAAGATGCAGAAAGAGAGAACAATGAAGAAGCCGTTGCCCATCATGAAACGACAGCAAATGGATATACAGATGCCCATCATGAGATGACAGCAGATGAACATACAGATGCCAGTGACGTAATACATCTACAGGATAACGGAACGACATCAGGCAAAGAAGTTTCTGAAACGGTTCTATCTGAACAGGCCGACGCACCATTGCCTTACAACAGAGAAGATGAACCAAGTGCATGTGATTCACCCGATCAGACCATAGTGAGTGAGATGGAACAAACTAGCGTTAGAGAAAATCAAGACACAGCTAGACCGACTAGAAATCGCAATCCGCCAGATCGACTAACTTACATTGCACCGGGATATTCGATAAACAATGCGCAAGCTACGCAAATACCGCAAGCTGTACCGCAAGCTTATTATGGACAGTATTGTTATCCGCAGTTTGGCAGCAGCTTCAACAATTGGATTGTTCCACAAATGACTGTAGTAAGACCGCACCCAATGTACATTGGTGTTTGAAACGAAATAACGTTATCAAGAACATTGTTTTGTTCTTGCCTTTATTATCATTTTATGATTTCGCTGATGCTGCATGAAGAAAGAAGAAAAAAAAAATGACTATACACATATCTTTACAGTTGAATACTGATGCTCAAGAAAACGAACTACTTTGTCGTTAGAACTGACTAAATTGTCAAGGTCAGATTTCATATCAAGCAAAAGATTAGAGACAGACTGTCAGAAGATTTGATGAAAGTTTAGAACTTTGCTACTTACCATGAAGTCCAAATGTTACCTTATGAGAAGAGACTCATATCGAAATTTTTGTATTTTCTTATAGGTTACAATGTCGGGGACGACATTTATTTGGTGGGGAAGTATGTAGGGCCCAGACCCTATAGTTCATACGAGGACATTAAGGGATTACCCCCGTAAACTAGTTAGTTTTTGAGTTGGTTTTGTGAAATCGTGAAGAAGAGAGAATTGCTGTATGAGAGAAGTTTTTAAAGCTGAGTTTTACCAAAGATTGTGTATAGGAAGATTGCGTTCTCACTCGTTTCACTCTATGAGAGAAAGAACCCACGAGAATCGAGGATCAAGTCAAGAGATAGGGAGTAACCAAGTCTTTCACAGACTTACGCAATTTGGACGATAAAAGTTTGTCACGTATTGAAGTGAACTTTGAATATGTTTGAATTATTCATCACATGGGTGACTAGGACCTTATCTGCGAAATCTCAAGGGATATAAGAATCATAGCTTCCTCGGTTAAAAAGATTGGTATTTTATCTGACCATCGAAACCACACTTTGAATTCGAAGACCAGTGAGTGGAAAATCGCTAATGTTTTGCACTCAGTGTTTTGTTTGATGTTTTTAAATCTCTCAACTACCCCCACTCGAAGCCATTCAATAAAATCATCCTCTTTACGGTTGTTAACGATCTGCTTGTGATCCTGAAATATATCGGAAGCATAGCAAGTTTGATTTGAGTTCAAGACGGCGCTGGTGAGTAAGCTTACTTTAGCGTTGATACGAGCCGTTTACCAAGACCTTTGCCCGATCAGTTGTGTGAAAATGTCTGTTGCGCTACATAGAAAATAGCAAGTAGAAATGCTATGGATATCAGAAACTCCAGTTCGGAAAGACAGTATTCATGATTAAGGGTATTTCTTGTCGGCTGTTTTCTTTCATTTGTATAAAAATATTACAATAAATCTTGCATTCCACCATATGTTTCTTATTACTATACAACAGTACAAGGACCATACCGTGGGGAGCAAAAGTCAATGACTACCGCTTGGCCAATAGGAAAAGCCGCGCAGCGTTAAAGTAGATACAACATCACAACAAACGATTTAAAGGGAATGTGCAATGGTAAATAGGCTTCTCTATAAATAGAAAAAAGAAAATGCGCAATCACAGCATTGTTTATTTAGCTATCAATTATCCACAACACGTGTGGGCCATAGATTTCAATGGGCTATTTTTAGATTTTTCTGCTCTGTGCAAATGCAGGCTTTTAGCCTTGCACAAACCCTTTAATATCTAATGGATACTATACCAAACTAGATTCCTTCCCACATCATGTGTATGCTCAGGGTTTCGATAACTTTTAGAGCACAACTCATTACTTCTTATGAGTTTTATCTAAAGTAAATCAAATGTCTGACATCTGCTGTGAGACAGAATTCACAAACCAAAAGAAACATCTACATTAATGTAAGTGGTGGTTGGTTTGCGCATAACTGAAATTTGAAAGATCTTAGTCAAAGCGATCAGCTTCGTAATGAAACGTAAAGCCAATTCGAGTGTATTTTGATTCAAGTCATAGGGAGGGTTGTTATAACCATATAATAAAAACTGTGTGAAAGCATCATCTGAAAGATCAGCGATTTGCACAAATGTTCGTAATAATTCAACAGCTCCAGCGAGATTACCTTGTTGGTGAACATCGAAAGAAGGGCAGGGCAACAAAGTTTATGGTATCTCTAAAAGTATGTTTGAGTTTGTGGAAATTTAACTTGCTGATATCAACCTTGAGTTTTGTAAAAAAAATTTCGGATCGTGAATCCTACAAACAAAATTTGTGGGGGGGGGGCAGGGGGAGGGGGGTGGACTATTGACGAGAGTTTTTTTTTCTTAAAAACAGCAATGGAAGCTGCAAGTAAGTCTCAATTAGCAAGTTTATTCAATTCGGATTAACCATTAGATAGAAGGCCGACTTGAATTTTCTGTCCTTGAATTTAATCGCCCAGTGAAACCCTGGTTGCGAGGACGGTACTGCAAATGGTGAAGGGGGGAGGGAGGGAGGGATCTACTGTATATTCATGGCTAAGATGTTTTACAAAATTGTAGAGGAAAGTAAAGCGTCCACTCCATCTTCTGTGTGCAACTTCTGCTCAACGCCTAAAGATTCCCACTTAAAGCTCGCATCAAAGGTACTTCAAGATCATTCTTAGTATTTTGCAGCTCTCGTGTTTAATTTGTACATCATGATTTGAACGTCATGATGGATGTCTCCTTCAAAAACCATTGCTTTGGTGGACAACCAGCAAAGTTCTTTGCACATCGGCAAAGAAGGTGCACCATTGGGACTACCCATCATGTAAGCTATTAGGTTGCAGTACACCTCCCATCCCAGTATCCATGTATATCTAAAATTGAAATGCAATGCAGCACATTATTCAAAGAGGACAATGGTTTTGCAAGAACCTGAAATTGTCCATGGTTTTTCTTGAGAAATGCTCTTGAAAAGGACACCTTGATAAACAATTGTTACTTGCTCGTCAATGTTTAGGCGGTATCAACCTGCAGAGCTCGAACTTTTAAAAAATTTTTCTCAAAACGATTTTTATTTCATAGCTTACATGTCAATTTATGAATAACAATTTTGTTTGATAAAACTGGTCGCAAGGTTTTAAGAAAATTTCGTTTTTAATTCTTTATAACTGGCATAGTAACCTTATCAACCTTGCTAAAGATTCAGCCCCGTGCTACTAAGTCGTTGTTGAAAAATGGCACAAAGACAGGTCTAGCTATATAAAACATCCAAACAGTCTTTATACCTAAAGACAAGATGTGTAGTCAGTAGAGAGTTCTGATTTTGTTTGTGATAATTAGAAATGTTGTAATTAGAAAATCAAATGTTCATAAACGTCGAAAGATTTTCTAACTCATTCTATGAAAGAAGTAAAAATAGCAATCCTGTGTGGAAAGAAAGGGGTCATATACTTATTTTGCCTCTGAAAGTAATTCATCGTTGCTAATGTTAGTCCATGCTGTCCCTCTATTACTCTAACTGGCATTCAAACTAATGGGGAAATCTAGCTTAGAATATGCTGCTTGCCTTATTTCAAAACACAGTGGACTATGAATTCGCCTTACGTCGCTTTGATAGGCTTCTGATCTGGCACAAATTTTATACAACCTGTTAATGAAGCAGTTTTGCCTGAAAAATTACCGATGTAACAGTTTTGTGTGAGATTTTTTATGGTTTGCGTTCAAAACAAAGTCGAGATTTTGTAAAGCAAGAGCATTTTAAGAGTATCCTTAACTTATACCAGTTGTAAAACTACGTTGTAGTTTCGAAGTTGAAGTTGATACATCTGAACTTTGTCTCCTTACTTTTAGCAGCGTGAAAGTCAATTAAAGAATGGAGTGCCGATCACTCATGAGCTGTTTACTCCTGCTGATCCTATTTGTTCTGATGATTTGCCATCAAAGTGATTCTTTGCGACCTAAATGGTGTCACAAAAAGAGGTACAAAAAGACGATCAGTCCCCAAGGAATCCCGGACTGCAAAAAGACAATCACCGTTGTAAAATGTGAAGGTTTTTGTGAATCATTCAGCAAACCATTTTACACTGCACATGGAGTTTATTTCAAAAAGGATTGCAAATGCTGTCAGCCTGCCGGACTGAGGGAAAAGGTAGTCAAATTCCCATGTGGAAGTGTTTTAGAAATACTGCAAATAAAGAAATGTGATTGTTTACCATGTTGATTGGAGCAATATGGATGCGCTGTTATGCTGTTACCATGGCAATTGCATCGCCATGTTTGCTCCATTGCATGGATTGCGTGACTGCATTCCTAGCTGGCACGTTTGGTAATAAGTTGCCAAATTCACATGCTGTTGGTTTTGTTAGTCCTGGCAATATGACATTCATGTCATATCGACGTAAGGTCCATATCTTTGATCAATGTCATCAAGCAGTAAAATTGAACAAGGAATATTCAGGTTTTAACTGAAATTTATAGTACAATTAATTAAAGAGTATACGTATCTACAGCGAATCATGATTATTTTCAGTCTTAAGGAGTAAGTCGGGAACAGGTATGGGCGTTCTTCCTAAAGTCAACCATCATGACTAATACTGGTTAATGTTGCGCTAATTTCAGTAAAATCCAGAGTCAATCACCAACTCAGATTACAAATTAAATTCCCAAAAGAGCGTATACCGTTGAAACATTCTGGAATGATTTCCGTGATTGCTTCTTTGAAAATGGTCCAAATCGACTGGAGAACAAGAGATGTTGATTAAATGTCTCTCATTTCTGGCTTCAAACTATTAAGAGCAAGTAGAGCTTTTTCTGATTGATTGTCTTGTCTCTGTCAGTGCAATTATCAGCATTCTACTATCAAACTGAATTGAATTTTGTCTTTTTTTTTTAATTCTCTTGGGAAGCCATCAAATAGTTTAATGAAGAAAGCCCATAACACTGCACGACTTGTTCATATCTAAAGTAGTATTCACACATAAATTTCACGTCCAAGGATAATCCGTTCATATGCGATAGATTTATCTTTAAATGAAGTTGATGCATAGTTCGTGTTGACAAATTTGATACTTCATGTTTGACTTAGCAGGTAAAATACCACTTAGGGCCTCCTGGGTAGGCAAGAAAGGTGGTAAGTTTTTTCGAGTAGTATGTAAACCCATGTGCTATAAAATAAGGTATATCTTTGCATATAGTTAGCGCGTTAGATCTTTCAGTAATATAGCATTTCCATGCATATTTAACGAAATGAAGCTTTTCACCCTCCTTTGAGAATACTTGTTTTCCTCCCATAAGTACTTGTTTTCCTGCCATGCATCACCAACAGCAAATGCACGAAGTTACTTCAGCTATTCTCTTTTTACTTTTAAGATTGCATTCTTGCAGTCTTTCCCTGAGACTGAAAGCTGAACAATGACAAGATCTGTTTGAAGAATCTTAGTGGTAACCAGTAGCCGGTACAATTTGCCGGTAAATGCGAGGATCTTTATCCAATAGGATTTCTAAAGTAAAATGATTAAGTTTAAGAAACAGATAGCTCCATAATCTCGTCTGATCCGGGTTAGAACGTGAATTAGATTCAACCTAGGCACACTCTTGAAAATGGTCATATATGAGAACCATTTCGAAGGTAATGCAGTGCAATGTCATCTCGAAATTGTGTGGTTAGGTTTCTGAAATGGATTACATTTGCAGATATGCTGCATGGGGGAGGCAATTTCATCATTGTCAAGCCTACGTGAAAACCATCGGTTATCTCCAGTAAACTATCAGTCATCTAAAGCCCCAGTTTACGCAATTATGTCTTCAGGTTCATTATGCTTTGATCGAAAAATAAATGATCATGCTATAAGATGGCGGCGAGAGAATTTTTAGCAAGTTTAATTGTTAAAGATTCATGCACGGAATTCACATTTTTGCGGCGCCATCGTTGAAGTAATCGTATTGCAATTCAATTAAAGAGTCTGTCTCATCCAGCATGCCTTGCACGCTTCGTTTCTTGGTTTGCCTTTGTTGTCGCCATTTTCATGGCCCATGAAAATGGCGACAAACAAAGGCCAACTAGGAGACGACAAGTGCAAGGAATGCTGGATGACAGACCCTTTATATAGTTTACAGATCTTGAAGTGAAAATCCAATCTTTATCCACTGTTACTCCTGTCAAATTTAGTTAAAGAACACAGCATCAATGACTTTAACGTATGCGAAAGAAAAAGATAACTTAAGGGGATTTTATGCTTAACTGTGGAAACTGAGCTCTTCATTTCTGAAATGTGTGTCAGCATTGAAGAAAGGGCTAATTTGGGAAAGTAATCTATTTTTTGATTCATTTCAAAGTTAGGAAAAGCAAGGAAATGTGTCTCAAAGTAATAGTGAGCCTTAGGTCTTTGGTGTAATATCTATTTTATGTTACCATAAACATTTGTAGCCTAACTGGCTGCCTGATAGCCAAAATCACTTTAGCAGAAGATTTTTTATTTTGCTGTCTTACTCTCATTGTGTAAACGGTTTCATTTGGAAATTTTTAGTGGCGAGACAGTTTACTTTAGCCAGTTTACGATTCTGAATTATTTCTATCAAGGTGATAATTCTCTGTGTACAGTAATTCAGTATCAAAGTTGAGTAGGGGCAGCCAATAAATTTATATACCTGCTGAAAAGTATGCTACCTATGACCTTCAAACGATCTTAAAATTTTCATCTGATATGTGCCTGAGGCTTCACATTTATTTTGGGCATCTCTTTTGACGTTTTAGCTAACCAGTTCATCGAATGGTCTTCGTGCTGCTGTCATGGCAGGTACATGGGTCACACGCTTCAAAGATAACGTTATGGAATAAACGTCTTATTCTATCCATAATCGAAAAAACTAGTTTCCCAGAGAGAAAATGCACCTTGTGCATGCAACCCAAAATTTACACAAAACATTGTGACTGTGTTATGAATATGAACTGAAGATAGATACTGTGCAATTGCTAGAACAACGATTTGCGTCACGATTGGACAAGAGATTTTGTAGAGAAAGTCACCCTAATGCCTTACAATCACGACCAAATTTTGGTAATAGTTCAGCCTGAAGGCAACGACTTCCAATGCTGTCGCACGTGCAATCCCTTTGGGAGGATGAAAAGGCCTTTCCCGTAGCATGAGAAACATACCTGAGGGAGATTCCATCCTCTTCAGAGGCAAAAGTGCATACTATTGCATGTAGATGTCATTGTTGCAAGGTAAAAAAACCGGTGAAAATTTGATCATCTGGAAAGTGTCCCATATCGACGGTAAGGAATTACCGATCAAAACAGGGTAACGTACCGAATCTAATAGACAATTTCATTCAAGATTGTGGCAAGGAACTTTTCACCAAGATGCGCTGCGTTCTTGCATCGAATTCCTACAGAAGCGTTAAAAATTCGTAATTCGAACTAGCCTGTTAACCATTGGGTCTGGTTAACAGGCTAAATTCGAACGCAATACATCATGGTTAAAAGTACCTCGCCGCCATCCTTAGCTTCGGAGGGGGGGGGGTAACTTAACTAGGATATGGTAGCGGGGACGTGCCTTTTTTTAGGGGTACCTTTTCATCAACAAATACGGAATTATGGGTATACATTTTGAGAAAATGACAAGATCATATGTATGATTTTTTGTTAAAAATGACAAGATCATAAGGGCGCATCTAAGGTGGGGGTTTTGGGGGTTACAACCCCTGCCCTTTTCGGCAAGGAAGATAATTTTGTCTTATTCTCGTCAGGCTAGTCAATAAGATTGTTGGACGCTTTGTTTGAATAGTCAGCTCAAGTACAGACTGTAAACCAGATAGATGTCTTTTCACGTTAGCTGCTGACTGAATTTGTTCACTTAAAGTTGATTCTGTTATCATTATCTTCAGAAGACTAGCCAACTGGCAGATAGTAGTTTACCCCTATATTATTGCTTGACTGCCTTGAAAACATCGGAAAATGTACTCATATCATGCGATTGCCCTGAATGTCTCAATTGGAAATCCAATATCTTTATGCCCAATTTCTACCACAAAAACCCTGTCCTTGAAATATCCTAGTTGCGCTCCTGCTGATCACATGTATGAATTTCACACAATGTCAGTAATTTGGCCAGGCCTCAAACTCTATGTCAAAGCCTGACCTATGCAATCGTGTAAAAATTTAGAACATTGAAGCTACAGCTCCTCCACAGCAGCCACACAAATGGGGCTCACCCTCTGCATTCGGGAGTTCAGCGTTTCCGACACAATCATTGACAAGGAATTATGGGTGCCTTTTTTCAAATAGTGACACGGAATTTCCATTTTTTCAGATAATGGCACGTCCCTATCACTTTACCTCTAAAGACCCCCCCCCTCTCAAGTCCTTAGCGTATCTATTGCGCAATTTGGTTCAAGATACCTATCGACGATTTTACCAGTCGTGCTGTGCAACCAACATCACACCCTTGATTTCGCTAAAAATAAGATCAAAATTCTCAAAGTTCAACGAAATTTCGACAATTTGAGAAATTATCGAAGCTTGACAAAAATTATTTCAAATCTTTGCAAATTTCAACTCTCTGAAGTGCAAAGCGTTAATGTTAAGATCTTATTAATTATTAATCACTTATTTCAGCAATTTTATACTCGAATACTGCTTCTTCATGTTAAATTCATTGTCAACAGCAGCTTGTAAATAAATTTTTTTGAAAATTGATATAATTATATTTAATGATGTTAATTCACTTGAAGTATATCGTAACGGATAAGATATCCATAGTCATTTCAATGTATGTAGCTGCAATAGTTTTTAATCATGATGTGAATAGTTATCAAATAATGACATATTTCTGCAGTTTGAGTTATAATGGCAATCCTCTGCCCTATAAGTTATAACCAGAGAACATGGTTTGCGACAATAATCATTTTATTCATAGTTCAGTCCTTCCAAATTCAGGGTGGCCAATCCAAAACAGGAGACAAATTCAAGTTGACGTAGTTTCCATAGAAATTGTGACATTTTCGTAGATAAATCAATTTTCACTACATTGATGAAGATCAGGCCATGGTATGTTTAACGTTTCGAAGCAAGACTGTGCTTCATCCTCTGAAGACAAATTTACGAAAGCATGAGTCTATGTTAGGTTACTTGGATAAAGAGACAAACTCAAAGTGCGTGATTACAAGCCTTGGGTGGGTTGAATCTTGAACAATAGAAATTGTGGCGGCAAGACAATAGGAAAAACAATTGAAGACGCAAATATATGAAATTTTTGGGTCGTTCTAACAAAAATCACCCCACATTTTTGAAGGAGTCTACTCGCTAGATGTTTGGATGCACATCATGGATGCTCGTTTAAGTGTCTCGTGACTTGAGAGAGTTATCGCGTCTCCAATTGACCAGATCAGCTGAGGCTTCGTTTTAACCATTTCAAGTTATTTTATCAATCTCTTGTGAAGTTTTTTAAGGAATTTCGCAACATGCAAACTTGTTCAGTGAATGCAAAAGTAGTATGATACTGAAAATTCTCAAAAGTATGGTCACATGTTTTGAAGTGGGTAAACGGTCCCGACTTTAGTTGAATTTTCGGTTCACACACAAACTGCAAAGTGAATCTAGAACAACTGACGCTGTGGCAGAAAAACAATACTAAGGGTATCAAAAACAATTGGAAACAAAGGTTTTTTGCGTTCTTCTGCTATTCTTACAACCATCACAAGTATTGTTACTACTGTCTCTCGGTCTAAAGTTCTATTGTTCAAGGTTTGAGTGCCGCAGCGGTTATTGAGTGAATTGTAGACGCCATAGCTCCAGGAAACCATAAGATTCTGGTTGCTTTCATGAACGTACGTAAAATTTAGCAAAACGTTCACCGGTTTCTTTTGTCTTCCTTGCTTATTCGCCGTCTGATTGATCCGTGAGAATGAGGCTTTGGGGGTTTTCGGCCACAGGCAACGAGCAAAATTCAACAGAAATTTTATTCCTATCTTCTCTCCTCCAGAGTTTCAGTTGTTCCAAAGTCAGTGCCTCATCGGTTTGTGTATGAGAAGGAAACACCATGACTCCTCAATTTGTTAAACGGGGGTCCAAGAGGCATGCCCAAACATGTGAAAGTAGATTTTGTCAAAAGCCTTCCGGAAATTGTGGGCATTTTTCCTGTCTCCGTTTCATAAAGGAAGGTAAAATTTAGCAAAATCTTCACTGGTTTACTTTGTCGTCGTTTATTCGCTGTCTGACTGGTCCGTGACAATGAGGTTTTCGGCCATTAGTCGCAAGCAAAAATTGTCTAAAGCATTTGATTCCTATCTGCCTCGGTAGATCTTGTTCGATAGGGAAAGAGTCTTTGATTTGTTGAAGTTACTTCTGACATCAAAACAACCTTGTCTGCAATAGGGTAGGGTGGGGAGTAATGTGGGTCTGCGGGCTAAAGTGGATCTACCGGGCCTTTTGCTAGAAATATCCTTCATAGAAGAAGGTTGGGTATTTCTATTGCAATGTCTACTGAGAAAGCTGCCTTATCATTTAAAACATTTGCCTGAGTCTGTTAAATCGCGTGCCCTGCGTGCCCTGCGTGCCCTTCAATCTCCTCGTGCCCTCGTGCCCAAAATTTCGGCGTGCCCTCGTGCCTTCGATGTTAGCGTGCCCTCGTGCCCTCGTGCCCGCGTGCCCAAATTTTCGGCGTGCCCTCGTGCCTTCAATGTTGGCGTGCCCTCGTGCCCTCGTGCCTGCGTGCCCTAATTTTCGACGTGCCCTCGTGCCTTCCATGTTGGCGTGCCCTCGTGCCCTCGTGCCCGCGTGCCCAAATTATCGGCGTGCCCTCGTGCCTTCCATGTTGGCGTGCCCTCGTGCCCGCGTGCCCAAATTTTCGGCGTGCCCTCGTGCCTTCAATGTTGGCGTGCCCTCGTGCCTGCGTGCCCAAATTTTCGGCGTGCCCTCGTGCCTGTGTTACTTTAAAGCGATGGATAACATCTGACATGAACTTGACGACTTTTCATTTATTTTGACGACTGCACCACGTACCCTGCATTTTAAGTGCTCGCAATTTTCAATTTTTTTCTGTGATGATTAGGGTAAGACGGGGTAAAGTGAACTACGGGGGTACTTTCAAGGCTTGACCTTCATTTACAAATGCAGTTACAGATCCAAGAATTCTGTTTGATTTGATGAAACAAGGATATCTATCGATACAGGAAAGATAGATGGTCATAACCATGAGCTTGATAACTGCATAAGATTTTTTTGTAGTTTTGGTTTTACCTCAGGGAGAAGTTTCGGGGTAAAGTGAACTACCTCGAAAAAAGTGTTTCTCTCCGTGGTGATATGGTATCTATATGCAATATAACATTTTCTTAAGTGTATTCCCATAATTATCGATCGATTTGTATTCAGTATGTGACTCAAATTTGTACCCAAAAATAGTTTTTGGTAAATATATTGATTCTGCAAAGATTCTTCTCAACACAGGCCACCATTTCACTTTTTAATTTTATTCGATTTTTTGGTTTTGACATGCAAAGGACTGTTTAGAGTCGCAAAGTGAATAACGATTCCAGGTTCCCCTGGTATTTGATTGGTTTAATTGAAAAGTTTGCTCAGTAGTTCACTGTACCCCGTGTCGGGGTAAAATGAACTAAGCGAAGTGGTCTCCAGAGAAACCTCTTTTGTAAGACAGTGGAAAAAGATTTCAAAACCGTTTTTGCTGGATAAACTTACCCAAGGACATAATTTCAAAACAAAGTTGAAAAGTTTGCCCTCAGCTGCAGTCTCTTCTGCGTATCCTTAAAAAACTTCGAAAATAGTCCACTTTACCACGTGTTATCCTTAATTATCTCCTTTATTTGGTGCAGCCTAGCCATTAATGTCCCTATCATTAATTAGATACTGTCATGTGTGCTTGTTGTTAAGTTCCGTAGATGTTTGTCTCTACAAAACTTTATCCATGTTTTAAATTTTTCACTTCAAATTCTCTGCTCAGGTTTCTGGGATGAAATTTAGAAAAAAAGGATCACTAAGTTTCAAACATTCAAGAAACATTTCAAGGGTCAAATCCCTCAAGAGTGTCCTGAACATCAACATCGAAGGCACGAGGGCACGCCGAAAATTTAGGCGCGAGGGCACGCCAGCATCGAAGGCACAAGGGCACGCCAAGAATTTGGGCACGCGGGCACGAGGGCACGCCAACATCGATGGCACGAGGGCACGCTGAAAATTTGGGCACGCAGGCACGAGGGCACGAGGGCACGCCAACATGGAAGGTACGAGGGCACGCCGAAAATTTGGGCACGCGGGCACGAGGGCACGAGGGCACGCCAACATGGAAGGCACGAGGGCACGCCGAAAATTTGGGCACGCGGGCACGAGGGCACGAGGGCACGCCAACATCGATGGCACGAGGGCACGCCGAAAATTTGGGCACGAGGGCACGAGGGCACGAGGGCACGCCAACATCGAAGGCACGAGGGCACGTAGGGCACGTAGGGCACGCCATTTAACAGACTCCATTTGCCTTAGGTTTATCTCATTTCATTTTGAAAAATTATTTCACTGCAGTAGAGAAATTTCAAGGTCAAGAAAAACTTTATCCTGCCAGCGTTATTTGGCTTTCCTTGTTCATTTAAATTGTTGTGCAGGAGCATTATTATCGCTGTTGAACAGGAACAAATTTGTATAGTGGATCAAAACTCTACCGGTGCAGTGTAAAAAAGGTCCTAGATTTCAATCATTATAACCAGGGAGCGTCCGTGACTTCAACGTTCTGGGATAGACAACGATTGGCTGGGGACTAATTTGGTTTTTTCCACAAAAAGTTAAGCTTTGCTTTTAGTGTTACCTTGTGAATTATCCTTGTTAGCGACACAAACTGCGATTTTGATAATAGCAAAAATTGAACCTTGTGTATTCCGAATATCAAATAGAGCAGCTGATTAAAAACTACACGAGAGTCGCAGTAACAACAACCGAACTAGGTGAACAAAGTGTAAGCAGATCACTCATAGATCATTTCTCCACCTCCAACTTTGATTATTGGTTCCAGACCAAATATTCAAAAGATCGAAAAGCAGACTGAAGCTATGCCTAGTTTCGAAATAGGTGATAAAAAGATCAATATGATAACCGATACCAAGTATCTTGGAGTTCAAATTGATGACAAACTCAAATGGGATTGCCATATTGAACATGTTAAGGCTAAGACACTTCGAGCTCTCGGTTTTATTAAGCATGCCAAGAAATTTCTTCCATCAGATGATCTGCAGAAAATGTATAAAGGAATTGTTGAGCCACATTTCAGTTATTGCTGCTCGGTTTGGGGTTGTTGTAGTGAAACCAAACTTAATCCTCTCCATAAAAAAATCCTGAATAGAGCTGCAAGAATGCCTTACGATGCTTCTGCTGCCCCTCTGCTCCAAAACCTTGACTGGCAGAAAAGAAACAGCAACGCTGACCTATAAGGCATTCAACGCACTTGCTCCCCAATATTTAGGGGAACTTTTCTGTAAATGCTCAGAGGGCAGTGATGACATTCTTTGCTCCACCGAAACAAACTTGCAGATACCTCTGACAACAAGCACAGACCAAAAAGCATTTTCTTATCGTGGACCAAATATATGGAATGAGCTGAACAAGGAAACTGAATTGGCATCGTACCTGGCTACCTTTAAAAAATCCATATGAGAAGTACATTACACTTTCATTTTTAGTTCTATTATGCTCTTTTGTACACTGTATCATATAATTCTCTTTAATTTAGGCTTTTCTGTTTTTGCACAGGTCAATTTGTAAAGCAGTCATTTATTACTGAAATTTGTAGCCTGTTTAAATATTTTAAAATGAAAATGAAACTCCAAATGTATTTCAGACGCAGACGTCCTAGAAACGGGAATGGTGGACCCCTTTTTGGTGTACGGAATAAGGAAACTAAATGCCTGGCGAATAAAGCAAAAATGAGCAAAGCCAAAAATAGTCGAATCTCATACAATGAAGAAATACGATAAGCAATTTTCCAACACGACCAGCAACAAATAGATTGGGAAACCATTCTTTCCACTTTTGCTAATGATCCATCTACTGCCATGGCTAGCACATTTCAGGAGATTTGTGAAACGCTTTTGGATATACATGCTCCAATTAAGAAAAGCAGGTTAAGATAAAAATTTGCTCCTGTGTTAACTCAAAGTCATAGAAAATCGATGGAGACTACGGACAGACTCAAACAGGTAGCGGCAAATCTCCTGAAATGTGGTTAGCTTATACCCAGCAGCCGAATATATTACTAAAAATATTAGGTGCATATGGAGTCCTTCCAAACAGTTTTGCTCTCTGAACGGTCACCATTCAAAAGCCAGAGACGTAACCTGTGGTATTCCCCAAGGTTCTTTTTTAGGTCCTCTTCTTTTCATCATTCACTTGAATGACTGAATGACTTTGAAGTGTCTTAAACTCTCCCGGGCTAGTATCTATGCTGACGATACGAGTATAACAACAACATCGGAAGATTTAGCAAAACTTTTCGAGGACGCACATCAAGAGCTTAAAACTGAATTCATTATCACGGGACATGCTGAAACTAAGCAACTCTGACATAAAAAGAGTCGATAAGAGACATAAGACGAAATCCCTCGGAGTCATAGTTGATGAATAGCTAAATTGGGATGAATAGTTTACGCACCAAAGGTAAAATGAGTGGAAGACTTGCAACTCCAAACAGATTGAAAAATATCGTTCCGCAATCCCAACTGTGTAAATGTATACTATGCGAAAACTGTCTGGTGGCTCTTTGCCCCGCATAATTTTCTTGTCAATTGTAATACAGTACCCTGTCGCATAATTTTCATCAGAAAAGGACACCCTGTCGCAAAATTTTTACTGTAAAAGGGCACCCTGTTGAGCGGTACATCCCGTCAAGTCAAGTATGGGAGTACCCCCCCCCCCCGCGGGCTCTTGGCTCACAAAGCTTTTTGGGAGTTCGTGTGCGGAGGAAAGTCCTACGTTGGTATCTGCGAAGGAATCCATTGATCTCTTTGGCTTTCTTGTGACCATGACCAACCATGATAGCTATTTGTCATAACCCTAAAAACAAAAATATTCCCCCCCCCCCTTGCAACCCTCACATGAAATGTGCAATCCTTTCACACCGTCCCATCATCGTCTTGAAATTTACCTTCTTTAACTGCATGACAAATTGTAGTAAAACAAAACTGTAATGGCGGATGGTGAGTTCACAGCGGAAGTACAACAGCGGTGATGATTACTCTATTTTGTTGCCACTTCTAATCCAAATTTCATGTCACATGTGTCCTGAGGATGAGTTATCATATCAATTTTGTGTTGAAATTAGGACTGGTAGATCTGCTGCCTGGGCGGTTACAATCAATCAAAATATGAGGGCGTTTGAATTTTTAGGCCAATAATTTTTTGATGTCCACTTTGCCAATAACCTTTCCATACGATTTCGATGCAAGCAAGCACATACCAGAGACGAAATTCAAGTTGCTGTTCGTCGTGTTATTGCGGGGTTTTCTTATTGCTATTTTTTTGAAGTTGCAATTGATGATTATTGATTGATCGTTTGCGGCAGCGACGTTGGCGTTATATCATGATGGCGTTATATACATCTCATCACGACGTATGTATAGTATATATGATATAGCTGCTGGATAGAAGAAGCCACTTTGATGACAATGTTATCTAGCATGTCTGAAGAAGACCTTATTGTTGAAAGTGAGCATCTTTCAAGTGTAGATGGGGCTTTCCCAGCAAATGGCAGGAAGTCATCTTCAGCAGAAGATGCATCATTACTATCAGAAAAATTACAGAAGATCTCAGGGCAAGATTCTGTTGAAGAATGCTATAAAGAGGATGACTGTTTTCATGATGACAAAGAGAATAATGAGCACAATCCCCAACTAAAACAACATGAGAAGAATTTGTATCCAAATGTTCTTATATCACCATCAAGGGATCACTCTGACATAGATACTGATGAAGAGGATTTTCAAATGAGGAACACTACCACCAGTCACAAGAGGAATGATAGTGGACAAGGTTCCAGCATCACAGATTCAAATGTGAATACAATTCAGTCTGAACTGAAGCGACTTGAACTAAATGATGAGGAGATTCCTGGAGGTGATTTTGGTGGAACAGTTGCTGATAGTGTTTCAGTTGAATTTACCCAGGAGACTTTAGATTCTCCAAGTTCTCATCCTGAGTCAATGTCATTGACAATGACCTTGAAATCTGTAGAGTTAGATACAGATGTTACAGAAATCCTGGGAGATGCAAAGAATGTTTTGCCAAAGCCCAGGACATCATCTGGCATAAATGTATCATCTCCTGTCACTGATGTTGCTGGCTCCAGCTTTGATGATAACGATTTTACAGATATTCCTCTGGATTCTCCTGGGAATAAGCAGAATTTGAATACATTTGCACCAAGGCTAAGGTCAAGTAGCCAAGGAGGAAGTAACTCTTCAGAAGGTTCAGATGGTTTGCATAAGCCAAATGTTACAGACACCAAGCCAAAGTCAGGATTTAGGTAAACTGAATAGTCCAAGGGTGTGTTTGATTGGTACCAATTCTGAAAACGGTAGACTTGGAAGACTCAGAATTTGTGTTTGCTTGACTCAAACTGAGGTTTTGCAGGTTTGGCAGGCCTGCAGAACCTTGTGCTCCAAAAGGCAGAAGGTTTGGCTGACTTTGGAGAGATTCTTGATTTCATCTGCAGAACTCTGAAAAGGAGGCGGCTTTGCTCACATTGCCATGGTAGTCGGTAACTTTACTCTTTGTTACCAAGCATCAGACTTGTCTTTGTGTTTTTCAACTGGAAACCGTGTCTTGGCAAGGATAAATCTGAAACCTGCTGTTTTGAAAAAATTTGTGTTTTATTTGGAAATATGTTTCCATCTCTGCAATGTCTATTATTTTCTGAATTTGGTAGGTTTGGAATTACCAATCAAACACACCCTAAAATATGCACGTTTCAGCCTTACAAAGCCAGCATCAGTACAATAGATGGCTAAAGATGGGGTCAGGAATTCATTCATTAAGGGCCAGTGAATTAGGCATCAGATCTTTCAGATAGATTGCATTAGCAGGAGCGGATTCAGACTGGTTTCATCGGTTTCCGTGCATCAGTCAGGTTTCCAAACCAAAGAAAGAATGACGTTATTTACCAAAATTTTCAGAAAAATTAAAAAGCGTCACCCTTTTGCGATCTTCAAGCCAGTACAAGTCTAACAGTGAGATGTCTTTAAAGGTATGACACACTGTGGCTCATCATAATTCACTCCAAAACAATAAGAAATGTCATGATGACTGCACTGATTCTGCTTTATTTGACATGGTCCTCTCGGGGAATACGTCATGCGAAACTTGCGTAATGAATTCCGCATGTGATTTGCTTTGAATGGCCATGACATTTCAGATTGTTTTGATATAAACACTTTTGTAATCTGATGAGCCAATAAGGATTGAGTGAATCTGTGGAATGATTTCCGTGAATCGGTACGCAATTGTTTAAAATCAGTGAACCTGTTTCGATTAGGAAGTAAACCATTTCTGAAGGAAGTAAACCATGCTTGTAGAGAAAGTTGATAGCATTGAACGAGAAGAGAAAGATCTCTGCCGCCTGCACACGCTGCCATTGAAGAGGTAGGTTGAGGGAGGGGCAATGAATGTAAAAGAAGGATACAAATGTATTTGAAATACGATAAAATGAAAGAAAATTTTTAGGGAGCCCTGAAGGGAGAGTTCTGGAAACTTCAAAAGCCTAAGAAGTGGACTTGAAAAAGCAATGAATTTCGCAATTTTCACATTTTTTGTATGCAATCTTTGTTGATTTCACCTTGAAAACGTTATTGTGGATACTGGATACTCAACTGGAACAACCTTCATTTTTTGAAAAGGGCGTTGCCCATATTTTCCAAGAGTCTAGAGGGTGTGGTCATGGAAAATTTTTCTGGGGGTAGACCCCCTCATAGTTTGCAAACCTGTCAGAAAACCGGCCTGGATCCCCTCCTGATTAGATCGTTCCTCTGTTGCATAATAACTCAAAGAACTTCAAGTACTCTTCTGGAATCAAAGATTATTTTCTGAATTGCATTATTTTCTATATGTCTCAACCAGTTTTGAGGGTTCAAACATCAATATCTGCTAAGTTATGTAACCAAATAAGCTGCAGATTCCTCCCTACAATTTTATCATTTATACATGTATCTGCTTTTGTTTTGAAGATTTATTGTTTTCCCATATCAAGCAAGATCAATGATCACTGTAAGTTGTTTCCGAAAGAATCCAGGTGTTATTTCACTTGCAGGAAATGATTATGATCCTAAACTAATCAAGGTGGCAAAAATACCACATATGATATCACTAACCTGAAGTTCCTTTCAATCAATTAAATCAAAGATGCATCAACCACCATTGCAATCTACGTTTTTAAAGATTTGGCTCCTATGCTGGACCAGAAACTTTTGATTGATTTTATTGGTTGATTTACCATGAAATGCAAAGGATCATATCATTTTGGAAATTTTCCTTGAGACCAGTTTTAGAGAAATTATCTATTTGCTTCTTGCGGAAGTCTGTGTTAAAAATGGGTGGCAAAAGTCAGCTAATGATTTCCTGTATAATTCAGACCATGTGAGCACCTTTTTCTTATGTACATTTTTCGCCAAAATAACAAAAACTATCAAATATTAATACAATAAATCTATTTAAAAAGAAAAGAAAAATCTAATAACAGGCGTGTGATATTAAAATATATACAGCTATCTAAATTAAAAACACCCTTAGGTAAAATGGCAGGGATAGCATTAAAAGGTCAGTGTGACCTTGATTCCATAATGGTCCCTCCAAAGGTGTCAATGAAAGAAAATTTTAATGGAGGAAAAGAAAATTCTAGTAGATGTTGAAATATTTTTATTTGAACCAAGTCAGTAGTAAAAGAGTGTGTGAGGTGTTAATAATACACATATACATCATCTTCCTTCCTTTGTATATCTTTGAAAAAATTTTCTTTGATCTTATGTTTAAAAGTGTTGACATTGTTGGTAGATTTCAATTCTGATGCGAGACTGTTCCATATTTTTGGCCCCTGGTAAGAAAGACATTTTTGGCCTGTGCTACTCTTACAAAAAGGAACGTTTAGTCTAAACTTAGACCTTCGCGTTATTCGACTTTGGTCGGCTGGATGGAATACTTCGTCAGCATAAGCTGGGGCAGTTCCGTTGAAAAATTTCATTATATTAACACAGATATTTTGAGAGCATTTCTGAGCATATCTTGAGAGCATTTCTGAGCTATATACATATCTCTTCTATCCACCTTGTTAGCGTGCCTTGATTAGGCTTTTGAAAACAATACAAAGCACATCCAGAACACAGGTTTTGAATTTAGAATTTAGTCCTATAAAACAAGATACTGTACATTGCATAGTCTGTGCCATTCATCTTCAGGTTGTTTCGAAAAGATTCAAACAAGTCATGGAAACTCTTTGGTAACCAACCAGTCAAAGTGCCAACAACTCCAACAGAAGATAAACCAATGAAACTTATCTCAAAAGCAAAAAAACCAGTTGTTGCATCTTCAACTACAGCTCTAATTCTTGAAAACAGACCATCCAACTTGCCCCCTAAATCAGCAAAAGAAGAGCTGCGGCACAAACAGTTGTATGAAGAGATGTTAAAAGGAGCCAAAAAGAAGGAAATGGAGGACCTCAAGAAAGAGCAAAGTCTTATGAAACAGCAACATAACTTGGAGAAAGAGATAGTTTCCATTCAGAGGATTTGGAAGGAAGAAATTATAAACAATTGGGATACAGTGTAAGTATTTTTAATAGAATCTATTCTATTTTATTCTCTTCTACAAAGAATCCTTGATCAGTCAATCTCAGTTGCAAATTTTTATCTAAGAGATTCAGTTGATTGGAGTTGGAGCTTCAAATGGCTGCTGTGCACTTTTGCAAATTATACATCAAAATTTACAAAATTATGTGATATTTGATTCAGATTCTATTTTGGAACAACTGAAAAGTTTATTGCCACAAATAAACAAGGCTATTCCAAGATGCTATTCTTTCCAAAATACTTCAGGTTGGTTGATCTATCATTGGTTGAATAAAAGATATACTCCCACCAGCTGTGCAGGTCTTTGATACTTTATCACATCACATCAGATAGTTCTTACAAATTCATTAACATCATGTTTAAACTTCTCAGTCTCAAATGTCTGACGATAAATTTCCTCATCACCAGAAAGAAAAAATATGGTGTTTGCTTTCCTTCAAAATTGATTCACAATGAGATTATGCCATTCTGTAATATGATTTTTATCTCTGGCTGCGTTAGTAGAAAAGCAGTTTAGACCGGTGGCTGGATGGGGAGCATTACCACCTAGAAGGAGACTTTATGAGACCCACTTTTTCTGGGGTAGTTTTTGGCGTAGATTTCGAATTTGAGTGTTTATCAGGCCTTTTGGGGGGCTTTTCCGAGATATGGGGGGTCTAAGTCTTTTTTTGGGGGTGTGCCTTTTGTTTTGCCATATACTTCAAATTTATAAGCAAAAACACTTTTGAAAGCAATTTTATCAATTAAACATATGCAAAGTGTGTTGTTAGTTCCCATATTGGCTAGTTCCTACTTTTGGGGGAGGGTCTGGGGTCATTCCATATCAAGTCATCAGATTTTACTCAAATTTGTAACCCACCATGAAGAATATGGATGGTTTTTGGATCTTTTGTCAAAACAAGTTAAGAAAGATACCCAAAAAAAATTTGAGATCAATATCTCAAGCGGTTGTAGATTTACGGCCAGTCAAAAATCACCCCATTTTAGGGCGTGGCCCCACCCATATTTCACTCGCGCACATATCTTCTAACTTCTAAGATCTCTAAAAAGAATCTTTTATATCCTATGGCTCTGAAAATTTGCACCATATACCTTTTGATAGTGAGGAATCCAAAGATCTTAATTAAAACAACATAAAATGAAAGCATCTGTATGATTTAACACCATTAAATCCTTAAATAGTTTCCGGAAAATTTGTGACCTCTTCATTTTAAGCCAAATTTTCTTGCTGTCTCCAAAGAGATATGACAGTTTGCTGTATACCATTTGAAAGAGCACTCTTTGAACCGTTAAAGACACCAAGGAAACCTTTTGTGTATGGAGGAGGCAAAAAATAATCAAAGTTGAAAAAACCCTTCTTTTTGCAAAAATTTTTCTTGGCGCATTCAATTTTTGGCTGCAAAATGTCACTTGTGCTTGCTATTCTGGCCTCTAGAAGTCTGAAAAGCCTAACAGATTGATGGGATCTGACATTTGGATCCATTTCTAAGCATGTAAGACTTTCAAATTATCCTCAAAACAATGTAAAAATATTTGATTACGTAAGTTAACTGTTCTTGGAATTAACAAAATATATCAAATATGCACGATGCTTTACAGTGCTTTACAGATGGCCAAATTTCCAAGATGACGTCACTTCCATTTTACTTATTCTGGTAAAGAATCGAAGGTGTTGCATTACAGTCTATCTAAGCACCAAGGCATTGTGCAACACTAAACAACTTATACCTGCAAACGTTTCAAGTTTATATACCTAGGCTCTCTTACCTTAGGCATCATTTTCGTCATTAGATATTTCATCGTAGGCAGTGTCCCTATTCGCAGTTTCATTGTGAGATCGTCCTGCTGAATGATGGAAGTTGATGACTGCCTCCCAATTCTAGCCATATTGGGTTGCGTGATGCGCTTGTCAAGACCATTCCTGCGTGAGGAGAGTAGTCATAGATCTTTGACCGTTCCAACCCCCTTGCAAAAGTTCAGCAGAAGATTGTTTGATGGGTGTCATCTACGGAGGTGTTATGATTTTCTCCTTAAAAGGGGCAGTTAAACTTCGTAAACTATGCAATATTGCATTTTCTGGGGCATCGGCTGACAAACCAAGCTCTGCACAGGTAAAAAGAACTCTTAGGTGCTTTAGGTATTTTCCAGCATACCTTCTTTCCTTCTCTGAAGAAGGACGAAATATACCCATTTTTATTGTGTGAATGGAAGGAGAAGAGATTGTTTGATTTTTTCATTGCAGTGCCACCACCTATGCGCATTTTCTGGTTGATAATTTTAAAATGATAATTTTAGTCCTGGGTATTGACTGTAAACTGCATCCTCAAGGAAGATCACAGTTTAATACCAAACTGGTTTCCTGCTGGACGCACAGTAATGCTACCTAAGACTGATGTGCTAAGTAACGTAAAGGAGCGAAGACCGATCACATGTTTGAATACATCTTACAAGATCTACACAGGAATCATTGGAAAGTACATGAGAGAACATGCGTGCAACAATGGAATTTGGGACGAGGGCCAACTTGGTGGTGTCGAGGATGTCTTAGGTACCGTGGACCAATTGATGATAGACAACTGTATCATGGAAGAGGTGAGAAGACATCGCAGAAACCTTGCAGTTGCTTACTACGATTACAGGAAAGCATGTGACAGCGTCCATCACGATTGGATGTTACGAGTCTTTGATTGGATTGGAATTCCAAATGAGATGAGGTTGGTATTGCAAGAGCTCATGAAAAGATGGAAGACAAGGTTAGAAGTGTGGGACGACAGTAAAAAGTGTGTCAGCAGATGGATAAACATTTCTTGTGGTTTCTTACAAGGAGACAGTTACTCGCCAGTGGGCTTCTGTTTAACAGAGATACCGGTATGCATCTTACTGTCCCAAACGAGAGGATACAGGATGGGTCCGCCAGGGGAAAGAGAAGTAAATAGAGCTCATAGTCTCTTCATAGATGATCTGAAGGTATATCAAGAGAGCCATCAACAACTAGTAGCAGTGAATGAAATGTTGGTCCAAGCGAGTCATGACACAGGTGCTTGCTACGGGATATCAAAGTGTGGAGAAATAGTATTCGAGCATGGAAGGATGGTTAAAGGTGAAGGACTAAATATTCTAGAGGAAAGAATGAGGGCATTAGACCCCGATGACAATGATACCTACAAATTTCTGGGGGTAGAGCAAGCAGAAGGAATCAGAGTTAAGGAAGTGTTGGTAAGGGTTAAAGCCGAGATGCAGAATAGGTTAAGAACATTGTTGAATGCGGAGCTTTATGATAAGAACTTGATTCGGGCAATTAACAATAAGGTGATGCCTGTAGCAGCTTACGTAATGAATGCATGTAACTTTTCAACAGGAGAGCTTGAAGAAGTAGACCAGATGATAAAACGAGAGCTCAGAAGTAACAACATGTCAGGACGACAGTCAAGTGAAAAGAGGTTATATTTAAAAGAAAAGTTGGAGGACGAGGATTGAAATCTCTAAGAGTTGTATACACGGAAACTAAGATCAGGGTGGCTTGCTATATGGCAGCATCAGACAGCAGATGGATAAAAGTTGCATGGAAGCAGGAAAAGTCAAAAGAATACAACTCCCTGAAAACTGCAGCCGAGGAAATGATAAGTGAGATTGGACACGCATTGAAGTTTAAAGATGAAGGTATAGAACTAGATGGAGAACTGCAAATTGGAAACTGGAGGAAAAGTTGGAAGAAGATCAAGGATGTTTTGAAGAAATGAAACGAAATGTTTTGGATTGAGAAATACAAACAAAAGCAATTTCAAAGCGAGACGTTTAGCAAGCAGGAAACAGAGTGTCATATGTGGCTGGAATGTAACTTGGATCCTAGGAAAACGGCTGCAATAGTGAACTCACAAGAACAGATGGTTGAAACGAAATCGTGGAAAGTTTCAAAAGGAATAGCAGATGGAGGAGACATGTGTAGACTATGTTGGTCGTTTAGAGAGACAGTTCATCATTTGCTAGCCGGGTGCCAAATATTAGCTGGCAAAGAATATTTACAACGTCACAACAAAGCATTGATGGTTCTCGCTGTTGCATGGGCAAAGAAGTATGAAATAATCGATGAAAACATAGTGTGGTACAAAGAGAAATGGGAGAAAGGAAAAGTATTTGAAGATATGAAAGGGAAATTAGTATGGGACTTTGAGTACAAATTGAGACAAAGCAGTTCGGCTAGAAGACTGAAAAATACTGACGACTGGTATAATGGAATGGATCTTGGAAAGCTTGTGGGTCTAGTGTTCATTGACCTTAAAAAGGCATTTGACACTGTAGATCATGACATTCTCTGCAAAAAGCTTGAGCTCTACGGTGTACAACAACGTGAACTCTCTTGGTTTAAATCCTATCTAACGAACCGGAAACAATTTTGTAGGGTTAATGGGGTAGATTCCGAAATTGGGGACATTGAGGTTGGTGTTCCACAAGGTTCATGTCTTGGCCCTCTTCTCTTCCTTGTCTACATCAATGATCTCCCACAAGCAGTCCTAGATTCCAACGTGTCCATGTATGCTGATGATACCAGTTTGTGCTACCAGTCTCACGATATGACTCGGCTGAATGAGGCTATCAACAGCGATCTTAGAAAATTGGATGCTTGGCTACAAGGCAATAAGCTTTCCCTGAATGTAGCGAAAACTCATTCTATGCTTATTTCCACCAAGCAGAAACACAACATTCTCCAGGGTCAAAATGAAGACTTGAAATTGAAAATACGTGATAATGAGCTTGAAGTAGTCAAAAAGACAAAATACCTCGGTTTGCAAATTGACTGTTCTTTGGATTGGAAAGAACACATCAAGGCAATTTCTGCCAAGGTCTCAAGGGCAGTTGGATTTCTAAAACATGCCAAATCTTTCCTTCCGAAAGAAACTTTGCAAACTCTTTACAGGGGTATTGTGGAGCCCCATTTTCGATACTGCTGCTCTGTCTGGGGCTGCGCTGGTTCAACTGAAATTAATCAGTTACAAAAACTTCAAAAGCGTGCTGCTAGGATAATAACGAATAGCAGCTTCGATGCCCCAAGCAGACCTCTTATCGAAGGACTGGGATGGAAGACCGTTGACGAACTAATAACGGGCGAATCTAAGACAATGGTCTTCAAGTCCCTGAATGAGCTGGCTCCACAATACATGTGTGACCTCTTCACCCGAAATTCGCTGTGCTCATCATATAGCCTTCGCAACACGGGGACCGACTTGAGGTTACCGATGAAAAGGTCAAACAATGGCCAGAAATGTTTCTCCTATAGAGGTGCTAAACTATGGAATAGCCTGCCAGCCAAGTCAAAGCAGGCAACTTCTCTGTATAGTTTCAAAAAAACTATTTAGAAACAAACACTTTTTCCTTTCGATTTTACTGTAAATTTTGAACATTATTGTATATAAGTTTTAGATATTGTAAATAAGGTTTTATAGTTTAATTAGATCCATAGCTTTTTCCTTTTGTATTATATTGTAACTAATGTTTTTATCGGAGGGCCCCTTGAAAATCAACTTGTTGAAGGGCAACCCTCCTTAAAAGAATTAAATATAAATATATATAAATATAAAAATATATAAAATATAAAAAAATATAAATATAAAAAAAATATATATAAAAATATAATATAAGACCAGACTTAACACTTGAAGATAAGGAAACAAAAAGAATATGGATTTGTGACATGGCATGCCCACAGGAAAATAACATTGAAGCTAAGGTGAAGGAGAAATTGGATAAATATCAGCAGCTAGCCTTTGAAACAAGGGAAAATCGGGTTGGGTACAAAGTTGAAGTTATTCCATTAGTCGTTGGATGTTTGGGTGGAGGAATTGGAAAATTGCGGAAGAATGTTCAAAAAGTGATAGAAACTGAAACTGAGGCTGAAAGAATAGTGAAAGAAATGCAGAAGACAGTGCTGATGGACAGTGAATCAATTATGAGGAAAGTACTGTCGGGAGTGGTGCAACCGGAATGAACATTTGGAACTTACTGTCGTGTACACTGTAAAATCAATAGGCTAACAAACTTTGGTTGTCTTAATTTAGTGGCTTGAAGTAGCTTTTATGAAGTATAATAATGATAATTTTAGTCCTGGGTATTGACTGTAAACTGCATCCGGTTGTGGAGTTTCGACGTGGGCGAATGAGGCTACCCTTTGCCACATCTACCTCCAGGTCACCCTTGAGCAAGGTGTAGTACCTGTTAGCTCTCCCCGAGACCATGAAGTACCGGGTTGGCGTCCGGCGGGGGCTAGTCTGTCTTATGGATAAGGGGGACTCTTCAGCCTTGGTCGGCAACCCCCCTAGTGATGGTGTCACGTTAAAATAAAAACACCCGAGGGAAGGAAAACCTGGATAAAACCATCCTCAGTTTGAGTGCAAATGTCTAATGATAATTCATCAAACAACAACGTGAATGGCACCGGATTCAATAATGATGAAGGAGCCTCGTTCGGCAGGTGTCCTGTGGATGAGCAGCGCAGGCCCGGTCGTCAGCAAGCAACTGCCAGACAGAAATGGAGTCAGACCATCAACAGATTGGTAATGTATTGTAAATTCAAAAGTGAACCTAACGGAAGAGGATATCGAAAGAGAATGATGGAAATATGGAGAGACAAAGGGGTATTTGAGATTAGGGAACAGAGATTGATGGATCAGGCACGAGCAATTGTAGTTAATCAATGGTTAACAGATGTAGAACTTGAAGAGATCAGGAGGGAAATCGAAAGAGAAAGTAATGACGTAACGTTGGGCATGAATGACCAGGAAGAAGGGACACACCTTGAAGGTGGACGAGAAACACGAACAGAAGCAGACAGAGAAGACATGATTGGAAATGATAATGATATTATTGGAGGATTTGATCTTAGGGAAGATGTTATGTTGAGTGAGGAAGAGACGAAGCAGCTGACTATCATATGTACTTTTTATAGGGATAAGAAATATCCACTAAAAGTGGCATTTAAAACGGTGAATAAGAAGAACATACAAAGTGAAATAAAAAAGCTGGAAAATATTATCAAAAAGGTCATTACATCCACCATATCCGAAACAAACAGATTTATTATTGCATTGATATGGTATGTAGCCCATAAAATGGGCCTGAAAGAAAGAGACCAAAGACCAAGGAAAGATCCTTGGTGGAAGCGCCGTATTATCAACGATATCAAGGAATTGAGGACAGTTGTTAGTCAACTTGAGAGGAGACAGAATAATGAAATGCGCAGCAATAGAGCAATGAAATATATCGATGATAAGTACAGGGTTAGAGAAAAAGGAGTTAGCGTAGTGATAGAGGAATTGAAGCAAAGGGTAGTGGCGAAAGCTGCAAAGGTTAAGAGGTATGACGCCAGAAATGAACAACAGCGTCAAAACAGGTTATTTGAAGTTGATCAAGGACGATTATATCAGGAATTAGATGGAAAAGATAGAAATGAAATTCTTATCCCGGATGCAGGTGAAGCACGAAGCTTCTGGAGCTTAATATGGGAAAATCCAGTAGAGCACAACACTCAGGCTGAATGGCTAAAGGAGATCAAAGAGGAGATGCCTGCATTAAACCATAAGCAAGAAGACATAAAAATTGAAGAAGGAAAGTTGAAGGAGCAGTTAAAGAAGATTCCAAACTGGAAGGCCCCAGGGCCTGATGGAGTGCAGGGCTTCTAGATCAAGAACTTGAATGGTCTCCACGACAGAATCGCTGAGCAACTCAATGAAGTAGTTAAAACTGGTGTTGTACCGACATGGATGACAACCGGCAGGACGATTTTGTGTGTGAAAGACATCAGCAAAGGTAATGCTGCTGACAATTATCGACCGATATCATGTACACCACTTATGTTGAAAGTTTTGACTGGAATTGCTGCAGATCAGATTTACACATATATGGAAGAGAAAAAGCTATTTCCAGATGAGCAAAAGGGGTGTAAAGGGAAGGCAAGGGGCACAAAAGATCATCTACTTATTGATAGAACCATCATAAAGAATTGTAAAAGAAGACATACAAATCTCTCCATCGCTTGGATTGACTATCGTAAAGCTTACGATATGGTACCACATTCGTGGATAATAGAATGTCTTAACATGATGGGAGTTGCAGACAATGTCAAAGACCTAGTAGTAAGAAGCATGCCTAGTTGGAAAACGATATTGACAGCAGGGAAAGAAGAATTAGGTGAAGTAACTATTCAGAGAGGAATCTTCCAGGGTGACTGCCTGTCCCCGCTACTCTTTGTGATTTGTCTTTTGCCAATGTCGATGATACTTAGAAAGTGTAAGGCTGGATATCAACTTGAAAGGGGAAAACTAAGGTCAATCACCTCCTTTTCATGGACGATTTGAAATTATTTGCAAAGGATGAAAATGAGATCGATTCACTGGTAAGAACTGTGAATGTTTTCAGTGAGGACATAGGTATGACGTTTGGAGTTCAGAAGTGTGGAGTGGTTGTAATGAAAAGAGGAAAAGTTGTGAAAAGCGATGGGATACAGCTGCCGAACGGTGAATCAATCAAGAGTGTCGGTGAAGAAGGATATAACTATCTTGGTATGCTAGAGATAGATGAGATTATGAATCAAACTATGAAAGAGCTTGCACAAAAGGAATACCAACGAAGGTTGAAAAAGATTCTTAAATCAAGACTGAATGGAAAGAATATAATCATTGCAATAAACACGCGGGCTGTGTCATTGCTTAGGTATGGAGCTGGGTTGATAAACTGGACCAAGAATGAACTACAAGAACTTGATAGAGAAACAAGAAAGAAACTGACCATGTATGGAGCGTTCCACCCTAAAAGCAATGTGAATAGACTGTATCTAACAAGGAAGGAAGGTGGAAGGGGTTTGATTGGAGCTGAAGAGACTGTGCGAAGTGAGGAGGACAGTCTTGGCTGGTATGTGATTAACAACGACCACGAAATAATGAGATTGATCGAAAAGGAAGGAATATTGAGATCAAAAGAAATCAAAGACCCCAAAATATGGAAGCAACAGAATAAAGAAAAGCATAAGAGTGGTTGGATGGATAAACCGCTACATGGGCAAACAGCTGATCCTACAAAAGATTTAATGGACAAGGATAAGAACTGGAATTGGTTAAAACATGCAGGATTAAAGAAAGAAACAGAGAGTATTATATTTGCAGCGCAAGAGCAAGCAGTGGGAACAAATTCCGTAAAGAACATCATTTGCAAGGAAAATGTATCAAAAGAATGTAGACTATGTGGAAAAGCGGATGAAACGATTGCGCACATTGTATCTAAGTGTCAGCAACTAGCGCAAGTACAATATAAAGGCTGGAGACATGACAAGGTAGCTCAAATTGTCCACTGGAAGTTATATCAAGAATTTGGGTTAGACCATGGAGATCGATGGTACAACCATAAAGTAGAAAGTGTAATCGTAACAGAAGACTTAAGATTATTATGGGATTTTCTCATACAGACAGATCATCGACTGGAGCATAGTCTTGCTTTTGAAAACAGAAAGAATCGATCGTGTTTGCTGATTGACATATCCTGCCCCTTCGATACCAGAATTGAAAGAAAAGAAAAGGAAAAAATTGAGATATATCAAGACTTGAAGAGAGAGATCAAGAGGCTCTGGAATGTAAGAGAAGTCAAGATAGTACCAATAATCATTGGAGCTCTGGGAACGATTGGAAAGAACTTTGAGAATTGGCTGAAGAAAATTGAAATAGAATGCAACACGGAACTTTTACAGAAAGCTTGCCTGTTAGGAACTGCAAAGATACTAAGAAAAGTACTGGATACCTAAAGCCGAGGGATTTGGCCTGCTATCCAGCAGATAACCGGCAATCAACATCACCGCCGAGTGAACATTGAACAATAATAATAATAATAATAATAATAATAATAATAATAATAATAATAATAATAATAATAATAATAATAATAATAATAATAATAATAATAATAATAATAATAATAATAATAATAATAATAATAATGATAGTAATAATAATAATAATAATAATAATAGTAATGATAATACAGCTAAGTATTAGCTAACTAACTACAGCTAATTAAAGCCAACTATTTACCTATTTACATGATAAGTTCTACAAATACAAAATCGTTAAAATCAACTATAAATACCCCAAATCTGCGATGTATATGTTACAAATTCGACAGTTGCAGTCCAGTCCTTTCCAGCTCCTTAATTGTCTTTTGAATACTGCAAGATTTTCTGATTCTTTCAAACTTTCTGGCAATGCATGCCAAAGCAGTGAGCTTAGAAATGATGCAGATTCGATTCCGTATGTTGTTGTTCTGGAAGAGACACAGAATTATTTCTTTCTAAAAGGGATTCAAAACAAGAGTGACCATCACTGTGTGCGATCCGTAGAGCTCGTTCATGAGTCTTGATACATCTGTCATGAAACATCCAAATCAGAGGACAGTAGCTGAACTGTGACATGACAAACGTATTCATCATCAGAACTATTCTATCTGTATCCATAAACTTTGATATCCGCGCTAGTGCATGACGTTTCTGACTGGCCTTCTTACAGAGAGAATCTAGGTGGTTTTTGAAACTAAGATCTTTGAAACTTTGAAGCTGGCTCAAAGCAGACTAAAGAAGTGGCTGACTTGTAACCGTTTTTCTACGGAATTAACATAAATATGCTACAAGCAATTTTTTATTGATTTCACGTTCAAAACGTTATCATGGATTTTTGCCATCGCTTATGTAAAAGGGCATTGCCCATGTTTCCCAAGAATCTCATGAACAACTTTCCTGGGGGCTGCGCCCCTAGACCCCGTTGCTTGTTTGTAAGCCAGTCAGAAAGCTGGGCTGCATCCACCTGTGAATGTGCGATTCTTTCTCAGAAACTGACACATCCTGGAGAAAGAAAGGAAACCAATATATTAATAACCAACACCATTTTCAACAATCAACAGTTTAAAGAAGGTGACTTTCATACCATAGAAGATGCATCAAATCACAGTAAGGTTGATTTATAATCGACCACACCCAATGAACGCGCCCTTTTTGGCAGATTTAAGGTTTACAACCCCCTTCCTCAAGTTCCCTCGTGACGGCCCTGAGTTTGACCATCAAAAATTATGCCACATCAAATTTGATTTCCTTTGAAATGAGCAAGCAACAAAAAGGGATAATCTTTGTTACCTTGAACAGGAAGCTATCAAGGAGCTTGCCCCGTTTGAAGACTTGCTATGAGGGGCTGTGATTTCTTTTGTTTCGATCGTGACACTGTGTTATAGAAACGGCTTCCAATAATTTTTGGTGGTTTTTGTGTAAATAATTAAAGAGAGGTAATTGCAACGTTGTTGCACAAGAAAGCCAGAATCAGAGGTTGCTTAAAAGCCCAGAATGTCTCACTTCCTTGCGCTCCTGACTTAAAAATTTTCAATAAGATTTCAAAGTACGAGTTTCTACAATATTAGCAAAAGAAGTAGTTTGCTGCTGATGGACTTGCATACAACAGATGAGAAAGGATTTTGTGACAATATAGATTATTAGTATGTACTTGTATATTTTCTGACGAGATGCAGGTATGTCCCATGACTCTTGTGCCTCGTAACGGAGAGGAGACCTCGCATCAAACTCCTTTTTTAATGGTCGAAATGGTATATTGTCGGACGTTGAAGGGAGAGAGAGAAAGCTATGATTTCAATGTGTAAAGAAACCTCGTTAGGGTTATACAAAAAACATCGATTCTTGAATTGTTAAAGTAACATTAAATTTTGTCTTGAAATGGAAAATGTTCATGGAAAATATCTTTACGGGTGCATTTCTCTATGTTATGTTGTTTTGACGAGCGTGCTCCTTGTCCTGTCTAATTTGGTCTTTGGAAAATTATCCGATGCTTTTTAGATCGATTTCGGATTGAGCAAGACTTCTCAAGAAATTGCTGACAATCGGAATCTACTGGGTGCCTCAAAAAATTGTTCGACGTTTGATTAAATGCTAAAAGATTACGATACGCTGAATGAAAACTTGGTCAAGTAACCCCTTTCCTGAGATTTTAGATTAATTTTTGACACCAGAATCTTGCAAATCCGCTAAAAATTCATGGAGTTACGAGCCTTTGAAGTTCAAGTTTGCGCGAAAACTGAAACCAGAAACTTCGAAATGGCAGTTTTGGTAAATATCTCATAGCCCATCGTTTCTGCTATTTCTCAATTGTTTCAGGGCGAGCCAAATGGGATTTGAACAGGTTTTCGATAACGTAACTCTCAAGCATATGGATGCTTTCAGGAAACAAATTCAATCTCACGTTGATGATGTTTTGAACCACTGTTTTTGGACATATGCAACGTTAAGCAAATTTTAACAAGGATCGTAAGGATCTAATTACTTTGGAAGTATATTTGGTTTGCTCTGATATTAACGACCGGCATGACATTAGACAAGCTTCTTTTACCTCGGTCTGTGAGGTTTTTTGCAGAACAGGTAATCTGGGGGTCTCTAGTTTCAGCTATCTTATCTTTTTTATCTTTGAAAGCTCGCAACTCAGTGAATTTTCAACCGATTTGCAAGATTCTGGTCTCTAAAATTATTTCATAATGTTACGAACAGGTTTACCTTCCCATGAGTCTGTTCATGTTATCGTTATTTTTCAATATTTAAAGGAAATCGACACACTTAAGAGCTGGCCCGGGCCAGATCAAAAATATAATCTATTGTACTCGACAAGTAAGACGCATCCGGTTTCATTGTCTGGCTAAAGAAGCAATGGATTTGTGGGCGTTTCTCTAGCCTATTTATAGCGGCTACGAGATATAGCTATGTCATAGTCTGTCTGCTCCCTTTAATCTAACGTCGAACAATTTTTTGAGACAGCCTGTAGGGAATGGAAATATTGGATAAAATTGTCAATACTATGTAGAATTTAAGCTACATTTCAATCTTCGAAATCGAACCAATGTGCGATTTATTGTGACCTGCTAAGAACAGGTTTTATAACCTGTCCGTTTCATTTTCATTTCATTTCATTTTACATATATGAGGAGGGTAGCCCTTCAACTAGTTGATTTTCAAGGGGCCCTCCGATAAAAACATTTTATTACAATTTAGAAAAGAAAGTAAAAAGCTATTAAATAAATTAAGCTTTAAAACCTTATTTACAATGATCAAAACCTATTTACAATGAAGTTAAAAATTCAAACCTAAAATCAAAATGAAAGGAACATTTTTAAATAGTTTTCTTGAAACTATACAAGGAGGTTGCCTGCTTTGACTCGGCTGACAGGCCATTCCATAATTTTGCATCTCTATGTGAGAAACATCTCTGGCCATTTGATGACCTTTTCTTCGGTAACCTCAGGTCGGTCCCCGTATTACGAAGGCTATATGATGAGCAGAGCGAATTTCGAGTGAAAAGGCCACAAAGGTATTCTAGAGCCAGTTCATTCAGGGACTTAAAGACCATTGTTTTAGGTTCACACGTAATTAGTTCGTCAATGGTCTTCCACCCCATCCCTTCGATAAGAGGTCCGCCTGGGGCATCAAAGCTGCTATTTGTTATTATCCTAGCAGCACGGTTTTGAAGCTTTTGCAATTGATTAATTTCAGTTAAACCGGCGCAGCCCCAAACTGAACAGCAGTATCGAAAGTGGGGCTCCACTATACCTGTGTAGAGAGTCTGCAAAGTTTCTTTCGGGAGAAAAGACTTGGCATGTTTTAAAAAGCCAACTGCCCTTGAGACCTTGCTAGAAACTGCTTTGATTTGTTCTTTCCAGTCCAAGGAGCAGTCGATTTGCACACCAAGATATTTTGTCTTTTTGACTACTTCAAGATCATTGTCGCGAATTTTCAAATCCAGGTCTTTATTTTGACTTTTGAGACTGTTCTGTTTTTGCTTGCTGGAGATAAGCATGGAATGAGTTTTCGCAACATTCAGGGAAAGCTTGTTGCCTTGTAGCCAAGTATCCAGCTTTTTGAGGTCGCTATTAATAGCCTCATTCAGCCGAGTCAAATCGTGAGACTGGTAGCACAAACTGGTATCATCAGCATACATGGACACGGCAGAATCCTGGACAGCTTGTGGGAGATCATTGATGTAGATGAGGAAGAGAAGAGGGCCGAGACATGAACCTTGTGGAACACCAACTCCTATGTCCCCAATTTTTGAATCCACACCATTAACCCTGCAAAACTGTTTTCGGTTGGAAAGGTAGGATTTAAACCAAGAGAGTTCACGTTGCTGTACGCTGTAAAGCTCGAGCATTTTGCAGAGAATGTTGTCATCAACAGTATCGAATGCCTTTTTAAGGTCAATGAACACCAGCCCCACAAGCTTTCCAAGATCCATTCCATTATACCAGTCGTCAGTATTTTTAAGTACGCATGTTACTGTTGAATGAAGGTGCAAAAAGCCGGATTGGCAAGATGAAAAGTGTCCATTATCATTCATATATTGGTACAGCTGATTTGTTACTAATTTTTCAAAGAGCCTTGAGATGACAGGCAAGACTGATATTGGTCGATAGTTAGACTTCTAAGCCTTATCTCCCTCCTTGAAAATCGGAGTAACTCTAGCAACTTTCCATGAGTCGGGAAAACGACTTGTTTTCAATGGATGTATTGAACAAGAAAGCAAGCGAGTTTTCAATAGAAGGCAGCGCAAGCTTCAAAAAGTAGCTAGAGATATTGTCAGTCCCAAAGCTCTTTGCTGTCTTAACGGTGGCAAATGCATCCCTGATCTCCTGCACTTCTATAGTCCTGAAACTGAATCTTGCCCTACGTTTGTTAACTTCATAGTCACCTTCAAGAGGGGGATTTGGGGCTGGATCAATTTTGTCAGCAAGATCCTTACCTACTGAGCAAAAGAAACTGTTCATTGCATTAGAAATATCTTTTTTATGAACAGTTTCGGAACCAGACTCTTTAAGACAATCAATGTTGCTGGACTTTGATCTCTTATTGAGGAGTTCATTGATTGCCTTCCATGATTCTTTCATGTTACCTTGACATGCAGAGATCTTATTAGTATAGTACTGCTTCTTTAGTTGGATATTTAGGACATTGGCCTTGTTACGGACCTGCCTATAAGAGTCCATGAGGAATCGGGACTTTCTTTTGGCAGCAGCCTTTTTTAGCTTATCCATGGTCTGCATTAGTTTCTTCAGGTCCTTGTCAATCCAGGGGCAGTACTTCTCTGAAACACGCATTACAGTCATTGGGGCATGTTTCTCTATGATCAAAGAAAATAGGTTTGACCAATTGCTCACAAGAACATCTATGTCATCAGTTGCAGTAATCATTTGCTCCCAACACATGCCAGAAACATCAGCCAGGAATGCTTCTTCATTGAAATTTTTCATCTTCCGAGTTTTGATCATTTTATGGCCTTTTTCCACTGCTCCATTGAATTTTCGAATGCAGTAGACCATATATGGTCACTCAAAGAAACTTCATACACTCCGGATTTTACAATGTTTCTCGCACGTGTTGTAGCAATATGGTCAATAATGGAAGAAGTAGTTAGAGTGACCCTGGTTGGTTTATCAATAAGCTTTTGAAGCTGAACAACTCATAGAGATCAAGCATGTGCTTTGAATTGTTATCTATAGGCTGCTCAGCTTGTTTTGGAGTGAGATCACAATTAGTGTCCCCTAAGAGGATTATTTCTTTGCCCTCTTTGTCTAAAAAAGAGAGAACTTTTTCCAGCTTATTGAAAGATCCAACGGGATCACTGGGTGGACGGTACCAAGCAAGAACAAGAAAGGACTTGCTTTTTGGTGGTTCAACCTCAATACAGATGAGTTCCAAGTCATCAGTAGGGATATCAAGACGACGTTTGTGCTTGATAGAGTCCCTAATATAAATGGAAACACCCCCACCATTGCATGTCCTTTCCAGTCGTTCTTGCTGGTAACCAGCCACACTAGTGAGCTCTTTAGGGAATTCTGGATTGAGCTTAATCTCATTCAAGGCAAGGATATGGATCCCAAGATTCCTAATTAAAAGCTGAACCTCATCTAGGTAACTCCGGAGACCATTTATATTCAGAGACGCAATTGCCATGCCCTTCTTAAATCCTAGTTGCTGATGAGACCCATTCGGCACCAGTAAAGAGGGTGTAAGATTATGAGGCGAACCTCCCTGCCCCTGGGAGCATCCCTTGCCCCCATTTTTTGCCGTTGTATCGAAATATTTGGATTTGGTTGATTGTGGACTTATGAAACGATTTTGTTGTCAGGAAAAACACAAAGAAAGTCAAAGACCTTTGGTGGAATGGCTTACCTTCGTCTGTTAGAGGAAAAGTGTGGAGACTGGCCATTGGAAATGATCTGCATGTAACACCAGGTGAGTTTTAGTTGCTTGCAGCTTCTTCTGTCATTGTCTTTTCGTAGGTATTTCCTGATTTGATTAATTTACTACCTTACAATGAGATCTACACACAGCACTGTCGATTGGGAATCTTGTAGCATCATTCTGAAGAGTTGATTGTATGTTTAGTGACAAGTGCAGAAACTGCATAAGGCAGTGTTTTCTTCTAAACCACTTGGTGAGGAAATTGACTTAAAGATCTTAGTTTAATCTATAAGGCAAACATTTTTTCATAGATGTGATTTATGGACATTGTCTTGGCTACTCAACACGTGTAAATAGCTACAGTCCATTGGATCAATGTATGGTTCTTTTGATAAATCTCATCATGCAGTCATCCTGATACTCATGTATTTTATTGATTAAAACGATGCGCATTTTTACCGCAGTTTTGCTTCAATTATGGTTTAGTTAACTTTTGAGAGCCTTCTTTTCATACTGATTTATTCTTGGCATTTTGCAACATGTGCTTTGTTTTTATTAGATCCAGTGATTCGTTTGATTTTCAGCATGAAATTGGAGAAAAGCAGTTGATGACTGCAGTTACTGGTGTAACCAGCCATTTTATCAGATCAAATGAATGAAAACATATCCACTGTCTGAAAAATTATTCTGTACAGCGACCAATCTTTGAATGTTAAGTCCTTCGAACTTCAGATGCGAAATTTCCCCCCGATTTCAGTAATTGGCCAAGAGCATATTTCTAGATTTGCCCAGAACAAAGAAAAATGCATCGTTCGATTGCAGCTAGATTTTCGCATTCATTGGTGCATAGCATGGATTTCATCAGAACAAATTTCCATTTGTAGCATAGTTTCTTTGTCATTTGTAAGCAAAAATGTATCTGAGCTAAGAGAACATCTTTTTCAAAAATTTAGCAGTGAGTTAAATTGATCGAATAAAGTACATTCCCTGGAGAAAGACAACGGGGATGTGCCTGGCAGAAGAAAAATATGACCCTGTCGTGGATCAAATGTTTGAAAACATTATACCTGTCCCGGATAATATCGGTCTCTTTTGTAAGTTATTTCAACCGTTCACGTCAAAATTGTCCTGTCCTGAAAAAGTACTTTAATGGACATACCTGTACTGGTGACAAGATATAGACAGTACGATCCTGTCCCGGAATTTTCAGCTGAAAATGAGCCCAATTGGCAGGCACATCCCCGGATATTCAATGTATTATGTAAAGTCCCCAGGGTATCTCTTTTATCGGAATCACGCTGAAGAATGTTTTAAGGAACCTGTATGAGTGCATTGAGACCATGATAACGCTTACCATCACTTAGTTTAGCACTTAGTTTAGCATGTCAGTTGAAACTAGGTGTATCCATGCTCATTTTTTACATAAACATGCGACTGGCATTGAGCAGCATGTGCTAGTCCATTCCCATTGTCCCCATATATCCCCTATTTGATTAGCTACAAGAGAAACAACTACCGCTACGTTTTAAGCCGTGGAAATGGCAGTCCTTTGTTTGAATGTTACCTTGGGTCCAAATATTTCTTCCTATGTTTTAGCTGATTGAAAGAGTTGTTGAATATGGATTTCCCGAAAATATTTAACTCGAGGAGCCTTCGTTAAAGGAGAATACCTAGTGACAAGTAAAAGTTTAATTCCTTCTATGTTCTTTATCGTTAAGTGTGAAGGATTTACAAACACTGTTCGGACCATAGGACCATGTCGTAGGAAGAATATTTTCTTTCAGTATGCAAGATCTTGTTTTTTATAGGCACAACGGATAAAAATTATCTTTCGAGGGGGGGGGGCACAATTTATTTCTAAGGTTGCTGAAAATGATGCACTGTCTGGTTTCACGCCTCAGTTTAAAGAGCCCAACCTACTTCCTAGTAACGCATCTACTTCTCGAGAACACATCAAAACTGAAACTTCTCATTGCAGTGGATAACCGCAAAGTATCACCTTTTGCCTCTATAGATCTGTCTGCAGCTTTTGATACTGTTGATCATTCAATCTTAAACGAATTGCATGAATTTGAACCGACAGAAGACAGGTTTTTATTGTTTTGAATCAAGTGGCACTAGAGCTATTGCAGGTTTAATCAATCAAAGTCGGAAATACTCCTGTTGAAGTTTCTTCTCATGTCAAATGTTGGGTGTCTAGTTGGACATGAAGAAGTACATATTAAAAGAGTGCCGGATAGCATCTCTAAAGTTATCTAACATAAACAGGATTCGTATTTTTCTCATGATTCGCTTGTAAGATGTCAGACTTGTAAATGCCTTGTTATTATCACATGCGGATTAGACTGTTCGACCTCTGCGGAATCATGTCCAGAACTCTGCTGCCAGGGTCATCCTTGGTCTTTCGAAATTGAACATGTATCCCTCATTGCAAAGAAATTACATTGCATTGGTTGCATGTTAAATACAGAATTCAAGTCAGAGTATTTAACCTGGATTTTGTATCATTGCACAATCAAGGACCAAGATATATTTATGATATACTCGAGGTGAAGGAATCAAACTAGACTAGTGTTGCCCATTATGGCCAGTGCCCCATTAGGGTGGATTTGCAATAGCTGGTATTTGCTATTTTCGTCGCCCATTATGTCCCTTAGTTTACCAGGGCGCTCTAAAGTCACCTCAGAACATCGAAACAAACATATTATTCCAAAAAGTGCCAAATTTGATGAAAATGTTACTTTTTGACTTGAACAAGCAACGAAATCCCCATAAATGCAGCGCTATATTTTTTTTATCTTTCATGTTAGAAACGTACGCCAAACTCGTCCTTACATGCGTGACAAGGCTGGATTTACAACCAGTCAAAGCATACATTTCAATAGCCGAAACTCAAAGTTTTGATGAAGTCTTTTGAAATTTTGCGCTCAAAGTGCCAAATTATTAACAAATGACAGTATTAATATTTTTCCCCGTTACAGTTGTTCACCGGAGAGTAGTGCAACTTGCTTGCCAGTGACCGAATGGGTGACACTAGATAAAATTCCGTTTTGTACCCTCATGCTCAAAATTATCTAAAATCAATATGTAAAGTTTATGTGGAAACTCAACATTCTCTGATGTTTTTCCATTAGTTGATGGTATAACCTGGCTACTCTGTGTGGTCATGCCTTTGAGAATCCAATAAACGAGTTTGCGACAATATGGACACAATGGGCGACACCACTCTATTCTTTGCGATCTACGAATGGCATCAATCTGCAGAAGCATTATGAGGACAGAGCCATGTCAGTCTGCGCTCCCTTGCTTTTGAAACATACTGCCAGGCACTGTTAAAGCCTCTCCTACCTTCGATATTTTTAAGAAAAATTTTAAACCCATTTCTTTAACATCGCTTTTATTTGAACAATACTCCTTGGGATATAGTTCATAAACATTGAATTCAGCCATTTTAAAGAGTTTTAACATGCAAAACTTTTTATCTATGATCTAAATTTTCAAACAAGTCAAATTTTTTAGCCATCGTAAAGCCACATAGATAGATTGTTTTCTATTAGTATGTGCGCTGTAAGGGTGTACATTTCATTTTGTAATTTATTGTTCAAGGAATCACATTTAGATATGAGTAATGCTGACGTAACTCAAGAATATTTGTTAAAACTCCAAAGCAATTGAATATTCTAATTATAGGAATGCGACTGTGCTCCAGTTGGGTTGATTAAATCCGAACAGTTCAGTTCAGTTCAGTTCAGTTCAGTTTCATATAATTCAAATTCTCTACATACAATTTACAATTCTACAGTACATACAAATAACTAAACTACATGATTTGAATACCTATTTTTACGAAAAAATTAATACAATGTTACAGAAAACTAAATACAATATACAAATACGAAGAGAAGCTAAATAATAAATTGTATGTAGGGAATTACTTAAAGGAGGAGCTCTCTCATTAGGTAAACTAATCGAGGAGAGAGCCCCCCCTGTTCTAATATATAGTCAGGTAAATTCATTCAAGTTTAAATAGTTTTCATCTTCAGTACCTAAGTTACAAAGTAGCACAGATTAAGATTTACCGGTCGACTTTGCTCAATAAATAATTTTTCAGTTTTGTTTTGAACAATATTTTTGATGAGGCATTTCTGAGTTCCACACTTAATGCATTCCAGAGCTTAGCACCAAGATATCTAATAGACTTTAGACCATATTGAAGACTGTTTTTTCGAAACATATATAGGTCACCTTGACTGGCCTGTCTTGTGGAATACTGATGAACAGATGAATTAAGTAGGAAAAAGTCATGAAAGCAAGTAGGTGAAGATTTATTAACAGAATCAAAAACAAAGGTTAAGAGTCGGAGTTCAAAAAGCTCAGAAAGTTTCAACAGTTTAAGGTCATTGAAGATTGGAAGAGAAGGAGACATACTAGACTGAAATGAGATGGCTCTGACAGCTTTCTTTTGTAATTTGAAAATTGGATCAATGTATGATGCATATGTTTGACCCCAAACAATCAGACCATATTGTAGGAAGGACAGAAACAAAGCATTGTACAAGCAAACTAACACATCTAATGGAAGTAAGTTCCTAATTTTGAAAAACATTCCACATGTTCTAGCTAATTTTTTAGAGAGTTCACTAAGATGATATTTCCAGCAGAGATGCTCATCTAGGAGGATACCTAAAAACTTAACAAACTTTACTCTTTTAATCTGTTTCTTTCCTATTTTGATATCAGAACCAGAAGGAACATTAGAAGATGAAGAATGAAAGATGATGTAGTTAGTCTTATCAATGTTTAATGATAGTTTATTAGCATCAAGCCATTTCTTTACTAATCTCAGCTCTTTGTTGACAATCTTCGTCAAGTTAGTTAAATCTTTAGATTCATAGTAGATGTTTGTGTCATCAGCAAAGAGATAAAAAGTAGGTCTCTTAGAAGCATTTGGTAGATCATTGATATAGATAAGGAAAAGTAATGGACCTAGTACATAACCTTGTGGTACACCACAAGTAATTGAAAGTAAGTCAGAGTTACTTCCATTAACAGATACATATTGCTTTCTATCAGATAGATATGATCTAAACCACTGAAGGGCACATCCACGTATACCATAATGTTCCAATTTTGATAGCAAAATTTTATGATTAACTGTATCAAAAGCCTTTTGTAAATCAATGAAAATACCACAACCAAATCTTTTATTGTCAAGTGTATTTCTGATAGCTTCTGTTAGACTCACAAGGGCATGATCAATTGAGTGGTTTTCTTGAAAGCCAAATTGTAAGGAATAAAGAATGTTATGGATTTCAAGAAATCTATAAAGTCGTCTATACATTAGCTTCTCAAATATTTTGCTGAAAATAGGTAGAAGAGAAATAGGTCGGTAATTTGAAGGCAGCTCAGGATTTCCTTTTTTGAAAAGAGAAATAACCTTGGCAATTTTGAGTTTATCAGGGAAAATTCCAGACTGAAAAGACTGATTCACAAGAAGAGCAAGGAGTGGTGAAACAGAGTGTCCAATAATTTTAAGTAATTTTATTGGTATACTATTAGGGCCTACAGATTTGGACGGATTTAAAATATTGATGAGATCATTAACTTCTAACAAAGTAACTGGAGAAAGGAAAAGTGAATTACAGGTTCTGTTAGATAAGTATTCAAGAGGAGATTTTGGAGTTAGCGGAATTGTCTTTGTTATACCATCAGCAACATTGACATAAAAGTCATTAAAAATGTTAGACATTTTAGAGGGGTCTGTAGTTAAGTTTCCATCTTTACCTCTGATTTTGTTGATTGAAGAAGCAGTGGAAGACTTATGAGAAATTATTGTCTTGATACCTGACCACATAGGTCATAGTAAGTTCGAGGTTCTGTACTCATTAGCTACTGAAAGGACTAAACCTGCTTTGGTTGGCCTTGCTGTGAAAGCACCATTTTGATATTTTTGGTAACATTAAATTGTTGTTGTTGTTGCAGAGCTATTCCAGATACTGCAAGCACACGCTGTGGAGAAGCTGTTGTCACAGAAATATCAAGAACCAGTTGCTACTTTACATGACAGTGAAAGTTCTCTTGTCGTCAGCAAAGAAAATACTGTGGGACTGATCTCACTCGATGTTGCTCGCACGTTTCCAGCTCTATGTATCTTCCAAAAGGTGAGTGGTTTCACACTTATTGCAAATGTCAAGGGGGAGGTGTTTTGAGACAACCGATTTAGAGCATTGTTGTCATTAGAAAGCTGTGCCAGGTTGTTCCATTTAGTTCAATTGTATAAATTGATAATAATAATAATAATAATAATAATAATAATAATAATAATAATAATAATAATAATAATAATAATAATAATAATAATAATAATAATAATAATAATAATGATTATGCACGAATTTTTATACAGGAATAACCTATCAGTACGACAAGCATACTGTTATCATTAGGGTCCTGTGCTAAAAGAAAAGAAATATACAATATAAGTGGAGAAAAAATAAGCAAAGAACATATTTGAATACATTTGTATAAATCATTTACATTTGTTTTGGATAAAATTCTAGAGTCCCAACTGTCTTGCTAAGATAGGAACTTTGTTATAAACGTTTGCCGCAGTCACAGAAAAACTTTTCGATCAAATTCTGTTTTCATCCTTGGAACCTTTACAGCTAGATTGTTATTTCTTGTATTTTGACCGTGTTCCTTTCTTTCAAAGTAACTTTTGAATGGGTCACAAACATTGTCTTGGAGGCAGTCAAATACAAATCTGCACACTTTTTTCTTTATTGCACACTCAATGGTAGGAATCCGCAGGTCTGTGCTTGGATTGGCTTTTGATTTTATGATATTCCTGCTACGTTGTTCAATTTTTCGAATCTGTTTCACTCTTGAATTTGACCATCCCAGTACAACTGAGCCACAATACGTCAAAACAGGCATTATCATAGCTCTATAAATCTTCTCAGCAGTTGCTGAGTCGATTGAACTTCGAATACGACGAAACAGATTTGCTTTTCCAGCTGCTTTTTTGTGAATTGCATTAAAGTGGGATTCGAAATTCGGAGAGGGATCCAATGCTACGCCAAGGTATTTGTAGCTTGTTGTACAATTTATACAGGCTCCATTAACTTTGATGTTTAGTTGCCTTCCATCAACGAGGTTTAATCGCTTTGATGTTCCAAAAAGCATCGCTTCTGTTTCCCCTATTTTAGATTCATTATTAATTCATTTTCACAAAAGCATGTTGCCAAACATTGGACATCATCGTTAAGATGATTTTCGATGATGTTGAAGTCACTGGATGAAGTAAAGATGACGGTATCATCTGCATACGTAATGACTTTTGCGTGCTTCAGCGTTCTATTTGCGTCGTTAAAATGGATAAAAAATAGTAGAGGTGAGCCATAAGCTGCTTGTAAAACATCCTCTCTAGGATTTTCGATAGTGTTGGAAGAAATGATATTGGTCTATAATTGTCAATAGTTGAGTGGGAACCAGATTCGTTCAGGGGAATCACCTTGGCTACCTTCCAGTCTGTAGGTACGATTCCAGACTTCAGGGACAAATTTATCACATATGTTAAGGGTTTGGCTAGAATTGGGGCTGCATCTTTTAACATTCCTGGGGGGAGCTTGTCAATCCCAGTTGCCTTGTTCCGTTTCAGTTTAGTTAACTCTTTCTGTACTGCTGCCTGGCTTACTTCTTTTACTACGAATCTACCCTTTTGAGACATGGCGCTTTCCCAAGTGGGTCTCATCCAAACAACGTCTCGAAGTAGAATGGATTTAGATTTTAGAATTTTTGCTACGTTAGCAAAAAATTTGCAGAAGCTTTTTCTGCAATTTCCTGCTTATTTGTGGTGTTCGTCCAATCTAATTCGAAGACAGTTCCTGTATTAGACACGGAAGATTTAGTGGGATATACTTTCTTGATTGCTGCCCAAAATTTGTCAGGCGTATTTGCACTTTCCTTCAGCAAGTCTCTGTGGTATTTATTTTTACACTTTTTCACTAAACTGATTACCCTGTTTCGTTGACGTTTATAAGAGGACCAGTCAATCTCAAGGTTTTTCCGGCGTGCTTTTGTCAGCAGCCTGTCCCTTAGGTTCATCTCTGATTTGACATCATTTGTTATCCATGGGCTTAGTCTCCCTTTGACCTTTTTGGACACCAATGGGGCATGCTTGTTTATAGTATTTCTCTAAGATTTTGCCATGCTTTGTTCACACAAGTTGATGCGAAAACATGCTTGAAGTTTGCAGACTGTAAATCCTCACAGAATTGGCTAGGGACGTAATTTCAATAATTTCTACATGTGATAACTTTTGGTTGATGTTTTATATCATGGAGCTTGCGTGCAAAACCAATCAATTCGTGATCACTTAGTGCAGCTAGGATTACTGTAATTGAAACAATATTTTGAGGCTCATTGCTACAAATCACATCAATAAGAGTTTTGGTTTCTTTTGTAATTCTCGTGGAAGTAACTAACAGTTGTTTCAGGCCATAAGATAATAGTAACGATTTCAGTACTTGGTTATTAGATTTCTCCAGGTAGTTACAGTTCCTTAGAAGTAACCACTATTTGCATTCCAGAGCTGGTCGCGCTCCTACCATCAAAAGGAGCTGGGTGTTGTATGCAAAATAATCCAAGTTGAGCTTGGAATTCAGCATTCTAATAGACATTTTAGCTATTTAACAAAAGATCCTGTATCGAGCGTCTTATTTCTTTGTATCGAGCGTCTAATTTTTTTGCATTGAATTGGATGATGTTTATGGCCTCAAATTGAGACTCATGACAAGACAGCTTCAAAGTGGAGACTAATTTAGGCCAGGTCCGCCGTTTTATGACGCGAAAAATAAGATCGCTACTGTCTTAATACGGTCGACCCACGTGCCTATTCTTACCGTTTTCTTACTGATTAGTTCAAAGTTCCACTTTTTGAAGCGAAGCGACCTTCGGCTTTTCTTTCACGTTCGAAGGATAGAAGACAGTCAGTTCAGTTCATTTCATTTTGAAATTCCACTACATACATCCTTTATATACAAATAATTAAACTAAGTTACAACAAATATAAATAATGACAAATGCAAATTACAGCAGGTAAAAACAGAAACAATTAGGGTGTGTATAAAGAGGAATTCTTTTAGAGGAGGAGCTTTGTTAGTAGATAAACTAATCGTGGAGAGAGCATTCCCTATTTTAAAACCTATTAATAAATTGATTGGTGACAAATTACCATGAGTGTTTGGACTTTCCCCGGCCAGACCAGACCGCATCAGACCCCCGCCCACTCCGAAGTGCCACAAGACCCCCCGCCACCAGCCTCTCCCAGCCACCACATGCGCTCCCAAGACACCCCCGCCCAAATCGACCCCCGCCATCCCCCACGCACCACCACCCCACCCAGCACAATGATCCAGCTGAAGGCAAAAATACAAAACATCGGAAAAATCAAATGTCGAACAGTCGATATTTCTTCGCATTTTTGTAAGATTTTAGTCCGTGTTTTGAGTTTGCCTGGTTGTGAGTTCTTATATGAGTGAAAATAAGCACATTACGTAAAAACATTGAACGATACAAGGAACTGCATTTTCAGTCTAATTTTTTTGTACGTTGTTCATACGAGAAGCTTGATTTAGTTGTGTTAGAGCCTCTATCGCTATTGTGCACATTCGAAAATTCTAAATATGTATCAAAATATCGTTCAATTTAGATTATTTTCAAAATCGCTGAAAGGTGTATCCAGTTAAAAGTACATGGTGTGTCATGTAACCGCCCCTTTATCACACCAGAGATTAGTACTGGGCGTTTTTAAAGTTCAGGGAACCACAATTATCTGGGCCAGAATTATTTGAATATAGGATGGAAAGATAGGATCGATAGCAGCTATTCCATGTTAATGACGTTTTTTGAAATTCTACCACATTGCAGTTAACGGAAGTTGTTCATTTTAAATATGTCGAGATGAACGGTTGCTTGGATCTCGAGATATTCTTTTAAAGTTCAAACTTAATCAGAAAGTGTCTAGACAGTCTTCTTGAGGCGAATTCTTATCTTCTATGGTAGGTGTGGGTTGTTATGTTACAGATAAAAAATTTGCTAGAAGGCTAGATTAGTGAAATATCGGTAAAGCTTCTGCAAAAGATTCCATTAATTATTAATCTTATCGAGAAGAGCCAAATATTTCTCTCCACAATACTTTTAGAATTATCACTATGCTCAAAAATTGACGCTGTGATGTGAAATGTGCTCGTTGTCTTCTTTTTCTACAGAAGTTAGTTTGCGCTATTGTAGAAATTGGAATCGAACCCTTCAATCAATTGAACATTATTTGTAAGATGTGTGAAAGGCAGTTACCAAAAAGTCTGCAGCGAGGTAGATTTGTCACCATAGTTTGCACTCATCTACTGGGTGTCCGAAAAAAAGTTCCTGCGTTTGAGTGAACACAGAGAGGAGAGTTTTGAATATGACATTGTCTGGTCATTCTGTTTATTAGCAAGACATTTCAACTTACAATTTGGAGTATCGTAAGAAGGGATTAGTAATCTTGAAATGGAGTTATGAGCTTTAACATTTCATGTTCATGTTCAAGGCAAAACCAGGGAGATTATACGCCTTCCTTCATCATTGCAAGGAAGGGGGAATCTCCGAATGAGCAACATAAAGGTGGATTCACAATTTCATTCGCTACCTTGACTACGAGCAAGACTTCTACTCGTTGAGAATATTGAAGAAAAGTCCGAAAAATGGAATCCAATTGGTGTCGGGGGAACACACCACGTTTTTACTTTTTACCACTCCATTTGAGCTGCACGAAGCAGGACAATGAACTGTTGCATACTATGGCACGTCGAGCAAAGAATTGAAAAAGAAACACTATTTTTTGAGTTTAAGAAACCGTGAAGCCTTAGAACAATAAAACCTCCATTGGAAATTTCAAGTTAGGATAAAACAGCAATAAAGGCAGCAACATTTCTTTCCTGAGACAATCAACAAACTTTTTGGAGCAGGCGGCTCTCACACAATCAAAAATGATTCAAACCTAGCTTCTATTCAATACAAATCGACGTTTTCCCTTGTAAACAAAACAATTTCTGCTCGCTCGGAAAATTCCACTGACTGGAAAATGACCTTTACTTTGAATGTTCTCAGTGACCAGAAGGCTTGTTCGTTGTTAAGATAATGAATGCATCATCAACTCAGTGTTGTGTTGGTCACTGAGGGGGTCCCCTTTCACCACCATGAAGTAGAACGCCGTACAAATCTCTCTGGTTTTGTCTTGTCTTGAACATGAACATGAAATGTTCGAGCTCATAATTACATTTTCAGATGACTAATTTTCTCTTACGATACGCTAAACTATAAGTTGAAATGCCTAGCATGTAGCTAGAGTGAGCAGAAATTGTCAGGTTCAAAACCTTTTGCTCTGTGACCGGCAGAAGTTGTTTAGGACACCCGGTATGACAGCCACAAAGAATTGGAAGAGATCGTGTTTCACAGCTTGATTAATCGATGGAAAGTGGAACATAATGCTTTTTTCCATGATTTCATTAACTGTCTATGGGGTAATGTTTTTCTTTCAAATATTTGAAACATAACTGCAAAACTGCACAATTCACAAGAAGTTGTATTCGAAATGGACAAAAAATGATTTTCGGGTGATTTGAATGGATTTTAATGAGACTTACCACGAATCAATTACAATAACTCCCAACGGACTAGAGACTCCTTCAGAGCTCAAGGTCAGATCGATCTTAAGGTTCAAAGTCTGCTACTCAGGGTCTTTCGATTGATGTCTGTTTGACAATGACTTGACAAATAAGGTAAACTCCGTGTAAAAATGCGTAAACGCTGCATTCCCAAATCTTCCCTACATTGGTATTTTCAGAAGATGAACTGTACGTTGTAATTTTTGCAGGGTGGACCATACTTTGAATCATTGCGTAATCTGCTTGGTGCATACACATGCTATAGACCTGACGTTGGCTATGTAAGTTTGACTCTTTAATGATTCACATCCTTGTTTGTTCGAAAGTTGTAGCTTAGACCGGGAATAACTGCAAACTCTGTTGGAAGTGTGACTATCTGAACAGTTAAAGACAATTTTACCTCTTAAGCATAGGTATTGCTGGACTTACGATGATGAGTCCCTTGTATCCCTGCGGTAAACCCTGCTCAACAGAGACTCGTAATAAAACAGTGAAAAAGCTGGCCCTGTAGTATGCATCATCAGTTGAATGTTGATGGAATCACGGCCTCGAATCTCGAATCACAGTCTCTACCCTCGAATATCTTCCGAATGTTTTAATTTTTCAATCGAAGCGAAAGTTCCATCATGATGTTTGTCACCACAGTTATTCCCAAAATCTCACAATCTGAGTGGTACTCCAGGAAGCTGAGAGTATGGGCCTAGGTAGGGCAAGGTTTTCATAGTAATGATATGCATCTCTGTTGTCCGAAGGGCCATTATGAAGTCAAAGAGCACGGGGAAACAAGGGGCTCCAGGTCAGAAGTCTAAGGTATTGCACGTGGGTTGGAACTACGAAACGATTATTGGGATTCTATAACTCAAAATGACTTTCTTTCAGCTGTACTTAGATGATTTCCTTTGGCTAAAATATGACAATTTTTCAGTCGTACCGTGTGAGTCAGAAACATCTATCCATTCTTTGAAACATCGAAATGTAAAGACTAAAACTTTGATTTGAAAAATTACATTTTTTTGCGTGAATGAGGACTTAAATTAATTTGGAGAATCTATTTAGACTTTCTTATGGTTACGGAAATTGTCGAAATGTAATTATGCTTTCCCGTTAGTGGTAAAGATTAGTATGTTAATATCTACAAGATAATGAACAGACCGCTTTTAACTGGATTTTAGCATCTCTAGGGATCGGAATTTTTAATTCAAGATGGAAATAATGCACCTAAGATTGTTAGAAAATCTCGAGATTTAGTTGAAGCCTCAGTAAAATGATGGAATTCAAGTCTTACAAATTGGTTGCATAGCTTAAGGTACGAATCAAACGATTTAGCCTGTTTTTGCTCGATTTCGAGCGAGAAATCTTAAAAATTTCATTTTCACAGATCAATGAGACAGTGAATAAGCAAAGAAGACAAACGAAACCTGTGAAGATCTTACCTACCTTCATAAAAAGGAACCAGGACGAAAAGCTGTTGGAAATTTGCCAATTGTTTTGAAGAAATCTGCTCAACAGTTGTTTGTGTATCCAAATTTGGATGCCGGTGAAGCATCGCATGGTTTTCAGGAGTTATGGCCTCTCCAAAACCAATTGGGCGCTAAACCTTATACAATGGAAGTCCTGGGCGAGAGACAATAGTAATAACAATAGTGATCATTGTATGAATGATCCCAGAACCCCAAATATCTGCGTATCCAATTGCCTGGGGAGCACTTCATTGTTAACTGATACTGGAGGTGGCGCTCATATGGGTGGATTTTTTCATCTAAGATTCCCTACACATGGATCTGGTACTAACTTTTATTCTGGAAGGTGGGTAGCTTTTCCGGAAATTTCTTATGGATGGGTCCCATGATGATTATCCGCACATAAGCAAATGAAAATCGCCTGATAGTTTGCTTCAGAAACGATGAAATCAAAAAAGACAACGTTTTGTGTCGCAGCTATGACAATGACAACATCTAGCCAGTCAAAGGTGACGAAATTTAAATAAGCCTTGCATTTTCAAGTGGAAAAAATTCATACAGATGGGCTGGAGATTTCCTGATATGCAAATGGGCTCAGAATTATTGAAAATTCTGTCATGCTTATGGGGCCTTTTGTCAAAGTCTAATCTCGGTCGCAATTAAGAAACCCCCTCTGAGTCAAAATGTCCTTGCCATTGTCCTACCGCGGTTTCCTTTGTTCAAGATTCAATGCCCTTGCGATTTCTATATGATGTGTAAAACTCTGCCTAGGTTTGTTTTCGCATAATTGTATAAGTTGTAAAATTCTAAAGGGATTTCGTCAAAAAGGTTTGATCATCTGACTTGAAACGTGTCAAACAAGCCTCGAAAGGCATTAACCTTGTTTGTCTATGGAAACGCTATATCTCCAAGAAAATGCGAGGTATTTAAACCGGCATCCAAACCTGGATACCCAAACACGTTGAGAGTAGATTTCTTCAGAATGTTGGGAAGATTTCTAGCGGTTTTTTCTCCTGGTTGCGTTTTATGAAGATAGGTAAAATTTAGGAAAATCTGTACGGATTTCTTTTGTCTTCTTCGCTTATTCGCCGTTTTATTGGTTTGTAAAAGTGAGACTTTGGAGGTTTCCGGTTACATGCTGCGAGCAAAAATTGGTGGAAGCATGTTACTCATATCTTGCATAGCTTATATTGTGCGATTTTTCAAAACTGTAGATATATTTTTCTGACTGCCGTGGCAGACATGCATTTTTAAGAGCTGCTTATTTGAAAGGCAGAGAACCGGTGCTTTGTTGCCAGAAACTATTCTTGTTCTCGCGAAAACGCTACAAATGCTTTCTGCACATTGTTCTACGCCAGTTTCATATGGCTCCAATTAAAAAAAACACACACACAATGCTAGTCTAGGTTAGGATGTTTGTGATTGGCATATTTTAGAATAGAACTTGGTATAAAAACTCTTGTCTCATCTTTCAGCTATTAACTGACGTTTTATACTCTTAGCTGGTCGATATAAAAGCTTCTGGCATTATCTGTCAAGACATGCCTTTTCAAAGAACTGTTCAGTTTTTTATTCCACAAGAAGACTTAAACATGAGACTTAAAATTCTTTTGAAGTTTTAAGATTAAGTAGAATTCAATATTTCTTGAGCTTGATATGTTGGGTCAGTCGGCTCAGAACTTTGTCTTTTTCCGATGTCAAATCCCGGTCACATTGCCCCTCTATCACGTCAGTCGTTTCCTATGTGGAGAGGTACCCTTCCACTTGTATAATCTTCTTCTGAAGCCCGCTTTTCTTCTATTCGGACTGTTTCTTTGAAGTCACCGCAAAAGCCACGAGTTGCAGGAAATTAGAGGCAAAAACCTTAAAGCCTGATTATAGGTTTGGCTGTAGTATCTTAATCATTTTCTTTTGCATATTAAAGGCTAAGATCATCGTATTTAACCAGCTCCAAATAGCAAATTCAGGATCAGTTAGGTCATCTCCTAGGTGAAAAATCCTCCAACTTACAATGTGTTTTTAAAGGATGTAAATAGTTTAGAGTTGGCTATAGATGATATCTAGTTCATCTAGTTCATTGTGGAGATTTTAATAGTTTAGAGTTGGCTATGAGTTTAGAGTTGGCTATGGATGATATTTTTTTCATTTTTCAATTTAACATCATTTAAAGCTGGTTACTTATAATAGCTAATACCATCAATAAATATCAACTAATTCAACCCAACTAACTAGAAGTATTTACATAATATCAAATAAAATACAAAGTCCTATTTGCAACATAATTCAAGACTGCAGTTTGCCCCTTTCTAAGTTTTCATTTCCTTTTTGAAAGCTGCGACATTTTTACATATTTTCGTATCGTCACTGAAAGCATTCCATAGGATGCTGCCTCTGAATGTAAGAGAATGTCTGCCAAATGTATGAGTTTTCGTTTAAGGCAATTTTACCAAGTTTTTAATCCTCAGATTGTATTCAACTTTCTTAGTGCTTGAAAGATCCCATAGATAAGATGCATTCAGCGAATTTAGCGTTTTGAATGTCTCTATCATTAGCTTTTGAAGATTCTTAACGTGTATTGTTGTGTCTGCCTCTCTTTGTAGACACACATCAAATGACGCACCGTTATCCTTACGGAGCATATCTGGTTTATCTAGTTATTTTTTGAGATATCAATAGTTTAGAGTTGGTTATGGATGATATGTAGTTCATCTCGTTCATTTTGGAGATATTGATAGTTTAGAGTTGGTTATGGATGATATCTAGTTCATCTCGTTCATTTTGGAGATATTGATAGTTTAGAGTTGGTTATGGATGATATCTAGTTCATCTCGTTCATTTTGGAAATATTGATAGTTTAGAGTTGGTTATGGATGATATCTAGTTCATCTCGTTCATTTTGGAAATATTGATAGTTTAGAGTTGGTTATGGATGATATCTAGTTCATCTCGTTCATTTTGGAGATATTGATAGTTTAGAGTTGGTTATGGATGATATCTAGTTCATCTCGTTCATTTTGGAGATATTGATAGTTTAGAGTTGGTTATGGATGATATCTAGTTCATCTCGTTCATTTTGGAGATATTGATAGTTTAGAGTTGGTTATGGATGATATCTAGTTCATCTCGTTCATTTTGGAGATATTGATAGTTTAGAGTTGGTTATGGATGATATCTAGTTCATCTCGTTCATTTTGGAGATATTGATAGTTTAGAGTTGGTTATGGATGATATCTAGTTCATCTCGTTCATTTTGGAGATATTGATAGTTTAGAGTTGGTTATGGATGATATCTAGTTCATCTCGTTCATTTTGGAGATATTGATAGTTTAGAGTTGGTTATGGATGATATCTAGTTCATCTCGTTCATTTTGGAGATATTGATAGTTTAGAGTTGGTTATGGATGATATCTAGTTCATCTCGTTCATTTTGGAGATATTGATAGTTTAGAGTTGGTTATGGATGATATCTAGTTCATCTCGTTCATTTCGGAGATATTGATAGTTTAAAGTTGGTTATGGATGATATCTAGTTTTAACTAGTTCATTTTTGGAGATGTTAATAGTTTAGAGTTGGTTATGGATGATATCTAATTCATCTAGTTCATTTTGGAAATATTAATAGTTTAGAGTTGGCTATGGACGATATCTAGTTTAACTAGTATATATGATGATACAATATGATAATAATTATTATAATGATAATGATTATTGATAATAATGATAATAATAATGATTATAATACACGAATTTTTATGCAGGAATAACCTATCAGTACGACGAGCATACTGTTATCATTAGGGTCCTGTGCTAAAAGAAAAGAAATATACAATGTAATTGTATACAATGTACAATGTATACAATAACAGTGTAATTATTATATAAGATTAAAATATTTAACTATGATACAATATTCTCTTACAATTTAAAACCTTTTACATAATATCATAACCTATTCTAAATAAATGAGTCTTAACTACGATTTAAAACTATCAGTACTGTCAATAGCAAAGAATTTCCAACGGAAGACAAAGACTAGCTGTAGCATAGGCAAAAGTTCTAGCACCTAATTGTTTGTTCTTGAAGCGAGGAACCTTTAACAGCAGCCCATTACTCAGTCTGAGAGTTCTTTTAAGCATTTGCCTCGCCACCATTTCCTGTAAATACACAGGTAAATACATAAGTTGCCTTCCCGGGATGGATCCAGACCGAAAAGTGACTATGGTGTGCGAGCGCAAAGCACAAGTAGGATCCTAAATTGGAGGTCTTTTTTTGAACCGTGCCCTTTAGATCGTCGTAAAATTCTCATTTTGAATTAATGCTTGGAGAACTGAGGAGTAAATTGTTGTAAGATACCCTACTAAGAAAGTGTGTAGTAGCATTTGCTTTGGCTGGTAAGCAGCAGTTGCCCCACTTACGTAGATTTATGCCCGCAAAACACGAAGTCTTTGCATTCTGCATTGATTATCTGCTGTGTGGTGCAGGTTCTATAACTTGAACATTCCTATATCCATATTGATGTGAAATGTGTAGATTTGGATACAGCTGGAAATCGTCTATGATTGTGCACAATAATAAAGTTGGTTAGTTTCCGACATGAAATTTCACTTATGAACTGAACAGATCGAATGGATGCAAGGAAATTCGCTCAAATGTACAAGAGCATAGGATTTTAAAGAGAATTTAAACAATTGTCAAGAAATTTTTTGATTGCATATTTTGCAAAAAAGTAAGGGAGCCATGGCTCCCCCGGCCTCCCTTCATTGAAGGCCCTGACTTCAGTGGTATTCTTTATTTCAAGTCTTGAATTTTATATCGCTATGCGCTTTATTTCATTTTTACAAAAGTTGTCCGTTGATATTTCAAGAAATGTAAATATAGGTTGATTGTAAAGAGCATTTTTCCCCAAGCGTGAAAGTTTTTCCTAGCATGTAAACAGCCCTGCAGGGAAGAACATGCTATCGATTTATCAAAAACGATGTAAACAAAGCTAACCTAGAAGCCATTCCAATTTTTGCGAAGTACTCTAAAACTCCCCTTATGCTGTTAAATTTGCTCACAAACTCATTTGTTGATGAAAAGCAGCGATATCGTTGGGTGATAAGCATAAAATAAGACACGCAGTTTATTCAGGCGCTAAAGAAGCAACAATTTGATTTGATTTGATTTGATTTGATTTTATGATATTTATACAGGGTAAAAAATTCAGTTGTACTGTTTTACAATGTACCCTGTTACAAAATACTTACAAACGCAAAGGAACTATCTAAATTTACATGTAAATCCAAAATAAAACAGTTATTGACAAAGTGTATAAGAATTGTAGGTATGATATCGATATGATATAAGAGAGAATTAGCTAAATGCATGGTTTGCTATGCTTTTTTTGAACGTTTTCAAATGTTGGGGACAATTTTGATCCTAGGCTGAGCCGATTCTACATTGTCGCACCTTTAAATGAGAAGCATTTATATGAGAAACAATAGACGATTACGCTAAAGATGGCGGCGAGGAATTTTTACCGAGATACACTGCGTTCTTTAATCGAATTCCTATAGAATCGTTAAAGATTTATAATTCGAACGCGATGCATCTGGGTAAAGAAGTCCTCGCCGCCATCTTTAGCGCAATCCTCTATTGATTTTGTCTCTTTCCCGAGGGAATGCTCATTTACTTTTCAGTACTTGAAACAGAAACTAACACTCGAAATGCTCATTTCTGATAAACATTCCTTGTATTTTTTCATTTGTCTCTGATCAATGTTAACACTTTTTGATGAACGTAAAATTTTCCCTTAGCAGGTATCTAACTGGCATCCTTGTAAACGTCATTCATCATCCTAGAGTGATTAAGCATGGACTAGAAATCCTCATTATATCTTTTCGCATAATGTAACTTTCACGAGAGCAATACAGAAATATTAGTGGAAAAGTAATGGTCAATCTGATGACGGGGGGCTTTTTCCATATTGCCCAATGCAAGAAGTTAGTATTTGGTTCGTTGCCCGAACAGGGATAATGCAGGGAAATATCGCTCGTACTATGTGTAGTTAATTTCTATGTTGAATGTATTCGCTTCCTTAAAGATCAGTTTATAGACTGTTGAAATCCACGATATCATCTCAGTTATCTGCTTGTGATCGTATTGATGTATTTCTTTTCACAAAGGTACAAGGAATGTCATTCATAGCAGCCATGCTATTGCTGAACATGGACACTGTTGATGCCTTTATATGTTTCTCAAATTTGATGCATAAGCCCTGCCAAATGGCATTTTTCATGGTAAATCAACCAATGGCAAGTAACTTTCTTTTTTGCTTATTTATTGGGGAGATGAAGTGCTGACCCTATTGTTTTGGCCGATTGTGATTCAGCTTTGTTGAGAGTGAATCAACGGTGGGGCTCACACTGTTATGTGCAACTTTGCTATTGTTTTCTTTTCCAATTCTCAACCGTCAAGCTAATTTGCGTATTACGTCATTGACATAAATCGCTACTACGCATGCGATCTGGAGCCCTTTTTGGGGGATTCCTCGAGGCTCACTTTATAAATTTGAACTTTACAAAATTTCAAGGTGGTAAAATGACTGAATAAGGGCCTAAAACATAGATCCAACCATTAAGACTCTCATCACACAGAACGATAAGCAATGGGCATTTCACACATCTCTCAAGAGTTATCAGACAGATTTTCAAGGAAATATCAAAGATAGCATACAAGTCAAATCTCTAATAGGGCACTGGGAAACCCATAAGTCTTCCAATTTCACTCTTGTCAGCCAATGGTGTTGTCGTATTTCCGTCACATGACGGAAAGTAAGCTCTTGAGACGAATTTTCGGGTACCCTTACGAAAATCATAATGGAAATTCGAGTAGTAAAATACAGAGCTGGTTTTGCCATGGATCTATTCTACAGGCCCTACTCCAGGCTTGACATTTTCCATTTGGATGAAGTCTCATCAAGGATCAGTGCAGTGCCACATCGAATTTCATCCCCCCGAAAATGGCCCTATATTCAAATATCATTTGGGAACGCCTCAAATATGAAACAGTTTCCAAAGATTTCACAAGGAATCAGCTACTTTGACCCTTTGAGTAAGTTCCCAAAACCCTTGACGAGTTGAAGCTATTTGCTACGAAGATAGTTATTGGGCCTGCCTTCATCCAACCCAGAGTGCCATTATACCTTTTCAAATCGGCTTCATTTGCTGCAGCAAGATAGCACATCTATTCACCAACAACATAACGCCAATTTCCACTATTCTTCGCTGAAAAAGTGCCATAAACTTTGGTTAAACGCGATGAATTTCAACAACTCTTTGCTTCAAATTCCATTCCAAGTTTGAATGTTGTTGCAAACGGTGTGCGCACGTAGATAAATTTCTGTCATTGTCAAGCACTCTTGATGTCATGGTCAAGAGGAACGTCTTGTGTCATCCTCCACGAATACTTTGGCCTTCGATCAAATATGAAGAAGTTAACGGTGTTTGGGCCGGGCTATCAAAGTTGTCTGTGTTTTCTTAAAGAAAGGAAATCATGAAGAATGAATAATGAATGAATAATGAATTTGAATTATTCGGATGGTGGGGAGTCTAGGACACTTCGCATGCTCCCCTATAGACATGAACTCTAATACCAGAGTAATACCCTTTACATTCCGCCTTCTATGAAAAGAGCTCCTTTTCATGCTTTCGACTTCATTTGAAATATACGTTCACCTGACGAAAAATATTGCCTCAGAGAAAATGGTAGTGGAGAACCTTGAGTCCAAAGCTTTGGCACAAAATTTAAGATTGCCCTTGAAAAAGCGTTAAAGAATTCTGTGAGTATATGATGTAAGAGCCTTTGATGTTCGAAAATTCGAATGATAAAGGAATTGTTGAAAAAATGATTCGAATAACTGTGCAATTTGTTGCTTAGGCCTTCCAGTACCTTGTTCCGTAAAGCAATATTTTGCGTGCAGTTTCGATATTTTGCAAACAAGTCGTTGAAGTGAATTACGCATTGATTGATGTAAAATCCAGCTTAGTAACACTATTTTCGGGTCCCACCCCTCGCCGGCGAAGCCACTATAATCTCGAAGAATTTCTGTAAATTTCATTCATTGTGACGTCATAGCAAAATGGCGCAGAAATTGAAGAGAAACAACATTGAAGTTCAGGGTCTACGTGGATATTTGTCCTACACGAACTCTAAGGCCCCGTCCACTCGCATCCGGATATTTTTAAAAACGTCTCTTTTTTATCCGTTTTGGTTTAGCGTCCACACGGAGACGGCGTTTTCGTTTCGGTCACCGAAAACAAAGCCTTTCGAAAACGCTCTCTGGAGTGGATCTTTCTGAAAAACGTTAATTTTCCTGTTGTCGTCTGGGCGGTGAAAACGGATCTTTTCGAAAACGTTGACGTCACACCGTCGATTTATAGGCTATCTGAGCATGCGCGCGGATCAAACGATAATACTGTAAATAAAAGATTTAATTACCAATGTAGCATAATGTTAAAAACGCGACGTTTTGAGCGTGTACTCGTCATCAAGTGACTCGAAATCAGTCGAGCCGAGCAAAGAGAAGACAAGATCGCTGTTATCAGTGCGCTCGGATCTTTGGGGACCACGCAAGGGCATTTTGTTTATCTGTTTTCGGATTTCTGACATCATAAAGTTTTCGTGTGGACGGAGATATTTTCGAAAACGTTCCTCATGTGGACGTGAATAATAATAAATAAATAATGAAAATAATAACGAATTTTTCAACAGGATAAAAACTTCAACAATTACAAAAATTGCTGTTATCAATGTTTTTCCTGTAAAAAAGAAAGGTCCTTAAAAGAAAACAAATACATTACTATTGCAGGTCTAAAATGCAGATTTATATTATTAACATGGTAAAATCTTACACATATATATTGTTTATAGCATTCCTAAAAGTAAATACGTTGTCAGACATCCTTGCAGTACGTGGTAATTCATTAAAAGTCTTTTTTTTTACATTCCAATAAAAATTTACAATACGGATTTACTAGTTACACTACTTACAGAATACTTAACTACACTACAAGGACGATGCCACTGGGTGCAAAATACTATGACTACTCCGTGGCATCACAAAAAACTAAGACGATTTACATATGAATTACAGAAGAAAAAAAAATTCAAGACATGAAAAAGAAGCAAAGAACACTACACTCTGTCTCAAACTAGATATCAGGTGAAAAATGTCCGCGAAATAATAGCAGACAAGATGTTCGCTGCGTTATGAGAAATAGTATGAGTAAAAGTCTTTGCACCCATGTAGCGGAAGCCTTTCCTCGCATATTCAGTTCTTATCCGTGGAAGGCATACACTACATTTATGGTTCCTTGTGTTCTTGCAGTGTTCTTGATATGTAAAGTATTGGCTTAAAAGCATGACAGACATTGTTCTGTAGGACATTTTGTACTAACTCGCAGGCTCTCCTTTTAATGGCATTTACTGGTGATATAACTTCACATGATCGCTTTCTTGCGATTAGTTGCATTGCGCGATTGTGAAACGAGTTTTGCTTATTTTCTTGTGTCCCATTTAATTTCAAATTCAATATGCCGCAATAAGTAAGCACTGGTAATACCATTGAGCAGTAGATGGCTTTTGCTGACTCTATGTTCAGATGGTTTCTGATCTTTGCAGAGAGTCGTAAACGACCTGAGGCCTTTTTGTCTTTGGCATCAAAATCACTGTTAAGGTTCAGTGAAGAGTCTAGCTGCACACCAAGATACTCGTATGTTGAAGTGATGTTGATTTGATCATTTTCGTGCAATATGCATAAAGGCTCCGTACATTTCCGTATTCTCTGTGCTGTTCCAAATAATAGGGCTTCGGTTTTTCCTTTTTTTAGGTTGAGGATTAATTCATTTTCACTGAACCAGGCAGAAAGTTCTGCCATGGCATTCGATAATTTAGCATTTATTTCTTTGATCCCTTTACCAGCTACATAGACAACGGTGTCGTCTGCGTACTTTATTGTGCCGACACCTTTGGTGGAATAGGCGATATCGTTGAAAAAAAGAATAAATAGGAGAGGGCCTAGACTTGATCCCTGCGGCACCCCACCTTTCATCTTTTGTGGATTGGAGAGAGAACCTTTGAACGATACTTGAGCATTACGATTGAACAGATCGTTTGTAAACCACTCAAGCTCAATTCCATTTAGACCATAGCTATGGGGCTTCGCTATTAGCTTTGGATGGTTTATCGTATCGAAGGCCTTACTGAGGTTGACGAAAGTAGCACCAACCATGTATCCTTTATCAACATTTTTGCGGATGTTATCGAGAAAAAGTGTTGCTGCCAGCTCTGTGGACATTTTCCATCTGAAGCCAAATTGGAACTCAGACAAGAACCTGTTTTCATCAAGGAATTTCATGAGCTGCTGATGAACCAATTTTTCGATTGTTTTAGACAGAACTGGCAGTATCGATATTGGCATACAGTTGTCAAGGCTTGATTTTGAACCCGATTTGTGCACCGCTACAATTCTTGCATTTTTCCATTGAGTAGGGAAGACGCCAGTGGATAACGAGAGATTTATGATATGGGTTAGAATCAACGATGTGACTGCTGCAGAGTCCTTTAATAAACCAGGTTAACACCCTTGAGACACCTCTCAACGTAAAGACTGGTAACAGGTTAATGGTGAACCTTTTTTCAGTTTTCTTCTCAATCTTAAAGGTCATTTTCTGAATGCTCAACTGTAAATGGGTCTTGGAAAGCATTGTAACATGAGTTGACATTGGAAGGCAAATGCTCATCAATATCGTAATCATCTAAATTAGGCAAGTTCATACCAAATGTTATTTCAAAGGATGGTCCTGAATCTACCCAATATGGAAAATCAAAATTAAACTGATTTCAGCTCCTCTTTGATATTTTGAGTTAATAAGCTCAATGTAGGTTTGAAAGCGTCTGCCTGACCCTGCAATAGAGACTTGACAACTTCAAGTGCAACAAACATTTCATCAAACATCTTCGTCAGTACGGCCTTGGCATAAATGCATTTTAATTCAAATCAGTGATATCGAAAAAGGTCTCGTTTTATTCCCGATATGTCCAATTAGGTTCAGTAATTTGCCTGGCTTCAATCGGCCCTTCCTTCCAGTCGAAAAGGGAGGTTTTCTGCAGAGAGCCTCCTTCAAAAACCTGCAAAGTCGAGTGAAACTACGAGCAGGATTCCCCTTTGTTCTCCTTCCTCGAAATTATGACAGTTACATGTCTTCCAGTATTTTGTCCTCTTGGGAAAAGGGAATCCCCTTGAATAAGTTATTCATACTTGGGAGATTTTTTCAATCCCCCAACAGGAATGCATGTGCTAAAGCGTACTGAAGTGATAACTGTGAGGGGAACATATCAAAGTTTGCTCGTAATTTTAGGGTGTTTTTCGAAGGGAATCTTTCAGAAATTCCTTACAGAATTAGAACGGAGTGTCCTATTTCAGCCAGGAAAAATTGTAAAATCATTGAACATGTTAACTATTCCATCAGATCTTGCAAAGTATTATTGTGTATATATTCAGGGAGCAGTAGCCTTTCAAAGGTTAGGCATTTTGACTCATTCGGTAAAATCATGTAAACAAAAGCAATCAAAGAGCCAACTTGCCACTTGCCTGCTCGCCACGTGCCAAGTTATGCAACTCAAAGATTTTCCCGAGGTGGCTGTTTACCACGCCACACAGCTGCCCAGGTTGCTTCTAAACAGCAATTTTTTTCAATAATGCAGTTTGAGCTGACCCGGGGAGAATACTACCAGGGTTCTTGTACACGGAGCCTTTGGTCTGCCTTGGAGCTTCATCTTTCATATTTTGTAAAGAAACAATGTATCTAGGCCTAGTGGGCGTCTAGACTTGTACAAACACTATAGTTTTCACAATAGCTTAAATACATATTCAGTTGGGAAATATTTATTAGCAAAATATTTTCTCCATAATTCTGCCGTATTTCCTTCTTTGGAGAATCTTGCATAATATTTAGACATCTTTTACTGATATATTTGGATTTATAGCCAAGAGTAGCATTTTTGACGTAATCAGCAACCAGCACACTGAAGGAGAGGTTGTATTACATAACGCATGAGCTGAAATTGAGAAGCATATCTTTAAATACAAATCAACTAATAACCAGATGTTTGCAAAATATCATTAGCTCAAAGATTTATAAAAGCAGGCATTGACAGGTCGCAACTTCACTTGGAATACGATTCTTAAAAAGTTGGTGCTTGAAATATCAACGTTATTCTCGACAGTTTATAAAATGGCATCGATCTCAGTGGTTGCTTTAATTGCAATGGTTGCTTTTCAGCTTCTTAGAAGCACGATGCAAAATTCTGTTTATGACATTTTTGAGCAAACTTTGAGACTGCGAAGGAAGCAAGCTGAATTTGGTGGCAAATCTGTGCCAACATTGAAATACTGCGCATCATTCAAGGACTGTGCACCAACTGAATGCTGTATACCATCAAAGATCAAATCGTTAGGTGTTTGCAGCAAGCGGCCTTCTGTTGGTGAAGCTTGTGGACTATCGATCATTGGGTTGGGCTGCCCTTGTATCAGAGGAACAACTTGTACCAAATCAATGGAATTTGGTCTCTATACATTCACTCGACGGGCCGTGTTCTCATGTGCGACCATCAGTTTTGAAGAGCCTGAAGTTGCGGAATTTTAAAGTGTTACATTTAAGGAAACAAGAAGATTCTGTTTAGTTGCAGAGAAATGTACGAGAGATTTCGGTTTGAATGTTGATAAAACTGGACGCAATCCGACACTTTAGGGGAAATCAACAGCTTCGTAAACTTAGTGAAGGAGCTACTTGGTAAGCGGAATAGAACATCGACGTGAAGGGTTGGTTTTTTTGTCGGTATGGACAAGAAACAATTAGAGACAATTTGCTTTACATTTTCAAAATGTAGATATGGATATTGAGAGAAAGGAAACTGTATGTCAGAGGAGAACCAGTGGTGTAACGCAAGGTGGTTGGGGTTAGAGCAGTCACGGTCTCTCAGAAATTCGGATTATGACCTAAGAGTCCCTTTTCTAAGAACGACCACAGGACAGAGATGCTTCTCTTATCAGGATGCGAAACTTTGGAATGGTTTATCTAAAATAACTAAAAATACGTCAACTTTAAAAAATTTTATGAAAGCCATAAAATGATCTTCTATCCTCGAAGAATCAACAAAACCTCCCTTTTCGTTTTTAATGTTTTCTTTTGAAATTTCTTTTAACTATTGTAATTAGGTTATTGATTAGTTTTATTTTGTGTAAAATATTTAATTTAGTTTTAGTGTATTTTATTGCATGGCTCCCTGTAAATCAGTTTTCTCTAACTGAGGGGCTACCATGCCTAAAAAATCGAAAATGAAAATGAAAATGAAAGAGCAATTCGTAAGGAACCCCGAGCTGTAGGGGCCCCTTACAATTTACAGTAAAAAACGGATTAAACTTGGGAGAAATAGCATATTGATTTGGCACCAAATACTTCAGTAAAACCCCAAGACTTTTAATGAATTGAACGCCTTGACGAAGGGAACTGGAATCAAGTTTAGTACATCATGAAATATCTTAAATTGCAAACTAGTCCGAAAATGCTTTGTTAGCTCTTGGGGAACATCAACGTATTTAGGGGATCTTTTGACAAAAATCCATTTCTTTACGATCTTTAAGCTCAATCTCAAAAATTTTCTCGGGAAGCCTATGGTCGATCATATCCTTTTCTCTATTCAACGGCGAATAATTTACTAGAAATGCGTTTTCTGATAACCTGAATTGCATGATTCGAAAAATGTTCCTGAGGAGATACCCGGAACCCCAAATCTGGCTCGTTTCGCTGGCGTTTAATTTAAACCGCTCCCTCCAAAAAGTTTCTTGTACCAATGTGCTTTCATATGTAAGACCTCCCAAAAGTCCTGTTATTGACCTTTTTGATGTGCAGAGCTTGCCTTAAAATGATTTTTCGATGAAACCCCTGATTTTCGAAATTTGGAAACATTTTGCTGATGTGTCTGCCGCCCCAGGGCCCCTGTATAGGGCCCCTGTACATTACTAAGGCCCCGAGCTGCTCACGCCACTGACGAGAACACAACTTTTGTCACAACTTTTATGGGATGTTTCTGTGCTGTGTAAAAATCATTTTACTTAGATATTTTGATGCTTAAAATCAGTTCTTAGATAGCTTCGTAGTTTTATGATGCTTTCAAATTGATAGGGACAAATATTAGACGTATCACATGATTCTTTGTTGTTGCTCCAAATTTTATCTCAAGATCTCAAGACTGTATTGTTGGTACCCTGTCGAGTGCTCTTGGAGAGTGTTTACTTAGTGTGTTTTGCAACACACCTTTTATCTATTCTACAAATGAATCTTGAAGATATTTTACACATTTCGTAGAAATCTGAAGAATTTCTGAATCTGTACACAACAGTGATAGAAGCTATCACGCTTCTTAATTGAATATTTCGTATGAAATGTATAAAATTTTGAAACTTGCTGAAGCATTTCATTACCTTAAAATTGAGAAAACAAGTTGCTGAAAGCCTAGTGTAGATGAAGGTTGATTTTAACGGTTAAAGCTACACTCCCAAGGCTGCTGGGGCTTGGCTGCCCTTCAGATATTTTCAACCTTTTCGTAAATCTTTCCTCATAAGCATCAAACATAAGGTTGCATTTTCTCATCATTAGGGCAATTTGGGCTTTGAGGGAACTAGCCCATCTCCCGAAAAAGCAAATAACCCTCCCGAAGGTGGGGTTGGAAGGAAAACCCGCATTTTTCCCGCCACAGAACACGAAGCGAGGAAATGAAATGAAACGAAGCAAAGTGTTCCCCCAACCCCAAACCAAGAGGAGAAAAAAAACAGCGCAAGACCCGAAGCCAAATAGGGTCGAAGCGTAAATAAGATGAGAAAATGCAACCCCTGTAAGCGATAGCTAAAATGATACCTCCAAATACTTGCATTGCTATAACCAGAGGCGACAGTACAAATGATATAAATGAAAAAGAAATTTCTCACCAAATCTGAGGCTCCATGCCTCGTGCTAAACCAATGTAGAAGTGCATTACAACTGGCTAACAAAATGGCCAGCTCGAACGTAGCTGAAAAGGAAAAACATGGCTCGAAGGCCACAAACACGTAACACACAAACACAAGCAAAGGCCGAAGGCCATTTCAACCAACAAAGCAAAGCCCGAAGGCCATTTCAACCAACATTGCTCGACTCGCTGTCGAGACTTTTAGCATTTTGATTTGCAACCACTCAGCACGAGTGTCCAAAATCTACTAAATTCTCAAATCAAACTCTGTTTTATACTGCATGGAAGAAACCATGCCGCATGCACGACTATCAATGAACACGCAGCTGATGAAAAACATTACACCTCTAGAGAGTCAAAAACAATGGTACTTCAAATTGCCAGATTTGTAAATCTGTAATAAACAATAAACAGCATGTTCGTTGCTTTAACTCCGATTAGAATTTCATTCTAATCGTCACTTATGTTTACTCAAAAATCACCAAAATAAACAAACTATAACGATTGCAGAAAGTTGCACCGAGTTTTATGCTTGATCGGTATGCATCTTCAGCTCATATTTTGGCTTCCAATGGTGGAAAGAAGAGAATTTAATTCCATGAAAATGACTTTCAAAGCGATTCACAACGAGAACTGAGAATCTATTAACCGCATTGAAATTAAGAAGACCAGTCGTACTCTTCGTGATAGTAACGAATTGAAGTTGAACGCATCAATGATCAGGGATACTTTTCAAGACACTGCTAGCAAATTATTTAACAAACTTCCAACAGAAACAAAATCAATAAAAGAGAATAATGATAATATTTCAGGGACTGAGGGCATATTAGATCCTATTGAAAAGTCGGTACAAAATACTCTAATCATCCCAGCATACTAAAAATTAAGAGCCACTTTATGAATGTAGACTCATTCACTTTCAACCCTGATTCATTTGAGGAAATGGAAACTGAAATTAAAGGCTCAATTCCAAGAAGGCCACAACTTTCAAGAATATACCGCCAAAGATTCTTAAGAATGATTTTGATAATTTTGAATAATGTGCTGAACCTTTACAGGAAATATTTAGTAATTGCATTAGAAGTTCCACTTTTCGTGTCGAGCTGAAGTCTGCAGGCGTATCCTCATTTCATAAACAAAAAAAGGTACGGTTAAGAAAAACTAAAGGCCAATTAGTGTTCTGCCAACTGTTCAAAAGTCTTCGAGAGGCTTCTAGTCAAACAAGTGGAAGAACACATAGAACCGTATTTGCCCATACTTATGAAATTTCGCAGAGGATATAACACTCAGCAAGCCTTAGTACGTTTTTTGGAAAAAAATATACTTTGTATTTACGTAGGTGGGAAAGTTGGTGCTGTCATGATGGATCTTTCTAAGGCTTTTGACTGCCTGAGACATGATCTCCTTATAGCCAAATTGCATGCCTACGGCTTTAGTCACGATGCATTGTCTCTAATTTATAGTTACTTGCATAACAGACAACAAAGGGTCAAGGTCAATGGGTCTTTTAGCTCCTGGAAGCAACTTACTTTAGGAGTGCCTCAAGGATCTGTCCTTGGACCTCTTGTCTTCAACGATTTGCTTCTTTCCTTAAATAATACTGATGTATACAATTATACCAACGATGCAACTTTATTTGCTTGTGATATTGATACTGATAATGTTGTTGCTAGGTTAGAACCAGATTCCGCCCATGCAATCAAATGGTTCTCTGACAACTATATGAAGCTCAATGAAGACAAATGTCTTCTATAAACGTTTGGAAATATGAGTGATGATTCTGTTTCGGCTAAAATTGGCAGTTCTACTATTGCTAATAGTACTGAAGAAAAATTGAAGAAAATCCCAATTCCTTTACTTTCAAACCTTTTCTCGTGCCACAAAAATGCTCTTTACTCCCCTGAGAATTCAAAATAGCATCTTCAAATCTAAAACTATAGAGCAGAAATTCGATGAATTAGAAAAACAGTTTTCTCTTACAATAAAACAAAAACCCGTATCACGTAGTAATAAGGTGAACGATGCAAAATCCACGTTGTGCTTGGAAGTGTGATAACTTTGTGTTTTCATGTTCATTTGTATCACTCGTTATTCATTTCATTACTCGTTCTGTGTCAAATGTTCCCTCGGCTAGATTCATGAATTGGATTTCCAGTGTTAGAAAATGTTGTTGGTATCTATGCAAAGCATGTATGAGAAGATCCGCGAAGACAGGATCTTCTCGATGCCATTAATTCTATATTAGAACCTCAAGGCTTATCAAACTTTTCTAATGAAGCGCTTCTCGAAATGCTTCTTTACGATGATGAAAGGTTGCCACTTATGTCAAATACCATGGTCCTTGAGGCTACAATTAAGTATATATAAAGATCAATTCGTTTTTCTCTTACAGGATTCAACAGTTGTCTCTCTTGCTACAGCTTTATTGTGGTTGCTGTTCTTTCGCAGGAGCTAACAATTTTCTTACTACAGGTTACGTTGTTTCTGTTGCGTATGTGGGCTCAGTACGATGGTTCCTTTATTGAAGGCTATTTTCAAACGATGAAAATCACATCACAAAATGTTCCGAGAGCTTGAACAAAGCTTGCATACACCCGCCTTTGTTCGTAGATTTAAAGATTTTGAACCTATGCTAGTATATATACGCAACAGAACGCTTTGATTGAACCAATGCCATCTTTTCTTTAACATTCGCGGATCCTCTGTTTGGTGGACCCTCGTTATTAAGAAGGACATAAGCCCTTGCAGACTAATTCTCAGTTGTACAGACCCCTTGTTTAAAGATGATCCAGAATCATTCACGGGTTCTCTGAGGGTTCGTGTATGGAGTGGTCACAGTAGCGGTTTTTTTTCTTCGTGTATTTCCGGTTAGATTATTTTCTTGTATTTGTGTTAGTATCTGTAGCATTTGTATTGGTATTAGTATTAGTATCTATGTTAAGTAGTATTGATGTTAAGTGTAACTACAGCATGTTAGTGAGTAGTGTAACAACATAGTGTGATATTAAGCGTAATAGTTGCGGGGCTGTAATGTATTTGCATGCTTCTTGCACTATCGTCTTGTAATGTAATTTGTTCGTTGGTGTATTGTAAATTTTAGATGAATACCGGGTGACCCAAAAAATACTTCACAAGCTAGATCGCACATATTTTCTTGACAGCAAACGTTATGATGACAAACAAGGCATCAGCATGTAGCTGAAAGGCTCCGTTATCTTTTGAGATGTCGCTTGGTCACTTTAAAATATGCCTACTGTCCGAAAAAATTGTTTCAAAATAAGGAAATTCATTCATTTCTCGGAAAATTCCCGCGTTTACCTGTCCATTTTTTGGAAAGTGTAGTAACAGCTGAATTCCAGATTTGCCCTGGAGCATGAAATTTGTATGAAAAACAGAGGTCAATCATTTTGCAAGCAACAAATTTCCCCAGACAACTTTTAATCCTTCGTTATGTCGAGTTTTCGCACAATGTTGACTGGAAAATGACGGCAACTATTTCACTCAAAATGAGGAATCCTGGATTCGAAATTTTCATCGAATCTGGTTTTTCGTATGGTAATCATTGCTTGAAATGATCATGCAGCAACTCAAAAGATAGGTAAGCCTTTCAACTAAACTGTGATAGATAGCATTTGGCAGTGGCTTTTGATTTCAAGGAGCTGGCTATGATCTAGCTCGTGAAGTTTTTTTTGGTTCACCCGGTATATAAAAAATGAACATAAGCGTGGGCCTAAGGAAGACCTTTCTGTTGCCGCTTAGCAAGTCTTTCTTAAATGAAATATGCTCAAGTGTTGCTTACTTGCTATTTGATTGGTTCTCTTAAGGAGGGTTGCCCATCAGCCGGAGTGTTTTACGATGGGCCCTCTACTCCAAAAATTAATTACAATAGATACTAAGGAAAAGCAAAAATTATGATAAAATAACCATAATATCAAAGGCTAAATGAAAGATTTACCCAGTTTATGATAAAAGAAAAACTGAATCAAAATCCAAAAGAGATTTTTGAATACTATTTAGGGAAGAGGCCTGTTGGGTATCGCCAGGAAGATCATTCTACACTTACTTTTCGATAAGAAAAAAATTTTTGCCCATTACTTGGCCATTTCCTGACCAGTTTTAAATCTGCCTCTGAATTTCGCAAGACATAGGAAGAGAATTTTGAGTTTCAGGTGAAGAGGCCACACAGGTAGTACGGAACCAGTTCATGCAGGGACTCGAAGACCATTGTTTAGATAAACTAGCTATGAGTACCTCAATAGTCTTCTGGCCCAGCCGATGAATAAGTGGTCTGCTTGGGGTGTCAAAGCTGCTGTCTGTCATAATTCTAGCAGCTCGGTTTTGAAATTTTTGCAACTGATTGCAGTCGAACCGGCATAGCCCCCAAATGGAGTACAATATCGAAATCGTGCCTCAACGATTCATGTGTATAGAGTCTTCAATGCTTCCTGTGGTAGGAATGTCTTAACATGTTTTAGAAGCCAATAGCTCTGGAAACTTAGGAAGAAGCAGTCTTGATTTGTCGAACCGCCCACCCAGGCATTTTGTATTTTAGATTGTTTCGAGCTCATTGCCGCGAATTTCGATATCCACATCTAGCCTCACGACATCGTCCCAGATATCGCAAAATAGTAACAACGACAGCAACAACAATAACAACAACAACAACATTTCCTTTTTTGCTCAATCTGAGTTTGAGCGTCCATCAGTCTATCAATGGCGATAACTGCGAATATGCAATCAGTCTAATCCACATCCTAATTTAAACTTCTGAGAATGTTATACTTTTACTTGGTGGAAACAGGCATGGGATTGATTTTTGCAACTGTGGTATTAAGTTGTTGAGCAAGTGGATGGTGTTTCTCTGCTTCTTCTTCCCTGTTCTCCTCAATATTTCATTTCATATTTATATTGATATTCATATCTAATTCGTTTAAGGAGGGTTGCCCTTCAACAAGTTGATTTTCAATTGATTACAACAATTACAACAACTATAAAACCATTTTTACAATATTTTAAATTTATGTACAATTGTGTTCAAATTTTACTATAAAAACTAAAGGAAAAAAGTTTCAATTTCTAAATAATTGTCTTGAAACTATGCAGAGAGGTTTCCTGCTTTGACTCGGCTGACATGCTAGTCCATAGTTTGGCTCCTCTATAAGAGAGCCACTTCTGGTCATTTGTTGACCTTTTCATCGGTAACCTCAAGTCCGTCGTCCCCGTATTACGAAGACTGTATGATGAGCAGATCAGTCGGAATTATCTGTAATTGTTGTTTTCCTATTTGCCTTTTGTAATATGATATTTGTAATATTTATATGTAATATCAATTTGAATATCTATGTTAAATGTTATGGTCACAGGGTTGCTATGTATTTCCATGCTCCTCGTGGCATCGTCTTGTAACCTTTGTTTGTTTACTGTAAAATTTTATTGGAATATAAAAAAAAAAAAATGAGCAGATTGAGTTTCGGGTGAAGAGGCGATTATTCATTAGAGGCGATTAGAAAGAAGCAATCAAAACATCGTGTTGTGTTTGGTTGAGAAATGTCTTTGCTCAAACGAACTTTTGAACAACTAAAAATTGCTGAAATGAATGATGCGAAAACAAAGCCATCCTTGATATCTCCAAGTCTCCGATAGAATGTGGCCTTGCCACAAACAAAAAGTTTCGCTGTGAAATGACCGATAAAGGAAGTATTTCTTGGATACGAGGATGAAAAGTTTATCGCAAGAAACCGGTTGAAGACAGAGAATGGCACATTTCGACAGGAATCAATCTGAAATCCAAAATCTGGTCAACGATGCGACGATCATCTTATGAGACTTATCCTCGATATTTCACGACAATATTTCACGATATTTCTCGATATTTCAAGTAAACACAAATCATATCACATACAATAAGAAAGACAATAACGTTCCTACCAGCTTGGGATGCAGTCCTCATCAGCAACGATTACTCGTGTCCATGACTTTCAGTGATAGCATGACAATCACAATATCACGGCTAAATTCTCGAAACTGCACTCCACTTCTTGTCCCTCGCCTCAACTGGGCCTAAACTTCAACCAAGTTCACTGAGCGACAGAAAGCTCAACTTCAAGCAGCAACGATTTTTCCGTGATCATGAAGTTATTGTCTTTTTTTTTTTTTTTTTTTTTTTTTTATAAATATAACATTAAAGAAACTACAATACAATAATCTGAGCCAATCATAGCGGGGAAAGACACATGGTCATCTAGTCCCCACTATGAATGGCTCTCACAATTAATTTTAACAATAATCTCAACGTAAAACTCAACGTAACACTAAACCACTCTTTACCAATAAACACTACGCTACATTTAGGTACAACGAGAAACCACGCAGAGCGAAGCCGCCCCCAACCATAGAGCCACCAGCAACCTGCAGAGCACCACACACCAGGCCACACCCAGGGAGCCCAGCAAGCGGAACCCGAACCCCGCCGTTGCAAGGTTCAAGCACCACCCACCAAGCCCCCAAGACGGCACCCAGCCCGCAGCAAGTTATTGTCTCAATCTGTTGTTGAGTTAAGTTCCTATTTTTGCTGAAAAGCTTCCCTGTTACTGACTCCAAAGCCCTCCACAGCTCGCCTCAAACCATTCGCCATTGTTGTGAAAGCAAACGTGATCCACAACCGTCTGAATCAATCTTTCTGACCACAATCGTAGTCTTGTCCAGGCGCGGTCTGGCCCGGGTGGCAAAGTGGCGATCGCCACCCGGGCCCTCTGATATGGGAGGTGGAAAAAAATCACGGGCCCTTTTTGAGAAAGTTTGAAAAAGATCGATTGCATAAATTGTAGTATTGCGGTTATAACCAGGGCCCTTCACTGACCGTCATGTCATCTGCTCTTATTGATCAAGGAACACCGTTAAGTTATTTTCTTTCATAAGCCAATTCAAATCTAGCACAAGGACAGTGGCATTACCCACAGTGGTTGGTCTTACACCACGCCAGGGACCGCGGAGCCGCGGGGGCTGGGGGGGCTTTAGCCCCCCAATAATTTTCAAGAGATAGTTTATAGCTTCTCAACAAATTTTGTTTTTATTATTAAATATCGCCATTTGCTTTATTAAATTGTTAACACCCTTATTTGCGAGTGTCTGTATACCTCCACAGTACCGTTTCTCATGCATTTATCATAAATCAAGCTAAGCAGGATGTTTTAAAAGGTTTTGTCTCAAATGAAATGCGTCCAATAGCATTATACCAGTTTCATCATCGTAACGACCGCTTCAAATACCAAAGGTTTAAAAGTTTTAGCAAGCGATAAGTAAAATGCTTTCATGATAGATGATATGCGGCTATTTTTAAAGCGAATTTCAGTTCCTGAAAGATTGCTGATGAGGGAGTTCTCCACACATATAAATCGCAGAATGTTAACCAGCAACGAGTGCGACGATAAATTTTTTTAGCAAAATGTCTATCAACTCAGTTTCGCTCTCTGGAATGTCCAAACAAGTATGATTACATGAAGAGCACAGAAAATATAAACACTATCGATGTTCCAACTAATTTTTATCAAAACACCCAACAACGACATACAAAATTTTCGAAAATTTTAAAATTGGATTTGTTAGTGCTACAAAAGTAAGAATTGAAACAGTGTTTGCGTTATTAGGTTCTCTATGTTTAAAATGTTTGCTTCTGAAAGTAGAGAGCCTGTATTTCCATATCATTATTTTTTTTCCGGAGATAATAATTCCACGAGATTGTGAAAGTTTTTTTTAACTTTAGTCCTTTCATTCTATTCTGAGCCTTTTCGCATGCTTTTTAAGGTGATTTAGTGATTGGATATGCTGATGATAACTGTCTTTTCCAAGGCGAGTTTGCCTATGGAAAGGGGCGTTGGTCGCATTTAAAGCCAAAGTAGAGGGCGTGATCATAGAAAATTTTTCTGGGGGCTTCGCCCCAAGACCCCCTTGCATCCTATATTACTTTTTAGCCCCCCCAATCCAAAATGTGCTCCGCGGTCCTTGCACCACGCCCTAAGTCCCCCCCTCCCCTACGATTTTCAACAAAGTAGGAATTTGGAGAAAGGTATGTGTTGATTCGCTTTGAATACTTTAGGGCACATCTCAAATGGGGCCCTAAATTTTTTAGTGAATTGACCATAGTTGCCACAGTTGTGAACCAAATCGAACACAAGAACTGCACAGTTGTAAAAGGATTTCTAGACATCTTCTCTAGACAACATGAACATCTTCAGGAAACGGCTTGATGGACCAAACCTCTCCAAATTCATTTCTATAAGCACAATTTTCAAAAATTTACCAGTAAAGGGTTTCGTCGATCACAAGCTCTATTCCTCCACTCAATAGTAAAATTTTTACGAGAGATGGATTTTCCACCAAATCAAAGAGCGTGTTGCAAAGACTTTTTCCAAAGTAGATGCCTTGGACCCCATTGGCTGGATTTGCCTCACATTGTACCTCAGTGGCCCTTCAACTCAGTATGTTTCCACTGCCAATGGGGCTTCGTATAAGACCTGTGCTGGGCTCACCTTTGAAACGTTATTTCCAATAAAATACCGTTTTCAATCTTGAAATTTTGTCAAACATTTGTTGATCTATTTGCAGCAGGACGGGGCCACTGAGTTGCTAAATTACTGAGGGCTGACGCTGCTCTGTTATGCCACTGCACAGAGACAAGTTCCAAAGAAATATTTTGCACCATAGAACATGCGACAATAGAAGCTTAAATGTACAAAGCAGTCCTCCTGCCCCTACTCCAGATGATTCCCGTGACTCCCATAATAAGTCTTGCATGGAGCCCCCATTTCATTATCAGGAAATCAACTTGCCTACACAGTCCTCCTGCCCATTCCCTTTTCCCTGCCTGCTGCCCTACAATCCTTCTTCCTGTTAGTTTCATTTTCAGTCAGATCCGTGGGATATGGGGGGCTTTGGGGCTTTGACTCCCAAATGATTTTATGAAGCTCATTCACTTTGTAAGGCACAAGGTGTGAAAGCTATAAGTTCATCCAAATGAATATTCGAACTTATCCATATTTCAGAAATTTATCACGCTATAAGTTTTGATATCATACAACTCAAAAATATTCTGTATCCTCGTAAAACTGACGTCCTATTTTCAAAGTTTTCTGCGGAAGACTTACCCTGGCTACAAAAGAAATCTTTATTAGGCGCTGGTACGCGGGGTACGAAAGACTCTAATAAGTTGTGAGCCTTCACCTATATCGAAGGCAAGTCTTGCAAAAAATAGTGCGTTTTCCAATGATCCAGAGTGCGTGGTTATGGAAAATTTCCCTGGGCAAGCCCCCCGGAACCACATTTTTGCAACTCCGTCCAATATGAATTTCGATCGGACGAGACTAGTCAGTTCAATTTTGGAGCTGAAGATATCACAAGGAGGAATGAAAAGCGAAGAGCTATGAGTGTAACTATTCTTATTTGCCACTCTTACTATTATTATCATTCCCAAAAGAAATGGTATTTTGGAGTCATGAAGAACCTTTCACCATGATGTTGTATTAGAATCTAAGTTATCTATAAAGAACGTTTGATTCAAATAAAGTACGGAAGGTAGAAAAGTTGATTGTCAAATTAAAGTGCAAGCATTGCTTTCCAGTATATCTATCAATAAGTCAATAAGTGCTATCGAGGACAGAGCATGCTTGAAGTGATTTCTTTATTGGGTGTGGTTAAAAATTATTTACCACACTCTGAACCGGGCCCTTTTGGCTTGCTAGCCACCCTACAATTATCATGCCAGACCGCCCCTGGTCTTGTCATGTGACTCACGCTATCCAATCAAATCTCACCAAATCTATATACCCGATTGGGTATATAGGCTTCTCATTGGTCAATTCCTACAATGGATGTTACCATTTGACCAGAGCCAACTTTCTTTCCTTCTTCATTTTTTTCTTTTTATTTTCTTTTTGGCTCTGGTACCCAGGGTAGCCCTACTCCCAATAGCGATTAGATGATAATTGGATCCAAAGACGTAGATTTCTCGCTTTCATCATGCCATACCAAGTAATTTTACAAGTTTTTTGGGACTGGAAAAAGTCTTTCTCATGAAAAGTGGCATCGCCATTCCCATCACTGTCACTTATGTACATAAATCAACATTGAACCCTAGAATCTTCAAAATGCCATAAAAATTTTTTCTGCACGAATCTGTACAAATCCTTTGGCAAAAACGTTGCCAACAAAACAAATTTAATACTAGTAGTTGTTGCTAAGAGTTAGATTTAGTTAGGATTTTTGTTTTCACTATAAGGGACGAAATTCTGATGTTTTCCACCGTTTTTGAGCCTAAACATGTCGTACCCAATTTTGACAAAAAGTCTGTTGTAGCTTGAGATTTTAAAGATATACATTGCTTGTTTCGAAAAGAGTAGATATGTATCTGTAAAATATAAAAAAAGTTTTTGAAAATCGGCCTTTTCCTTGCAAATGTATAGTAATTTCAATTTGTATATTTTCATCGATGGCACAAACATTGGGCTGGAAATGTTAATGTAAACAACACTTGGCATAATAGGCCAACTTAAAGAATTTGAAAATTTTTTGTTTTATTCAATTGTATCGTGCCTCTTCCAAATGATGAAATTATCAAATAGCTTATACTCGAATTTTAATTTTTTGGTATCAATTCCATGATTTCTAAAGAGCCGGATCACAGTGCAATCCAAAGGGCAGTCAATTTGCAAACCAGTGTATTTGGTCTTTTTTACTACTTCGAACTCATTATCACGTATTTTCAATGTCAAGTTTCATTTTGACCCTTGAGAATACTGTGCTTCTGCTTGGTAAAAATAAGCTTAGAATGGGTTTACAGTTTACGCGAGCTCACGTATTTTGAATTTTGCTGTTTACAACCTAGATCGAAGCAATACAACAACAGCCATTTTACAATTTCACAAGCAATTGTGACAGCCTTCTCGTGCGCGCGAAATAGGGCTAGAATGCAGACACTCCTTTTGATCTTTCGCTCATCATCTGATCTGTATTCGTTGTAGATGGAGGCATATTTTCGGGCATTTGATGTAATGTTAGAGGAATGTGCACCAAAAATTCATCATCATTTTGTGATGCAGAAATTGAGCCATGACATATACTTAATTGACTGGTAAGTTCAACTGATCTATTGTAAGTTTTGCTTTACTTACACCGCAGGGGTTCCAGGAGTGTCAGTAAAGGAGCATGGTTTGGTTTCTTTGTTCCCTGTGATCCAGATGATGAAAACAGCAGCTTTATAATTTGATGCACATGATATCATCACTTCAGTCGGCGTGTGTTTTTACAGTGAATGTACATTAGGAGGCGCATGCTTTGAAAAAGCCGCGAGTTCAAACTGCAGCCAATGAGATAAGAGTTCTCACATCACAAAATATTTTCCAGCTGTTAAACCAGATCACAGAGAACCAAAGAAGCCAGAACTGCGGTCTTTACTGACACGCCTGGACCCCAGTGCTGACACATGACTGCTCTGCTGTTTCACAATATCAAGGCGTCCTAAAACGCAGAAGCAATTTGGAAAACCAGGGTATTACATGCAAGAAGCAGCAGAGCGTTACAAAGAGTAATCCATAGAAATTGTCAATTATGAAATAAAAAGATAACCTAAAATAGAAGTCTTCACTTCTTCCAATGTTTTTCAACTTGGACGCGTTAATGACATTATGTATCATTTGCTTGGCGTTTTAGTAAAAATGACCTATCTCATATATGCAAGGTAGTTGAAGAGGGAAATTAATGCAGTTTACCATCGGTATTGGGAACATGATTTGTGTGTCAATCGTGTCCACAATACCTAACATAAATGCTCCGTCGTTCCTTTGTCCTGTAGAAGCATTTGTTCCTTAACCCTTTCCCTGTTTGTGTCCCACCTGGTGGTCACACCGTAAAAGTTCTGCTAAAAATCGAAATTTCTCCGAATTGTCTCAAAGTCGGTACAGAGCCTATTTCAAGTATGCTGATTATGAATATGGACAAAGATTTTGAGAAAATTGTCACTAATTTGGTCCAAATGGCACACAAAGTGGCACAAATGTCCAAAAATTGAGATTGCATGGATTTGTCTAAGAATTGGTACAGAGCCTATTTCAAACATGCTGATTACGAATATGGACATAAATTTCGAAAATATTGTCACTAAATTGGTCCAAATGGCACACAAAGTGGCACAAATGTCCAAAAATTGAAATTGCATGGATTTGTCTAAAAATTGGTACAGAGCCTATTTCAAACATGCTGATTACGAATATGGACATAAATTTTGAAAATATTGTCACTAAATGGGTCCAAATGGCACACAAAGTGGCACAAATGTCCCAAAATTAAAGTTAAATTGATTTGTCACGAAATTGGTACAAAGCGTATTTCAGACATGTTGATTGCGAATATGAATGTAAATTTCGAAAATATTGTCACTAAATTGGTCCAAATGGCACACAATGTGGCACAAATATCCAAACATCGAAGTTGCATAGATTTGTCTCAAAATTCGCATAGAGCCTATGTCAAACAAGCTGATTTCGAATATGGACATGAATTTTGCAAACATTGTCACTAAATTGGCCCAAATGGCACACAAAATGGCACAAAAGTGGCACAAATTGAAGTTGCATAGATTTGTCTCAAAATTGGCATAGAAAGTATTTCAAAGATGCTGATTACGAATATGAACATAAATTTTGAAAGCATTGTCACTGAATTGGTCCTAATGGCACACAAAGTGGCACAAAAAATGTTGAAACTTGAAATAACATCAAATTCTTTCAAAACTAGCACAGGGACTATTTCTGATGTGTTTATTACGAAAATGAACATACATGATGCAATCATTGTCATAAAAGCGGTTCAAATGTATTACAAGGCGGTACAAATCTTCCGAAATTGATATAGTGTCCTCGATGGTGTCAAATTTTGAATCCCCGAATTACCATTAAACGTTTTCTCTTTATCCATTCATGTCAATGTCAAGTCTTTAACATATTTGATCGTCGTTATTTGGTCCTTTTTTGTGATTTCGAAAGCAAAGGTTTCAAGAAAGAAACTCACGTATCAGAACAAAAGACTGAAATAGAATACAAAAACATTCGAATAAAATCACAGAATATAATTCAGGCTTTTTGCTGAAGATCACGTTATAAATCTATGGGTGGATATGATAGCGGAAAGTTTATTCTTTGACGCATCCGCTAAAAGCTACAATAATTTTCACTTGGTGCTCCCTCCTAAGAGATGCTCATGACGCCATATCGATCAGGATCTTACACAATCATTTGTAAACGTTCCAGCTATATTGCATCACATAAATGAAGTTTTGAATCCAATTGAGCCTAGTGCTAGAAAAAAATTGGTCGTTCATTGAAATCAATCTATTGTCATTAAATGTACATTTCGGAACGAATATTTACAATATTTTTATCTATTGTCATTTCAACTTTAGAATGTCGCGAAATGAGTTACTCGCGTTCCGAAATGTACATTGAATAACAATAGACTGATTTCAATGAACGACCATGCGCAATAAGACACATATAATGTACACTCGCCGAATGTGTGTTGTTTTCGTGTCAAATCTTATGTCAGTCAGAGATGCCGCTGACAGAAGATTTGACGCGAAAACAACACACATTTGGTGAGTGTACATTATATGTTTCTTATTGCGCATGGAACGGTTAATCATTTCGCCTAAGCTTTATTAGGTTACCAAATTTTGACTGAGCTTGGACTGAAATTGGCTACGGCCCTGTTTACGCTATACCGGCACAAAGTGAATACGATAGGACTTGAACATGCACAGAGGAAGGATTAGTCAAGGTGCATGCTCTCAGTTGCCAAATTATTGGCTGGGTGTAAATCTGGCATTAAATGATGCCATATTCGCTGTTTACACCATGCCGGTTGTGAGCAATGAAACCAGTTTGCAGTATGCATTTCGTGCTGTATTCACGTGAAGCCTATGCTGTAAACAGGAGGCCAATAGCTACGGTACAGTTTCATGCCGTATTCGTTCGTACCGGCAAATTGTAAATTGCGTCTAAATATCTTTACCAGAGATGCAGAAAGTCATGAATTTTAGAAAGTTCAACATGAATATAAGGTTATTTATTAGTATAAATCAGAGACATCTCCTAGCGCTTGATTCTGCCAATAACACTGTTGCAAAAATTGCAATGTGAGAGAGACCCCAATGGGTTAAATAGCGTAGCTACCATTCACGATGATGAATTTCTTGCCAAAACAAACATACAATCTTGCTCAAAATACTTTGGACAAGTCACAAAATTGCACTACTTCGGTCTTTGATTACATGTCCCCCGCTCCCCCAGTTTCAATGTTGCTTGAATCGAATTTGATTCAGCCATCTCAGCACTGAATTAAGGGGAACGAAAGGAGAATCAGAAGTTCCCAAATGTATGTTTTCACCTCGACATGTTAGGAAACATCAAGCAAACACGGAAATTTGTCTGTGTCTCCAACTTTTTTGGCCAGGATTGTCGTAATTCCTAAGAGAAAATTTTCGATCTTCTGATCGAGAGGTAGCTAATACAAGCAATCTATTTTTCCTAACGCAATGATGAGATAATGGTATTTGTTTATTGGCTAATGATGTTTAATCCCCTAATCAATAATGAGGACAAGAGATCTGCAACGTGGAAGCGAAATAGCAATCATTTGAGTCCCAAAAGCAGTGCAGCTTTAAGGCTGATCTCCAAAAGACGATTTTCTGGAGGATCGTCTCACAAATTTGCGGCGAAGAAGTTGTTTGATCTCCATATTGTTTGATTTGGTCGTGAGAATGCGGAAAGGAACTCCTGCTTTCCAAAAAAGAATTTGAGTGAGGCTTGAGAAATCCTGCGACTTGATCGGTCAAAGAATTCAGCGAACAAAATTGTTAGATGAAAAATAAAAGTAGTTCTACTTTATGTCCAGCGAAGTTTTTCGATTCGCCAATCAGAAATTCTCAACTGTGCATGTGCGATGTGTCATCAGGAATTTTTATGACAATCGTCCAGAAAATTGTCTTCTGGAGATCAGAGCACTAGTCAAAGGAGCACTAGTCAAATGGTATGGCAAAACTGTATGAAGCATGACCTTCATTTGATCTCTTACATATCATAAAAATTAAATGTTCTTGAACACAAAAGATCACTCCGTTTAAAGTCATTACCAAATCAAAGTCACTAAATTTTGATATTGCAGATCAAATCAACCTGGTCATAAAATTATCTTATTTCCTTAAAATCTGACTGACAATTACTACGCGTATTTCTTTTCTCACTTTTATGAAGGGAATACCACACAAACGATCTCTTGGAAATTCTCCGCAGAAAACCTCTACCCCCAAGTTTACCCAGGTTTCAGTGTTTGGGACGCCGTCTTGCAATACAACGTCAAAAACTGTTCCAGGTCTGAACAGAAAATAAGGTACAGAACATAGGTTAAAAGCTTTGATTTGCCTGATAACCAGACCCAATTTCATACAGCTAGTTCTTTTGAACTTGGGTCTGGTTATCTGGCTAAGCTTTGGTGAACTTTACGTAGAATTCAAGATTGGAAGGTTTTGAAGCTTTTCATTCTAACGCCACTGTGATCAACAATAAGATAAGCTTTGGGATTTGAGAACTGTAGAAAATGACAAAGGGAAAGTTCGTCAAATCAGAACATAAATCATCTCTCATGAAGGAACGGGATGGAAAATCATTTTAGGTCACCTTCTAGTTCTTGAGTAAGAGGACAGTGCGTTAGATTGTTCTGTTTAGTGTGAGACACGAAGTCTAGTATCAGTAGAAATTTCGGTTTTCTCTGGTATGGAAATCTAAGGGCAGCAACACTTGAACCCATTTTTTCATCCTTTTACTTTGGGTGTAGTCCTGTTTTTCGGTCTCTCAATGCAACTATGATTTCTTGCTGTTTTTTCCACTTTGAGTGCTTTTGACACTTATAGGGACAAATTTTCAACAGTTGTTTTCATATTCGTATTTGAAATAGTTTCTAAAGCAAATTTGAAGCAACTTAGAATAATTTCAGTATTTGGTAAATTTGATCATTTTATGGGACATCTGGCTCACTTTTGTGACAAAATTTTTGAAATTTGTTGTCGTATTCCCACTTACGATACTTGAAGTAGGTTCTTTACCAATTTTAAGGAGATTTGACACAATTTTCCTCTTTGGCTATTTGTGCCACTTTGTTTGCCATTCTGAGCAATTCAGTGACAATGTTTTCAAAATTTATGTTCATATTCGCAATCAGCATCTTTGAAATACTTTCTATGCCAATTTTGAGACAAATCTATGCAACTTCAATTTGTGCCACTTTTGTGCCATTTTGTGTGCCATCTGGGCCAATTTAGTGACAACATTTTCAAAATTCATGTCCATATTCGAAATCAGCTTCTTTGACATAGGCTCTATATGAATTTTGAGACAAATCTATGCAACTTCGATATTTGGATATTTGTGCCACATTGTGTGCCATTTGGGCCAATTTAGTGACAATATTTTCGAAATTTACATTCATATTCGCAATCAACATGTCTGAAATACGCTTGGTACCAATTTCGTGACAAATCAATTCAACTTTAATTTTGGGACATTTGTGCCACTTTGTGTGCCATTTGGACCCATTTAGTGACAATATTTTCAAAATCTATGTCCATATTCGTAATCAGCATGTTTGAAATAGGCTCTGTACCAATTTTTAGACAAATCTATGCAATTTCAATTTTTGGACATTTGTGCCACTTTGTGTGCCATTTGGACCAATTTAGTGACAATATTTTCGAAACTTATGTCCATATTCGTAATCAGCATGTTTGAAATAGGCTCTGTACCAATTCTTAGACAAATCTATGCAATTTCAATTTTTGGACATTTGTGCCACTTTGTGTGCCATTTGGACCAATTTAGTGACAATATTTTCGAAACTTATGTCCATATTCGTAATCAGCATGTTTGAAATAGGCTCTGTACCAATTCTTAGACAAATCCATGCAATCTCAATTTTTGGACATTTGTGCCACTTTGTGCGCCATTTGGACCAATTTAGTGACAATATTTTCGAAACTTATGTCCATATTCGTAATCAGCATGTTTGAAATAGGCTCTGTACCAATTCTTAGACAAATCTATGCAATTTCAATTTTTGGACATTTGTGCCACTTTGTGTGCCATTTGGACCAATTTAGTGACAATATTTTCGAAACTTATGTCCATATTCGTAATCAGCATGTTTGAAATAGGCTCTGTACCAATTCTTAGACAAATCCATGCAATCTCAATTTTTGGACATTTGTGCCACTTTGTGCGCCATTTGGACCAAATTAGTGACAATTTTCTCAAAATCTTTGTCCGTATTCATAATCAGCATACTTGAAATAGGCTCTGTACCGATTTTGAGACAATTCGGAGAAATTTCGATTTTTAGCAGAACTTTTACGGTGTGACCACCAGGTGGGACACAAACAGGGAAAGGGTTAATGAATAAATGCACATCGTTACCTTGATTGTCTTCAACTCATTGCATATCTTCCCTTTCTGCATGGGAGCTGATGTCTTTGTCCTCGACAGTTTGAACTAGTTCCCATATCATAACTTTCAGAGCGCGGAACAGTTCGAAATTTAGGCCCTTATCAAACTGTCTGAAGACATCTGCCCCCAACCAAGCAAGAAAGCGAAGATAAGCAATGAGTTGAGGACAAGCAAGGGAACGAATACATTTATTCATTAAGGAACGTTTAGGCTAGGCATTGTGGACACAATCTACACAAAAATGAGGAATGAGGTCATCGAGCGCATGTTGTTGAAACATTTGAGGCCTACAAGCACTAAAATGAGGCCTTGAAGTAAAACTGTACAGATATACCCCTTATGAGAAGCATTTGTTACAAATGCCAGCATCATAGATTAAGATGGTCCCGAAGAATCAGTGGTATACATGGAGATGCAAATCCCTGCAAAATTTGGAACAGGATTGATAGGTGCACTGATTAACGATCCGTTGTTTGTAGTTGATAAATGATGTTTTTTTTTACATTTCAACTAAAAACTTACAATACATATTACTTAATAACACTACTTACAAACTACTATACCCTACTACTACAACAATACCATTTGGAGCGAAAACTACGTCTACCTCATGGCTACAAATAACAGGAAACACGAACATAGCACTACACGTTACGACTACAAAGACAAAGATAGCACAGGAATTACACGTTACTAACTGCACGGGGAAAAAAAGAGAAACGTTTACTTAGAGAGAACTTGGTGGCTTTATGGCTTATAGCTGAGATCTAAATATTTCTAATCAAAACGACCAGTTTCATGAATAAATCGGAGCATTAAAAGAAGTATATCTTTATTGAGACTAACGGGAAAATCTTTATCACCGTACAATAAAATCCGCATTAGAAACTCGTTTGAAGGATTGGTATGTCCAAGTGGTCGTAATAAAACGGAAACACCAGCGAGAAGATCTCTACGTGGTACGTCAAAAGAAGGGCAGAGCAACAAAAAGTGCTCCGTATCCTCAATGCCATCGTTGGTAGGACACATTGGGTTTATAGTATCTCTGAAGTTGTGTTTGAATTTGTGAAAATTCAGTTTACTGAGACCCACCCTAAGTTGGGTAAGATACCATAGTCCTGTTGGATCATGTATACGAAAGACAGAGTTTGGCAGGGGGCGAATTTTGGACAACAGCTTAGTCTTAAATGCAGCAATAGAAGGAGCAAGTATAATTTCTTGATCAAGCTTATTCCATTCAGATAAGCAGTGAGGATAAAAGGTGGATTGAAATCTTTCTGTCCTTGTTCTTATTCGCCCGATGGCGTCCTGCTTGCGAAGAGAGTATCGCGACTGCCGCTGTGGTGGTATTGGATCCGTAGTATATTTAGGGGCCAGATTATTTATGAACTTATGAAATAGAATAAGACGTCTGCTCCACCTACCGGAGCTTAGCGATTCCCAACCAAGCTCTGCATACAGCTTCTCTCTTGACGTACCCTTCCATGTTCCTGTTACAGCTCGAGCAGCAGAATACTGAACGGACTCTAATTTCTCCATAAGATTTGGCAAGGTTATGTTTCCACTAAATTCACACACTTTAGCAGGGATATGGTAAATAACGTCCCCATAGTCCAGGTGGGGCCGAACATAAAGCTTATATACCGGGTGAGCCAGAAAAAAGTTCCCACTTTTGAAAATTCATAACACCAAGGCTACTTCACGGGTTTGAATCATTCAAATTCCAGTTAAAAGCCGAAAGATCAAAGTAATTTTGTCATTTTTCTCGCTGTTCTACCAGCACTACAAATATAGGTTAATTCAACTTTACAAAAATTTCATGGTTGATTGATTACTGAAAAATGGCCCAAAACATCGATCAATTCATAAATGACCTCTCGCACAGAATAATGAAGGAAATGCAACTTCTCATGCGTGAGAGATATCCCCTAGGCATTAATTTCCTTGGCATTGAAAATCTTTCATATTTGTTTGAAAATCGATGTCTTATAACTCTTTAGGAAGGTGAAACGCACATGGCCTATTGTTCGATTTTAATAGAATCCTTACAATTTGATCAATGTTTTATGCCCTTTTTCCGTGATTTTGCGACCATGAAATTTTTATAAAGTTGAATTTACCAATACTTCTAGTGCTGGTGGGACAGAGAGAAAAATCACGAAAATACTTTGATCTTTCGACTTTTAACTACAATTTGAATGATTCAAATCCGTGTAGTAGTCTTGGTGTTATGAAATTTCAAAAGTGGGAACTTTTTTCTGGCTCACCCGGTAGTTCATTCAGCGTATGTATGGGGAGATATTTAGAGAGATATTTCAGCAGACCAATACTTTTGCGTGATTTACTGATAGCTGCTTTAATATACGCAGAAAAGGATAATTTTGAATCAAGAAAAAGCCCCAAGTGTTTATGCTCATCTACTTTCTTCACAGGTGTATCGTTAAAAAGTATCACTGGGTGGTCAATTTTATTTCTTTTCCTCGAAAAAATTATTTCAACAGCTTGCTTCTGTGGATCAGGATTAAACGACATTCGCCATTGATGAGCCCATTGCTTTATCAACTCCAAGTCATGGTTCATATCATTGGCAGCTGTATTGGGGTTTTGGACGACCGTAAATAACGAGGTATCATCGGCGAAGAGTTTAACATTACACTTCAAGTTTTCAGTTAGATCATTTATGTACACAAGAAAAAACAACGAACCTAAAATAGAACCCTGTGGTACTCCAGCTGCGATATCTCCCCAAATAGAAGATTTCCCGTTCAGAACAGTTCGTTGTTTACGATCCTTTAGAAAACTTCGAATAAGATGAAGGAGTTGACCTGAAACACCACATCGTTCAAGTTTATATAGAAGACCATCATGCCATACTCTGTCAAAGGCTTTGGAAATGTCAAGATAAACAGAACGAACATCAAGCGGAGGATTACAGTCGAATGCCTTAAAGATAGTGTGTGTTACCGAGACTAGTTGATTAATTGTCGAGTCGCCTGGACGAAAACCTGATTGATTTGGATTAAGTAGCTCACATGTGTTGATACAACATAAATGATGTTGATAGGAGTTACAATGTCTCAGTTTGCCGCCGCTTTTGATGTGCTGCCAAGTTTTCTTTTGCTTCTCTTTGTTGGATGTTTCTAAATTTGAAACGTTGTATTTTGGGATGAGAACATCGACAAGCAAAATTTGCCTTTCTTGCTTGTGCGAAGTAGCGTGAAGTTTTCCATCTCTAGGGATAATGAAGTAAAAACTTGAGCGAAGTCCCTTGACTAGGCAGATTCTAAACTGGAAAAGATTCTGGCGAAAACTTGATGTGTGATGTGGTCACTCAATCAGTGACTAAGAATCAGGGATCTAGTTTAACCTACTAGGAATGTACTGATGTGATATGCTCCTCTCAAGTCATTGCGGAGATAGTCTACGTATGCATGAATGTATGTAAAATTTACCATCAAAGTAATAAAAAAGGACTAAAAGATCATAAAGAATTAAAGGAAAAATAAAATCTACTTACAACCGCATACTATAATAAAAATTCAAAAGGCAAAAAATAGATTAAAGACACCCCAGTTTAAAAGTGGCAGGGATGCATACCAAATTGTATTGTCCAGGAATGAGGCTAAGTTGGAAGCAAAACCCATTAACAGCCCTGAAGGAGTTCTGCATGGCAGGACGAATTATTGGCAATATACCGGGTGAGCTAAAAGAAAGTTCCCATTTTTGAAAATTCATAGCATCAAGTGTTTTTCACAGATTTGAGTGATTTAAATTCAAGTTAGAAGCCAATAATCGAAGCACTTTTGTGATTTTTCCCGCCTTCTTACGAGCACTGGAAAATTAGGTAAATTCAACTTTGCAAAAATTTTATTGATGCAAAATGACTGAAAAAGGGCCTAAAACATTGATTATAATGGACTCCTCAAGTAGAACAATTAAGACAATGCCTTTTCTCATGAATGAGATATATCCACTGCACATTTATTGCCATTGGGCTGAAAATCTTGGGTATTTGTTTGAAATTGATGTCTCATCAGAGGTGAAACGCCCATGCTGTATTGTTCTGTTCAAAGAGAATTCTTACTGTTTTATCGATGTTTTAGGCTCTTTTTTCGGTCATTTTGCAACTGTGAAATTTTTACGAAGTTAAATTTATCGATACTTCTAGTGCCGGAATGACACTGAGAAAAGTCACAAAAATACCTACGTCCTTCAGCTTTAAATTCAAATTTTAATCATTCAAATCTGTGATGAAGTCTTGGTCATTCCCTGTTGCTTTTCGTCGTTTTGCGGTATTTTGATCTGCAAAATTATTCATACCGATATGTGAAATTTGGAGTATTTTCAGTCGCTATATTTGCACACCATTTCACAAGATAGTCAAGATAGTCTATTACCTAAAATGTATCGCACCATGCTTGTTACGGCCTTCTGGCATTCTCACAAAGCTTTAGCCACAGTGAAATTGGTCCTTGACAGAGGCAAACTACTCAAGATGTGACTTCGGTATGAACAATTTCGGGCTTACATGCACAACATTAATTATATGCTATCTTCTGCAGGATATTCACATTGTTTAGCAAATCATTACCATTAGATGTGGCTTCTCGTGTTTGGGACCTGTTTAGCCGTGATGGTGAAGACTTCCTGTTCAGAACTGCGCTTGGTGAGTCACTTTACGTTTATCTTTCGCAGCAACCAGTTATTAGTGGACAGAAGTTTCTGGATCCTAATGTCTAACGGTAGTTTTGCGAACAAGTTTGTTTCAGTAACTTTATAGTTCATAATTGGTAAGCTTGCTACCCTTTTCTAAACATATTAATTAAAGGAATGAAGTCTCCTATCAGATTTGTTGTTACTGCTCTCCCAAAATGAAATTGACTTCCTTTGTGTTCGTTTTTTGGTAATGTGGAATTCAATGAAAGCCTTGTATTTCTAATTCAGTTGCTCCTTTTCTGCAATGATTTTTCCCACACTTATGGATTATTTCTCCCGCCTTAACCTATTGATTATTTAAAGCTCATTGCACATACTGTTTTGACCATAACGCTCATTCGAAAAAATATCTGTCTTCAAAAGTTCAAAAGTTCATAGTCGAGTCAGTTTTTTCCAATATTTTACTTTGGAAATGAAACAATATAAGATAATAAAATCGAAAAAGAAAGGGCCACGATATAAACGTCGCTCGTCGGATCCGTGGATGCTTGCGATGACGGATAACGATTGAATTTGTAGGTAGAAACACCGCAAAACGACGAAAAACAACAGCGAATAAGTCGGTTTACTGAGAATATATAATTTGCCAATATTTCGTCCTGCCATGCAGGACCTGAAGATGGCAGGACGAAATATTGGCAAAATATATATTCTCAGTAAACCGACTTATTCGCTGTTGTTTTTCGTCGTTTTGCCGACCGTTTTGCGGTGTTTCTACCTACAATTTCATAAGATAATTAGTTGCTATTTCCACGAGATTGACTTTGGGTGGGAAATTACAGTAGGATTGATTAATAACTTGTCATTCTGTAATGCAGCTCCCAAACACTACATTTACTAACGACAACGACAGGGACCATAAACTTTAATATATCGATTATTTAATTAGATTTTTGATAATATTAGCTCTGGACGTTTGGTATTAAATATCTCCAAAAGTAATCAAATTTCTTGACCCCAGTGTGACTATCCCATTTTATCGCTTTTACACTTAATTTCCGATTTGTTGCAGGAATTCTGACTTTGTACCAAGATGTGATTTGTACATTGGACTTCTTTCATTTGGCGCAATACATCACGAAAATTTCTGGTGACGTACAGGGTGATAAACTCTTTCAATCAATAGCAGCTTTGAACTTCAATCGACAAAAATTTCAACAAGCTTTAGCATTTTATAAAGGCAGGATACCAGAATCTACTACGAGGTAGGAAAGAATTTATAAGATTTGAGAATCAGACGTAATCATTCACACAGGAGAGGCACTTAGCCTTGAAATCAGCACGAAGTATCAACTTTCGCTCATGGTTATCTTTTGTATTAGAATTGAGTATGTTTAAGGAGATAACTGACCCCCCCTTCCCCCCATCTATCGTGCTTCATACTGTAAAACAGAATGCAATGCACCACTTTGGCAACAATTACCTTTGGAGGTAACTCTCTCAACGGTTTTGTATTAGAGGACAAAATATGCTTCATCTATATTTGAGATTATTCATCGACCATCGCAGGGTAACTGTGTAATTGCAGTGGACATTGCTAATGCGTAATGTGGTTTTGTGGGGAGAAACCAAGGCTATTTGTCACAGGCATTCGATATGATTTAGATATATGCCGATGATATTATTAGTTTATACGAATTCTGTCAATAGTCAGGTTTAAAACGACATACTTTCTAGCGTCAAAAAATTTCTAACTCATCCCGTCTACTTCTTGGTTAATTTCTAGCCTCTTCATAGCTAGTTAATAATGTACTTTCACGTGGAATCCATCTTGTTCACGAGATCAATGGACGAGCTGATACCTTCATTTTTGCATTCAAATTTACTAAATTAACCAAGTATTGGACTGGTGCGCTCTCGTGTAAACATGAGGCAAATCCGATATGAACTAACAAAGGGTATCGTATGAAGAGAAGGATCAAATTGAGTGCAAATTGAGCAGTAGATATATTGCGCTAGGCTTCCGCGACATTAGCTATTCTCCGATGATCGTTTAGAAAGGTAGCTTACGTCAACTAGAGATAACACTGCGATAGGATTATGTTCGGTCCAAAATTATACAGTTACACAGCGGCTTCTTGGGTCCACTGCAGTATACACTATCACAGTGATCAGCTGTAGATTTTTTAAGAATCACATCAAGTTTCTTTCGGAATATGTTTAGGAAATCGCAGCCAGAATATAAATTTTATTGCAAGTGTCACGACGAACAGTTTCATGGTTTTGTTTTATTAAATCTCAGGATACTCAGGATGACATGATAGAAAAGACAAATCCAGTAGCAAAAAGAAAATCGACAATCCATTAGTTACGACTTATCCAGTAGACAATCCATTAGTTACGACAAATCCAGTAGACAATCCAGTAGTTACGACAAATCCAGTAGACAATCCATTAGTTGCGACTTATCCAGTAGACAATCCATTAGTTACGACAAATCCAGTAGACAATCCAGTAGTTACGACTTATCCAGTAGACAATCCATTAGTTACGACAAATCCAGTAGACAATCCAGTAGTTACGACTTATCCAGTAGACAATCCATTAGTTACGACAAATCCAGTAGACAATCCAGTAGTAACGACTTATCCAGTAGACAATCCAGTAGTTACGACTTATCCAGTAGACAATCCAGTAGTTAAGAAATATTAAATAAATTAAGACATGATCAAGTAAGTTAGTACGTTTCGGCACTCAAGCTCGTGCCATCCTTGATGAATTGTCAAAATCATCAATCATCAAAATTGATGATGAACACTTTTATAATGTCACAATTCAGCTACTGCCCACTAATCTGGATGTTCCATGACAGAAATGTCAATAACAAGATAAACAGAATACAGGAAAGGGCCCTTCGAATTGCATACAAAGACCAACACTTCTCCTTCCGAGAAATTGTTAGAAAAAGATAATTCGGTATCGATACATCAGAAGAACCTACAGTTGCTTATGGTTGAAATTTACAAAACAAGGAATCCCTTGAATCCTTCGTTTATGATGGAAATTTTTGAGGAAAAGGCAATGCCGTATCAACTAAGAAGCTCGAGCAATTTAAACCTACCAAAAGTGAGAACCACATGCTATGGTACAGATACCGTAAGGTTCATGGGTCAAAGAATATGGGCAAAATTACCCATAGAAATGAAAACTTCAGTCTCTTTAACTGTTTTTAAAAAACATCTTAAAACAACAAAATGCAAAAATTGCAACTGTAGGATTTGCAGAAGTTTTATATATGGTTTAGGTTTCTTGTAATTATTATGTATTTCTTTTGTGTACACCTTTTGTAAATGGTTTGCCTTAATTAGTTTTTATCTTTAGCTATTTCGAACAGCCAACTTTAAATCAAAGAAATAATAATACTAATAATAATCCTCAGCTAATGAATCGTAATACACGTGCAGTTTATATAGCAATGATTATAAAACCGGTTTAACTGGTCAGTCAAGACAACTAGGAAAAAACAAGTAAGTGACAAACCAGCCAAATCACTTACTTGTTTTTTCCTAGTTGTCTTGACTGACCAGTTAAACCGGTTTTATAATCAGTGCTATATAAACTGCACGTGTATTACGATTTATTAGCTGAGGATGGCACGAGCTTGAGTGCCGAAACGTACTAACTTACTTGATCATGTCTTAATTTATTTAATATTTCTTAACTACTGGATTGTCTACTGGATATGTCGTTACTAATGGATTGTCTACTGGATAAGTCGTAACTAATGGATTGTCTACTGGATAAGTCGTAACTAATGGATTGTCGATTTTCTTGTTGCTACTGGATTTGTCTTTTCTATCATGTTATCCTGAGTATCCTAAGATTTAATAAAAAAAAACCATGAAACTGTTCGTCGTGACATTTGCAGTAAAGTTTCTTTTGATTGACACAAGATAGCCACGCCTTTTGAAGGTGTTTAGTGATTGCAGACAGCAGGAATTCTCTCAAGGAACAAGTCAAAACATACAAACTCTCAAAAGATTGTTTCAACCTGTCTTGCCAAATTCAATCTGATATAGAAACTGGACGGTAGGCCTTGCAGTGTCATAAGGTGCTTGATGCTCAGCTTCAAAATTAGATCGATGCGACAGATGTTGAGATCGATCCCTTTTCTTTCAATACAGTGCGTCATTAAAATAGTTAACAAGTTTGGCTGGCTGGCTGTGGAATAAAAAGTACGTTGCTGATATTCAAAACTAGCATGTTGATCTATTAGTCAAAGGCTAACTAAGATGTGAAGAATTTGTTTGCCGACGAAATCACTCATCTTTTGGACCCAGAAATCAGGAAGATCTTATCAAGGGCTGTATGGGAACCAGAAATGCCGCGTTCCATTCTGGTCTATAACTTACTCGTATTGACACTTTATCTCTATTTCTGAAACAGAAGATCATATTGCATCTATTTTTCAGTGGCAAGTAAATCTTGGACTAGGATCCAAATTGGAATTTTCGCTTCGATACAAACCCACTTCTACTAATTTCTGGGTATAAAGGATGAATGATGTCACCAAGCAATATGGGCCACATACTAGGTGTCCCAGAACAAAATTTCCCGATTTGAACTAACATTTTAGTAAACCCTGACCCTAACCCTAATCTTAACCTACTATACAATGCCTGACTTAGATCTAAGTATTTGTTTCATGTCTATATCTCTGCTCGCATTGATTTTCCATAATTATTTTCCTGAAAAGCAGCATCCCTGAAATGCTCAAGAAAAGCTAAAAATGGTTATCATTAAATCGCTAAAACTGCACTTCAGATCGGCAGAATTCTACTTTTTAACTGAATTCCAGCAGTACGGTGCTTGAATTCTATGATTGAGCCCAAGAAAAATCATATTTGCCTGTTAAGTCCGTAAAAAGGACGATTTTGCTTGATGTTCGAAGAAAGATTATATTACACTAGACGAGGTCCTGTGGTCTTCATTTCAGCTTATCGCTGAGTTTGAATTCTATTTTTGAAATTGACAAGCGGTTATACTCCTTCACCTCCGTGATGTAAAACATGGAAGGAATGGAACATATCTCAATCGCTAGACTTTTCACCTTTCCAAGGGTTTCTCGAGCATAAAATGTTCGAACGATTCATAGCTGATTCATAGTTTAGAGGTAGTTGATGAGCAAACAGATCGGAAAGGATTACATGGATTCAAGTTATCCTTTAAGGAAGAGATTGCCATTTACATCATTCAAAACGAGACAGAGACACCCAGAACTTTTTTAATTTTAGAGCCCAACAAACTTGTTAAATGTTTGCGCTCACATGGTATATACCTTCTCATTCTAAAATGCACAACGGGGCAGTTGCAATACTTCTTTAAAGAAATCCTGTTTGCGTCGTTTGTTCCGACTTCTTTGAATCGGTCTCTCTCAAAACTTGATACTATTTTGCCATTATCGTAAAGGCTGCCCTGCCCTTGATCCTGGGGTCCGTCAAAATATGATACTGTTTTGAAACAGTGAGATTTAATTTTTATGCCAGCTTTGTAATTAGTTTAAGATTGATGTAATCTTTCGGTAAAACAAATTTATGCGGGAACTGTAAATTTACTGATCTAATCTAGCGTGTCTTTAAATGCACTCAGTCTGGAGCCTATTCAGCAATAATCGAGCACTAAACTTGCTGTCTTCACTATAGATGTACTCTCAGAGATTATTGATTGCTGCCTCCTTTTAGGACTTTCTTAGAGGGCAATACTTATTTTGCAAGAAACAGATAAGTTTCAGCTTGCGTTCTTGTCCAAGTTTCCTGAGTGTTCTATTCTCATCTAAACCACACCATCTTGGGGGGACTCGTGAAAGTTCGACGCTCTAGTTTAAATTACCTCTTTGGTTATTTCTGAATATGCTCGTTTACTGTGTGGCATACGTAGCTGTCACTTGAATTGGTCATTTGAAGAAGGCCTTAGATAAAGCGATTGAAAATAGTTTTTGATTATTTGTGGATTTCAGCTTCTCTTGAATGAAACAATTTTTAGGCCAGTTAAAAATTGATGTACAATAAAAGTAATATGTGTTATCATATCCTTTTTTACTCTTAGAGTCTTTTCCTCTAAAGCGGTGAAGATGAGTCATAAAGTGAAAAATGGGAATTAAATGTTTCCGATATTTCCCTGTTGTTGCTAACACACGTGGCTGAGTGGACTTCAGCCGAAATAATTTTCTTCGACCAATGAAAATGCGAATTCTGGGCAATTCTCGACTGCAAAAGAAAAACAATAGAAGCCGTCAAGATTTTGCTAAATTTTTGCTATCTTTCAGAACGAAAAGTAGACTTGCTCCAAGTCTATTTCGTCACCTGTAATGTGTCTATGTGAAAGTTGATTGACGAAATAGACTTGGGCAAGTCTAAACGAAACAAGAAAAGTAGAATGCTTGAAAGTTTTGAAGGAATCTGCTCTCCAGATGTTGGGACATACCTGTCCAAGGAACATTTAAAATTGCAATTTGCTGAATCAAGATGTTTTCTTTGCAGTTTGGCCTGAGATATGTCTGTATGACAGAGGCAAGAAAAGGAGCACTGTGAAATTTTTGTGAAAAGGGTACAGGACAATGATATGGCTTTTCTATATCATTGGTACAGGAGTATTGTGGTGCCAACCCTTTTAAGAATTTGAGCGAAGACCATTAATGTACAATCAAAAATTATGCACATTAACGCTGTTTTGGACATAAAACTACCATTATTTTCCAAAATAATGCAAACTACCAGGTAAGTAAAAAAGAAAAAACGCCCGGCGTTTGAAAATCTACTGCTGCCTGAGTATGTAAGCAACGATATTTTGCAATACCTGATTGAATAGCTACCATTTTTAATTATTTTTCTTGGCTGAAATAGGTCACTCCGTTCAGATTCAGTAAGCGATTTTCTAAAATGAATCCTTTTGAGAAACCTTGAAAAACGTGCTAAAATTGCAAGCAAGAATCCCAAATTTGTTTACCTCACAGCGATGACTTTCAGCACGCCTTAGCACGTGCTTTCCTTTTGGCGGGTTGAAAATTCTTCCCCCTAGTGTGAATAACTTATTCAGGGGGATTCCATTCTCCCATGAGGACGAAATGCATGAACACATCCAACAGTCATTATTGCTAGGAAGTAGAACAATTTTCAGGCCAAAAACTACAGACCAAAAACTGGCGCACATCCCCGTCTTACCTCATAGTGAAGGCCCCCCCCCTCCCCGCCCGGAGTTAGAGCGAGAGCGTTCATCAGTCTATCAATAACGACATAACGACAGCAGTCATAACGACGGCAGTCAGAGTCCAAAGCGGGAACTGGGTTGTTTCAGCCTGCTTTGTATCCCTGTGAGTGTCAGCTTAGTAACCAGGGCAACGAATGATGGCTTCCAACCACATCGTGAGGAGGTTGTGTTTTGCTTGCTGAATCGAGTTAGTTCAATCGTCGAATGATCTGAATCAGCTTATTAATTATGGAATGATGTTGCTGTGGACAATAAAATTAATATGCAAACAAAACTTCTATCCAGATTGATTTCAGCCACCCTCTTGTGTGTGCTCGAAACAGCAAGCAGGTTTGCTCTCTTTATAGAACTTGTAGGTAGAACCTTGGAGAGCCTGAGCCCGCCAAGCAGCTCAATTTTTAGCATTCTGTGAAGCCGTCCTGTCTGGAAAGAGTGACGTAGACTGGAATTAAAGATGAGAAGCCATGGATGAAAAAGGTGCAAGCTTATTCCCAGTAGCTAAAGGTGTCCAAGTACCGTTTGTTGGCAGAGAAGTCTTGTTGGTCAACCAAAATTTCCGAAATGGGAGGCCAGAAAAGACAAATAACAATTGGTCAAGAAAAGAGAAACAGAACGAACTTCTAAAAGTTGGAGGCGAATCCACAGATGTAATTACTAAACTGCATCAAATAACGGAAAAACATAAAGGTTTGCATAAAGATAAATCTGCAGGGAGAGTCAGCAAGCAGTATTTGCACACAATCAGCAGTGGACTGACATTTTCTGCTGATGTTGTTGATGAGAGGATAAAAACTTCAAAGCCTTATTCGTCAGGTACAGAGAAAGATATATTCAAAGACTTAAGCAAACACCGTAACAAACCAAGTAAGCTTCAGGGTAGGCATGATGCAAGGTGCCCTGTTGTTAGGCATTATCCTTGCTTCTTGATTGGAGAAAGCATTGAACCTCACCAATTTGACATTAAGCATAAACCTTTACCAAACATTGTTCAGAAAAATAGCACAGAAAGTTTGGGCACACAATTAGAGTCACAATCTAAGAATGTTAAAAGAAATGCGCAAAGAATGTCTAAATTAACATGGGATGAACGTCTGATGACACTTCTGAGCAAAGAAACTGCTGAGTTGGTTATAAAAGAATACACATCTGGCCAGCAGCAATTAAAGCTTCATTCCTTGATAAAAAGTAGAGAACGAGATAGGAATGCCTCAGAGGATTCAAAAGGGATTCAAACAGATGATGTGGCATCAGACAATGAGGTATGTCTGTACTACTTTCATCACAGTTTTGCCAGAGGCGGCACCAGCCCTCAAAAAGTGGGGAGGACAAGAAAAATTTTTTAGGACCACGCCCATTTTTCATGAAAGCCACGCCCATTTGGAAAAAGAAGAGCCTTTATAAAGTTTTTATCTATAAATCATGCAAAAAGCTATTAAAGTACACCTGGGTGAAATTGTAATATTTTTAACAGAAGGTCACTGACACAGTGATCTTTTTTCTCATTTTTCTCATGTGCCATCATCGTACCCCCCCCCCTAAATATTTCTCCTCGGATTTCGACGAATTGAAAAATCGGTCCTGAAAAATATTGGGGAGGACATGTCCTCCCCAGTCCTCCCCGTGGTGCCGCCTCTGAGTTTTGCTATCTTTCATTTCAAATCAAGGAGTTCCAATAGAGTGAATTGTTGACTGAGATCTTGTATTAGCTGTATTTGTTATTTCCCTCTTCTTAACCTTACTGTGACACCAAAAATCTCACTTCAAATTGGATGCATTGGTTGGCCAGGGTCTGCAGAACTCAAGGGTTAATTTAAGGTGCAGTGATGACCAATTTGTGCAGTGATGAATCAAAAATGTGCAGTGATGAATCGAATATTGTGCAGTGATGATTTTTTCGCATTTTAGTTTGAAACATTTGAATACTGCTGCTATTAATTTTTCAGAATAACGACAAATGAATACTCCATTTCAATAAAAGTCTGCTTGGCAGCCCCTGTTGATTTAACAGGAAATCTGCCTCTTTCACATCTTCATAGTTTCTTGAAACAGAATGTTAAAAAAATATACAATCTAGGCATTATTTAGAAAGAAGGTAAGAACATTATCAAAGCCAGCTTAAAGAGAGTTGAACTTGAAGAGAGTAGTCAGAGGTTGGAATCAAAAGACACAACCAACTTTTTGGGAATTAACTGTGTGTCAAATTGCCTAAGAACAAGAAGAACCAAGTGCATTCTAGCCATCCTAGAGGTCAAATTTACAAAATTTTTCCAGGGGAGCATGCCCCTCGACCCCCTAGATTTATGCATCTCTGATCTCTGGCATCTTGGTGCACAACCTCTACATGGACAAATAATGGTATTTAAGAATGAGAGAGTAATTATGCTGTTCGGTGCATGAAAAATGTTACATTTCATACAGTCTTTGTCCTCAATGACTTAGCAAAACCAATTGCCACACCCTTTTGCCACATCCTTTTGACCAAAAGACTGCATTTTATGCTTTTTGTGCAATGATGAAAATTCCTTAAATTAATGCCTGGCAGAACTACTGAGAAGGATAGGGGTGAGTAAAATGGGTAATTTTGATTGCTGAGAAATGGCAATCATGAAAACATTCAGTACTTCAAGGAGGGAAGGTCCAATTGCAAGAGAAAATTTATGCATCTAAAATTTTTTAAAAAATCTGTTCACAACTTTTGTCTGCCCATTTTACCCAAGCTTAATATACTTTTTTACCCCCAGTAAGAACATACCTAATTTTCAGATAGACTTGCAGAAATGTGCAGCCATCTTACCAGTAGGTGCTACTGCACAGTAAAGAGTGGCACATCAACAGGAAATTTTCTGAAATTGCCAGCATGATTAGATTTGCTATCCAAAGCCCTTCATTATATCTCATCTTTGTTGCTTGTCTTGATCCATATTCGGTCACTTTTGTTGAAAAAACTTATAGTTTTGGCCAAAAAGAATTTCAACAGTATATTTATTGCACAAACTGTATAGCTGGTTGGATGAAAGCTTATAGTTAACTAGGTGATAGGCAGAAAGCTGAAAGATTTTAACATTTGAAATTTATAGGCAAAGTTATAGTTTACCATAAATCTGTTAACTTTGAAATGTGTTGAAAACGCCTAAAGACAACAATCAAAGTCAAAAACAACTTTATCATTCAAACACATTTTGCTCTACTCAGCAGTTAAGAATGAAATCTTTATCACAGCAGTCAGTGTGTATATGATCTGATATCTTTGTCAAAATCAGTTTAAGCCTTGGGTGAAATGAAAAGTATTTACATGTTGCTCTAAGTGAGGAGTTTCTTTCTTCATACATTTCACAGTAGATGAGATGACCTTTTGTAATTCTAATTTTCTTTTCATAATTCCAATTTCACCTACATTTCATAATCCTCAAGAAAACGGAAACAAATCACCAGCAAATACTTATGTATTTTTGGGCTATCAATCAAGCTTTGGTTCTCCAGATTACAACTTTCAAACAGTTGCCACCTGGTATGATTTGTGATGTTATAACTAGAAAGGCTATACACTTCTTGGATGAGAGGAAGATGCTATCAGATTGATATTTATTTTAAGTTTGAAAAAAGTCTCACACTGTATAATCCTTTGATGCTTTTAAGAGACCATTAATCTGTATCTACTATACATTTTTCTCCACAGCAGGTAGATACTAAAAATGCAACATCTCATAAAACTACAAAGGAAGACCTTTCTAAGAAATCAAAAGAAAAGGATGTTTTATATGTAAAACGAATGAAGCAAGGAGCTTTTCCTGTTCATACGGCAAATACTTCTGCCAATGAAGTTGTCTTGGATTCTGATACAAAGACTGTTTTTGGAAAGGTTCTTGAAAAGTCATATCCTATTGAACCAGACAGTTACTATAACTGGCAAGTGAAAGATAAGAAGTCTGGGAGTGGTTTGCAGAAGGCATCAAAAAGAAAGAAGAAGCTTATCAAGGGGGTCCAGAAATGGAAAGACTACCCTGAAGTCATAGAGGTAATTAGTTCCTTCAAAGCATAACACACCATTCATTTCATAATACACATAAAGATTTACTGTTTTTGGAAAGGCGATTTTGTTAAGGTATTTCCAAAGAATAGACACTCAACCACAAGTGTGCATTATCAAAAAATGGAATCATTTAATCATCATTAGCTGTCTGTACAAAGGTGCAAAGGCAATCATTTTGTCTTTTCTCTTGGAAAACGGTTCTTGCTGATAGCTCTCCGTTTTAGTGAAAATAGTAAGACATCATTTCTGCATGCTTCTTCGCCTTCAAATCAATACATGTCCTGGGAATAACGATTTATAAGGTATGCCCACATCCACCTATACATACATATTGTGCTTGAAATTTTGCCTCAAAGCCAGCAGCAAAGCCAGCAGCAACAGCATGGATTAAGTAGGAAAAATGGATTTTTGTATGAATGGCAAAATGAAAGAGCAAAATAACCTTGATGAAAAGTTGGAAGACATCTTTTTGTCAGTCCTTGAGTCATATATAATTATTTGTCCAGCTTGGTGTGAAAAGGTGCCTATTTTGGTAATTAGTGCCATTCCCATTAGAGGAAATGAGAGTCGTTATTTGGTGTCTTCCCCCAGCACTACAAGTGATAGAAGTTAGTTAATGTGCAATTGAATTTTGTAGGAACGTGATGTTCAGGCAATGACTCTGTCATCAGTCTCTCCTGAACAGTCATCACATACTGAGCTTGACCCAAAAGCATCCAAACAGCAAAAAGATGACACTAATCTTGTGTCTGTTGGTAAGTTGATAATCACTCCAAAAATACAACAGAACAAGTGGATTGGATTTCCACTGTGTGCAGATGGACTGCCCTTTATCAGATGACAAATGGCCAAATCAGCTATGTCCAACAGCCAATATTATTGTTATTAGAAGGTTATCCATTCAATAGACCTTTGATTTTGTATTCAAATAATCAAAGATATTACTGCCATAAGATTCCTCATTGTTTAAAGTTGTATGTAGCAAAAATCACATTCCTCTTCATCTTACCTTTAATGGTGCTGAATAATGAGGTGCAGTTACAAAATTGGCAAACGGCGTTATTGGCTGTTGGACGTAACTGCTGACCTTTATTGTTATTGGGGCAGCACAGCAGCAGTGGCTGTCAATCTGCACTGCAGAAATCCCTTCTGCCCATTACTTTGCACTTTTGTTTACTCTTTGCTCTAAAACATTGAAATTATGGATTTAGTAAATTTTGCAAGAATGCTTATCACTTTCTAGTGGGTACAATTTGAACCCAAATTATGCATATTTTACGTCTTGAACCCTTAATAGGAAAGCAAACTTGAAGCGTTATCAGATTTAAAAAAATGTACTGTAAGAAACTCCAGCCGTGGAAAAGCACAGGAAAGTTTCTATTTGCCCAAACATCTGAAGGGGACTTTCGTTAGTTGTCATTTATTATTGCTCTGCTTTCCTCATTAAAAACTACATTCATAAAATTGGCTGTGAATTGTTCTTGGAAACACACGAGATTCCATTTGATAAGGTTCTGATAGCGCCGATGTAGAGAGTCTATAAGAAGATAGAAATGCCATCAGCGATTCCTTTGAACACTTATGTCATTTCTTGATATTCACATGATTTTGCATTATAATCCATGATTGAGGCACTGCTTGTCAAAGAGACAATGCTCACCAAAAGAGAATAATTTGATCCATCTGATTATATTCAACTAGCATTCCATTTTTGTCGCAATTTGTCATGCCATACTCATTTCGGCGTTACAGAACAAGATTGTTCGTAGAGGATGAGAGTAAAATAGAAAATAACGAGAATAGCCAAATTGCTTTAGAACTTTCAGCATTCATTGTATGATTGCTTTTGCAGTTCAAGAATGGAGATCAAGATGGTTTTTAGAGAAGAGATGGGAGAGCAGTTCATGCGAAGAGCTATTGAATGGCATGAATGACATCAATGATCACGTGAGACTTTCTGCCGTATCAGCATGCAGTAAAGCATTACTTAGTAAAAAGATCACGGAAACGAATGCCAAAGAGAGAAGTAAGCAATTTTTTTCTTCAGCAACTAATCCTTTGTCATTTTTATCAATCCTTGTCATTGTTGGAATTGTTTATTCTATCTTCAGTTGCTGGAACTTTTTTCATCAACCATGGACTAATTTTTCAGACAAGTCTTACTTAGCTGTTGTTACTATATTCAATAAGCTTGCTAGAGTAATCATGGCTACGAAGTAAAACGAAGCACATGTAGGAGTGAGGAGGTGTCATACACTAACTAACTAACTAACTAGCTAGCTAGCTAGCTAGCTAACTAACTAACTAACTAACTCACTAACTAACTTACATACTCACCTCACTTGCATACTCACTCACTGACTAACTTACTAACGTACTTACTACTAGCTACAGTAACGCACTTACTCACCCATGAACCAAGAGCGCTTTTTTTGACATTACCGACTAATGCAAAGAATGGAGTTAGCTGCCAACTGCTTACAAACAAATGAAGGATTGTTCTCTTGCATTATCTACTGCGAAAAATAATGGCAACGCAGGCAATAAAAGAGGAGAGTTTATCAGGTCTGTTTTAAAAGTACCGTTCCATTCATTATCCATTGAAACAGTTGACACGTTTTCATTAAGGTGGAGAATGAAGATTAACGTATTTTTCCTTCGTTAATACATCATCAGAACCCTTTTCAAACTTCGTATTTATGCTTGTGCATTAGTACTTGATGAAATGCTCCTGGAAGACCAGAACTTGTTAATCTGGTGCTTCTCTTGAACTTGTTCTCTTGAAAATTGTTGGTATTGCTGCAGCTGTGAAGAAGTGATTTCCTCTCAACCAGAAAACTTGAACAGCATACAGCCATACGGGAGGGGGATTTTAATGCCAAATAATCTCGCAGAACTTTGACAAATTCATTTTGTTTTCAAGAAGAATCTATCAAAAATCCGTAAATATCCTTTTGCTTTGAAAAAATATCGTCCTTAGCGTTCTTCGTACATACCTAATGAGCCCCTTTAATTCTGGCTTGTGGCCTTTGATCGACAATTTGCTTGAACCTTCGTTACTGTGACCTCTGTTTTTAGGTCTCCTTTTAAAGCAAGACTTAGCGTATAGTTCAGCAGTGCAGGTTTCTTCGAACGTCCTAGAGAAAGTTATTGAACTGTTGTCGGATCGATGTCAGCAAGTGCAAGTTGCAGCAGCAATAACACTGTACACTCTCAACAAAGCGACACAAAAGGTATGATCATTTTAACAGCTATTTTTTATTTGGTCATTTCGTTCCATCGCTCTAATTTGGGCGTTTTAGCCTCCACTTGATGCACCAGTTTTATCTTTATGAAATTGACACGTTTGCACGTTTGCCGTCTTGGCCCTGGCTCAGGAGCCCCTAAAATTCTTGAATTAAGGGGATCGTGTGTAAATTAAATAATCAGCAAGTAAAACTATCCAAGTCATTAGATTAAATGACAAAAATTTCATTTGAATCATTTCTACATGCGCTTCATTCACAATTTCATGAGGAAGCCTTTCGTCAGTCATAATCTTTTGATCTGCAATCTTTTCTGCAATTTGCAAATCCATCTTGATCTGCAATCTTTGGTTCTATAAATTGGATTATTTTACACATAAATGGCGTTTTACATATAAACTTTACGCATAAATGGTCTTAGGGGCCTCGCTTAAGAAATCGTAGCAGACGATGTGTCCCTGGAAGCCCAATGTTATGAGCCACAGCTCTCCCATCAATATGAATTTCGGTCCCTGAATCTATGACCTCCTCATGGCTAAAAAATTTTTCATGTATTTGAAGGGGCTCCTATAATTGCTTCGTCCAGAGTCCACATCAAACCTGAAGAAGCCCTATGTTCTCTAGTCGGGGGCACTCAACTATTTTTTCCATACGAGGAAGTGCTGGATGTATTTGCAAATCCTGGAAAGGTTATCCTTTTTAGCATTTCTACTCCAGGACAGGACATCGTGTTTTATGACCAGCTTCATGACTGCATCCATGCAGCACTATTGACTCCGTAATATGGTTGCGAAACAATCCGTCTTTTCTGAGGTAAGAGATGCGAAAGCGGAAATCTTTTGTTTTTTTTTTTTAGATTTTGTATTCTCGAGGCTAAAATCGTGTTCTGCGTAGAAAGTTTAGTAAAGGTCTACATTTTCACAGTTATATCTGTCTTGATTTTGAAATCATGTCGATATAAAGAATTTGAATTCATGAAAGCTTTGACCGACCGAAATTTAAAACCCTTGTAACTTTAAATTCTTAAGCCATGACTTCGAAGTGAAGACAGGCATGGATGTAAAAATTTGGTCTTTTCTAAGCTTTTTACGCAGAAAAGGATTCTGGCCTGAAAAATGCACAATCTTAAACAATAAAATAATTCTGTTATCACACCTCTTAGCTTGAAAAGGTGGATTGAGGATAGTGTTGATTTTGTAAAGCAGAAATGGAAAACAAGTTTCACACTGAATGGCGGCTTGCAGAAACGTTCCGCTATTTTTCGAAGGACGTAGGTGTCGGAAATGGCTCTATTTCGAGGATCATTCGAGGCTTAAAACATAAATTGAGCAAGTATAAAGTGAGATTTCTTGTACTTATGATATGTGTTTTGTTTATAGGCAAAGGAAATTCTGATGCAAAGTTTGAAAGACGGAGGATCCCCAGAGAAATGGGCAGCGGCACAATGTTTGGCGTATGCTGGTTGCGATATGGACATTGTTGTTAATGAACTAATCAGTCACATCCATTCGAAAGATGTTAACAAGCACAACAAAGCTGTTCACCTGCTTGGAAGCTTGAGTAAAGACTCGGTTAGTTATCACATTTCGTAGAAGTTTACTAGATTTATAACTGCTGGAAATTCGTTGCCCCAAGAGTCTTTTTGTTCTTTTAGAGGACATATTGGTAACTTTTAATATCTTCTAGTTATTGATCTGGTTTTGATAGATTTTGAGATCGGTGATACTGAATTTGGACGTATCCAGAATTTTTCGTCCCTCCTTGCTACTCTTTGATAAGTGCTTGAGGTTCTGGATATGCACAAATGATGAACTTGCGCGCCAAAAGACATGATGTACAAAGGCAAGTAGACAGGTGAAAAGACATAATGTAACAGTGTTGCCATCATTTACCCTAATAAGAGACGGTAAGGCTTAGGATCGGCATAATTGTTACAACGAAGCTAGATTTAGCATCAAATAGTTTTATCGCTGAATATTCTTTGTGTTGTCAGAAGTAAAAGAAGCTGTATGGAGCTACAAAACTACGCAATGATGATTTTGGTCAATGTTAATTTTTTAACTTTTTCATCATGCGAATCGATTTCAGAGTTTTGTCCCCAGTATTGGTAAGTAGTCAGACAATCCGATTTCCAACTCCAACTCTTGGTGATTTGAAATATCAATAAAATTGAAACTCAAATCTCCTTTTTGGTTTACAACAGACCACTGTACAATGCATGGTAGCTGAACAGCTCAATAGCAGTAGCTGGAGAGATCGTGTTGTTGCATGTCAAGTATTTCCATCCCTACAAGGACCACTGAGCAAGGTATGTTCCGTTCCATTAAGATCTAATAGTTTTGCCTTTTGACTTGCGTTTTCATAAGAATCATATCCAGCGGCAGATTAGCAATTATTCAAAATTTAGTGACCCATGAATAAAGTTAGTTTTGAAGCTGGTTTTCCACAAGGTGATAAATGTTGTGTGACGCGACATACATCATGGAAAAATAGGCAGACAAGTTTTTGCAAGAAAGTGTTATTTATTTCAACCAACTACATTCCACGAAGAAAACTACGCTCAGCAAGTTCTGCCCAAGGACTTTATGCTCGACAGTTGTCATTTAACTTAGCCACTTCGATTCCCAAAACCTGTACTTTAGTATTCCAGCAACGTAAGCTACATTTCTGGTTAATATTTCAACATTATCTTTCATCTGGTACGATTCATTGCTGCAAATACTACACGGATCTGCCTTTTTATTAGCTTGGAGTTGCTTCAGACCAATTTTGCCACGTAGATTCTGAATTTTCGTGTTGTTTTTTGAAGTTTTGGGCTATTTTGCTATGATGTTACAATGAAGTTTATCGAGATTCTTGGAAACTACGAAAGTCCTGCCAACAAGTGAGTTAGCCCAACAAAGTCCTACCTGGATAAAAGTCAAGTGAATCCATGTACAGTTCATTTTTCTGATATCTCTACAGATAATTTAAAATCCACGAAAAGTTGTATGCATGGCCATAAGTTTACAGCCACCTTTGAGGAATCCACTGTGCGTTCCTCAATGCAGTATTAAAACCAGTTACTGAAAATCAATTCCAAACAACGTTGCAATTCGTTGCATCAAGCTTAAAGTCAACTGTTGGCCTTACAAGACCTGAAATTGAAAAAATGTTTGTGAACAAATGTGATATTTTGCAGACATAGTGCATGTTAGACACAAGAGTTCCGAAAAACATGTACGCCATTTGAATGGCTACTGTGAAGGGGCGATGAATTTAATCTTCCTGTTTTTCAAATGTGTGAACAGGGGAGACTTCAACTTAGTATTTGATACCAGGTTTTAGGAAATCTGACACGTAGTTACTTATTTATGGAGTAAGGTAGTCAAAAAATTACTAGTTGCCTCAAAAACATTGGATTTATCCCAGTACTTATCCTTAGAAGTTATATTCTAGCGCTAAGTGGACTTTATCTTGAAAATGTTATCAAGAAACACGTTTGGGAGTGCTAGAAGACCAACTAGCTGACGAACATTTACTATCAACCTTTTTGAGAGCGATAGTGCAAGTTTAAGGTGGATTTTATGACTTTGGAGTGACCAGTGATTGATGGACGCATATCATGGCCTGCAGTACTTTTTCTGCACATAACCATTTCTAGCAAATGTAGACGTCTCTTCCCATGTTTTAAGAAATCTAATCAATTACTACCCGATTCATATATGAAAAGCTAGAGAACCTGCTGGGTTCGCTTTTTTTCACTCGGTGTTCTTGATTTCGACATAGATTGAGAATAGTAACTCCTCTCGTTTTTAGGCAACCAGTAATTTTGATTTCCATCCTTTATAAATCAACAACTACATGTCCAAGTTGCACAAACAAGGTCTGAAACTGTAAGTTGACATCTCTTCTAGCCAGAGTAGAAACTGCGTAAAGTGACGTCATCGACCAATCTGAGATAAGGAAGTGTTTGGACAGATAAGCTTTTTGAAATGATAAATCAAGAGTTCAAGGTCCTATGAAGAAAATATCAAGTGTTGCCTAATTTTGCAATCTGTTGCAGGGAGCTATGGGGCTCAAAGTTACCAGTTTTTGCACATGCGTGCGCAGTTTCTGCTCTGTCTCTCTTCTGTAGGAAAAATTGCAAGAGGGGAAATTGGATTTATGGCTACACCGCAGAAGTCATTCAAACAGAACACATTTATTGAGATACCCTGTCCTTATGTTCATTCTTCTTTCGTCAAATATAGCTTTGTCTAAGAAGTTTAAGACCTATTTCTCAAAGTAAATTCCCTTGATTCTCTTCGAACTCAATGAGTGTTTTGTGATCTTTTTCTCCGATATTCAATAGGATGTTGCAAATAAAATATCCCATTTGATGTGGAATGACTGGAGCACAGATGTAAGAACTGCGGCAGCCAGAGCACTTGGTCGCACTGGCAATGGAAAGGTGAACAATATGAAATGGCCTATTTCTTACTGCTATTGTTTTATCAGGCCTTAATAGGGGGGGTTGTTGCTTCCTAACTTCCCTTTACAAGGCAGTACATTCCAATCCTCCCTTCAAAAGCTTGTCTGTTGCTCCTGGCTTTTCATATCAGACCATCTCAGGATCTTCAAACAGGCCTAATGTCTATGTTTGAATTTACTAGCAATTCAGCCGAACAGTTGCGGATAAAGGCTAAAGAAATTTTCGAGTGTCAAAGAAAAATAGGGCCGAATATATGACAACACAAAGGTTGCCTTGGCAGTAAAAGCCAGATTAAGTGTAAAAGTTCATCGCGGTGGAGCTTGATTATAAGCAATTTTGATCCAAAACCTTAGGCCTTGTTAGGCCTTTAATTATTGTGAGAGAAACCGCTTTTATGAAATCCTTTGTAACTTGAAAACAATCCATAGACCTATCACCGATTTTATCCAAGCAAATTGAGTCATCCAAGTTGACATGTTAGCTACTCTATAAGAAAATGTGGGAAGAATGTGATGAATGGATAGCAAGCTTGAGAGTGTTTCAGAAGAAAATGCAGCCCACTTTTATTTGAGAGTCTTCAGGAAATAATAAAACTTGAATCAATTTAAGGCAAACCATCTATAAGTACAATCTATCTCCTTTTCCAGTGATATCTAGGTTGGGTAGATTAATTGAACTTTTCTTTGCGTAATTGACGTTTTCGTAAGTGTAGCCTATTTTAGATGCCGGAAAGTAATAGGGCATTTACATAGACGATGATCCACCTTTGTGAAGGCATATATTATCATTATCTACAAATACATCTGATTAGGATGAAATAGACGTTTTCACGGAAAGAAAAGCATGCTGGGAAAAAGGGAAAATTTCAAGACTTCGACACCACGCAGCTTCGAATTTCGCCACGTTTTATCGAGGCTTATTTTCGTAACAAAACCTCTCCCCTGAGCAAGAACAAAGATGTTAGATATCTTTAGTGCATATCGTTAAGGTCCTTGGACTTCAGAGATTAAGAAATGGCAATATGTTTTTCCATCTAATTTTTCGAAATGTTTTCACATGACCAGAAAGAAACCCGAGGAAGTTTCAAAAATCGCAGAATCATGCTTAGGCCCATGCGACCAAACGCCACATTTAGGCACATAATTCTGCTATCGAATGAGGAAATCAACTGAAATTCAAAATGAAAGCACTTCATTTATCTGTGAAGTCGGATATAAATTTGCAGGCTGCTGGCAAAACCTATATGAATGCAGGGAGGTCAGACAGCTCAGATCACATGTCGTCCTTCCCAATATAAACTTTCGACAAAAGTATCTTTACAGAAACCGAGCTCAATTTTTGTGCAAAGCAAATGAAACCCTTTTACTGTTGATTTTTTCATCCAAATATTGTTGATAGATGTATTTTCTAACACTTCATTGATATTTATAGCAACTACCAACTTTGAAGTATTGTCTCTTCAAAAACTTATTTCAGCTCGTAAATCCAAGTCAGGCTTAGGCCTTTGACTGTTCATGGAAGCGATGAAAACCGAAAGCGCACATCAATGATATTCTGTTCTGTGAGATATTTTGGGCATTATCTCCTCGTCTACTATTTAAGCTAAGCAAGAAGATTTAAAATTGATATCTAAGGTTAACGTTCTTAGAGTTGTACGTGCTTTGGAAGAGAAATAAGTAATTCTTGAATTCATTTTGATGCACTTCTGGCTCGCTATTTGTGATTGTCTCGATCTGTTGCTTTTTCTCTGCATTGCTCCTCTGTTTTAATGTAGCAAACAAGGCTGACATGATTTAATTCCAACAACAAGTCGAGAATAAATGTAGTGAATTAAACAACTACAAACCTTGACGAAATTTCTTTCTTGCAATAGTTTCTAAGCATATTTATGAGTTCTGCCAACTCAAAACATTGTTGACGGTCTCTCGGAGGAAAGTGAGACAAATCAGAAACGATGAAAGAATCACTCTTCCCGTTTGATGAAACAAGTAATCGTCAACAGCGACTAAGAAAACATAAACTGCGTGAAATATTTTCCTGGCTTCTTGTCGCAACTTTGAATTCCACCTCGAATCAAAATCGATTTAGAAATAGCGTGGAACAGAACTTAGGTCATGTGACAACTCCACTCGTATCTGTACTTTCAATCATTCACTGATTAATTTAAGGTGGTTTTGAGTAAAATTCTTTTTGAAAATCATTTTCTCATAATCATTTTGGAAACATATCAATGCAATAGAAGAACGTTGTTGGAGAAGTACCATAACAGGTACACATAACTTTTAGAGGTAGCTTAATGATTCATCTGGGTGTTTCTTGAGGAGGTGGAGGGGGGCGAAAAACTGTCTAAGAAATACTGTAAGTAAGCGCAATCCATTGAAACACCCACAAGGATACGATGCCGGTTGATAATAGGGGTGTAAACCAAACAATCTTGACATAGCAAAAGCGATCCCTGCATCGAGCCACAACTCAAAATGACACTGGTTTTGATCAAATGTCGATGAAAGCAATTATTACTTTCCTTCTTGTCATCTAATGAAATATTTCATCCCCTTCCCCCCAACCCATTTTACTTTGTTATCGTAGCTTGCTTTATTATGGCTCACAGAACTTGCACAAAATGCATTTAAAAATGGTTCAAAGAGCGTATTTTTAACAAATTTGACGGACTACATGTAATAACTTAACACTAGACTAATCATCACCCACAAGTCTAAATTATGATGAAGATTTTTGTTGCCTTAATCTCCCCCCACATCATTTATCTTTTATTTACCATTTTTGTCTATTTTGTAGAAATATTTTAACAAAAAATTAAATTCCCAAACTACACGTATTCTTTTTGGATAAGAAACTGCTGGTAAGAAACTCAACGCTTGGATTGCCAAAAATAGACAAAATCAAGTCCTGGAAAAATTTCTGAGAAACCGCTTATTTTAGTGAGGAAAATCCTTCGCACAAGTTTACTTTACTTTCGCTTGTTTCTTGTATCCTATGACTTCAAAGGTACTTACATAATGTCTAAACATTGGTAAGGCTTCAAAAAAACTTATTCTCGAAATATATCAGGATGGGACAGGAAGTAAATATGACAATTGTTATGGAACACTTAAAAGAAACTCCTTAAACTTTGATGACTCAAAATCTGATAATCTTTAGAAACTTTCAATACTGGCCAAAATTCTTAGTTTCCTGTAACAAATAATTAATACTTTCCTTTCATCAATGAATTTAACAGTGAATAACTTCAGAAACGAGTGTGCAATTGTCACATGACCTAAGTTGATTTACTTCGATTTTGATTCGGTTGCGACAAGAAGCCAGGAAAATATTTCACGCAGTTTATGTTTTCTTGGTCGCTGTTGATGATTACTTGTTTCATCAAACGGGAAGAGTGATTCTTTCATCGTTTCTGATTTGTCTCAATGTTTTGAGTTGGCAGAACTCATAAATATGCTTAGAAACTATTGCAAGAAAGAAATTTGGTCAAGGTTTGTAGATGTTTAATTCTCTACATTTATTCTCGACTTGTTGTTGGAATTAAATCATGTCAGCCTTTTTGCTACATTAAAACAGAGGAGCAATGCAGAGAAAAAACAACAGATGGAGACAATCACAAATAGCGAGCGAGAAGTGCATCAAAATGAATTTAATTTCTTTCTTTTCCAAAGGTCATGGACATGCAACTCTCAGAACATTAGCCTTCGATATCATGTTAAATCTTTTTGCTTAGCTTAAATAGTAGATGAGGAGATAATGCCCAAAATATCTCACGGAACAGAATATTTTTAATGGGAGCTTTCAGTTTTCATCGCTTTAGCTTTAGTCAAGTAACAGTCAAACTCAAAGGCCTAAACCTGACTTGGATTTACGAGCTAAAATAAGTTTCTGAAGAGACGATATTTCAAAAATGGCAGTTAGTAGAAACATCAATGAAATGTTGGAAAATGCTTTTATCGACAATATTTGGATGAAAAAATCAGCAGTAAAAGGGTTTCTTTCGCTTTGTAGGAAAATTGAACCCAGTTTCTGTAAAGATACTTTATTCGGAAGTTTTCATTGGGAAGGACGACATGTGATCTGAGCTGTCTGACCTCCCTACATTCATATACGTTTAGGTAGCACCCTGCAAATTTGTATCCGACTACACGGATAAATGAAGTGCTTTCATTTTGAATTTCAGTTGATTTCCTCATTTGATAGCAGAATTATGTGCCTAAATGTGGCGTTTGGTCGCAAGGGCCTAAGCATAATTCTGCGATTTTGGAAACTTCCTCGTGTTTCTTTTTGGCTATGTAAAAAGATTTCTAAAAATCAGATTGAAAAACATATTGCCATTTCGTAATCTCTGAAGTTCAAGGATTTTAACGATATGCACAAAAGATATCTAACGTCTTTGTGCTCGCTCAGGAGAGAGGTTTTGTTGCGAAAATAAGCCTCGATAAAACCTGGCGAAATTCGAAGCTGCGTGGTGTCGAAATCTTGAAATTTTCCCTTTTTCCCAGCATGCTTTTCTTTCCGTGAAAAGGCCTATTGTCTTTTTCCCTCCTCGAAGCATTACCTCAAGTCCTCCTGGGCCTAAAATATTTTAACAACATTTTTTTCATGATTTTCTACCGGAAAAGGGTTGATTTGCTTTCGCAGCATGCTGTATTTTAAATGTGTCATAGTTACGAGAATATCAATTTGATGATGATAATTCCATTAATGCATAGAAACTGCATATTATTAGAAAGAAGAATGATGTACTTTCATATGGTATACATTAAGTAAGACTTTATATTATAGTTGGGTTGCCTTTTTTTCTGAAAAACCATGTATATAGGCTTGCAGCCGCTTCTATGTCCCGGTTCTTACACTTAGTTTGCTGAGATGTAGTCATATTAAATTGCTTCCATGGTGAATGATTCCTTATACCAACACTGAATAGCGTTGAAATAGTTAGAGTCATTTCGGAAATTAAGCTGCTCTAAACGATCCATGTAATCATAAAGATGGTGCAAAAATTAGGCTCAGAGGCTGCATCGTAAAGATCTATTTGAACACATTTCCTGATAATCGGCTGCTTAACAAGCTTTTTGACGGTTGAAATGATCTCATTTTTATGAGAAATGGTTGTTGCTTTATTTCATCATGTAAACAAGAATTTTGTCTTTTAAGTTGGAGCCTTAAGCTATGCAAAAGTCCTTGTTGTAAGCCAGCCTTTTCCTTGCAGCTTGTGCATGACAAACTGAGAGAGAGATTGATGAATGGTAACGAAGGTGAAAAACTGGACGCTCTTAGGAAGGTATGACTTTTTTTAATGCTGATGTGATACAGAACATAAGCAATCAAGGAAAATGAAATATGTATGAAATATGTGGGAAGATTTCATACAGAGCATACGGGATGTCTCATAAAAGGCACTAGATCTGCTCATCCCAGGGAATCAAATGAGTCGTTTTCTAAAGATCATACTAATGCAGTTACTAAATGAGCACCAGTTTGATAAAATTGAGTAACTGGATCAAAAATGGGGGGTCGTCAAACATTAATCGACTTCTTGTCATTTGTAGGCAATGTTCCGAAGAGTAACGAATAAGTATATCTTGAATGTCTCAAATCCCATTTCTGTAAGCAGAACGGGAGTTATTGCTGCAAAGATGGTAGCGTCTCAAGCTACGTGTTGGTATTGTAAAACACTGCTTACAAATACTGAGAGGTGCGTTCATGTTTGATGACCTCCTGCGTTTGGTTCAGTTGTTCGATTTTATCAAAATTGTGCTCATTTAGTACCTGCATTTTACGCTTTTAGAAAATTTTTTAATTGTTTGCTGGGATGGGTAGATCGACAGATATTTGAGTCTAAAACTGGGAAATTTTTTATGAGACACCCCGTAGATGTGAAAAGAATAGAGAGTAGCTTATGTCAGGCAGGGGGAGGTCACTCAAGTGTCCAAGATACAGGGTTGTGTCATTCAAGTTGTAAAAGTACCACCCATAAATCCGTAGAAATTTCTATAAAAGTATAACCATAAATTCGGAGAAATTTCTGAAAAGCATACCAACAAAATCCCAAGAATTTTCTGAAATTCATACCCATACATCCGGGAATGCAGAAAAGGCTCACCAATAAATGAATTTTAACATAGCACCATGCCCACAAATCCGGAAAATGTAAAACACTTTTGAAAACCATGACCATTAATCCAGACTCCATCATATAAAAGGTACCCTAAAAATGGCATATCCCCATACCATGGAGAAGTTAAGTTACCCCTTGTGAGCTCATGCAAATGAACTGTCGGGTTTTGGCCTGCTAACTATCGACTTTAATTTGAATAATCAGAGTTTAAAACTGGGTCTCGCATGCTCCCAACATCTAGTGTAATTTGATAATCTCAGTGCATGTTCAAAAGCAAAGGAACCAATAGCGTGTGTAGGTTTTTTCCCCATTTATAGATCCCACTACTTAGCTGTAGCCATTTATGTTACAGTGAAATCGGAGGAAGCGTACCACCCATGCTGTCAATGTTCAAAATAGAATCGTATCTTGTATCTTCATTGGATTTTCTTCTCTGCATGAAGAAATCATTGAACATTCTTACTCATTGTGGTTGCCAAGGGAAAGAACTCTTGTTGTAATCCTTCATACGCTACGCCCGCCGGAAGCGATATTCGATTAGGATGGAAGTAAATAACAAAGCATTATTCCAATAGTAATTCAATCATGAAACCTATTTTCGAATAATCTTCGAATTTACATGGTACGCTTCTTCTTATTTAACTGTAAAGTCGCATCCGGGATAAACAATTTTCACCATTTGAAATTTTACAAATATTTTCATGTCAGGAATATTAATTTGTTGAAAATAGACCAAAATCGTTGTTTTTATTCTAGCTTCTTTCACACAATCCGTGCCTTGTGCCTGATTACAGGAAACTTTCCACTGAGCCCGCTTATTACGTACCGGTTCATTGGTTTCATTCAGAAATTCTGACAACAAACCAGTATCGTTTTTCGTAGCTATGTCTTAGTTAAATCGTAAATATTTTTAGACTGTGTATAAAAAGGAAAAATGAAGTAGTAAGCGACCGATATCAGAGATGCAAACATAGTTTGGTAGCTAAATGGATAGGCACTGTTTTTTGCTGTTTTCATCCACATCTCAAACTGGTATAAGGAAGGCTTTTTACGAGCTTCGATCGGTCTGGTTTCACCAAAATTGAGTAAAGTGTTAGTATGCCACTTAGCTAGCAAATTCTTTGAATCGCTTATTTCAGATGATTACTCTTTTTGTGTGAAAGGGTTCTAGGCTCAGCTATTTAGTCATACAGCATAGGCAATACACAGCTCTTACGTGCTAGAATACCGAGTGTCCTGAAAAAGTTTCCCGATTTGAGGTGCCTTTTTAGTAAAAGTACGTGTTAGCTATTTGATAAAAATTGTAAAAGAAATTTAATTCCAACAGTACGAGGCTTGAACGCCATAAAAGGATCCAGATCGTATTTGTCTGTCTTATCCGTAAACAGCACGATGCTGCTTGGTTGTTCGAAGAAAAGTATGCCACACAAGACAACGTCCTGTGGTCTGCACTTTAGCCTATTTCCCACTTTGAATACCAGTTAATGAAGTTGACAAGCGGCTGTATGCCTTCTTACCTGGGATATAAAACATGGAAGGAATGGATCATATCTCCGTCGTCGCAAGACTTTTCACCATTTCAAGGGTTCTTGAGCAGAAGATTTTCGGAAATGCATATTCTGGAAGTCTTATTATGAGGAAGTCAATCGGGAAAAATTATATGGATCGAAGTTAGCCTTTAAGCAAGGTATTGCCGTTTAAATCGTTCAAAACGCGACAATGATTGCGTGTTCAAACAGAAAATTTTTTTGGGACACTTAGTATTCAAAATAAATGCTCTGACCTTTGATTGAAAGCAAGCATCATTTGAATATTGGGTGAGCCAGAAAAAATTCCCAATTTTGAATATTCACAGCACCAAGAGTACTGAATGGATTGGAATGAACTGAATGTTTTTAATAGCCCAAAGATTGAAATATTTCATTAATTTTTCTCGAGCCTAAATGAGGATTCGAAATTCTTGGTAAAGTCGACTTAGCGTATTGTTCTGTGAGGAGATTTCTCACAATTTTGATCAAATGTGTAGGGCCTTTTTCAGACATTCTGCAACCAAAGCATAGTCGTAAATTCGAATCTACCTGTATTAACAGTGCCCATAAAAGCGAAGAAGGATCACAAAAGTATTTCGGTCTTTATGTTAAAAATGCATTTGAAGACTCTAATTGTTTGTGTTCTTAGATTAAGAGAGTCCTAGCTTTCTTCTGTTTAAATTGCTTTTTTTCATTTTGCTGTAGATTTCATTCCTTGGCATCATGACTGGGAGGATTCTTCCTTCATTTTTAAAGTGCATGAGAAGTGACTACGATTCAATACGGCTTGAAGCTGTCAAGGTTGGGTATTTTGTATATCTACACAATTTTCTATTACTGTAATTCTTTTTTTGTTTATTGGCATCTCTACTTTCTTTGGTGTTCAGAATTTGCATCCGAATCTATTGTTCAGCTTTCGATGCAAAAGTTGGAAAGTTGCATAGAGCGTTCAGATCCAAATTTGATACTTTTTGAACTTTTCTTTTTCATCTCAATTTGGACTCTGAGCAGAAAATTCTCATACTAAGAAGCCTGTCAAAATAATGCATGCGACAACACAAAAAAGCCACCTAATATTTCTCATTCACAGATTCATGAATAGACCGTGTGTGGTAGGAGGCTGCTGTTTTAGCCTCCGCCAAGATATCGCAAAGAATATATTCAATGTTGTATATGTTTTCTTCTTCTTGTCTGCTGTCGTTGTTCTAATATTCGTGACAAATTCAACTGCATCAAATCAGTGCACTCCATGCTTTTTACCATCATATTGCATTGATTTTGCACATGAGCTTTGTCAAAAGCTGCTCTGGCAAAAAGGCATAGAGTGCAATGATCTTATGCAGTCGAGTGTGATACGAATATTAGACCAAAGACAACAGACGGGAAGAATCCATTCTTTGTGATACCTTGGTGGATGGAGGCCAACACAGCAGTATCCTACCGCCCATGTTCTGAAATTATGAGGTAATTTCTCGAGAAGCCCTCTTCAACAGACTTTCAAACCATGCCCAGAATCACGTCCTAATGTTCTGCCTTCCAGTAATGGCTTTTGTAATAATGATCGAAAAGGAATCGACAATGGGTATTTTTTATACTTTAGACATGTGCAGCAATTCGCTTGTCACACGAAGATACAGTTGAAGAACTGCTGAAGCTAGCCAATGAAGAAAGAAACTGGAAAGTGAAAGCGCACTGTATTCAAGGTGACAAATTGCTTATGAAATGTAAGATCTGAATAGAAAGTTCCAAACGGAACCAGTGGTTAGCAGTCTTTTTTCAATAAGGAGGAGTCCCACAAATATTCATATCCGAGCCATTTGTCGTCGGTTAATGAGCTTTCTTAGATTACAAAATTTCAGCATTCATTTGATGGCACTGCCTGAAAAAGATGGTACGTTACGCTAAGATGCAAGTCATGGATATTGTTTACTGCATAAACGATGAGTGATGCGTGACAAAATGCTCAAAGGTGGCAATTGTATTTTCGTTTACAAATTTAAGAAACTAGTACCGAGATTTTCTTAGTACGGGGTGAATAAAAAAACAATCCTGTTTGATAAACTACTGCTCACTGGCTAGCAAGGCAATGATATTGGAAAATACATCATTTGATGGTGGATATGTTCAAATTCATTTTGAAATTAACCAGACTGAAAATTAGGTGGTCCAATCTGAAATTATGAGGAAGGTTCTCGAGAAAGCCCGTTCAAAAACCTTTCACGCCCTAATATTCTGCCTTCTCCAGCAGTTGCTTTTTACATACGAACATGCTTGTCAAGCTTATGAAACGATAGTCCTTGTGTACATAAAAACGTTACTGTGGACAATTTCACCCTCCCAATGTGCTAAAACGTGCAGATGTCATTGACGTAAAGCCTGTGAAATACAGAAATGTTATGAAGATTTTCTCGTGATTTTGAGCAGGTTTCTTTCAGAGGCGTTCTCTAGAAAATCCCTCATAATTTCATAAGAAAATGACCGATGTCACTAAGGTAAATCTTAAAGTTGATTCTAGCGTGTCTCCCATTAAATTATATATTTGCCGATAACATCGTCTTGATTTCCAGGATCATTTAAATTCAACTGACGATAGCACATGCTCCCTTCATTTCTGTGACATGTAAAGCTGAAGAAATGTTATGAGCAAGTTTTTGAAAGGGTTTTTTGCAACTGATCGCCAAGATTAATGTCTGATTTGAATGGGGTTAACTACAAAATAGGTATGAAAATCTTGCCAGATCAACCAGGCTGAATGATGACAAATGAACACCCTTTGAGATGGAGAAGGTATTTCATTCCCTATTCAGGCTTAAGAAACATTCTTTAGTCATTCACTCTTTATCCTTGCACATCGAAGTCTTCACTGTTTGTTCCTTTGTTACAAAGTGTGAGATGATCTCTAACATTAGAAGTCGAATGTGTATTTACCTTTATTTCATTTTCTTGCAGCGATCGGTTTCGTCGCAAAACCAACTGAAAAAGTGCAAGAGATTCTGTTATGGTGCCTTCGGTACGAAAGAGTGCCTGCTATTCGTGCAGAAGCTTGTCACGCTATTTGCAATTTGAATCTTCGCACAGAAAGAGTTGTTAAAATCTTGCAGGACCGTATGGTCGTTGAAGAAGATTTGATGGTTCAAAGGTAAGTAACGTTACTTCCAGTGGTAGAAGTTTCCCTGTCTTGTCAACACATTACTTGCAAGAACAAGTCTTCATTTCCAGTACTGACAACAGCCTCCACCTTTCATGGAATTGAATAGTTATTGCTTCGTTGCCTTTGAAGCAGAGCGCTACTGAGCTGTATCTTTCTGCCCATTTTTATCAAAGTTATAATTACCCTATACAAATCTGAGACATAAAACTCTTGGTCCATCTCGAACTCAAGCTTCAATCTTGACTAATGTTGATATGCTCAGAAGTAATGTGGAAAGGAAGTAAAGAATTACTATAGTTGATCAAATTAATCCAAATTGAATACTAGAACTATTTGAAACGTTATTTTAGGGGTTCAGAGCTTCTTCTGTCTCCTTTGCTCCTGTAATGCCAACATTTAGGCTGATGAGTCCTTCGTTTACCACGAAGGGTAAAGCAAGCAAGACCCTGATATTATCCTTGACTTGCGAGCATTATGCTTCCTGGACCAGTCTCAAAGTTCTAATCAGCAGAATTAATGACAGTTAACTCTGAATTCGATGATCTGACGATTAAATTGTCTTTTGCAGTGAAGTGGCCTCTGCCTTAAACATGTTTGGTCTTGAACCAACTGGGGATCTTACAATGATCAAAGCTATTCAAACTGAAGTGAAGAGACTGTGTAATTGCGACAATATTGCTGGGGCAATAGTCGATCTGGACGTAATGGGGAGATATAAAGGAAACAAGCAGAAATATTTAGCAAATGATGATCATGAGAATTCTACCAATAAGGTAAGTTGTGTACAGATATACTATACAAAATATCTCATTACAAGATTTTGTTACCGTGAAAACTAAGTACCGAGTGAGTCAATAAAGAGAATCCCGAATAGAAAGACTGCTGCCAATATACCAAGGCAATGATACTGCCACATACATCAAACAACAGTAAGCACGTTTAAATAGATTTAAACATTTACTTGACTGAAATTGACCACTCCATTTTGAAGCCACTCCAAGAAACTTTCAAAAACTGCATAAAATCATTTCTACATTTTCCAAACATTTCTGCCCTTACGGCAATGACTTCAACACGTGATTTTTCCAATATAAAAATTTACAATAACGAAATTGCCTAGAAGAGCACTTACAAACAACTTTACTACACTACAAGGAAGATGTCATGGAGCAGAAGACCATGACTACCCCATGGCCATAACATAGAGATAGATAACTAAAGCTAAATCTAAATATACAATCAAATATTAATGCGAAAGGCTACGCACAAACGATTTCTACTGATGAATACTGAAGTCGAGTTCACATTGGATGTCGAGTAATTGCTGCGTTTTGGATGTATCCGTTCCTGATTTCCAGTCTGCTCGGAAAATTCTGCTGAGTGGAAATCGGCCTTAACTGGCTGCTCCCAAAGCATGTGGAAATTTCCTTATGCCTTCTTGACATATACAACTTTAGTAGTAGTTTGAAACTTATTGCCTGTTGCCTTCTCGAAGTGTTACCTCCGGCGAGCTGCAGCAATGCCCAAATTTAAACTAAACAGGCAAAAGAATTCGCTAGAGGCTTCATACATCATTTGAAAAATTGAAAAAGCATTGTGCAAGAGGAGAGTGAGAGGGGCATACATTAGATAGACTTGTGGAAGGCGAACATAAACTACTACAGTACGATCCTTTTCCTAAGATAAAAGTAAATTCGACTTCATCTTCTCTTATGTCATGCATCTATTGCTTAGATGGCTCTGTGTCCTGTGAAATCAAACCGTACTCTACATCAGCAGTGAGCAAACCTCTCCAAAGCTCAAGAGGTCTGCCAAAACATCTAATTTACAGATAGCACATCGTGATGCGAATTTACATATGATTTAATGCTGCAAGTTTCTCGTTGTAAATTTATGTGATCTTTATTCAATTTTATTGATAGAATGCTTTAACCTGTCTGATTAATCTTGTTTTTATATTCTGCACTTATCCATCCATTTTTTGTAGTGTGTAGAGTCACAAAGAAGGGTAAGTACTTTGATTGAGAATGGGAAAATTGAAAGGAGATTTGACCCTATCCTTGAGGGCTACAAAATCCGCAGTCTTTCGCAAGTCTCAGTTCCTGAACTTCCCAATGTTGAAGATCCAGTACTCCAATATGAACCAGAAAGTGGAGCAGATGAAAGCGTGGAGAATGAAGATGAGTCACTGTACACTTCAAATGGCTTTAATACAGAGAATGGGACCATTTTTTCGTATTCGACTGCAACAGTCTCCTAGACATTGCACTATGAATGTTGAATATTGTATACAGTTGGCCTTTTACAGGCATCTTTTACACATTGTAGAATTTGTAAAAAACGCACAATTAATTACACAGTTTTCGTCATTCAATTGTTAAAGCTTCAGCTGTAAAAGCCAATCATTTTCAAACCTTCAAATAAGTAAAGATGTGCTAAAGCAAAGCCTCTCTCAAATTAAATGCCAAGTGAGATTTCCGATAACACAAAACTACTCATGCGAAATGCTTCAATTGTTGTTGGCCGCGGGCATTTTCAAAAGTCATATAATTTGAGACACACTAAAGTCAAAACATGGCACAAAAGTGAGCAGTTTGCTGCAAAATTCTTTGAACTATTACAAGGGGTTGTCTTGTAGAGTCTTTAAAGACCAAAAGCCAAATCCTTAGCGGTATAGAGTTGTTTTATCACATTACAGCAGTGTTTCGGCGAGATTTGAAATTTAAAAGAATCTTTTAATAGTTACCTGCATGCACCCCGAGATAATCCTTAACGGGCAGAGTCTTTTAAGCATACTGGATGAGTCACGAAAATATTTAGATGTCTGAAACCATTTACTGGATTGCTATAAACTGATATCTACCGAGTGAGTGAAAAAAGACCACGGTTTTCTGAATATTAAATTAATACTAAATATTGATATCCAATAACTGACATGTTCAATTAATTTTAGAATTATTCCTGGCTGAAATTGGTCACTCCATTCCGATTTTATGAGGGATTCCCCGTAGAAGGTCCCTCCGAGAAAACTTGAAAGACTTTCGAAAAGCACTATCAAAGTTCCTTAAGATTTTTTATTTGCGGCTATGACTTGAACACGTTTTAGCAAGTGCTCCCAGTGCTGTGCCATTGGGAGGATGAAAACGTCACCCTCACTCGCTCACTAGTGTAGCAAATTCATTTATGGAGACTTTATCCTCCCACGAGGATTAGCCGTTGTTTTATGCACGTTTTTTAAGGAGCCTTGTCGAGGAGACCCTAATAGTTTCGGAGAGGAGTCACCGATTTCAGTAAGGCAAATTTGATAACTGATGAAAAACATCTGAGCTACTAAAAAGCTATTTTCAGTGATATTCAGGGTGCATTTATTTTGGCAAATTTCGTGGGTTTTTTACTTACTGATATGCGCTACCTTAAAAGTCCGTTTTTCAAAATTGATATCGTTCTCAAATCACAAGGGTTTTACAAAAATCTGTCAAAACAGACCTCAAATCCTGTTATTTGTAGAAGTTTCATTAAAATTTTCAATCTTCGTCAATTAATTAACTATCCTGCATGCAAATTCGACTGGTTTTTTTTTCAGAAGTTTCATTGTACAGGTGGAGAAACCGCCTGAAAACAACCCAGTTGAATCTGCACGCAAGCTAAAACTGAACGACCTCAGACCCCGTTTACACTGCAATGGTGCAGTTTTGATCCCCTATAAAGTTGTTACGGTATAGTACATTGACAGAGGGGACAAACGTACAGTAAAATCCGCCATAAAAGAAACTGTTGATTAGTAATCCCACATAAAAGAAACCTCCAGGCTGAGTTTTGGTCAAGTAAGCACCCTATATAAGAACCACATCAGTGTGGCACAGAGCTCAAAAGAAATTGTTCTTTTCTGGTTGCAAACGAAGCATTTTCGCTTCTTCTTGCACACTTTTTCCTCTTTTTTACCTAAATAGCGCCCCATTTCATCACTTTTCTTTCTCTCCTTCCTTTCCCTTTCTTTCCTTCACTTCCTTCATGTCTTTCCCTTCTTTTCCATTCCTTCATTTCTTTCCCTTGTTTTCCCTTCCTTCTGTTTCTTTCCTTTTCTGCCTTCTTCCTTCCTGGGAAATTTGAGCATTTCAGCTACCCTCCTGGTGGCGCCGCTACCGCGCTACTTCGTTTTTAGCCCTGACTGGCAAATGAAACAGGCTCCTATACAAAAGATTAATGAACACTGAACTGAAGTACTGACGTAAATCCAGGTATATGTGTTAGAGCCTTACAACATATACATAGTGGTAGATTACAAGTCAGTCATTTTTTAACCAGTTTCAACAATGTAAAGATAAAATTTATTGGTCCATCAAGTTACCATCATGATAATTTAAGAACCGATTTAAGAACCTATTGCCGCTTTCTTATGTAAGACATCCTATGTGTAAGAACAACATTATCTTAGTGAAAATCACAGGTTTGTATGCGGGTTTCTACTGTATTCCCAACTGTGTTTATTAAACTTCAGGACTCTTCGCTTTGCCGACAGAAGGAGTTTGTTTTCGCTCTGCAACTGTTTTGAAGTTGCCACCAAAATGTTTGATACCTGTTGATTGGATGACCTTTGTTTGAGATAGCCATTCAGTTCCTGTGCGATGTTCACGTAATTTTCAATGTCTTTGTTTTATTTGTATACAACAGCCTGGTTCCATCATTAATCTCTTCTTCACATGAACGAAAATGAAGACTGAGCGACGAAACGCGTATTTGATGAAGTAATTTAGCGAAATAACGTTGTTGGTAAATGATTACTTGCAGATTTTCTTGATTGTCTTACACAACATGCCATCATTTTCTTCTGCTATGGTACCCAAAGACCAATGAATCTGAAGCAAAACGGGACTAGTGCGTGTGCTTTAACCCTATAGTGGTTGGGCTATTTGATAGTACTATTTTGGTTGGGGGGGGGGCAAAAAGGCCCCCCTACCTAACTCTTGACTGGTAATGGTTAGAGCGACCAAATTTGGTGTCATAAAAGCCTTAGGCACGTACTTTCTGTAAATATGAATATTAACCTAAAAATCGCCATCATTTTTGCTCACGTCAGCATTTTCCTTTGTATGGACAAGAAAAGGGGTAAAATTGGCCAAAATCAGGAAAATCGTGATAAAATTAAATTTGGAGCACATTTTCCATCCAAACATGATACTTGTGATAGAATGCATCAAATAACACTACATTACAAAAGAAATTTGCAAAATATTCCACTTCTGCTCCTTTTTTTCGCAATAATTGAGATTTGAGAATTTGCGAATTTTTCCTGGGTTAGTCCCAGAAAATTGTCTCCCGCCCCCTCATTTGTCAAAATATTTCAATGAAACTTTTTGAGAAGTTGCACAATAAGTAGTTGCAAAAAGTCAAGAAGTTTCGTGGCTATAAAATGCTTCCTGGCAAAGTTATTTTAAAAAAATTTAACCAAAATAGGGTTAAATGAATATGCTACAATTACAACAATATTACAAAATGGTACAACATGGATGGTTCAAATAAATAGTTGGCTAGGAGCCAGTGACTTGCATTAACAGAAGTACATTACATTTTCACATGCTTTTAACTACAAGTATGACATACTAACTAATGAGGGGATGAAGCCATGAGGTTGCACCTTATCTCAAAATTGTAAGTCATTGCAAGAACCACTGTAAACGTTGGTGGGTTAAGGGGCAAAAGTATTACTACTTATCCTTTTTGAGCAGATTTTCCTCAAATATGCATCCTTTCTTCTACAAAATAAGTTGATACTGCGATTAAGTGAAAGTTGGCCCGCCACATTAGTGGACTGCATGACTATGTTAATTTTCTAGCTCCCCTGATTATAACCCTCTATTGTTTTGTAGGTTAAAGGATAATGCACCTTTGTTTCATTTCTGCCTGACCATCAGACACAATCACATGGTTGTAATTAAATGGAATGAAGCTAGCCTGTCTACAAGGCTAGCTACAGTAGGCATACTTAGCAGGCTGGCTTGTTCCATTTAATCACAACATAAACTTTTCTTTACAGTTTTTCAATGAACATAGCTGGCCTACTTGATTGATTGTGTGGCTCATTAGAAAGGCAAGCCCACCTCACGTAACCAGCACCTGGCATGATACTCAAATTAGAAGCACAGTAAGAACATACTAGACTTGGTTACCATATAGGTGGCAATATCACAGCACACCCTTCAGCTGAAATATAAGAAAATGAAATTCATTGTATTCCCAAAAGTGACTCACATGGAAGGGTGTACACCTTCAGAGAAATTCTATCCACGTCTCCTTCTCAAAACAGAAGGCTATAATCTTTACCATAAGTCCTCAAATAAGCCCCAAGGGGCTTAACACAACAAATATCTTTGATGGGGGCTTATTTGAGGGGGGGCCTATTCAAAGTTGGGGACTTATCTGAGGGCTTACGGTACTTACTTTGTCAAGGCTTACTTTGTCACCCAACAGCAACCGAATACCATCCTTATTTAAGCTCTTCAAGGAGTCACACTGCCAAAACACATATATCTTACTTACTTTTTTCAGTTTTATTAACACATTAACCATTGTACGTAATACCTATTCATAGGTCAATGTACAGTAATTGTAGATAGATAGAAGGGATGAATGGAAAGTATGCATAAAAGGAGATACAGCTGTTGATACAAGACTGTTTAGCAAATTAAAATCAATCTAAAGAATGCATTGTTTCTCAATTTGTAATTTTCTCAAAAAAACACCCACATATGGCACTGCAAAAAAAGGCATGACCCTTTCATCTGGGTTGAAGGCATCCCCTTGCATGTGCGGCACTCATACATCCTTACTCGGTAATACATGACAACAGTGGAAATCTCATGCAAAAGGAGAATAAATTTGGAGGGTTGGTAAAATAGACCTATGTCATTATTTCACAGATTTTATATTTATTTCATTTCTGATGACACCATGGAAAGATTACTGGATGCAGTACAAACATGCATTTTCAATAAGATGTCTCCTACTTTTCGACTTCAGCTCCTTGCAACGTAACAACGATTTTTCTACCACCAGCATGGTCTCTATGTTCACACAGCCAAATTCCTTGCCATGTTCCAACATTTAACTGCCCATTAGTAATTGGCACATTTATACTTGCATCCATCAAACTGCATTTAACATGTGCTGGCATATCATCTGGGCCTTCAAGAGTGTGGGTATATGCTGCTTGTTCAGGGACGATTTTGTTCAACATCATTTCCATATCATCTCGAACTTGTGAATCCCAGCATTCATTCAGACTAATGCTTGCAGATGTGTGCTGAATTGTCAAGTTTGCTAGGCCAACTTTGATCTTCTTCAGTTCTGGTATTTCTATTAGGGTGAGATTAGTGAAATCAGTTTTTATGTTAAAGTGAATCAACATTGGTAAATTGTTTTTTTAAGCTTCATTTGTTATTCTAATTTGGTTGATCTGCACTTCTTGCTGTTTCTCAAGAAGATCTCCCCTGTACCATTTTGGCCAAAGCAATTTACCATTTAAGATGTACTGATCATTGCAATGATGCACTTCCTTGCACAAAAGACATTGGGTGTACAGTTCGATTATTTGGAAGTTAAATGTACAACTATAATGTCCACAGAACAACATTCAGATTCAGCTCCAGAACAAGATTCAGATTCAGAACAAGATTCACAATTATCCAATTTATCACCTGTTACAGATCTAACATAGATACTTATTGGAAAAATAAACAAATTTGACCATAGATTCGACTATGCTCTATTTTATGGTGATTTTTGCAAATTTTTATCGTGCGCGGGTTGGGCTGGAAAACGAGGAATAGGCTGGGCTGGCCTGATCAAAGTCGATTTTTTTCAAAAATCCACGACAACCTTCTCTCTGCAAATCATCTAATACCGACGTAACAAAGATACTTATTGGAAAAATAAACAAATTTGACCAAAGATTTGACTATCCTCTATTTCATGGTGATTTTTGCAAATTTTATCGTGCGCGGGTTGGGCTGGAAAACGAGGAATAGGCCGGGCGGGCCTGATCAAAGTCGATTTTTTTCAAAAATCCACGACAACCTTCTCTCTGCAAATCATCTAATACCGACGTAACAAAGATACTTATTGGAAAAATAAACAAATTTGACCATAGATTTGACTCTGCTCTATTTCATGGTGATTTTCTGCAAATTTTTATCGTGCGCGGGTTGGGCTGGAAAACGAGGAATAGGCCGGGCGGGCCTGATCAAAGTGGATTTTTTTCAAAAATCCACGACAACCTTCTCTCTACAAATCATCTAATACCGACGTAACAATGATACTTATTGGAAAAATAAACAAATTTGACCATAGATTTGACTATGCTCTATTTTATGGTGATTTTTGCAAATTTTTATCGTGCGCAGGTTGGGCTGGAAAACGAGGAATAGGCCGGGCGGAATGTGCCGGGCGGAATAAGCCGGGCTTATCAATCCTGTGAAATAACCGATATGTCACGCGTTATTCTTCACCTTTGGTGATTATTGCTGTTGATTGACACAAACTTTGATTATTAACGATCAACTGAAGCTGTTAACAGATTCCTGGTCATAATTTTTTAAGCCCTCTGTAACGCGAGCAGTGAAAGTAGTCAAATCCCTCTGTTTTAATGTTTTAATTACTATATATGCGAAATAACACCTACCTTTACATCAAATCAAAAAAGCGCTAATGCTCATTAACAAACAATGCTTTTGAGGCTTAAACGAATTACATAGAGATAATATTATGGCGATAAAAAAGGACATCAATTACTAGTGAAACCATGTAACACAATCATTCCCAACACAGTGCATATTTCCTCTCTTAAAATTCTCTTTCATTTTGCATGAATTTAGACTTTGATCAGGCCCGCCCGGCCTATTCCTCGTTTTCCAGCCCAACCCCCGCACGATAAAAATTTGCAAAAATCACCATAAAATAGAGCATAGCCAAATCTATGGTCAAATTTGTTTATTTTTCCAATAAGTATCATTGTTGCGTTGGTATTAGATGATTTGTGGAGAGAAGGTTGTCGTGGATTTTTGAAAAATATCAACTTTGATCAGGCCCTCCCGGCCTATTCCTTGTTTTCCAGCCAAACCTGCGCATGACAAAAATTTGCAAAAATCACTATAAAATAGAGCATAGTCGAATCTATGGTCAAATTTGTTTATTTTTCCAATAAGTATCTATGTTAGGTCTGCAACAGGTGATAAATTGGATAATTGTGAATCTTGTTCTGAATCTGAATCTTGTTCTAGAGCTGAATCTGAATGTTGTTCTGTGGACATTATAGTAAATGTACCTCCCTAACCTTTCATCAAACTCCATGAGGAGAGGTAGAACGTTATGCAAAGAAAGATCTCGAAGAAAAAATGGATCTTTTCTGCCTTGCATAAAAAACTCGATGATAATAATGAATGTTTTGAATTTTCGTTTCGTACGTTAACCAGTTTTTTCTCACACTCAGTTTCCTAAAGTAAAAATACATATGAGGATTATGAGGTAGCCTAATGTACCTTGCAAGATGTCCGTGATAACGTGGATCCCTCGAGGTTTCGGGTCCAAAGTAACGGTTGTCTGGTACCATACACTTCCATGTCCAGATATTGACTGACCATAAGTTGCTTTTTTGCTTCCTTTTCTTCCTTTTGACGCCATAAGAAGCGGCGATTTTAAAGACCTGTGGAAAACTGGCCTAATCATGCCACCATTATGATGGAAGTATTTTACTTGTTATCGTTGTTGCTGTTGCTATCCAGTGCAGAGCAATGATTGATTGGTGAAGAGCCCTTTGTCGCAAAGTGTTTGAGAGAACTCCTCCATACAATTTTTCTTCTTGTCTAAATATTTGGCTTCTGGTTTGTATTAATTTTTTCTGTAACATTGTTATTGTAGTTTAGTTTAGTTAATTGTTTGTATAGTTTATTAATGAGAAATTGTATTTAGAGAATTTAAAATATGAAACTGAAACTGAAACTGTTTGGGGGTCCGGAAACCGTAAAACCGGTCACAATTTCGCAAAAACATAAAAACCATGCGACATTTTGCCAAAATGAAATGTCAAATATCGAGGTATTTTTGTGATTTTTCTCGTTGTCTTAGTTGCACTTAGGGGTAAATTTAACTTTATAGAAGTTTCAGGGGCGCAAAATGAATGAACAAGGACCAACATAAACATTGATCAAGTTGTAACGACTCTCCTTACACAGAACTCTTGGGCACAGAACAATGTAAATGCACGTATACTATGACAGAGATAATCCATGGGCAGTTTGGACACTATTGTTGTGCTGTCTGAACTATGAAACAATAATGATTCAATACTCACCCAAACCAAGCAAGAATGTTTGTATTCCGTTACAACATCGTGTTTTGATAAGGCCCACCAACTGCCCACCAAGCTTCAAATTCTGAATCCAAATTGAACTGCAACAACACTGCGCCTCCCAAACTTCAGAATGTGGAGCTTGGGGGGCCTAATCAAAACACGATGTTTTGACAGAATACAAACATTCTTGCTTGGCTTTGGTGAGTGTTATCATCATTGTTTCATCGCTAGTTCAGACAGAGCAACAATAGTGTCCAAACTGCCCATGATAAAACCAAGAACAACTCATCGAGACACTATTCAAGACTGAAAAAATGTCCAGAAAACAGAGCCAAAATATAGGTGAAACCACGTAACCGCAAAACCCAAGCAACCCTTCCGAGAACAGTGGCTGAGTGATTTTTTCGATGTAAATTTGTGGCGACATGCTTTCCTACCTTATTTGGCATTTCAAAAGGCAGAAAAATGTTGGTGTCAATTTTTCTGAGCACGTGTAAAGGTATTTATCGAGTTTAGTCGTCCCGATATTACCGGCTGCTGCAAAATCACGACATAGACATTAAGTCTACGTAATGAAACCCATTGTCATACATGTGGATGCATTTTCCTCATTTTTCCAGCCCATTGAATTACAAAACGGCTAACGAGGACAAACTTGCTTTTACAGAAAAACTGAATAGACCTTTTCACGGAAAGAAAAGCATGCTGGGAAAATGGGGGAGATTTGGAGATTTCGACACCACGCAGCTTCGAATTTCGCCAGGTTTTTGCGATGCTTATTTTCGCAACAAACCTCTCTCCCTATGCACGAACAAAGATGTTAGATATCTTGTGTACATATCGATAAACTCCTTACACTTCAGAGATAACGAAATAGCAACATGTTTGTGGATCGAATTCCTCTGAATCTTTTTATGGCACGAGAAAGAAACCCGAGGCAGCTTCGAGAATCACAGAATCATGCCTAGGCCCTTGCGACCAAACGCCACATTTAGGCACATAATTCTGCGATCAATGGAGGAAATAAGCTGAAATTCAAAATGAAAGCACTTCATTTGTGTCTAAAATCGCATTTAAATTGGCAGGCTGTTGCCTGAACGCATATGGACGTAGGGAGGTCAAACAGCTCAGATCACATGTCGTCCTTCCCAATGAAAAGTTTCGACTAACGTATCTTTGCAGAAACCGGGTTCAATTTTCTTACAAAGCGAAAGAAACCCTTTTACTGCTGATTTTTTCATCCAGTGATTGTCGACAGATGTATTTGCTACCTTTTAATTGATATTTCTAGCGACCACCAATTTTGAAGTATCATCTTACCAGAAATTTATTTCAGCTTGAAAATCCAGGTAAGGCGTAGGCCATTTGCTGTCCCTAGACTAAAGGATGAAACCTGCAAGCGCCCATCTAAGATATTTTGTGAGATATTTTGATCATTATCTCTTCATCTGCCATTCATGCTAAAAAAATATCTTTGGTATATGATATTTAGGGTTAACGTTTCCTTGAGCTGCATGCCCTTCATGCCCTTCATGAAGATTAATTCTTGAACTCATTTTTGGTGCACTTTTTGCTCGCTATTTGTTATCGTCTCGATCTGTTTTCCAAAAGGACTTTTCATTATTATCGCATCTGTATCGCTTCTTTGTTTCAATGTAGCAACCAAAACAAGACATGATTTATTTCCAACAACTCGAGAATCGATATTAGATGTAGATAATTAAAGATCTACCAACCTTAACAAACCTTCATTCTTCCAGTCGTTTCTAGGTATATTTATGAGTTCTTGCACTCCCAAATCAAAACATTGTTTACGGGCTGTGAGAAAAGCCTAACAAATCAGAAATGATGGAAGAATTATTCTGCCCGTTTTCATGAACTTCGTGAACCTGTATCAACAGCGACTTGCAGCAACAAGCTATGCATCCACTCGAAGCAAATTTAAAGGAAATGCAGCATTTCATTCTTCGTAAAATATTTTCCTGGCTTCTCTTTGCAACTGTTCAAATCAGAATCGATTTGGAAATAATATGTAACACAACTTATGTCATGTGACAAATGCACTCCTTCCTGAACTTTTTGTCATTCACTGTCTCGTTCGTTGATGAAAGGAAGTATTAATTAATATACAAGTATTTTTATAAGAAACTAATAATTTAGGCCAGTACTGAACTTTTTACGATTATCAGATCTTGAGTAATCCGAGTTTCTTACCAGTTTCTTTTAAAGTTTCCTTAATAATCGTCATTTTCGCTTCCTGTGCCATCCTGAATATTCTCAAAATGCCTTTCAAATAATATGATTCAAGAAACAAGTGAAAATAAAGTAAACATGTACGAAAGGTTTCCTACAGTAAAATAAACAGTATTTTTACGAATTTTTAAATTTATCTTCTCCTCAGTTTTCTTACCAAAAAAGATACATGTAGTCTGGAATTTAAGTTTTGTTGAAACATTGTTATAAAATAGAGCAAAATAGTATAAAAGTCAATAGTGTGAGAGGAAGATTAAAGCAACAAGAAATTCATTATTATTTAGAATTTAGACTTTAGTGGTGATGATTTGGTGTAAGTTATTACATGAGATGGCTTTAAATTTGTTTAACACACCTTTTGCATGATTATAGTACAAAATGCAGACCTTTCTAGTGAGGTCCTTGAAGTTCTCTCTCTAGTGAAGTCCTCGGGTCAGTAGCTTCAAGAAACAAGGATATATTTTGCCGAGGTGTTGAGGTGCCCCTCGCTTCCGCTGGTGACCCACATTTTCATTGATCCTTCAGTCTTTGAACCTGAGACAGTTTGAGCTAAAATGGAGATCTAGTCGATCTAGTCCAATAGTTGAAAAACACCCAATTTTTAAGATTTCACGAGGCACATTCTAAAAAATCACAAGACTCAAAGACATAGAGGAAGCACATTCTTCCCAAATAATTTTTATGGGGGTCAGGAGTACTATATTTTTTGCATATTCTGTGAGCTTTCAGCAGCTAAGGATCATAAAGAAAAATTAGTTGGAGGCATCGCTAGCTACGTGAATATTGCATGGTTTCCACCCAAATTCTCGGCCGACATCGCGTCCTTGCGAAGGTTTCACTTTCAATGGATGATTTAGACAGCTTTCACCTCCCCCCCCCCAAGAAACACCCCCATCAAGTGAAACTTAAGACACTTTTCTTTCTACGTTAAGCTTCCTCTAAGGAAAGTTGCATCCTACACTTTTCCTACCGTTTTGATCGATTTCATGGATATTTTTCCAAAACAATGAGGAGAAGATAGCATTCAATGCTATAATAGAAAGCAAAAAGTTCAGGAAGGAGTGCATTTGTCACATGACATAAGTTGTGTTACATATTATTTCCAAATCGATTCTGATTTGAACAGTTGCAAAGAGAAGCCAGGAAAATATTTTACGAAGAATGAAATGCTGCATTTCCTTTAAATTTGCTTCGAGTGGATGCATAGCTTGTTGCTGCAAGTCGCTGTTGATACAGGTTCACGAAGTTCATGAAAACGGGCAGAATAATTCTTCCATCATTTCTGATTTGTTAGGCTTTTCTCACAGCCCGTAAACAATGTTTTGATTTGGGAGTGCAAGAACTCATAAATATACCTAGAAACGACTTGAAGAATGAAGGTTTGTTAAGGTTGGTAGATCTTTAATTATCTACATCTAATATCGATTCTCGAGTTGTTGGAAATAAATCATGTCTTGTTTTGGTTGCTACATTGAAACAAAGAAGCGATACAGATGCGATAATAATGAAAAGTCCTCTTGGAAAACAGATCGAGACGATAACAAATAGCGAGCAAAAAGTGCACCAAAAATGAGTTCAAGAATTAATCTTCATGAAGGGCATGAAGGGCATGCAGCTCAAGGAAACGTTAACCCTAAATATCATATACCAAAGATATTTTTTTAGCATGAATGGCAGATGAAGAGATAATGATCAAAATATCTCACAAAATATCTTAGATGGGCGCTTGCAGGTTTCATCCTTTAGTCTAGGGACAGCAAATGGCCTACGCCTTACCTGGATTTTCAAGCTGAAATAAATTTCTGGTAAGATGATACTTCAAAATTGGTGGTCGCTAGAAATATCAATTAAAAGGTAGCAAATACATCTGTCGACAATCACTGGATGAAAAAATCAGCAGTAAAAGGGTTTCTTTCGCTTTGTAAGAAAATTGAACCCGGTTTCTGCAAAGATACGTTAGTCGAAACTTTTCATTGGGAAGGACGACATGTGATCTGAGCTGTTTGACCTCCCTACGTCCATATGCGTTCAGGCAACAGCCTGCCAATTTAAATGCGATTTTAGACACAAATGAAGTGCTTTCATTTTGAATTTCAGCTTATTTCCTCCATTGATCGCAGAATTATGTGCCTAAATGTGGCGTTTGGTCGCAAGGGCCTAGGCATGATTCTGTGATTCTCGAAGCTGCCTCGGGTTTCTTTCTCGTGCCATAAAAAGATTCAGAGGAATTCGATCCACAAACATGTTGCTATTTCGTTATCTCTGAAGTGTAAGGAGTTTATCGATATGTACACAAGATATCTAACATCTTTGTTCGTGCATAGGGAGAGAGGTTTGTTGCGAAAATAAGCATCGCAAAACCTGGCGAAATTCGAAGCTGCGTGGTGTCGAAATCTCCAAATCTCCCCCATTTTCCCAGCATGCTTTTCTTTCCGTGAAAAGGTCTATTAGGCATTTGCAAACTTCAATCAACGAGCTGGGCTAGTTGAGCTGAGGAAGGGATGCAGAGGAAAGCCATGAAAGGCAGGAAGAAACCACAATAAAGATACATGTATGATTTGCGTATACATTTTATCAAATAACGATTATTTCATTTCCCTTCACCCATGCTTTGATTAATTGCGCTACGAAGAGAACAGAGCTTTGTTTAATACAGTACGACGTTTCGAGCTTAAACCCATTATCAAGTGAAGTAAGATTAGTAGAACAGATATAATGGGAGAGCAGATTCAAAATATGAAAATCAACTTTGACTCTGCGCCGCAATCACTGCCCGGCAATACGTAATGGGAACAAACGAGTATTGTTCGAGGCAAAGCAAGCCGACAATACTATCGGCTACTATCGTTACACATTTTAGAGTTACTCATGCAAAATTTTCTCTATTCTTTACATCAGCACAGGTATGCGGCTAAGAGAAAATAATCAAATCGTCATAATCAGAAGCTACAGCCCCATGAAAAGCACTTCTTATGGACTGACGGGGCTACCATGCCTGAATAAATAAAAATATAGAATGAAATGAAATAAAAAGGGTGTTTCAGGAAAAAAGGCATCCTATCTATGACTGAAAATCTTAGAACATTTTTAGGATTTGAGCAGATGTGATGTATGCCGTATGAAAGTACAGTCTTTCTTCATCCTAAAAATATGCAGTTTGGATACATCAATGGAATTATTTATCATTCAACTGATACTTTAGTAACTAGAAGTAACTAAAAGTTATCAACTGCGCGCACTCTAAGATATTTCTGAACTCAAATAAAGCCACACTAAATTCGTAAATGACTTTTTTGCTGTTCCCTTGAACTGGATTTAATTGTTCCATTATTCCCTATTCCATGTTTTATGACTAGAAGAAGGGTGATGAAAGCACGGTCAACAGATTATTGTGCTGAGTTAATCCTATTGACGAGCATTTATTTGCTCGATTTGCTGCGTCGTCGCCAATCAATGCATGTGATCAGGAAAGTTGAAGGTATGCGAACGTTTTGAACAGCGGCAATGAAGCAATAGACAAAACAAATATGCGTGGCCAGCAAACGAAAATTCACTACCTCGCAATTAGTAAGCACGCTCCTTCGTCCCGCGCAATTATGGCCAATACGCAGCTCGTTGTAAGAGCAAAATAAACACCTTTTTGCTGAAAAAGTTATGAAACAGATTTTGTCAAATCACTTTAGGCCTAGAAATACTAGGGTTCATGCCCTCAGGTAGGAAAGAAGACAAATTTATCCCGATGAGATCCATATATTGAAAATGATAAAATAAGACATCACAACAAAGGGCTTTCGTCCATGTAAGTGCTCTACCACTGTCCGGCATCAGAAACAGACCATACTGTCAATTAAGTGATAAATGATTAAATCAATGTGTTCGAATTGCATATAATCAGAAAGAAGAAAGATTATAATTTCAGATGGCAAACGACAATCTACTCAAATCCTCTCATTTTTTGTAATACTTCCAGGTATAGTTGAGTTGCGTTTATTTTGAAACACCCTGTGTGTGTCAGAGGCGTAAACAATTGTTCCATTAGCCTTCTCCCTTTGCACCATTGTGAATTAAACAATGCATCATTGTATAATAACAATAAGCTTTTGTAGCTAGAACAATCAACTGTCCCAATGCATAACAGGGAAATCAATTCAATAGATCTCCCAAGAGGGTACTCTGGTATATTCAGGACTGGGGAGCTCAGGTGCTTTTAGCATAGAAATAGAAGGGCTAGAATGCGCTGTCTATTGTTTCCGATATGTTTTGCGGCAGAACCACAGATCAGAATAGCTTTTACGCCTAAATCATACCATGAAGTAAGGGCTGGAGGAAGAGTTGATGAAGATACCTGCCTTGCTCGATAGGGTCTGCTGGAGTCAGATGAGCAACTTTGTTGGTAAAATGAAATTGAAACTTATCTAAGATTTTCGCTCAGAGAAGAGGGGCCTAGATATAGAGCCTAAGAGTGGAGTACTAAATGGAGCTTTAGCAGTAGCTATGAAAGATTAGAACTCCACTCTCCAGTGACGACCCCATCAGTCATTAAAATTACAACATGGGACATTTTAGCATCATACATTTTCTACGTGGATTAGAGTGACAGGGAAAGGAAACTTTCCAGCAATCATGAACTTGCATAATCATGTTATGGTAAAACTTGGATAATTTTCGACGGGAAGACAAAATTTCAACGGTGAAAGAAATGAAAAAAGGTGAGAGAAAGTTTTATCTCAACTACGGAATCGCCACTAACAGACCTGCCTGTTTTAACTACGACACGTTTCTTGCAGTCGCAAAATATGGAAAAGTGGGCGTGGCTAGTAAATGATTTTGTGATAAACAATTACGACTCAAAGACCTGCAGCTTCAAGACTTCGCCAAATTCTGTGCATAAACTTTATAGACCTTTGCACAAAGTAAATTCAATCAAAGATTAAGTCTGCATTCCTTAATGGAAGTAGGTTTCATTGCTGCAAACAAGGCACTCTGTTTCCAAATCTAAACATTGCTAACAAATTTCGTGGGTTATCGTTAGAGACGCACGCCGTTGGATGACTCAAAAGTGAGGCGAAACAGGTAAGTCGATACTTCAATAGACTGTCGCAATTTTTTTTACAACTTATTGTGGGATTTTGTGTAAAGCGCTATTTAAAGTTGCAAATTGTGAATAATCAATTCATGTTTCCAGAATTCATTCTTGGTGCTTTCTCTGGATCGCATTCGTTGCTAGTAAACGGGTTACCTTAGTGCATTATGTAGTGTAGATGCATAGCTTGGCCTACCATTCTTTGCGATTATGAACTTGTAACTGTCTTTCAGATATTGTCAGTGTCATTGTGCTGAATTTTCTTCAGCTTTGATAAAAAATTCTGGGCCTGTTTTTGAGGATTCTGAGATTGGAATATCTCACATAATTATTCATAGGGCCAGGGGACATTATTCATGACCCAGGGGCAAATGATACCAATTTCAACCATCTTCAATTTGTTTTTGACATGTTGTCTACACAGGAAAGAAATCTTATGGAATCTATGGAATCTAATGTATAGCAAAAAGCAGGCTTTGCAACGTCAATCAATTTCACAATGAATTGCTGAAAAATAGATTTCGTTCTTGGCTGCACAGACAGTCCATATCCTGCCCTCATCCCGGTGGTAGTAACTTTTAATGTTTTCTATTTATGTGATGATTTCTTGTTCTTATAATATACAGTATTTTGCAAAGCCAAGAAGCTTTCCAAGTTCCAACCCATAGTTGTACGAGTCGTCATTATTTTCAAGCAAACTTATTACTCTCAAGTCAAATGATGCCACAACTTGAAAACTGAAATTGAAACTGAAAACAACAGAGCAAGATTAGCAGGAGGAAAATAGAGGCTGTTCTCTCCATACAGTGACATTGGTTGTTGCAACGATAAAATCTTTTTAGAAATCAGAGCCTCTCTTGGCTCCTTCACTTTCATTTCATCATTGCCTTAATTCCTCTACTCAAAAGATGCCTTAACGCTCGTGTTTTCATAGAGCTTTGTTCATCTGCAAGTACAAGTCTCATCAATTAGCTATTGCTAGCCTCATGACTCAAGCCCTTTGAATCATGTCTAATGCCTTTCATATGTCTGCAGCAGGTTGCTACCAGAAATTTCTAAGCTGAATCACTGTTACGGATGAATAATGATTTTGCGTAGAACCGTAGCTCACTGCTACAACTGATAAAAATCACTGCATTTAAAGTTGAATTCATGTAAGACAGCAACACACCCCATCCTCGTGCGTATACATATTTTTCATTCTCTATGCCAGGAAGCAGTCCAAAATAATAAAGTATCAAGCTAGGGAAAAAGCAAAACACTATTGCCACATTGATCAAGAGCACTGCCTTTGCAAATTCTTGGTCGGGGCGCCTCCTGAAATTGTTTAGGGTTTCGCCAACTCTTACATCTCTACCTTGCTTTGGTAAGTCGTTGGCCATTCTGGTACACTGTTGCTCGTTGGCACATTCTAAGCCCACTCTGCCATGAGCAATATTTTGTGTGTATGGGAATGTGTCACGAATTTCTTCTCCAGTTGAGCTCTTAGTTTTGAGCCTCATTTCAAGTGGTTTCGAAATCTTGGAAGTAATAGCTTTCAAATGATCGTGACAATAAAATGCATTCAGCATGCCACCGGACGACGCTCTGTTGCAATTCTCGTTATCATCATCAATGCCTTTATGACTAATACTTGTGGAAAACTTTTTGCTACTACAATTAGGAGCTATAACAAAGGGATCCACAACTGGATCCTCTCTTGCAGAATCGACGAGTATATCACTGTCTTCCAAGGCAATATCCGCAGCCTTGTTGCAAAGATTAGAGGCCGGAATACTTTGGGATTTAGTTGCCTCATAAATCTTCGTAGGACAGTCCTTTGAAGATTTTGCACAGTGATCCATTTCAAGACAAGTGTTCAAAGTATTTGTATTAAGCTTGTTTCCTTGTCTATCATTCAACGAGTTTACCCATGACCCATCGACGGGGTCATTGCTAGAGGTATCAGGACATTCACTTCTAATTTCATACTGGAGCTCACTAGCAGATCGAATGCGGACCTTGCAAGGATGAACAGCCTCGTTGGTTGGACTTCCACAAGAGCGGCCTCCCGAAATATTATTGTGTCCAGCTCTGTTTTTGTCGACTGCATTGGTATTTTCGACTGGCCCTGCTTCTTTCCCAATGTTTGACTCGACATGCAGATTGTCAACTTTTCTTTTCAACGAACGGTATGCCCAGAAATACAAGACAAGTCCAAGCATTATACCAATCGTGTGAAACAGTGTCAGCCCCAATGAAAAGTAATGCTGAACACCTTTGGAGAGAGGGCCGTAATGTATTACAGAAGTCACAACACCTACCAGAGCACTAGCAGCAATCATTAAAATTGCACGCAACTTCGTCATTATTCTGTCATACCTAATTAGGTAACGCATTCGGATGAACCGGTCTATTGCGATTATTATCGTGAACCGACCTGCAAAGTATAAGAAAAAGAAAGCCATTAGAGCAGCATAGCGCTGAAATTTTGGGGCACATAATCTCTTGGTAATGCATAGAGCATTAGACATGTGACTGACGAGTGCTGAGCAACCAACACATATGTCTGAGATGCTCATCAGCAGAATCAAGCGATATGACAAAGTACGCAGCTTCTTCAATTTGCGTAGTGCCAGAACAAGGAATATGTTCACAATGATGTTTGAAAGATCTACGAGAAGCAGCACACTGAGTAGAATAAAAACTTGTGAATTCACATTCATTTTAGGACCGTGTTATGATCTTGTTGTAAGGCGGTAGTCTCTATTTCTTGTAATCCTGCATACACAGCTTAACAATCCATGAAGTTTCAAACTCTTTTCGTTCATTTGAAATCTTGTCTTTCGTTCCTTTGATTAACAATCCTCCTCCGGATGCACCAAGTTTTATTAACTTGCTCAACATATGTAAAAGCTACTCTGATTGTCGAGTAATCAAAAATTCTCTCATTGCTTTAGCATTAGAGATTCTGCATACAGCATAAGATGAGTTTATTGTTTCAAGGTAAATCAAACCTAAGAACTTGATATTTTGCATTGCCTAGAATCACACGGTTGACCAGCCTAACATTCAATGACTTTTAATGACTTTTTCAAGAAAATTTCAGCATCAGCAATCCCCTTGGAAATACTTGGTGATTGGTCTATGTGAATCCTTGATCTCCAACGCAGATGGAGCACAAGAACTTCTGTATTGGTTGCTTGAGATTGCAAGTTATCAGTAACTTCCTTCACTCTGCACAATTCTTCTGATGACACTAAATGTAGTTTCATTAGACAAATGATCGACCAGTTTCACTTTCAGTTATCAGTTACGACGTCAATGTTAACGTGGCAAATTCTTAATATCCGGGAATTCAAGAACATTTTCAAAGTCACTGCAATGCAATGGTCTCAATTCAACTCATATCAAGTCAAGCAAAGATCACATTTCTTGTCGATGTCTTGATGCTTTCATAAAATTTAACGATTCATTCTTCGGTTGGTAACGAGCCACCACATCATCTTCCTTTCTTTAATTCAACCCAGCTGTCATCTATTTACAAGAAATTACAATGAATTCTGTTTGTCTTGCTTTGTGCTCCAAGCCTTTTTATTCAAGATATTGCAAACATTTACGTCATTAAATAACAGACCAGTGAAGCAGTGAGATAATTCAGTCTCCTTGAAGTGAATTAAGTTGCAGTTATTCGCTATTTGAATGCTTCTTCCGAAGACGGGTTGCAAATAGAACATAACGGTCTTAAGGCTGATTTCCAGTCAGTGGAATTTTCCGAGCGGGCGGAAATTCTATTGTTCGCGGGAGAAAATGTCGCTCTTAAATTGAATAGATAGTTACGGCTGAGCAACGTTTTATTGTCTAAAATTCTGCCCGCTCGGGAAATTCCGCTGACTGGAAATTGGGCTTTATGTCACTGCATAGCAGCAGAGCAAACATCGCATATTTTCTTACGGCTACAAAAGTGTTCATCAAAGCTGTTTCGCAACATTGTTTGGTATTTTTCAGCTGTCTGACCGACGAGACTGCAAGAAATGTGCATGAAATGAAGCATTTATGAAGACATATCGCCCATCTCAGAGTACATCAATAGACTTCTTATGAAGCGTAGTCTAACTGATTGACAAGCAATGCGCAACAGCTCTCATTCAAATCAAGTTACCTTCTGCCGCATTTTGAAATGTTTTTAGACAGCCATCTCTGACAGAAAAAGAATACAATAAATGACAATATTGCTGCAATTGCTGCAACATGCTTGAAAGTGACAGATGATCTACTGCTTAACGCAGAAATTGTTGCCAGTTTTGATATACTGCCTACCCTCCTTACAATAGCTGGAAATTCTATTTTCTTGATAACATTCATGAAAACAAAGTCAATACAGACACCTTCGAACCTGTTGCTTGCTGCATTATGCGTTGCAGATTTATTAGTGGGCTTCATATATGAACCTATTTTTCTCGTTTACTGTTTAGGCTTACGCTATGGCTACCGTACAAGAGCCCTTACACTGGCTTACTTTCTGTCGTTTGACTACTTTGTTGTGCTATCAGGAGCATATTCTTTTTTTATTACGCTGGATCGTTATGCGGCAATTTGCTACCCATTCTGGTATCAACGTCGTGTTACTTGCAAAGGGTAAATGGTAAAGGGTATTGTTACTTGTAAAGTTCATTGTATTGATCCCGCTTACTCTGACCATTTACCCAGCAATCTCGGCAACGTCAAAGGTTCAAAAGTACTACGACATTGAGAGCTCAGCAGGTATTGCATTGGCCGTTGTAACTGCAATAACGCTTTTAGTTATTTTGATGTAACGTCGAACATACAACGTTGCAAAAATGCAAACTTTAAAAGTGGTGAAGCTTGGGACTTTAGAAGGGGAAAATTCCAGGGAGGTACAGCTGAGAAACGGGGAACGAAAGAAAACTTTCACAGTTGCAATTGTATTGGGAATATGGATTGCATCCAATTTGCCATTGGTCAGAAAGCTGCTCTTCACTTTGACAAGAAACTCTGACTATTGCAAAGAGGCAGTAGCGATACTAAAATTAGATATGTGGGCAAAATATTTCGTAGCTCTGAAAAGTTGTACAAATTTATTTGTGTACTGTTATAGAAGTAAAGAAATTAGGAAAGCTGCCTTCAAGATCATTTGGCCAAAGCACAGAGCAAATACAGCGAATTAGAATTGGAAGACTTGATAGTATTTGTCAGATTTACATAATTTTGTAACAAGTATTGCTGGCTTGATTTAGATGTTAAAATCAATTCGCAAAACGGTTTTAAATGCTATTCAAACACTGCGAAAATTTTACCGTGAAGCAGTGCCTGAAACAAGAAATTTTTACAGGTCTAAAGTTTTGAAAAAGGCTGAGCGTGGTCTTTTGCTGATTACCCTACTGATCGGTATAACCAAATTTGAAGCTGCAAGAGGACTACTAGAATGCTCATGTCCTATGTGACAAGACATGAGCAAGAATTCTACAGTCTATATGAAAATGAATCTCACCTCCACATCCTCCTTAAATTCCACTCACAAATCAAAGTCACCCCATCTGCGGGATGACATTAATTATCAGGGGCGCACATTCAAATTTTGTTTGGGGGGTGTCAGCATGTTTTGGACCGACTAAATCTTTATGGACCGACAAACGTATATAGCTGTCCGTACTCATTATGAATTAGATACAAGCAGTGCAGAATGATTGAGAGTGGAGTGCTAAAAGGAGGGGGGCAAAGCCCCCAGGAAATTTTTTGTGGATACGCCCTCTATTTTGGCTTGGAACGCCTCTCCTGATCTCATGTTTGCCGGTTCTAAAAAAAATGTTTGCCATTTTGTAACAAGTTTTTTTCCTAAATTGGCATCTTCATGATAAGTTTCAAGTAAAAACCACTCTCTTTGGCTTTGAAAAGCAGAATTTTTTCGCAAGAAAAATTTATCGCAAACAAAGCTAAAATCGCTTTAAGAGTGAACGAGTAGCCTCTCTCACATTTTTCTCAAAGATTTTTGATTCGACTTTGCCTCCATAGCTTTTGCGGTGGAGATTCTTCCTGTCAGGCCAGGCGATGGTTTTCGGACAATAAGTTCACAATGCAGCATGTGCAAAGAAATTGCCTTTTTACGTATACTTGCAATGTGTAATGTGTTCCGTCCATAGACCCTTCTACTTCATTTTAATGGCTATTTTGTGCATCATATTAGCCTTCTTTCTCGCCTCATAAATGAAAAAGCAATAGCTGATATCGCCCTTCTTGTTATGATTTTTTGGTGAGTTCACTAAAATGGTTCAAGTCTTAAGCACAATCCTTTGTCACACACCCAATTTCTTTGGTTGAGATTGTTTCCTCATTTGATCATGGATTTAGATTCTCAAATACAGGCGTGATCTTCAGTACAGCGCCTTCTTTGCCACCACAATGCTAGCGTTTAGTTGAAACATACAACCTTTGAAAGATACCGTTTGTAACCAACTTTTCCTTTCCTCTTTTGGGATTCATCCAGAAGTGCTCAAATTTCAATGCCATTCAATTACCACCACCGACACCAGGGCCACCGAGAAGTTATCGAGGCCCAGGAGAAAAATTGCAAAATTAGGCCCCCTGCGAGCGAAGCAAGCAGGAAGTTTTTGCTATCACCTTCTTTACATTAGCTTAAAATGGGCCTACAATGTATTTCAAAACATTTCCTGCAGTCAAAATATAGAAAAGTCTCCAGCTGTCGTCATGGACCGACTTTTGCCTAAAACATTCAGAAGTCGGACCAACTTGGATTCGAACTATCCAAGCATTGTCGTGGACCGACTTTTCGTTTACCAGAAAAATTTTGGACCGACTCAAAAAATAATGGGGGGTGTCTCACGCCCACACCCCCTAATGTGCGTCCTTATTAATAATAGATTCCCTATTAAACGACTGCCTATCAAAGCTGCCTTAAAACTCTTTGACAGTATAATAACCCCCATCCTATTGTATGGTTCTGAAATATGGGGAACATATAACTATTTGAGTTTTGAAAAATGGGACAAGTGTGAGATAGAAAAGGTTCATCTAAACTTTTGCAAACACATATTGGGAGTAAATAGATCCACCACAAACATTCTTGTGAGAGGAGAACTAGGCAGATACCCTCTTAAGTTAAATGTTGAAAATAGGATTAAGTCTTTTTTTGATCACGTCAAAAAGGCCCCAGAAGATAGTCTCATTTACCAAGCTTATTTAATGAACCTAGAACTTCCATCAGACCTAAACTGCAACACACATATCGAGAATGTTAAGCGAAATCTAGATTTGGTAGACTTTCACTCCTGTGCCAAACATATATTCAAGCTGAGCTATAAAAACTACTATAACAAGTACTGGACAAGAGAAATGTCTTCATCAAAAAAGGGGGAGTTCCTCTTCCTTTGAAGAAAAGGCATTTCGCTTGAGCCATATTTGATGCAACGTAACAAACAAAAGCTAAGGGTGACTACTGCTAAGCTTAGATTAAGCGACCACTATCTTGCGATCGAGACAGGACGTAGGCGATCCCCAAAAATTGATAGAGAAAATCGGCTTTGCCAAATTTGCGATAAGGAATTCATTGCAGATGAAAAACGCTTTCCACTTAAATGTGAAAACTATTCTGACATCAGAAATGCATTCTTGAATAATGTTTTTGAAAGCTATCCAAATACAAAACAACTTTCCCCTGATGATTTGCTCCAATTCATGTTCTTATGAGAGGATCAAGAAACAATTAATAATCTTCTCAAATTCATTGTTCAAATCACTGACATCCGCGAAAAAGCTGTACAAGTTCCAAATATCCTCAAGTCTCTTTAGAACGTAGATTGATGTATAATTTGCTCCCTGCCGTGTGTGTGTTTCCTTTTTACTAGTTGCAATTAGTTACCATTCTTGTATTCTTTTATTTTACATGTTATGTTATTTTTTAGTTAGTAGCCGTATAGCGTAGAAGCTATTGTGCTGAAGATGAAAAAAAATTATTTGTTCATGGCTGTAGAAGGAAATTGCAGGAATTCCTTCAGTTTCCTTTTGAGCATGGTAATCGTGGAACTCATTCTGATTTCTAATGGGATTTTATTCCACGTCTTTGCACCAGAATAGAAAAAACTGCTTTTGGAGAATTCTAAGTTCTGCCTTGGAGTGGCAAGACCTAACCAATTTCTTGTACGATAGTTAGATATTTGAGATCTGGTAACAAGTCTCCCTCTTAAGTTGTCCTGGCAGAAACCATTCATTATTCTATAGATCATCACGGCCCTGGCAAATATTCTTAAGTTTGAGACTGAAAGCCAATTTGCAACTCCACCCATCCTTTAATCTGAAGCTTTCTATTAGCGTTCGTGCTCTAGTTTGCAGACGCTGAATATGATCAAGTTTTGTGTTTGACAAACTGTCCCAGAGTTCATCACTGTGTACCAGATGACTCCAAGCAGTGCCTTGTACACCTGATCCAACTTTGATTACGGTAATGTGTTCTTTAATTTCCGTAGGGACGAAAGGGCATTTTCAATTTTGCTCATTCCATGTAAGGCTGTAGGAATAGTATGAATGCTATTGATACTTTGGTGCGATGCACAATTGAAGACATTTTCTTTACCCTGTCAAAATGGCAAGCATAAACGTCATTTGTTATCGTTGCCCAAACAAGGCCCAGCGCTCCTACCATGCTTCTCTTCTTGATTCTCTCCCTAATTTAGGTGGCTGATAGCTTTATAGGAGTCACTCGGAAATATCTGCTAAAATCATTTGAAACTACGAAGACTGGATACTAAATTTTACAATATGTAGCAAAAGCATGGGAACAAATCGCGAAGACTTATACTAGGCATTTTGCATTAAGGCAGCGTTTAACCATTGCGACTGTTCTCTGACAATGGAAGGGAGTGAGCCAAGAACACTTTACGAGCCACGTCATAACTAGTTTTCTGAAAATGAGAGCTATTGGAAATGCTTATTTTGCCATTTAGTTCAAAGGCTAGGCTATCTTTTTTAAGAGGCAAGCATGGCCATTTTACGCTATGATTACTAAACTGACATTTCCATATCCTTCATTTCCCAAATAGAGTGAAATAATCTCAATACTTTTTCAGTCAAGAAATCTTATATGTCTGCAAAATGACCGCTCTCTGCTCCTTATTCAAGTTTCGTGCTCCTAAGCCTAATTGGACTGGAATTCAGCTTTGTGACAGAGGTATTACCAAAGAGATGAATGAAATGCCATATTTTTGAAGCCCATCTTTTGGAGGGTAGTTGAAGCTTAAACTGACCAAGCAATAGCACAAAAGATAGCTAAGCCTTTCAGCTATATGCTGATACCTTATATGTGTGTTCATAACTACATCATTCTGAAAGCTAGGCATGATTTGGCTTCCGTCGTTTATTTAGGTCACCTGGTAAACTTTTACATCCAGTCTACGTCAGCTTTTCACTAAAGTTGACACCGATGGTCTATGATCATATATCCAGACAAAACTAAAACTTTTCATCTCGCTAGTGTCATTTCCTTTCATCCTTGAGTCTAAAGAGCCATAATCAAAATTCCAAAAAGAAACCAATCAACAATCATCTAATCAATTATTAAAACCTATAACAGCCATAACTTGACAAATAAATTACCATTTCTTATGCTCTTCGCAGGTTTTGCCTCTTCGACAAGCAGATGTCATCGAGAAAGCAAATGCATCTCGCCAATTTCTCAAACAATTTACTGTATGAAACACGAAGTTTAGCATTCAGATGATTCAGAAATTTCATCAAATCATACGCAAATTGACTAATGCTATTAATTTCTTCATGCAAATCCTAAGAATTACTTATTGATTGACATTTAAGGGCTGGCTTAGTTTTACTAAACGAGAAGAGCCGTTTCCTTTGCTGCTGAATTTTAACAACAATCACCCACCAGCGTTCAACAAGCACATATGCATACAGACTATTTAAATATTAGGACAGCAAATTGTTTGCCCAATAAAGCATTGCAAATTGATTGCCCAATAAAGCATTGCACATTTTTGCCCAATTAAGAGAACTGTTAGCCAATAAAGCATTTGCTAAATAGCGAAACAGAACTTCTCCTGCAATCGTGGCCAAAACAAGCTGGGATACAGGCAAATTTCGGTGTTTTCGTGATATTTCCTAAAATATCGAGGCGAAAACGTTCGTTTAGGACCTGTTGGTTCCCCCTCCCACCTTATTCAATGTTGAGAGGGTCGAGTGGTGTTTGATTCAAACAACAATGAAGCGGGGTGAGGGGCGTAGGGTGCTTAATCAAAAACCGAAGTGGTGTGATTTAGTGAATTGTCCTAGTATTTTGGCCAAGATTGTAGTTCAAGTTGTGGCACAAAGCAATATCTCCTTTTTTCAATGTCTTTTGATTAACAAATCGCTGTTAACTGTCTTCAAAAGTTGAGGATGTGAGTCGTACTTTGTGGAAATCTAATGTAGTAACATTGAGCGAAAAAGTGGTGTTTGGTGCAGAGTAAGATGTAGCCAAAGAAAGGAATCAGGTTCAAGTCTATGAGAAAAAGGAATAAATTTTGAAAAATCAACTTATTCCATGTGTAAATTAAACCCTTTCGCTGTTCGTTGCTGCTTACAGAAAATCATATGGGACGCAACATGTCTTGATAAGAATGCTTGAAGAATGGAGGGTTGAACTTGATAACAGCAATGTTGTAGGAGCTGTCCTAATGCACATGAGTTATACATGCATATGGGTTCGATGAAAATGCTCCTGTCCTTATTTACTCCTATCTGAAACGGCGGAAACAGTCTTTCAGGACCAATGATACATGCAGCTCGTTTCAAACTATTTTATCAGGAGGACCTCAAGGCTCTGTTTTAGGCCCCATTTCATTCAGTGTTTACATAAATGACCTTTTTTGCTCATCAAAAGAGCAACATTGCATAGTTATCCCAAGGTTAATAAATAGTCTAGCTTATTTCTCTAAGACTTTTGTATCAAATTTGATTGAGGTACCGGAGAAAGAAGCTGGAGTTGCTTTAAATTGACTGAAACAAAATCAATTGATAGCCAATCCAGAAAAGTTTCACGCACACCTTATTCGAAAAGATCAAACAAATACCAGAAGACAAGGTTGCAACATCCAAGGCAAACTGACAAAATCTGAAGAAACTGTCAAATTACTCCGTATTCAACTAGATTATCAAATTAAGTTTTGAGCCGCATATCTCTGAAGTTTGAAGAAAAGCTGTATCACAACTTAATGTTTTGAAATTGCTCAGTAATAAATAAGTTCATTGCATTTGAGGAAAGGACAATTCTCGTCCATAGCTTTCATCTTGATTAATGCCCTCCTGCATAGTGTTTCTGATCAGCTGAGTATTTGCAAAAAAATTAAAAGATTCAATAACGTGCCCTTAAAATCTTATATAATGATAACCATACATCTTACAGCGACTTATTTGTGAAATCAGAAAGGTGTACAATGCATTTTTTCGTTAGAGAGTTCTCCGCATTAGATTTAAAAACTCAAAATCAGTCTTTCATGCATGATATTTTCAAAATTAGACCCTCTACACACTCATCACGAAGCCCAAATAACTTAAAACATTATAAACCAACTCAAGTCACCCCTTTGGTTCTAACAGCCTACAATCATTGGGACAACTTCAAGTCTAGAATGGACTTCCGAATGAAATAAGATCCACAGAAAATTCAAGTTGTTTCAAATCTATGATAAAAATTTGGAATGGCCCAAACCGTGAATGCAATGCCTGCCAGTCTGCCTCCGAAAGTTAGGTTTTATGTATTGATTTGTAAAACACTAAAAATATTGTTGATGTACATTTATTTAATGATGCAGTTAATTTATCTGTTTCGTTTTTATCAATTTGGATTCGTTTGCATATACATATTGTATATAGTAAGCTAAATGTAGATTATCGATATGAATTAAGTTAACAAAACAAACAAACAAGGTCTAAGATTACATAGTAAGTTTTATTCGTCTGTTGGTACAAAATGCGAAGACAGAAAATTGGGGGAAATTTGGCTTTTTCATAATGCAAGTCCAATAGCAGGCTATTTGCAGGTTTGCAGGAAACGCAAGATTCTCAGTTTGTGCTGTTAAAACCAAAACGAGCCAGACAAAATTCTGCGGATTTTCAGAACTGATACTCGAGTGGTGATCTTGCTTCCCTTTCTACCAAGCAATGTTTATGGGGGTAGAAACATCGATCGCAGACACCGTTGAAAGTTTCTGTATAATCACAATTTCAAAATCAATGTTAATGTCAATAAATCTCTCTTTGCCATAAACAGTTCTTTTCATTGCTGTCCAGGACACGAGAATCTATCACTAACATGGCACGAAACAATTCGTTGCTGCTTTTATTTGGCATTGGCTGTGATACAAAAGATGCTTTATACTTTAGCAGTCCCTCGACCAATAGCTTTTCTTACGTCAAGAACGGCCTGTGATTTGCAAAAATTGTTTGCATAACCTTTTGCCCCAAGAATGATTGTTTTATTACAGATGTCCACTGTCATCTTATTTCTTGTTTGTCACGTAGTTTTGAATTAAATCAACACTGGCAAATTTTTTTCTTAAAACATGTAGCTTTTAGCAAAGATGGTTGTTCAAAAACATGTTGATATTAAGATAGAAATATCTCAAACTGGTAGTATTTTGTGCAAACTACTTAGGGAGGATCTGATGAGAAGGGAATATTTTGAGGATGTGTCTTTTCCAAACAACGGTAGTTGATCGTTGTTCAAAAGCAGGTTTAGATTAAAGTAGATATATCCCTAGCTGGTAGTCTTTCCTGCGAAGTAATTAGAAAGGATCTGAGAAGAGAATATTCGGAAGATGTGCTTTGCCAAAAACCGGTCGTTTGCATCAAAGATCGTTGTTCAAAAGCAAGTTTACATTAAAGCAGAAGTGTCCGCAAACTTGTAGCGTTGCTAACAAAAAATCTGCCGTGTCCAAAAAATCTGTACGTTTTCAGTCAAAAAGTTTCAAATGTGTCAAAAAAATGTGATTTTGGAACAGATACTTGTCTTTTTCAAATGAATTTGCCGGATAAAAGTAGATCCAGATAACTAACTTTTGTTATCTTTAAGTTTTGATAACTTTTGATAACTTTAAGAAAGGAGATAACTTTTGAAGTTTGGTCAGAAAAGCAACAGTAAACGCATTTTTGTAGGTCATAGGATCAGATTGATCAAATTTCATCTTTGTCCCAAAAAGTTGTCATACTCAATGTTTATTTCTGTCTTCAAGTCTATCTTCTAATGTTAATTAATAGAAATATAGGAGCAAAGGAGCCACAGCTCCCCTTTAGAAAATACAGTGGCTCTTTCTATTGATGTACTAACATAAGCTAGACTCATGACGTAAGTCCCTCTAACTTTCGCTTGTTGTTGTTGTTGTTGTTATTCTGCAGGGGGAGCGAAACAAGGGAATTTTGGAATGAGTCTAAACATAAGCTTAGTTTTTTCTTATTCGATCACAGATGCGATAAAATTTAATTCACCCCCTTCAAAAACCTAGTTACCCACCTTTCTTCATGTGGCTCAGTTTTTAGACTTTTTCTTCACTTATGTAATTTTAGCTGGGTATGCAAAATGTAAGACAATTTCGATTAACTATCGTTGTATGCAACTCACAGAAATATGTAACAATACCATACGATAAGCATTTATAACAAGCACTAAAGATTTAGGCATGGCATCTAATAACTCGAAGAAATACGTGTAATTTTGGGCTAGATACATGTAATAAAGGCCCTTGATATGAATTGGCAATTTTCCTAATATGTTATTTAATCTCTACAAATACATAACCTACTCTGTATTAACAAAGCAGTTAAGCTGATATGTATTGGAAAAGGCAGATTTTAACCAATTCGGCCTCTATTTGGGAAGATTGAAAAATGAATAGTCGACAGTTACAAGCTCATTTGTGAAATTAATCAGACTTGAGAGCGACGATACCTGGTAGCACGATTGAATACCAATCTGAAAGTTGGTGGTTCGAGTAGCCACCGTGTCGTACCTCACACGTAGAGCTAGGAGAGTGGTCAACTCTCTGTAATTCCAAGTAAAATGAATCATAAGGAGTGGTCACATGAACAAGAGGTACCAGCATGCTGCTACAATAAGCTTAACTTCTTAGCCTTCATAAACTACCTTCGGATGCCAGATACAATTAAGAAACAAAACTGCAAAAAGAAGACTGATCAGAAATAGAAATGTGATCCATTCATCTGCACTTAGTAAGCAGAGTCGAAGCCAATGGATGGCTGGGGGTGGAGCAGCCCCCCCCACTAGGAGACCATTTGTTGGAAAATGTTTCTCTCTTGTCGGATTCTTTGTGATTTATAAATGATTAGTTTTGGAGGATTTTACAGCAAAATAATGGATAAGAACGTGAATCTATTTAATGTTCAAAATAAATTCTAACAGAAATGATTGAATTTACGGCATAGCTTTTTACTGACATTCACTAGTTGTGTAGATTTCAAGTTTGGGATGCAAAATATGGCTATATTTTAGTTACTAAGGATATCGATCGGTCATATAATGCATAAAGTTAACGTATGTTCCTACAACGGTTGTTGTTGCTCTTGTTGCTGATGATGGTTTTATCGTCAGAAAATCTAGGTTTTTCGCTCCTCTAGACAGTCATCTAGACTGGTATCGACCCCGGCACTAAGCTGTTTAACACAGACGAAGCAATGCTTTAGAAGCCTTTTGAAAGTCTTATCATAGCTATTAAAAATAAAATTGCACAATCATTGGTTAACAGAGACCCCATTTTCTATCCTTATCGTAGTCACTCGTAGTTGAACACCAGAACTTCGTAAAGCCGGTAGTTGTGCATCCGTGGTAAATTTTTTTCTTGTATATAAACGGGAAAACACAGCAGTTTCCATTTGAATTGCCACTATGTGCTCTTCTCTCGCAGGGTTCTGAAAGACAAGTGAATATCAAATTACAGTCTTGAATTTATGAAAGTAATCGTTTCACTTATACGGTAAAAGCTCTATTTTGCTCCCTTCACATTAAGACCCTCTTTAAGAAGCCGTCCTTCCCTTCAAAGCCAACCTTCCTTGATAACCCCCTGGCTAGTTAGCACCCTCTTAACCAATCTAAAAGTTCACAGAATGCTTCCGTTTTTTGTTGCTAAAACAGCTTATCTATCTGTTTTCACATAGCTGTGAATTGAAACTGCGTTGATTTGGCGTGTTTCACTTGGATAGCCTCTGATGTTAAGCCTCAATATCGGAGTAGTTACCCACAGCTCAATGTAAATAACACTGGCAAACATCAGAAGGGATGTTGCAGGAACATTTGGACATGCCTGCTGATAGTAGTTTATGCTTCGACGTTGCATTGTTAGCAAGCAAGTTTTACTGATTTTGTTGGGTGAGTCAAAAAAGTTAACGCGTTTGGAGGGTTATGGAATAAGAGCATGCGGCCAATATTCGAGAAAAAAAATGTTCATCTATCAGTCAAAGGCTAACTTAGATGTGGAAAGTTTGTTTGGTAATATCACTCATCTTGTAGACCCAGAAGTTAGGAAAATGCTGGAAAGGGGTTTGTTTGGGAACCAAGATTCCACATTCATTCTGGTCCGTGATTTACTTGCCATTGAAATCAAAATTCGTTTCTGAAAGTGACAGTGGCATTGAATCTGAACTTGTTGAAGTGTCAAATAAATCATGGACCAGAATGGAACGTGGAATTCTCAATTCCCATGAAAATCCCTGACAGGAATTTTTCTAATTTTGGGGCCTTAAAGATGAGTGACTTTACCAAGGAAAATTTTATCATTTAAGTTAGCCTTGACTGATAGATTAACAATTCATTTTTGAATATCGGTCACATACTATTCATTCTATAGCCCACCAAACGCGTAAACTTTTATTTGACTAACCCTGTACATTGGCCTGAAAAACACTTACATTCCCACAAGAGTGGGACAGAGACCAGACACCACTCTTTGAATCTGGTACTCCTGTTGTCAACAATTCTTGTTCTACTCGCCTCAAAGAAGTCATCGATGAGTATCTCTCTGGTGTTGATTGTCGTTCACTCATAGACAAACATGGAAACTTTGTTGCTACTCATTGGAATACCATCATTCGTGTTGCTGATAATTCCCACAATTCTATGTTGATTCCGAAGAACATGAGATAGAGACCACAAAAGTTATGATTTGCAGCCTTGCCACTTCACGTTCTGAAAAAAGCCCTTCCACTCTAATGTCCCACCTGTAAAGGGAGCCTGCTAGGGTTTTTGCGGCGACCCTTCATTCGTCAGTAGTCAAAATGATCAGAGAAGGTAAGTTCACAATTATATGGTCTCAATTTCTTGAAGAGCTTCTATGATGTGAGTAACAAGCAACTAACGAAAATGAGCCATATTTGAAAGCAAGCAGATAGTATCAATAAAAGTCTTTCGGACTTTCTCCAGAAAAGCCAGACACACATCGAAGCGCTTTGGAGTCTGCACAGTATCGAGCGAAGGGTCATCGCCCTTCATCCTTCCTTTGTGAAATTGCCCTTCATCCTTCAATTTTCCATTTTTCTCCATTCGTCGAAATTTTAGTATCAAAATGATGGTTATAAAGGGTTAGTATCAAAATGTGAAATTGCGCATGCCCCAAAACGCTTCGCTCATCCTATTGATCAGCGAGCCAATAACAGTTAACGTCTTTCGTTTGTGATTTACAAAAGGGGGAATTCGCAGTATCCCGAACAAGGACCGTCAAATCGGAGACAGTTTGAAGTCGCAAATTTTGGCATAAAGCGTTTGGATGGTAGACGCTGTTTGACCTTATCCCGATCAATGCCTAAATTTTCTGTACCGAGTTAATATACCGACTGAGCCAGAAAAGTAGAAGGATTTTGAAATGAAACATTTATTATTAGTAGCTAGAACGATTCCGAGCACGATCAATTATAGAGAATGCAAAAATTAAAGATCGTTGGCCTTGTTCCTGGCTAAAGCTAGGAAATATTATCCGTTATTACAGGAATGTGATGACGGACAAGATTATAAACAGATTGTGTCCTGAAAATCATTTTGATAAATACTTGCCCAGATCAAGTGTTTTTCGTACAATACGAGAAATTCTCAGGATCTTCAAATCAAAAGATGCAGGACAGAATTCTTCAAAAAGATTTTTCATTGTGCATCTTTGTAAGTCTGGAATGCAGAGGCGTAGCTAGGATGTTTCGGTTGGGGGAGGGGCAAAGCCCAGCAGTGACCCGACAGGTGAGCAAGTCGGGGGTCTACCGCCAGAAGATTTATACAATTTTTAGTCGCTTTGGGGGGGGCAGCCGCCCCCCCTGCCCCCCCTCTATCTCCGCCACTGCTGGAATGATACACCTATCACGATTCATGAGCTACCGACTTTAAATCGTTTTAAACAACGACTAAAACGCATTTGAAGGGCTAGACTCATTTTAACATGACTATCTGGGACAACAGCAGATTAAGGGTTTAGGATTTTAGGCTTTCAGGAATCTGATCCTTAGATTTATATTTGTAAGTTAATTTTTCATATTAATTGCGGAAGGGATTTTTTCGTGTTGAAATAATGTTAAATGAAAAAATGAATGAAATGAAATTCGATCGATTTGACAAGCAATCCATCAAAGTTGACATGTTTTCTTTAAGGCAGTCTGTCGTGCATTTGATTGGGCGATAAGGACATGCAAAGAATAATACAAAGAATAGGCAATCTGAATTGTTCTTAATCCTCTCACTTTCTACGACCTTAAAAAGTCAAGACGATCAGCATTCCTTTGTTTTCAAACAAACAGAGTCAAAATGAAATCAGTTTTGTGTAGCTCTGACTGTTGCTGCCAGTCAGATACGTGGCAGAATGCCTTTAACAAATGTCATCAGTTTATAGGAACCTAACAGATAATCTGAAAGTTACAGCTATCAAACATCTGAGCATTTTTCCTGACTTGCCCGGTAATGCTGACAGCCTAGAAGTCAGACGAATGAGAATGAGAAGAAAGTTGCTTAATTGTTCCTGCAGAGGAGCACAGTTAAACTGTTTGCTGAATATTGAGCTGCAGTCTTTCAGTTATCGGTTGTTTCATAGCGTATAGAGACCACAATAAAAAATGTGAGTTCCCACATGGCGCAACTTGTGGGGGCATTATTCCAAACGAAAGCTTGGTCTATCTAGACTGCTGCAGTAGCTACCGTTTGCAAGGAAAGTATCTAACTTACCAGGTAACATAGCACCTAACCCTGTGCTTTAGATAACCTTTGTAGCACTGACCATTCTCTTTCCGTATGCTGATACAAGGAAAAATTTACTTTTTTGCACGGTGCAAAGTGTTTTTGAAGTGAAATTATGATAAATAGCATACCAATAGAGCAGTCAGATGCTTCCACTGTTGTTGAATTGAATTTAACTCTACAAAATGCAGCATTGTTGCTGTAGTCTGACTCGGGCACGTTCCTTGTTGGATTGACGTTGACTCGGATTGTATATTCACCGTTCGATACATCTGTTATATCTATCCATTGACAATCAATGTTATTCTTGTAATTATCTGCACAACCAACCGAAATTCCTTGGTCCCCTTTATCTGTACAGTTGTAAAACTGCTTCGTTCCTGTGTCACACTCAGAATCCTCCAAGCAGAAACTAGCCTTGTGCCCCTGTGCCACTTTAACTCTATTGCTATCTGGAATAGATATGAAATTCAACGATCAACAAGGAGTCTTAAGAATTATTACAAGATGAGACTTGTACTAAACCGAAACTGCTACTTCTACTAAAGATGAGACTTGTACTAAACCGGGACTCGAGGCTCCTATACATCGACGTTTGTGCGAATTCGAGATAGATCCTGAACAACGGCAACTTGAAGCCAAAAGAAAAGTTTCGAGAAGCTTGCCGGGACATAGCAAAGTCATACGGTGAAGAATGAATACCATAAAAGCAGCTAAGGGCAAGGTTAGACTTTATCAATAGGTATGTTTTGGTTGCTTTTACCAAGCATCAACTGACTTTTTATGAAGCTTTCAAATCGGTTTTTTACTGCCTAAGCCCAAATCAAATGAGTCAGGAGTAATAACTTTCAAATTTAGGCTGTTTGTTTTCAATTTGCTTTGAGTGGGCTTGTCAGGACTTCTAGCTACTGAAAGCTGATTTAGGCCCACTGTGCATGCAGCATCCTTGCATGGGACCCCTAGTTTAACGTCCCTTCCGAAGGACGACGAGGTGAGTTGTGAGGTCAGACCTTCGAGGTAACCATTCCACAGTGGGCCAGATTACGATTTTTTTGGACATAAATCGCATAAGGCATAAAATGGTAAAGAATGCTATAAAAGTTGGAAACATACGAAGAAAAACGTCGTTAGGACAAAATTTCTTTGCTTAGTTATTTCTGCAGTTGTCGGAAAATTCTTCTAAGTCCTTATTTGAAACAGCCAAAGTCAATGCATCAAATAACTTCTGATAAGTACGTACCCATAATAAGGAAAGCAGAATTAATGACTATAAATCTATAATCTGAAATGATTCTTAAACAAGGACAGGCTTTGAAATAGACTTGGCATAAAAAATGAATAGAATTTGACATCGATCTGAGAGTTATTCAGCAGTGCCCTATTCCCTATACACCTCAATTTTGCCGTGGCAATAACCATCGTTGTATTTTCTACGGCACCTCTCGGCAGCCAAATGTAAGTCAAACGGTTAGAGGATGCTTCAGTGCTTGTAAATATACAAAGAAGACGTTTGGCGTTTACAAGCGAAATTTTGAACTTAGCTTTAAAACACAGCGTACAAAGTGCAGCAACGTGTTTCTAAAGTACTTTGAACAAAATCACAATTTTGGAATAGGAGTCTGTGCTCAATCGAAATGCAGTCAGTCACACTTAGATCACTGCCTGTGAACGTTATGAACATGCTATCGAAATGCCGCTTGCAGACAAATCGGTGCCTGAAGACGCAGTTGGTAAATTTGAAGTTGAAAACAGTTAACGGCTTGAAGTATTCAATAACAGTTAGCATCCCGTGATTTGAAATTGATTAATTAATAGAAAGCAATGTTTTCGATAACGTTGAATGTGATTTCCTTACTCGATGAGGCATATGATATCAATTTCCACTGATAAAACTATTATTTAAATTTTTTCATTTTTTTATTTTTGTCCACCCTCTGGCCCACTGTGCATTCCGGAGTTTGACCTCACCCGACCAAGCTGAACTTCAGTCACCTGACGAAGACCGTATAAGTCACTCGGTCACTTGCCTCCTGATTGTTTGTCAAGAGTTGTAGTTAGACCCACTAAACGTTTTAGTTGCGCTCTGTGATTGAACTGATACCTCTCCTACTACCAAACTGAAGTAAAAGTAACAACAACAATCATCCAATTCAATGAGATGAGATGGGCGAAAGTGTAAGGTCTTTGTTGAGAAAGACAATGTTGCAGTTAAAAAAGTGATAACTACGGCTACGGCCATCAGTTTCAAGTACACAATACACAGTTAACATAAAATCCGAGTGTTGGAGCTGCAATGTCGAGTGTGACACAAAACATTTCGAGGCAATCATCATACTTCACGTTTACATGAAAGAATGATAACTAATTCACTTTAGATCGTTTCAACGATGCCTATTGTTCTTAATAGATGTCAAAGACCGCACAGTAGAAAGGAACTTTCGCCCAGTTAGTGTTCTCAATACCTTTTCGAAGATATATGAAAAAGTCTTAAAGCAGCAACTCACTCAACATTTAGACAAAACGCTTTCTGTTTTTATTGCGGCCTACTAGGGTCTGGTTAACAGGCTAGCGGCCTACAGACAAAAATATGGAACCCAACACGTCCTTAATACGTCTAATAGAAGACTGGAGATCTATACTAGATAACGACTATCTCGTAGGTGCGATCCTTATGGATCTTTCTAAAGCTTTCGACTTTGTCCCACATGACTTGCTTATTGCCAAATTACATGCATATGGATTTGATGAAGATGCACTAGTCCTTATCTGTTCATCTTAAAAGACGAACACAATGTGTCCAGATAAATAATACGTATAGTTCTTTTCAAGAGGTTATATCTGGTGTACCCCAGGGCTCTGTATTGGGAACCATCCTTTTCAATTTTTACATAAATGACCTATTTCTTTTCATGAAGCAGGCAGCGCTCCATAATTATGCTGATGACAATACACTTGCTTATTTTTCTGAAAGCATGCCGGATCTTGTAAATACTTTGGAAAAAGAAACAGAAGTGGCCATATCATGGTTAGAAAACAATGAAATGATTGCCAACCCTGGAAAATTCCATGCTATATTGCTCAGGAAAAATCAAACGAATACTAGTGGGGAGCCATTTAACATTAATGGCAAGATGATCAAATCTGAGGAGACCGTTAAACTTTTAGGCGTTACGTTGGATTATAGACTTAATTTCGACTCACATATTTCAATTCTTTGCAAAAAAGCTGCAACACAATTGAATGTTCTTAAAAGATTAAAGAATTTCCTTGGATTCAAGGAGAAAAAAATTCTTGTTCAGAGCTTTGTATACTCTAATTTTTACTACTGTCCCATTGTGTGGTATTTTTCATCTGCAAAATCATTGCAGAAAATTGAACAGTTACAAGAACGTGCACTACGATTTCTCTACAATGATCATACCAGTTCGTATAATGACTTGCTCTTGAAGTCAGATAAAGGCACGATGCTTGTTGCTCCCCAAAGAACTCTTTGCATAGAGATATTCAAAACAGTGAAACATTTAAACCCACCTTCTATGCAGAACATTTTTAAATTTCGGTCTTCAGATTATTCATTAAGAAATCCAAATAACTTAGCTCATGTTAGGCCAAACCAAACAACATTTGGGTCCAACAGCCTGACGTCTATTGCGCCACAGATTTGGAACGGATTACCAGACAGAATAAAGTCAGCAGAAAATTTGAAAAGTTTTAAGGATTTGATAAAACAATGGAATGGTCCCAGTTGCAAATGTAGTGCCTACAAATGACTACCAAATTAGTTTTAATTAGTTGTGTATACTTGAAAATTTATTTATTTTGTTTATAGCTTTTGTTTTTGTAAATTCGATTTGGATTAAGTTGACTTGTATATATTTATATCCTAAGTGTATATCTTGTTAGCTACTGTAAATAATCGAATTAAAATAAAATTACACACACACACAAAGACAAATAATAAGCGATGGCAATGGAAACTGACAGTGGAAACTGACAAGACCAGCTAAGTAAGGTCCTAATTACTTGCCTAAGAGATCAAAATCGGCAAATCTTTCCATTGAATGAAAATGAGCATGACACGAATGCCACTGCCAATCATTTTTCTTCACATCAGGTTCAAATGCTGTTGTTCCTCGATTCCAAAATCTCGCACTAAATTGTAATAATCTTCGCGTATGACTCTCGGGGTAGTAATTCATATAAAAATCTGCCGATCCTGTAAGGCAGCCTTCATCATGTGCACACACCAACTGGGTGAGGTATGGCTTGGAGAGTTTGAAACTTTTTTGCAGGTACGCATAGTCCATGACAATATCAGGTGCAGCTAGAATTAAAGTAGAAAAATGTAGTAATAATTGCCATTCCAGCAAAAATATCAGCAAGTAAAACTGAAATCATTTGCCAGAACGTGGCCAATTTAATGCAAGATACCCTGCATTGGGTAACCTTTGAAAGTAGTTGCAACCTAAAGTTGTCTTGTTTGTCGAATGATGGACAACAAGAACGTTCCCAACCTTTAAAGTCTTTGGAGCAAAAAAAGGATGAATTGCGAGGACCTTAATTGCCTTAATTTCCTGACTGTCTTTTCTACGTTATCAAAACCTTGGAAGATGCTATAGTTATGTGAAGAATCGCATTAGAGATTGGGATGCACAAACAAGAAGAGTAAAAACGTTTCGTTATGTCTTTAGGATACCCAACCAAAAACAATTAAGATGTAAAAACGAGAAGAGGGGGGAGGGTTGTGTTATTTGCAACATTCCTGCTAAAATCTTATGAATTTAGTGGCCATACAATTGTGCCAAATCTAATGGAGAAGTTCAGGTCCGTTCAGTTGTGTTCAGCTGTTCTAGCGTTATCAGGAACATGGCACGGTACATCGAGAGCGAAACTGCATGCGGAGCTTGGCTGGGAATCGCAAACTTCCCATAAGTGCAGCAGATGAGCAAGGGCAGATTTTGTAATACAATAGCATCAGTTGCTTTGGTTCACACCTCAATTCAAAGCGATTAGTGAATGCAGACAAAAGAAATTCTCTCAAGCAGAAATTGAAAACAAACGAAGACGCAAAGTTGCCCTGAAACCAGTACGGCGAACTCTCGTTTGATGCGGGCGAAGGGAGGTTTTTAAGAGATGTAATGTGCTCATAATGAAAGAAGAAGGATAAATCTAAAGTTCTGTCTTGGGCATTTTGTTTATTTGACTCAAAAACCGAGCAGAGGGCATTACAATTTTAGCACATTTATTGCTCAGATATACGCAGTCACTGCTCAGCTCCTGAATCAAGTAAACAAAATGCCCAAGACAGAACTTTAGATTTACCCTTCTTCTTTCATTATGAGCACATTACATCTCTTAAAAACCTCCCTTCGCCCGCACCAAACGAGAGTTCGCCGTACTGGTTTCAGGGCAACTTTGCGTCTTCGTTTATTTTGAATTTCTGCTTGAGAGAATTTCCTTTGTCTGCAGATGCTAATCGCTTTGAATTGAGGTGTGAACCAAAGCAACTGATGCTATTGTATTACAAAATCTGCCCTTGCTCAGCAGATGCCTTAGTTGCAAGTTTAGGAATAATCTAGTTCCTGAATATATCATGGATCCAATCATACTAAAAATGGCAGTCTCGACAAGGGCAAGGACAGAAAAATTCCAGCGTAGCTTCTATCCTTACTGCATATCAGAATGGAACGAGCTGGATCCAGAAATTAGAACTGAGCCATATTTTGCTGCATTCAAGACAGAGCTGCCATCCAAAAATTACCCCCTGCAAATCTATGTCTTTAGGATACACAGCCAACAGGTCTACGTTATCTTACACACCTTAGGGTATCAGTCTTGGTAAATTAACCTTTCACAAATTCAAGCATAATTTCACAGATACCATCCACCCAATGTGCCCATTCAACACTAGTATTGAGGATACGAAGCATTTTTTGTTGGTCTGCACATGTTTTGAAGTATCGTGAAGAGATTTCCCACAGAAGTTTCCTATTTGTAACAAACCACGTGGATATACCAACCTTTCAAATGATTTTCTACTGCATGTTTTATTGTATGGCTATTTGAGACTTTCCAAATGATCTTAATAAAAGTATACTTCTTTTAACTCTAGGTTTTATCCCTAAAATTGGCTGGTTTGATAAGGAAATCTCTAAATCAGCAGATATAGTTCACACAACCACCATTGCCATCATGTCTCTTTCATTCCGAATGCCATTCTTCCTATCTAGTGGTTTACGTGTAGTTCTACGTATTTTTTCTTCCTTATGTAGCTAATTGCCATAAGGTAGACATAGTTCTTAGCTCTTTGTGGTATTTGTCCTATTAGTAGGTTACAGTATCTTGTAGGTAGTGTAATTAGCAATACGTGTTGTAAGGTTTTAATGGAATGTAAAAGAAACTACTTTGTTCTGCAAACAGCCTGTGATGTTGTCGTCTGAAGTGAATTGTTTACAGGCAAATTATCTCTGACATCGATCTATGTTCTTGACTGACTGCTGTATTTTGCTATCAAAGACAAGACACAACTTACTATCAGAGCATTCAACGCTTGCCATATCAAAGTATCTGCATCCACCACGAAAGAACCCAGCATGATAACAATCTTTGAGTGAATTTTCATCACCTGAGCATCGTATACTGGACATTGCTATCTTCTTTGCATAGCCTGCAGGGGGAAGCAAGTAATTTCATATATTCTTTCTTCTCTGAACCATAAGTGCCCGAGCCATAGAGTTTTTCATATAAATACTATAAACTTTAAGATATACTATACTTACATTACATTGTACCATCCACAGTGAAGAAGGAATAGAGTCACTGGGTCTTTACTATGGATGGCACTTGCAGTTTCGAATTAATTTTCAATTCAAGAAAGAGACTTCAAGACAACAAAATGAAGTAAATTACTGATGGAAATTGTAGCTTTCAAAATTGGTAGGTGTAGAACGAGAAAAAATGTATATATAATGCTTTTGGAGCTAGGCCCTGCTCTTTAGCCTCCTTTGTGATTTTGATGCTCCGACGTAATGTACTAAAAGAGAAATCGAAAGCAAGTTGCTCAAACTCGCTTTCAATTTCCCCCTTAATAACGTTATGTCAGCTGTAAATTGCAACAGTGAAATTGTGGCAGAAGATTAAAGTTGATGGAACGTTGATACCCTTTTCATCTTCGATCAAATCTTACATCAACAAGATTTCTACGCTCGATCAATTAGGCCTTGACCACTGTGAATATTTGAATATACTAGTAATAACTGCCGCTAATCAATGCCTACGTGCGCTTGGAAAGGAGATTACCAAACTGCATCCAGCTGAAACCTCCAGAAAGAAACATGTCGCGCGGTGGGTGGATACTTAGCAATGGAATCCCCCAGGACCCAAAAACACCTGGAGTTCAGACAGTTCTGAACGCCCCGTTTCCTCTTCAGGAAAAATTATGATTGCTAACCCAATGTGTCTATCTAACATTAGAACCTCTCTGTATCCAAAGAAAGCAATTGTAATCTACCTCGGTCCGTTACTGACTTTGCCGAGAGGTCCCTTCATGACATCTGGAAAGGACGAGATGAACCGACCCCCATTGTTTGCAAGAAACTAACTTGCAGCAAACTCTTAGGCCATGTCCACACGTATCCAGGTATTTTTGAAAACGCATCTTTTTATCGGTACAAAAACATCCGCGTCCACACGAGGAGCGTCTTCGAAAATATCCCCGTCCATACGAAGACGTTGCTACGTTCAAGGTTCGATATTCGAACTTCGGAAAAGGAAGACAGACAAGCGAAATTCCCTTGCATGACCCCCAAAGACCCGAGCGCATGCTCTGATATGTCGATTTTCAAAAAGATCCACTCTGGAGAGCGTTTTCGAAAAGCTTTGCTTTCAATAACTGAAAAACGCTGTCTACATGTAGATGCTAACCCAAAATGAATAAAGAAAGATGTGTTTTTAAGAACGTATAGTACGTGCGGTACGTGTGAACGCCCTAATTCGTTTAGCCCATTCAACAATCACAGTCTGCCACTGATCAATGAACACTAAAAAAATTTGTTTTTTCAATCAGTCAATTTTCAGCTTTGCATTAGATCATCAAGATGTTCTTCAGCACTGGCAATCTTTGATTGGTGGCTGATACAATCTTTCGATCCAGATCTCCAAATTGGCAGCCATTTTTGTTGAAGAATCTTGCTGACTGAAGCTAAGGAAAAGCAACTCAACCTTCCGTAACCAATTACGTGCCTGCAGCCGATTAGAAGCCCTAGCTTCACGCGCTTTCACACACTCATCTGCAGGCAATCAAGAAAATTGTACTTAAGTTTCGAAAATTTGCTAATCCTTCAAAATGTAGAAGCCACTCTTACAGAAATGTTTATCAATCTGAGCCGTCCGCAGACCTGGGGCAATATTTGGTCACCTTGAAACTGAGCTTTCTGCTATTATTTGAATAAACATCTCTGAAAGCGTTACAGGACCTCCCGGCACAATATGTGGTTTTTTGGACGAAAACTCACGCGGTACTGTTTCTCTTGGAAATGTTTGTTTAGTTGTTGCAAGAAAGCTAGGCGTGATGAAGTTACTTGAAATAACCAGAAGCAAATATGACTTCACTAAAGACCAAGACGCCAATTAGCGTATGGATCGACCGGCGCTGTAGGTAAATGCGCAGCGAATGAATGAAACAGCATAATGAAGTTGTGAATGCGAGATCCAACTGGCACACCATCTACTGAGACGGCTAAAGGTATGCGATTATCTTCAAATTGTACCGAACATTTGATGGATTCAAATTTTCTTTACAATAAATTCTTGTCTAGTTTGGTATGACTGGTGAATGTGCTGAGGGTAAGGCACACTTACCAAACCGGTCACTGGTGAAAGCACGTTTTGCGTATCCCAGGCCAAGTTCCCTGCATAATACCTCTGCAGCTGTCGTTGAAAATCCAATGCCGCAAACACCATACCACTTTTTCCTGATTTTCACTTCAACACGCCCAATCATCTTGTTCTTGCCACCAACGAGACGAAACTACAAAATATTAATTGGCCTCACATAAAGGAAATCGCGTTGAATTTATTTCTCCAAACATATCTTTATATAAAGCAGTGAGCATAAATTTTCAGCAGGGTCACTACAAAAAGTCAAATAAAAGATTTTAAAGAAAGGCAGTTGGTTGGTCGTTTTGCTACCTTGCTAGCATAACAAATCTTTAGTTAAAAGATTTCGAGTAAAGTCCTTCAACAGAAGATTTCAGTTGGCGAGATTTAATTGTCATATGGTCGGCCAACCTTTCCTTGGCACTGATTAATAGTAGATATATGTCGAAACTAAACAATACCAAACCCTCCGTGTTGCTCTTTGAAAATGCATTTACGACTTTTGTGAAAATATTTCGGATCCTTAGCGACCTAGTAACTGTAGAATCAATTTATTAATCCAAGCATTGAGCAGCCTTGGTAGCACTTCATGTTATGTCATCAAGTAGAAGAATAACAAACAGTTGATACAATAGACACAGTGCAACCTATATTTACTTCCGGCTCTTGTGCGTGTGGATGATGACATCTAACCCCTGCGTCTTCCTTGTGTCCACAATCCGATTTTCTCCATCCTCCATGTGGACACTTTCGGATGTCACTTTCATGGCCGGTACAATTCAGTTCATCCATCCAAGTCTACAAAAGCAATACATAAAGAACTGGTAGAAGAGCAGAAAGAAGATTTTTCAACTTTTTAAGTCAGAAAGCAGAAAGGGGAATATCCTCTGTACAGAGAAAAGTTCTGGAAAATACAAGAAACAACTACAGGGTGTCTCAAAAAAATTGTTCGACGTTTGATTAAATCCTAAAAAATAACGATACGCTGAATGGACCTTTAGTCAAGTCACTCTTTTCCTGAGATTTTGAATTAATTTTTGGTACAAGAATCTTGCAAATACGATAAAAATTCATGGGGTTAAAAGCTTTTGAAGTTCAAGTTTGTGCGAAAGCTGAAACCAGAGGCCTCGAAATGGCATTTTTGGTAAAAGTCCCATAGGCCGTCGTTTCTGTTATTTCTCAATTGTTTCAGGGCAAACCAAGTGGGATTCAAACAGGTATTCGATAACCAAACTGTCAAGCATATGGATGCTTTGAGGAAACAGATTCAGTCTCTCGCCGATTTTTTTTTGAACCACTGTTTTTGGACCTTTGCAATGTTAAGAAATTTTGAGAATGATCGCAAGAAATAATTTACTTTAGAAGTCGTATTTGGTTTGCTTTGATATCAACGAGAGGTATGACATTGGATAAGCTTCTCTTACCTCCGTCTTCGAGCTTTTTGCAAGACAAGTAATCTGGGGGGTCTCTGGTTTCAGCTATCGCATATTTTCGATCTTCGAGAGCTCGTAACTCAGTGAATTTTCAACCGATTTGCTTGATTCTGGTCTCTAAAATTATTTCATAATCTTAGGCATAGGGTTGTCTTTCCACGAACCTGTTCATGTTGTCTTTATTTTTCAATAATTAATCAAACGTCGACAATTTTTTTGAGACACCCTGTATAAAGGAAAAAAGGAAACTGTTTGATAATTGGCGGGCATGAAACAGCTCTCTCTTTTAACTTAACCCCAAAACAGATTTATTGGGGAAAGCTTCAAAAGATCTTGTAAGAGTCACACACAACGTAGAATAAAAATTGCGGAAAAGCTCAAAAAACTGCGTCCTGTGAATTCAGATTCATTCAAAAGTAGCCCATGAAATGAATGAAGAAGGTAAAATAAAAAGCAATGAACTGCACAGTATGAAGCATGATATGCAAAATGTCTTGCTTCGCAAATGAAGAAGTGGAAAAAGTTTTGAAGCATACACCAGAGATACAGTTTCTGGCGTTGTGAAACAAGAGAATATATGAACTCATAGAAAATACGAACAAAAAGATAAAACTCAGTGTTATCTAAAAATACATAGTGGAAGAGAAAGTATATAACGAAGAGTTCACGTAATTGGGATATTTAACTATTTTGATAGTGATAGGGTTGCTTGGTTTTTCTTTTGCTTGGAAGAGATATATTATCAGCTATTTTCAACGTTTCTCACATTCGAGACCAAAATACGTATGCAGAATGTATTCACCCAAAATGATAACTTCACAAATTGAGTGCATGACCCAAAAATAACTTTAGCCTAAAAATTTGGACGGAGAAACGGAAAATAAGAATTCATATCCTTGATATAATATCAGTGAACAGTCTCCACCCCCCCCCCTCTTGGCTCATCAGCTGAGAGCTGCAAAATGGTAGCATGAGTCAATGCCAAGACCTCCAAACCCCTCTCATATAGATTTTCAGATCGAGAACATGCTGCATACCGTCTTTATGTATTGTCTATTGCAGGAAAAGCTTACAAGAGAATCTACTCACCCTGCCTGTACCAGCTCCAATAGCAGCATCACGAACTGCTTCAAATGCTGTCCCAAATCCAGCTTGCCTACATGCAACATTTGCATCAACCAGATCCCAATTATCATCACAAATTGTTCCCCACACGCTGTCATGAAATACTTCAACACGACCCTCGGAGAATCTGAAACCACCTCGAAGTCGAATATGATGTGCCTGAAGAAGAAATAAAACAATTGAAAACTTTCGAGAATCTTTGTCAAGAAAGATGATGTTTGCTTGATAGTACACAAAGTTTGATTTTGATATGGTTCTTATAGATTTACAATGTCACGCATGGATCTAAAGAATCATAAACGTAAATCTATCAGAATCATATCAAAATCATACTCGTGTCAGTTGAATATTGCAAATGTCGGTTTTGTCTCTCGGCCCATCCATTTTTCTTTATTCAATCAAATTTTACGATACAAGTTACTTATCTAACGCTACTTACAAACTACTTTACTATACTACAAGGACGAATACCACGGAGAGCAAATTTCTATGGCAACTCCGCAGCCTTGACATTGAAGAAAATATTTACATATAAAAGAAAAGTCAAAAAAGAACTTAAAGTCAACCTCAAATTAGACGTCATAAATTTTATAAAGGCCCGGTCAAACAGATCAAACATTTCACCTAACATTTTAAAAACAAATGTTTAATGAAATGTTAGGCTAGTTTGGCCACCTTGTTTGGTCTCATATCATTTGTTTGGCAGTGTTTGACGAAGTTTGATCTAGGTCAAAAACAAATTTTGTTCTTCGTTGTTGTGTGAAATGTTGGATCTGTTTGACCACTCCAACAAACATTTCGCCAAACATCCTCTTTTTTTTTTCATCAATTTGCCCTTGTGTGAATGCTCCGCAGCGTCTCATTGACTACACAGGCACCTTCTGATCATAGGTTTCAAACCAAATGATTAGTGAATTGTTTGGTGACATAGTGACATGTTAGTTCTGTCTGACCACCAACTCACAACATGAAGCAAAATCAAAATTTGAATTTTGATAAATGTTTTGTGAAATGTTTGATCAGTTTGACCAGGGCTTAAGATGCAATCAAATTCGCTCCATTTCACGAGGATCGGCAAGTTACAAGAAATTACGATCATAGTTTGCCAGTTATGGGATTTCGAACAGTAATTACTGTAACAACTAATATACGAGGGAGTTCAGAAAGGTGAATTCAATTACAACAACGAATTTACTGTTCCTTGTACACCCTGGGTTTAGGCAACAGTACCCAAAAACATCAAAATAATTTTCTAAATCCAGTCTAATAACATTCCTAGCTCCTGCGGAGTGCTTTTTATGGTTACCATACTCCATCAGTGACCACCATTTAAATTCAGCATGAAATCAGGGTTGGTAGATCTCCGGACCGCCCCGAAGCCAAACCAGGGGTCGGAAAAAGGTCAGATAAAGCCAAGCAATGGACACTTGCATTCCATTGTTTTCACATACTATATTGTGTAGCTCCGATGAAAACCCTATATCTTTGATGTTGCCTTGCAAAGAAAAATGTCCTAGATTGTGATCGTCTGTACTCCAGTTTGTAGAGAATTGAATGATAATTGACCAAAAATCTCAAAAGAAGCCAAAATTAAGCCAAACATTCAAACTTAATTTTGAAGCCAAGAATAAGAGTAACGAGCCAAATTTCCAAAATTTGGCTGAAAAAAGCCAAGTTAGGTACCAACCTTGTATGAAATCAGAGCAGTTATAGTCATTCATAAGACTTCAAATATAACTAAGTAAGAGTGGTATGCTATACGCCAGAAAATGAGAAAATCAGACATGCCCCTTTCTATAACATCCCTTTACTCCCAAATAAGCCTCACATAAGCCTCAACAAAATTGTTACGTTTTCAGCACATGAATCCAGTAGCAGATGCTTCAGAGTTCCCTCGCATCTCTTACCTTCAGAATGATTAAAGAGACAATTTCGCCCTTCACCCCTAGCCACTGTTTGAAATTCATCAATTTACTTCGGAGTTCCTAAGGAGCCATTGTCACCTGAGTTTTTTGTATACAGGCTGCATCTTCAGAAAGTCTGTAAATCAAAGTTGGCCTAGTAAAAGATGCGAGTCTCCACGGTAATAGTTGAACTGATGGTGAAAATTTGACTTTACATGACTTTTCCATCAGCTCATCTGCTGCAAAGTGAATACATATTTCCACTTACGTAGGCCAAGTTTTATTTTCAAATGGTCTGACATTGCAACATGCCTGCAAAGGACCCTGGATGACAATGGCTCTTTAATTGCTGCCGACCATTGATACTCTAAATCTATTATTGATAGATGATACATCTGTCTCTGAGCCAGCAATGTACCCAAGAAATGGAAAGGGGGAGGGGATCTGATGGTTGTTTCCCTTCATGCAGTTTAGGTCAAACCTGGAGCCTATTGATAAAGACATGTCATGAATAGATTCGTTTCAAATATCTAAAAGAAGTTGGCTTCCATGGTAATTCTTTGAATGGTCAGACTTTGAGAAGAAAGCCTATCCCTTCCATGCTCCAACGTCGCTTGGAAATGTTGCTAACTTACCCGACCACTCTCTTCTAAAATTAGAAAGAAATGAAAGTTTAGATAAAAGCTGAACAATATGCTTTGAGCATATCCTTTTTATTTGCTTTTTGCAAATAAGAGCTCTTCTTTTTCTCCACGGTGACTCGTCTTTTGATTGCAGTTTCGATCTTACCTAAGGATTTCTGACTTTTCAATAAAGTTTCCTAATATTTTCGAATTTGACAAGTGGCATTTCACTCATTCGAAAAAGAGTGCGAGATTTTTTCAGAACAGAAGGATTTTTACAGATTTTGGTGGAACATTCTTGGAAACAAAAAGGACTTTTGCGGAAGATGTGCAAGAAGTTTGAAATGCCCCTCGGAATTTTGGGGCAATATCCCCAACTTTTCCCACAATTTCTGCGACTGTTACAGAAGCCTACCAATATTTAAAATTGCTCTAGTGCCTTTGCAGTAATACAGGAAACTGAGAAGGCAGTAGTAATACTTATTTCCTGCATAGTATGATACAGGAAATAAGTGAAAATAAGTCAAACTATGCCAAGGCTTTTCTTGAATGAAGTGAATAGCTGCTAAGTTATATTTCCTTGCATTGGAGATTCTTAATTCTTTGATGACCTAAGAATGGAGTTTCTTATAAGCAGTTTTTTTATGAAAGAAACATTCGTGTACATCTCTACACTTACAAAATAGATGTGTGCATTGATATGTAAGGAATTGGAAATAAGGGTGCTCTGTGAGAAAATACTATGGTATGTTAGAATTCAGCTTTTCATATGAATAAACTGCGATTTTATTGAAATATGGAATATCTCGTTGGTGCCCATAGGTAACCTTTAGCCTCAAATGGAGGATTCAGTTGCATGGGATATGTCCTTTCAATCGGACCCATACGATCATACGACCATTCGACCATACGACCCCGGTCCAAAGTTTGATACATATAGCTGACAAAATTTTTTCACCACCGATGGTTTAGTGAACACGCAAGACATCAGTACGTGTCAAAGTTTTCTTGGTCACGTAGAATTCTGTGTATTCATACTGAGCTAGCCAGTTGTTGTAAACAAAACCGGCCCCTCTGAATACAATTAGAATGGATGAGTTGAATATCCACAAATATGTACTTCTTTGCTTGATTCAAATCAGAGAAAGCAAATTTTCCATGTTTCAGTTGGAAGGCAATGAAAGTAACAGACTCAGAATAGAGGGCTTTAAGGCATTTCGACCATTAGGGTTACTCCAGTCTTTCTAGCCTTTCTATCTTTCTTTTAGAACAATAACAAAGAAGTAAGAAAGTTATATCTTAAATGCAAACATTTCTTTATTCTCATCCAGATCCCCAGTCACTCATGAGCACCTCTGTTGACATTGAAAATAATGGAAGTATCAATACATCACAACAAAGTCTTTTTAGCATAAAACTTTGGCCTGGGGTCGTATTGTCGTATGATCTGGGGTTGTAAGTCCCGGGTCGCAGAGTCCTCAGATCCGGTCAAAAGAACGTCTCAGTTTTTTGTGCGAATGATGAACGCATTACGTGATAGGGCAGATTTTCAGTATTGCGAGTTGGCAAGCTAACGGCTGCATGCATGATACAAGTAAAAAGACTTCAGAAATGATCTTATAGCAGAAAATCTGTCCATTGTTGGACCTTTTGTACTGAATTCTCTTTCAGAGTTCGTAAACAAGTAGTACAAAAGATGATCCTGATAGAAGGACAATAGTGATGAAGTCATTTACTAACTCGTTGAAAAATAGACCTAGGAACTTTCATCATTATTTGCGGAAATCTACATAATTTTGAAATCATAGAAAAGCGATGAATCAGGGGAGTAGCAAAAGCAGTTACTGGACTCAAAGTAAGCCTTGCATAATTCATTACCAAACTTGCATTATTTTCATTCAACAGCAGAACCCAAGAAATAGCTATTTCGTCATCAAATAAGAAAATTGTTTTGTCAAATTCAGACTCTGCACACCTCAGTTATGTTAGCTACTTAAGTTTGGCCCCAACGATGACTGAATTGCTGAACTGTTATTGAGGTTATTTCCAAGTCACCCATTTTGTAATAACCAAGGACTCTCCCTCGCTGTGAAACTTTAATCATACTCTAAACTCTACTTTGGTAAAATAGCTTGCAGTTTGCAATCAAACATTCTTTATACGGGTAAACAGGATTTTTTTGGATTTGGCCTTGAGCCAGTCATCCCGTCAAAATTTGCAAATGACGACTCTGTGTTCAGGCTCGCTAGGTTCACAGGTCTGATTTGTACTGTTGTACTGTATGCCATTTTGGCCGAAGCAGAGAAACTCAGGCTATGTGTATGGCCTTTAATAAAAGCGTCAAAAATCAGTTTCAAGAGTAATCACTTTGTAACTTGGGCCAAATCTTCACTAAGAATTGGGTAAAGGCTCTATGCGTTGTAATCAGTAGATTTATGACCAGAAGACCTAAAAAACTACAAGGGCAGACTCTTAATTTGTAGCACTGCGACAAAACCAAGAGGAGAGCCTCTGCAAAATAGGGCAATAACTTCGTTGTATCCAACGTGAGCATCGAAATACTTGACTACAAGCCAGATAAATACTGCAGCTAACATAATATCAACTATTTGCAAGCTTTTACTCCCTTGGTGTTTGGAAAAAGCAGCTGCAAAGCTTGTTTTTAGCTCAGATTGAACGCTGCCATCACATTTCTATGGCTGCCATCAGCATCCACAAAGAAAGGTCGAAGGTTAAGGCCTATTGTTGAATTGAATTGCTAAAATTTGGGTACAAAACCCCTCCTCACATTACCCCAAGATACTGTACGAAGAAAAGTATTGGACCACAAGCAAGCCTTTATCGTCAGCTATTTTTCATATTTTTTCTTAAATTGTTGGAGGTAAGCAGTAGGCGTAAGGAGCTGCGTGCGGGAAAGTGTCACAAACAGGAATGTGCGTAACAAAACTCTTCATCACTTATATATATAGATTCTTATCCCAAGGGTAACCTTACAACTATGATAATACAAAGCTATACATTATGTATCTATTAAACATGAGGTTTGATTACATTCCAAATGTTGAAGGAAGCAATAATCTGTTGTAGAAAAAAAGACATTAGTTTTAAACCAAACAGTCTGCTTATCTTTTAAAATTGTTCCAGATTTTGAACGCAAAACATCAAAGAAGTTGCAAGCTTTTATGAACAAATGTCGGCAAATACTTCAAAATTACTCAGCTTCAAGGTTCACAAACTTTAGAATTTTATGCAGTGAATTTCAAACAAGTTGGTCACGCACAAACTTTGTTGTTGTTGCTAAATTTATGAGTTTTGAGGCTTTTAACTTTCATTGTTCTTGATAGTGACAGGAGATGGAAAGAAATCGACTATAGTTTTGGTTTTTATTCTTCGTATTTTTTTGAAAAAATCAGCCTTTGGGTTCTTATTTTCCTATGCCCCACCCAGTTTTCTAGAACTGCATTGCATTTCATCTCTCGTTGCTTCGCAGCTCCGACAGAACATCCTCATTGCTTCCGGTCCAAGCACTGGGACGTATTAAAAATATTCAAAGACATTTGAAGAAATCACTTGGCTGGTCACCTGTATTGAAGCCAAATCAATTTGGTCATCACGGAACATCGGTGATTTTTGACATCGAAGATAAACTGGCGTTCTTTTGTTACATTTGTGTGGTCCCCATCCTCCATGTTCACATTCCAAGAGAGTTGATTCCAAACCATTGCAACGAAACTTTGTCATCCAAAAATGCGGCACTGAATTGTATCTGATGCTTGGTACTTGAGGTCCTTTCTAAAAAATTGAGTGAATTTGACTTTAAACATCAAGATCTTATTATGAATTATGAATTAGTTTTTGTACCAAATCCTCACAAATATAGTTAAATGTAATGGTTGATTTGATTTGATTTTTTTATTTGATTTTATATTTTTTACCCATGGTAGCCCCTCAGTTAGAATAACTGATTTACAGGGGGCCATGCTAAAAACTTACAGTAATTAATAATTTACAATAAAAACCAGTATTTCGAACTAAATTAAAATTACAATTGTTCAAAAATCAACAAAAAAACCAAAAGGTTTAAGTGTTCATTTTTCCACCTCTCTCTTGAAGGCTCTCAGGGTTGAAGAGTTTTTAGCGTCAGTACCAAGACTGTTCCAAAGCTTAGCGCCTCGGCACGAGAAGCATTTCTGCCCCCCTGCTGATTTTAACAATGGCAACCTGAGGTCGACTTCAGCATTCCTAAGAGAACGAGCAGTGGAATTGTTGACTCTCGTGAACATGTCATTCATATAGGAAGGCGCGTCTCCTTTAAGGGATCTGAAAACTATTTTCTGAGATTCAAAATCAATAAGTTCCCTAACAGTGGGCCATTGAAGCGCACGAATAACTGGTAAAGCGGTCGCATCAAATGGACTGTTGGTAACGAGTTTTGCAGCACGATTTTGGAGTTTCTGCAATTTTTCAATGACAGTCACCCCAGCATTTCCCCAGACAGGACAGCAATATCTAAAGTACGGTTCCACTAAACTCTTATACATAGTCTTGACGGTTGATAATGGAAGGTACTGCTTGGCATAACGAAGCATACCAATACCTCTAGAGATCTTATTAGTTGTTAAGGCCAATTGAGATGTCCATTTTAGTTGATGGTCAACCTGAACACCAAGGTATTTGACCTCCTTTACCAACTTGATATCCTCGGAACCAATCTTAAACTGTGGTTTGTGGAATCGATAGAGTCGATTTTTCTAAGCTTTCCATTGCTTCCTATGATCCTATGATCATTGCATCTGTCTTAGCTACGTTCAGAGACAACTTGTTTCCTTCAAGCCAGCCCTTCAAAGCTTGTAAGTCAGCATTAACTGCCTGATTAATTTCTGAAACAGATTCAGAGGCATAGTAAATGCTTGTGTCATCTGCATACATGGATACAAGGGAATTTTTCAAACAACTAGGAAGATCATTGATATAGACAAGAAAGAGAAGTGGACCAAGACAAGATCCTTGTGGTACCCCACAGGTTATACTGTCTGTAGCGGAAATTCGACCGTTTACCTTGCAGCATTGTCGTCTATCGGTGAGATACGAACGAAACCAGCTTAGTTCTTTTCCTTTTAGGCCAAAGAAGTTGAGCTTCCTCAATAGAATATCATGATCGACTGTGTCATAAGCTTTCTTGAGGTCTATGTAAACAACAGCCGTGTATTTACCTTTATCAATGTTTAGGTACCAGTCATTCGTACACTTCAACAGAGACGTCAGGACCGAATGAAGGGCTCGAAAACCAGACTGATCAGACAAAATCATCTTGTTTTTGTCAAGGTAGTCGTACAGCTGGTTATAGACAAGCTTTTCAAATAAACGAGAGACAACAGGTAGCACCAATATAGGCCTATAATTCGACCTATCATCTTTTGAGCCTTGCTTAAAAATAGGGGCTACGCAAGCAGTCTTCCAGTTGTCAGGGAAGCAGCCGACGGACAGAGACATTGTGAAGAGTTGGGCAAGCGAAGGAGCCAAAATCTCAATACCTACTTTTATAAAGTGACTAGAAATGCAATCAGTACCAGATCCATTTGACTTTTTAATCTTAGAACATGCTTTTTTAACCTCATCAGTAGTAATAGGTTTAAAAGAAAAGGTGGAATCAGTCTCTCTTTCACCATAATCACCATTTAAAAGAGGGTTTTCTTTGTTAGATATATTTTCGCTAAGGTCCTTACCAACGTTGCAGAAAAATTTATTCATGGTTTCCGCTATATCTTGGGGTTTAGAAATTGTGTGTTCGCTATCTTTCAGTGACAAGATCTCAGTTGTTTTGGACCTTTTATTAGCCAACTGGTTTATTGTCTTCCAAGTTTCCTTAGTGTCCCCAGCACAGGTTGGCCTAAAATTAGAACAATTTTGTGTATCTTAAATAGGGAATCAATCTCAACAGAATGATATGGTCCCCAGTTTGATGGTAATGATTCTGTTTCTACAAAACTTAACCTCAATTACAGTTAAGCCTGGTTTCCATATGATCGTAACAGTCACTTTGGCGACACTTTGGGGACGTGTCCCCGATCAGTCGGCGACATATGGAAACAATCACTGTCATGATCACAAGGAAACCACGCGTTAAACTCATCTGAACTCTTTCGATGCGTCCCCGTACCGTCCCCGTCTGATCGATGACGTCGGCGACGTCGTTCAGAAAATGTTCCCATTCAACGCAACTGTCCCCGATGTGTCCCCGAGCCTGTCTCGGCGACACGTCGCCGACTGTTACGATCATATGGAAACCAGGCTTTACTATTCATTTCATTTATGACTTCATTTCGTCGGGATTTGACTTAGAGTTTCCTTCATATTTGCAAAGTCAAAATGGTGCTATTCCAGTGGACGAATTATTTTGAGGAGAATTTTAAATAAAATTTTGAAGTAAGGATGCTCGTTTTAGCCGGCGTGCAGGCTAGCTCATTTGTTTTGACTGTTATTCTTCCTCACTGCTAAACATATGCTTTGTCATCGAAACTTGCTTACTTTCATTTTTTCAATTTTCTCATTCTTTCTTGCTTACATGCTCGGTTAAAATTGTTTCGCAGTAGAAACATTTGTTTTCAGTCCCTGAAGTCGTCTCATAATGACTGGAAAAGTGTTTGGGTTGAAGGGCCAACGGTCAAATTCGAAGCCATTTCATTTCGGCTGTCTATATACTTCTTTCACGCGAGTGTGCACGAAAACAACAATTTTCCCGCATGCTACAAAAATCACAAACCTTTGAATTGGGGTATCCAAGGTTACCACAAGCAACGTATGAGTCCTCATCTCCCCAACCATCAGCACATACTGTACCCCATCGTCCACTGTGAAACACTTCAAGATAGCCATGTTGTATGTAACCTTTTACATCACTGCCAGTTAATCGGAGTTTCAGCGACGAAACCTACAACAAAATGGAAAAAAATCAGCACTAAGCATGCAAAAGAATTTTACATTGAATAAAGAAAAGATTAGTGTTTTCATTTTAATGAGGCATGCCTTATTTGGGAAGCGAAGAAACCTTCAAGCCAGTGTGTAGTAGGCATCAACTCTGTGAGAGGATCTTGTAGATGATGACATACTTATTATGTTAAAAGAAACTAAGGTCGGAGGCTGGTGCTTTTCTACATTGATGGAGGGCCAATGGAAGATTCCTGAGGCAACCTTAGTTTATAAAGGCCTTGCTTATATGAACTGGCGAAAAGCGCGAGACTGTTATATTCCATTTTGGTTTGCGTCATCTAATGACTTGAAAATCTTTATCGCAATAGTAGAACCACAGTAAAGGAGCTTCGTTTCATCCTATTCTGATTTATCCACCAAAAATGTAATACTTCATTGCACCAAATTTTATCTTAGCTTTGACGAACTCTTTAAGGGAATCGACATAGTTAAAGACTGGCCCGGGGGCCAGGTCAAGAATGTAATCTATTGTACTGGACAATTTTGACATATCCGGGTTCATTATAGCCAAAACAAACAAAAATGGGTTTGTGGGTGTTCGTTTAGCTTAGTCATGGCAGCTACACTCCCGTAACGAAAGTATCCGGACAGCCGAAACAAAATGGCGTCGAATTTGACCGTTTGCCCTTCGACCCCCAAACGGTATAGCCGTTATGCGGCCATTTCAGGGACTGGAAACCAATAATTTTACCGCCAAAACTTTGTTTATGGATCACGCAATCAAGGAAGAAATTAAAAAGCAAAAAACAAAGAAAAGTAAACTTGCTTTGAAAGCAAAACTTGGTGTTAGCTGCGAGGAAACAAATCAAGCGAAAACAAAACAGTATGCTTAACAAATTGCCAGTCTTGGAGGCTGCTACATGGGTGGATGTAATTGTTTCTTCTATCAAACAAAGCAGAAACGATTGCAGTTTTGAAAATCGTGTGAATGGCATGGAAAAGACACGTGCCTAGAAAATGGCAAATAAATTTGAGTCTCGCATGGTTGAAGGGTTGTGACATCGTTGTTGCCAAGGTAAGATTTAATTTGTATCAAAGCCTCACAAATATAAATAAGAGCAAAGGTTGGCCTAAAATTGGTATCAGTTTGTTTATCTGTCATAGGAGAATCAACTTGAGAAAAATGATCAGGTCCCTAACAAATATCATTTGCAAAAAATCCGTTTTGAATGTGAGGGCCATAATTCTGTTGTTACAAATCCTTACCTCGATTGCAGCAAATGTTCCTTTCGTTTATCAATAACTCCTTCCTGTCGGGATATGACTTGAAGTTTCTTCCACATTTGCAAAGTCCAGACTTTTCTTCGCAAAGTGATGCTATCCAAGTAAACAATTTATTTGGAAGTATATTTGAAGTACCATTTTCAAGTTAGGATGATTTTTCTTTTGCGGTTGCTTTGTTACCTCACAGCTAACTTCATGTTTTGCTATCAAAATACGTTTACTTTGGTTTCTTTTTCAATTTCAAATTTCTTCCGTGATTGCGTGATCGATAAACAAACTTTTGGCGGCAAAATCTTTGGTTTCCAGTCCCTAAAATGGCCGCATAACGGCTAAACCGTTTGGAGGTCGAAGGGCTAACGGTCAAATTCGACGCCATTTTGTTTCTGCTGTCCGGATACTTTCGTTACGGGAGTGTACTACGAGCTATAGCTATTCCTAGTCCCTTTAAGCCATGCTATGTTCGTTTTATCACTACTTATGGCAATTTCAGCCACTGTACGTGCTCTACGGAACAGGCTGATTGCAAAATCATATCAGTAAGCAAAAACTGATCTCGGCAAGGGCGCCTTTGGATTTGTTTATTCGCAGTCCTCTTTTCGCAACATAGTACATAGAGCAATTGCCGACCTGCTAATCATCTAACGTTTGTCAGTGTTGGCCAATCACAAATCGCGCTGTCTGGTTCTGTTCTCTGTGGTCATCTCTTACAACATTTGATATCGTATCATATCAATATCAGAATTTGAAGCCCCTGCATTATTCTTACGTCATCTTGATTGGGCAGGGCAGTAACCACTCTGTGTACAATGTCACAAAAATAGGATAGGAAAACACATTTCGTACAAGGTAGGTACCCTTGGGTTCTGCATCAGCATTCTGTTCTTGGTTCCAGTGTAGCGTAGGCATGAAATAGCGTAGATACACCCCTGAGGGGCCAGTGGGTGCTCCCTAACTTTCAAAATGCCACTAGATTCACGAAATCTTGAGGAAGCTGACACGAAAAAAAGCACTAGGATATGATGATATCCCATTTTCTCTGATTATCGATGGCGCTGCACAGATTTCTGGTCCACTATCAAATTTGATAAATCGCTGCCTAAGACAATCAGTATTTCGATCTGCTGAAAAATGGGCGAAAGTAACTCCAGTCTACAAGTCAGGCGAACGATCACTTATGGACAATTACAGACCGATCTCTGTTCTTCCTGTTTTGTCCAAAGTGTTCGAACGCGTAGTTTATCAGCAACTTTACAGCTATTTAGAAGAATATGAACTTCTTTCACAAAGACAGTTTGGTTTTAGAAATAAGTCATCAACACAATACGCAGTGACCCTTTTTTCTGATTGTATAAGACAAGGCATGGATAGAGGACTATTAACGGGTGCAGTTTTTGTAGACCTCAGGAAAGCATATGATACAGTGGACCATTCAAGGGTATTATCAAAGCTACCCTTATATGGAATCAATCATGAAGAGCTGAAATGGTTTGAGAGCTACTTGTTTGACAGAAAACAATTTGTTCAGTTTGATGGAGTTAAGTCTGCAACTCAGTCTGTATTCTGTGGAGTTCCTCGAGGATCCATTTTAGGGCCGTTATTGTTCACGCTGCTCATCAATGATATTGACCTTCAACTAAACCATTGTGAAATCATCTTATACGCTGATGATGCAGTCATTTATTGTTTGCACAAAACGTGTGACATCATCGAGAGCCAATTAAATACCGACATTGACCAAGTTGCTCACTGGCTTGCCAAAAATAATTTAGTCGCTAATTTGAAAAGAACAAAGACCGAATGTGTCCTATTCGGAACAAGTCAAAGAACATCGAAATCAGCACCACTAGAGATCAAGATGAACGGACAAAGTATCACTGAGTCAAAAAACTATGAATATTTAGGAGTGACATTGGATAAAAACCTTAATTTCAACGAACATTTAGAGAAGACATTCAAAAAGATTTCATCAAGAATCAAGCTGCTATCACGAGTGCGACAGAACATCAGTCCATACACTGCAGAAACCATCTATAAAGTTATGATCCTTCCTGTTATGCTGTACTGTTCAAATGTTTTTGTGGGCATGACCCAGTCGAAGAAACAAAGATTTGAGACCTTTCAAGATCGTGCAATGCGTATCATCAATGGAAATAGAAAGAGTGATGTCAAGCTCCCCCGGATAAATCATCTTCGAAACAGACTATGTGCCTTGGAAGTTTTTAAATGCTTAAACGGAATAGTGCCAAAAGCATTTGAAAATTATTTCACAAGGAACAGTCACAAAATGAATACTCGCAATAGCAATAAAAGCGTAGTAATTCCAAAAGTTAGGACAGAAGCTGGACGTAAAACCTTCTCATTCCAAGGAGCAAAGGTATTTAATAACCTACCCAACAACTTGCAAACTGAAACATCACTTCTATGATTCAAAGCATCCAGCAAGGACACAAACTTAGATTTTTAGCCATTTTCTAGTTTGTAATTTTTGATACTGTAAATATTTCAGCTTTTATTCATGTAAATCTTTAAGTTTTATTCTCGTAAATTTTACTTTGTAATATACAGGTCTTTGATTGATAACAGTAATTTAGTTACTGAACAAATTAACCTGCATAAATATGAGAGATTATTATTATTAGTTATTTGCTTCACTCTAATTATTGAGTCGAAAGTGTTGGAGACCCGAAATATTGCTATTCAGTTCGAGAACCCCTATGCAGAACGACATTTATTGAATGGGGAATGGGCCACAGTAATGAGTTACACCAAATTGCATGATTTATCCTTTCTTCAGATTTTTGGACCCGAAATATTGAATTTTGTTTATGTTGTTATCAACAGACCACAAATATTGACCAAACGTAAGATTTTAGACCCCAAATATTGGTATCGACCCCTTCCCGTATTGAAATTGATGTGTGACCCGAAAGCGTGAGTTGACAGTAATTTACTAAATGTCACCATACCAATGAAAGTGAGGAATTTTGTCATCTTCCCACAAAGATGCTCCCTAACTTTCTCCATAAGAGATATCTCGATATTCAGGTCCTCAGATTCTATTTTGAATCAAGAGAAGACATTTGACGTCTCTACTCTAATTGTTCTCAATTTTTTTTGGGGGTAACCAAAGAAATAAAGGGTGGCCTTCTGTTGCAAAGCAAAATGTATCCCTTTCATATATTCATTCCATCTAGAATTTTTGAAAAACTGATCTTCAACCAACCCTATAAGTACCTGGACACAAACAAACACCTTTGTTTCCAAAACAGTCCGATTTTAGACGCCTTTACTCTGTAGTAACAAGTCTCCTGTCCTGCACCAACGACTGGTATAAAAATATGGATACGGGTAAATACACTGCATTGGTGTTTATAGACCTAAAAAAAGCGTTTGATACTGTTGATCATGATTTCCTGCTGAAAAAGATGCAGAAATATGGAGTTTCGGGTTACGAGCTTGCCTGGTTTACGTCATATCTCCAAGACAGAAGGCAGTTATGCAAGGTCAATGGAGTTTCTTCACGAATGGAAGAAATACATTGTGGTGTACCTCAGGGATCTTGTCTTGGACCCCTTCTTTTTAAAGTCTGTATCAATGATCTTCCGTTTTGTCTGGATAGCAGCCAGGTGACCATGTATGCTGATGATACCAGCATCTCCTTTACTGCAAAAAGTGTCGACGATCTGAAAATGACGCTGAACAAAGAACTTGATTCTTTACGGAAATGGCTCCAAGGCAATAAACTGTCATTGAATGTCCTGAAGACGCAAGCGATGGTTATTGGATCTCATCCCAACCTTAGAAAGATTTCGACAAAACTAGTGGAGCCCCCCTCTCTTTCTAATGGGGGCTCCGAAGTCGAAATGGTAGATAACGTCAAATATTTAGGGGTGCAGATTGATAGACATCTGGCTTGGGACGAACATATCCATTTTATACGATCTAAGGTCTCTCGTGCAATTGGATTCCTTAAATGTGCCAAGAAGTTACTGCCACAGGACACTGTACACTGTACTGTACTCTCTGCACAATGTATCGTGGTATCGTTGAACCGCACCTCCGCTACTGCTGTTCAGTCTGGGGGGCATGTGGGGGGACTAGGTTGCAGAGGCTGCAAAAACTTCAAAACCGAGCAGCTAGAATTGTGACCAACAGTAGTTATGACTCTTCTGCTAGTGCCTTGATAAAAACTCTAAATTGGCCTACGGTAGCGGATATGATAAAAGTTGAGACAGCTTGCATGGTTTATAAATCAATAAATACCTTGCGCCAGACTATCTGTCAGAAATTTTTACGAAAAGCTCGGCATGCAGTAGGAAAAATTTTAGAAACACCGCAACTGATCTCCAGGTACCTTTAATGAAAACGTGCAATGGTCAACGAGCTTTCTCATATCGTGGTACTGGTGTCTGGAACCATTTAGATTTGGAAGTCAAGCAGGCATCCTCTTTCAAAGCATTTAAAAATGCTGTAAGAAATGATTTATTTTGCTGTTTCTTTTTTTTTTAATCATTTAATTATGTATGTACCATTGTAATTAGGATAGGGTTTTAAACGATAAACAAAATTTTCTTTTTAGATTTATGCACGGCCCCCTGAAAGGCAGTCTTCTTAGATTGACGGGGTAACCGTGGATAAATAATTTAAAATGAAATGAAATGAAAATGAAATCTAAACATTTGCCTAACACGTATCCCTTTCTTGATAATGTATTCCTTTCTCCCTTTCTGAAGTCAAGCTAGACAAACTTATCATCTCAACGACATTTATCATTACATCTTGGATAACATGAGTTGGCCTAGTAAAGTTGGTACCTTCGAAATTTAAAATGTGTCGTATACACTAAATCTGCTGCTATTCCTTCAGAAAACGATCCATTACCTAGATTGATGTGAGTGACAACGTCAGCATTGTCACATGCCTACGCATCCAGTCCAGCTTTCGTATAGACTAATCTGCTGGCAAGATCGTTCATGTCAGGTTTTTTTAGAGAATTTATGACAAAGTATGGTAAAACGCTACCCTCTGAAGATTACTGTTTAGCCCTAGGATTGACCAGGCCACGTTTCATAAAGAAAATTTTGCCTTTGTGGTCACACCGCTAGGATTACATAATGTAGGTGTGTGGAGCTCTATCAATCTGAATTTATGGAGAAAGGAAATCAAGGCCCGTAGAGACATATCAGATGGCGAGAGCCATAGCAGGGCCTCCGATGACGGGGGGCGGGGGCAATGTTCCCAATTTTTTAAACATGTCATTCAAAAATTTATTAATGTAATCGTCTTGGATGTCCTTGCATCCACTCAATTCAGGTCCCGTTCTGTTCACAAGCAAAACTTCTTGTTGGAAAGCAACTTAATTAATGCGCACGATTATGGAAGGATTTTTAACCTACAAACAGAGCCTTGGATCAACACATTGGCTAGGGTATTTTAGTTGTGTCAAAATCTACACAAACCACCGTACAGTAGATCCTAATAAAAACTCAAGAATTCAAATCAAGAATTCTCAAGATATAGAAATTTCACCAGGAAGCAGATCAGCACTGCAAAATGCAAAGACTGTGTCTTGTGAAATCTAGACCTGAATCTAGGCCAATGTGGGCAAGTGCTGCTTGCCACCCAAGGAATATGCTGCTACACACTTACCCAGTAGGCTATCATATTAAAATCAACTTGTCGACTCAACCAGCTTGAATTAAACCAGGGTTTTCTGATCATCTGAACGGCCTGGTTCCAAAACTTTTTTCCGGGGGCTGCCGCCCTGGACCCCCATGTTACTTGCCCTTAACGCTTGAATGCCTCAGAAAATTTTTTCGTCTGACTCCACCCCTGGAAAGGCAGCATATTTATTGTGCTGTGGTAAATTTTCATTTCAAAGATTGGCCCCTCCACTTTTTGGTTCCGGTGGGAGGCCTTGCATAGCACCGCATAGATTCAACTGTGTCAACAAACAAGATCTTGTTGTGATGATGACTTGGGAATGATTCGAAATTGGAAGAAATGCAAATTTTCGATGCTTTAATAGCTAAAGCAAACGTTGGTCTTTCCTTCGCGCTATGAATTTCCTTAAAGCCCGAGACTAACGCTTTGATCAAGAGCATCTTGGCGGATATTTTTCTGGAATTTACGCTCTACTCTGTTTCAACCAGTTGAAAAAAGTGATTTTCTACGGGGGGGGGGGTTCACCCCCTTAAATATATTCGCAACTATTATAGGTATGACAATGAAGCATGCACTGTGTCATAATTGAACAAAAGAGAATCCAAAATAGCGTTAATTGATTTCTAATCACGTGATTGGTTGCTACGCAACCAAGAACAGTGCAAACTTTCACGAAATTGAGCTATTAGCAAAAAAGATATTTCTACTAAGTGACTAGCTGAAATAGGCTAAAAACTATCCAAACATTTACTTGATAGCCTTAGTTTGAGATTTCAATACAGTTTCATATGAATATTTGTAGTTATTAATTAACTACAAGGTGTCTCAAAAAATTGCTGGATGGTTGATTAAATATTGAAAAATAACGATAACATGAACAGAGTCTTGGGAAGACAACCCTGTCCCTAAGATTATGAAATAATTTTAGAGACCAGAATCTTGCAAATCGGTTGAAAATTCACTGAGTTGCGAGCTTTCACAGATCAAAAATATGCGATAGTTGAAACCAGAGATACCCAGATTACTTGCAATGCAAAAAGCCTCGAAGGTCGAGGTAAAAGAAGCTTGTCTAATGGTATACCTCTCATTGATATCAGGGCAAACCAAATAGGACTTCCAAAGGAATTTAATCCTTGCGACCATTGTCAAAATCTGCTCAATATTGCATATGTCCAAAAGCAATGGTTCAAAACATAATCAACGAGAAACTGAATCTGTTGCTTTAAAGCATCCATATGCTAGAAAGTTTATGTTCTCGAAAGCCTGTTCGACAAACCTGTTCAGTTTTCACACAAACTTGAACTTCAAAGGCTTGTAAATCCATGAATTTTTAGCGGATTTACAAGATTCTTGTGTCAAAAATGAACTTAAAATCTCAGGAAAAGGGTTATTAGACTAAGTGTCCATTCAACATATCATTGTTCTTCAGTATATAATCAAACGTCGAACAATGTTTGGAGACACCCAGTAACTAATCAAATAAGGACTATTTAATCTAGTTATTTGTTCAATAATGATGATTAAACATCATCAGTTTCGCAAATATTGATTGAAGTCAAGTACTTTAATCAATATTGCAAGTCCTTGCATGATTTTTCATGCAAAAATCACTAATTCAGTAGAAATATGACGTCACAAAGGATTATGACTTCATAGAAATAATACAATACTGACGTCAGCAAATATAGATAAATTATGTATCAAATGAAAGTGCTAATCGAGGGAAATCCAATAATACATATAAATATATATCGATACTCAAAGAAAAACACTTCTGGTAAGCGTTTCGACTTGCGTCTTCATCAGTAATGCTTTTCAAGTCCAAAAGAGCGCACATATAGCCAAAACTACAATAGATCTATTATACTGCATTTACACTGACACAATTAAACTAGCTTTATTTAAACCAGTTTAAATTTCAACCAATCAAATGACTGAATTTGTTGGATTGACCAATCAGAAAGCCCTATTCGAAAAAAACCTGGTTAAATTTAAAATGGGGCATTATTCAATAGCTTCAAACGAATCCTACCTGGTACAAGGTGTAAGTAAATGAAGCATACAGCTTTTGCGGCAGAGGAAAGATAAAAGAAAGCGCAGAACAAAGAACCGCTGGCGTCGGCGTCTGTGTCTGTCTCGCCGAAGCTGAAAAAGATAGCATGTTACAACAAAACAAACAATAGAAAGATCCGAGAGCGAATTGGCAGAACAGAAAGCCCTAAAAAACAGCGTGTGTCCCTAACGAAAAGCTCAGCGCTAAAATAAACACAGCACAACAACTAAAATACAAACAAAAGTGAGATCTATGTATCTACCTGCCTAGTTTTTAAACCCTTAGGGGCAAAGCAATCTATATCTAATCTATATAATCATGTATCTAATTTATATAATCTATATAATCTATATCTAATCTATATAATCACATTATATATTTGTTATTTGTGAGATTCAACACAAATAAAGAAATTATAGCCAAATTAATGGAATTTTTTGTGACCACTCTCTAAATATATGGTTACCTGGTGGTCACGTGGTATAACAATAGGCATTAAAATTTCTATTTTCCGACTGCCAATTAAATTTTGACAAAATTCAGGAAGTTTCATTGCCATAGCTATCATAGTTAAGAAGCTATATAAAAAGGTTCGGGAAGGGGGGGGTGGTAAACGTAACCCCCTTTAAACTAGGGCATAAAATTGGACTGTTACTTAATGTAGCTAAAAGTAAATAAAAGTCCGCAAGAAGGTGTCATTGACCAACTTTGGAAAATTTATTCTCAAGATGTTTTTATTTCATGCAATAGACCTTGTGGCTATTTTACGAAAGAGCCTGGGTCGATCGACATTTTAATACATTTTATTCAAAAAGTTAGATTGAGTGGCTTTAGAGCATCTATTGCTTTCGTGCACATTGGAAAATTTACAAGAGGTATCAAAATGTCATTCACTACAGGTTCTGTTTGAAAATAACTGAAAGGTCTATGTCCATGAAATAAGGAACAGAAAAACTTGACAGATGTTGCTTTGTTTTGCGGGGCAACAACAATGTAGTTAGGGTCTGTACGAGCAGTTAAAATTGGGGGCTTTTGGCTTCGAGCTAAACAGCTGAGAAGAAAAATGATAACGAAAATAGTCGCACAAAGACAATAGGCCATGACAGCTGCCGCGTCAGATAATTGAGAAGCTGATTCACGTCAGCAGGAAATACTGCATCTGATAGGCTAAAATTTGACAGCAAGAAGCTTGAACCACTTTAAAGGACATATGTCACGTTAGCAATTGGTTAATACAACAAAGAAGTGTGGTATGGAATTCCATTGTTTTGTGACCTTTCATTTCTGCTTCGCGAATTTTCATTGTAATGAAAATTCAGCCTCGACTCTGTTCTTTGTAATAAACAATAGAGAGAATTTTATCGTGTAAACCAATCAGGTTCATGACATATGTACTTCAAATGCTTACCTTCCATTTAAACTCTATTAGTACTGGGGGGGGGGGGCGTTTTTTCGCAGGATAATGCAAATCGCAGGTAGAGCAAATGAGGATAATGACCATTTTCTCCTGCACTGCCCTTTGTATGACATTACACGGCAAGATCTTTTTGGTCAACTCGAAAACATTCTTGATTTCAACGTTTCGGACATGAACTCCAAATCACTATGTAATTTATTCCTTTTCGGAAAACCTGACTTAGATGTGCGTGTGAACAAAATGATCATAGAGGAAACACTTCGTTTTATCGAAAATACGAAACGATTGTAGATTCAATACAATTAGTTGAAACACAGCAACATACATCTTGTAATTGTATTTATATTTCTTTCTTTTGTTTATGTCTTGTATTTGTCAGCCGTAATTGTTTTTTTCATATTTGTGTTTTCATGTAAATAAACTACTAAGTTATATTGTATTTGCCATTTGTGTTCCATTGTAAATAGAAACTAATTTATATCGTAAGTGCCATTCATAGTGGAAACTCGATGACCTTGTGTCTTTTTCCGCTATGAATGGCGCAGTTGAATTAACTGTATTACTTGTAGTTTTTAAGATTTGATAGGAAAAAAAGACTTAGAATTAACTGCAAAGAAAATCTGTACATGGAACAAAAAGCTAATTAGAAGCTAATTGTGCTAAAAATAGAAACTGAAAATATCTCAAAAGTATGTGTTTTAAATCTGCAACATGTGTCCTACAATTTGAGACAAATTTGGAGAAAATTGGATTACAGGTAAATTAAATAGAATTTTTCATGTTAGGAAGGTAAAAAATCGCCAATTTTCCTTTGTTTTTGGTTGCTTAGCAACGAAACATGTGACTAATTAGTTGCCATTGTTATATTTTATAGCCAATTATCTAAAGAACAATAGGAGCAAATCTTATTGTTATATCTCTAGTGGTTTTGGAGAAAAGAGGGGGGCGTAAAACGTCCCCACCCCCAGTACAAAATAAGTAAAAAATCGTCCAGTACTAATAAGAATTAGGATGAAATTACTGGTTTTTTCGTAGCACCATAGATTCTATAGCCGTTTGAAGCTGAAAAAGCATGGCAGCCCTTTCTTGCTGTGTTTGATGGCATGATCGATCTACGCCTTGAGTCACTAAGCCATTGAAGTATTCCAGGAACAACTGAGTTTCACGGGCGGCGCTAAATTCCATGTTCCCTGTACAAATGTTGAACTGAGCCCTTACACTTACCCTAGCCCCGAACCTAAACAAACACCTAACTATAACTTACCCTAAATTACCCTAACTTACCATAACCAACCGTAACTTACTCAAATCTAGCCAAAATCCCTCTTCTAAAACTAACCCCAACCTTTACCGTATGACATAAAACAACAGAACCAGGGAACGCCGACTGAACATTCGAATGCCGCCCTTTAAACTGCACTCTAGCCTCATTACATCATGCAAGGATGTCTTTCGAACCAAGCAATAAACCCTTTCACCTGAAAGCAAAACATCTGGGATGTACGCTGCTCCAACTCACCTTTCCACTTGCTTTCGAAGGTATAGGTTTGAGTCTGCCAGGATCAGTCTTATTTGTGCAGATAACACCAGCTTCCTCTTTTTCTTCACAATTATGTATTCCTATGGTTCGGCTCCAGCAATGGCCTAAGTTCTCCTCATGTCCATAGCAATACAAATCGTCCAACCAGTAGCGTGTTGAATTATTTGTCTGATTGAATGCAAATTTACTCCTAGAAGAAATTTGTCGCATGTAAAAACCAAATATCAGTTGGTTGGGAAAGTAACAAAACCATTGATAGAATAGCAAAATCAACTGTGTTTCCTCGATAAATGGTTCAAAACTGTGCTCTCTTCCGTGCTTGCATCCGGCTAAATATCAACTTTAGGTAACAAACTAAAATGATTTCACGATTGCACAGAAGAATGCATGAGCTAACTTCACCATGCACCTAAATAATGTTTGCAATGGTCATGGGTAGTAGTGTTGGTTGAACTGGACACTCAACTGCACAGCACATAATCATGATAATCATAATAATAAACGTAATTAAAACTGGACTAAATCTTAAGGTCTCGTTTTGAATAATTGCTAGCATAAAGCTTGGTTCACAGTAGCATAAATTATGTAAACTTTACAAACAAAAGTCTAATTAAACTTTACATTTCGTAACAGTAATGTAAATCTGGAATAACGCACTTTGAACACAAAGGTCAAGTTTGAATTAAACCTTCCATTTCCAAAAAATGGCCGCTGACTGGATTTTACTAATGAGGGTCAAGGTTGTATTGAAGCTGGAGTTACCCAGATGAGGGATAGCTGCACCGACGACTTGAAGAATGTGAGTCGCTAAAATTGTGAAGCAAGAAAAATCAAGGACCAAAACATTCCCGATGTCAACTTCAGCATAATCGGCTTCTCGCCAAAATCAAGATTCCTTTCTAGCAAACAAGCACGCTTTGCAGCGACATTCGGTAGATAAAAACAAGTATGGTGGATTGGTCCGACAGGAAACCAATGGCAGTCCAGATGTCAAGTCACTATAACAATTGACAAACTCTCGTGCATGAAAATTTTAGTGCTTGTAATTTTATGTAACAAATTCAAAACGGATAATGTTTACAATCGCTGTCACTTCATGGTTTAATGGTTAGATTTGTGGCTCTATTCAAATATAGAGTGTCATTCAGAATTGACGTAGGCATAAAAGGCCTCTCACAGAAAGCGTGACGAGCAAAGGGGAACAAAAGAAACATTTTGTCTCAAGATTCCGGTTTGTTACGTCATAAAGATGAGGGTGCCCTGCCCCTCCTTCAAAGAGGCAGTAAGCTTCCTTTTTAGGGAAAAAATTGAGGTGAATTGACGCATTGTTGGACGGTAGTTTGGACGGTTCTTGGCAATGAAGTATCGATATTTGTTGAAGGCTACCTTGAATTGCCAACATCTTGAACTAACTTTGGGAATTTGCTAGACATTTAAGCTATTCTACGAAAGAGCCTGGATCGAGCGTTATTTTTATATAATTTATACGCGAGGTTTGATCGAGTGGCGTTACAACCTCGATCACCATTATGCCTATTCGAAATTCTAAAAAATGTTGCAAAAGATCATTCAATTCTGATTCTTTTCAAAGTAGCTGAAAAGGTCTATGGGACTTATCCCCGGGGGGATACTTCACTATGGGGTAAGACGGGAATGTGCGTCAGTTTTGGGTCGCTTTTAACCTTAAAATTCATTTTCTGGCATTGGGGTTTACTGTTAAACTCAAAATTCTGGTATTTTTCATTTTTTCATTTTAACATATTTATCGGAAAATTCATTCAGCAAACAAAAAAAATATAACAAAAGCAATAGGCCTACATACAAGAATTGGTTACAAAACGACAACATGAATCTAATTTAGCTAACCCTAGATACTGCTCTTGCATGAATCCGTGTGTTTGAGTTCTTTCTTTTCTTTTTCAGCTCAAAAATGAGTTTTCAGTCTTTTTTTGAATGCGACAACTGACCTAACATCTTTGATGGATTGTGGAATACTGTTCCATGCTCGTGCCCCGGTATAAAAGAAGCTCTTCTTTACGCATTCTAAGTTGAGCCTTTGAAAATGCAGGTCTCTTTTGTTTCTTGTATTATATTTTGAAATGGAAGACCTTTCCTAAAATTTGTTCTGCAGGATTTCGGGACAAAGGTTGTTCACTATTTTGTATGTCATAAGTGAACGATCAAAATTCATTAGATATAAAGTGTTTGTTTGTACGTGCGGCTACAACAATTCGTGAATACATAAATTTCATCAAATAAATAATATAGCCTAGAGCTTGAATTACTAAACGTTTCGGGCTTGACCCTTCATCAGTAGTAACGAGAAAAAGTACGATTAAACTAAAGAAGCAGAGAAAGAACGATTGATAGAATAGTGTATTAATAGAATGGAGAAGAGAATGCGACGCAAGAATGCGACGTAAAAGATAGAGAGTGAGATTCGAAAAGGAAAAACCTAATAGCAGATGATAAGTGGAGAAGCTATGATATAAATGAGAAGCGTTTGTTAAGTCCTTGTGGTATTAAGCTTGGTACTCACTGCGCGTTTAAGTGCGTTTAAGTGCGTTTATCTGAGCGCGTTTAAGTTAAACCCTCAGTGAGTATGATGTGGGCGTTTAATTTTCGGGATTTTAACGCACTTAAACGCACTTAAACCCTCAAAAAAGTTAAACGCGCAGATCAAAAAATTTTGATCTTGGCGTTTAAAGTTCAAAAGTGCCGAAATATGCATCGGATTAACGCCATTGAATTTGATATTGCGTTGTCCGTTTTGGTGAGTCAGGACAACTTTTCAATGGGAAATATTGAAGTTTATGTGCAAGAGAAAGAATTTGCAGGCTGTTTCCATATTTCCTGTTCAAGTTTTATGTCTTTGCCTCCAATTTCTGTCTTTCTCTAAATTAATTTACAACCTACATCCCTGTTATGTGCTTTGCTTTCTTATTTCGGTAAACGAGCGTATATCGTTTGAGTTGAATACGCTGAATTTTCAAAATATATATGGAATTAGGTCGAAACAAAAAGAAAAACTGTCGATTTTGATCATAAAGTTCTCCAAAACATGCTCAAGGGAAGAATCTTTCGTTTATAGTAAACTTTTCCTCAACTTTCCCCTGTCTGTTGCTGTTGAAACCACGTTTTGGCGTTTATGTTGGCGTTTACGTATTGACAGTGAGTATGATCTTGGGTTTTATCCAAGATTTTAAACGCACTTAAACGCACAAAGATAAACGTTCTTAAACGCACTTAAACGCACTTAAACGCTCAGTGAGTACCCAGCTTTAGAGTTCCCAATTTAAAGATAATTCGCTTTTCCAAAGTCTTTCGTTTTCGACTGTCTTTTTCTGCGAATAAAAGTCCCTGAACGACCATATCTTCTGTTGAATGACCTTCCGAATTGAAATGTCTTGAAACGTTTGTGTCGGAATGTTCGATCTTTTGTTCCTTCTCGTGTGACTTATTTTCGACCACAGGAAACCCAGGCAGTTAGTTAACTGAACAATGATAAGTTTACGATCGTAAAATTGTTAATTGTATACTACCTTTGTGTGTTATTTGTTGCACTTCTCCACTGCTGTATTTCTGCACTGTACTGCATAATTGTTCGAATGCGAGAGTTCGATACAAAATTTCTTGCTGGTATTCTTATATTGGTAAACAAGGATTGCAACTAATCTTCAAGCCAAATTCAATAAACTGTTTTGTCCTCGCTCGTAATCCGGCATGTACACAGGGACCCCCTGGCATACCATAGAGCGCAGTTTCGGTTTGAATCGATCAACAGATGGACCGGGGGATCCCTGTGTACATTCTGTGCAAGGCAAAGCAAGGCAGGCAGACGAACAAATTCGAATTTCGATCGCTTAAGGACCGTTCGATGGCCGGAGCATGGGGAGAATCCAGACCTGACGAGACGTGCACCAAGAAACTGCAAATTTTTGTATGTCAGACACTGCACATGAAGAAACAAAGTATCCGAAAGTATAGTTCAATGATTGAGGAGCACTTTGATATGTTGAGTTGCGAATTTGGAACATGGATGCCGGATTACGAGCGAGGACAAAACAGTTTATTGAATTTGGCTTGAAGATTAGTTGCAATCCTTCGAACTCTCGCATTCGAACAATTATGCAGTACAGTGCAGAAATACAGCAGTGGAGAAGTGCAACAAATAACACACAAAGGTAGTATATAATTAACAATTTTACGATCGTAAACTTATCATTGTTCAGTTAACTAACTGCCTGGGCTTCCTGTGTTTTCGACATTGCGTAAATGCTCACCAAATCGATTATTCAGCTGACGACATGTCTCTCCAATATATATGACTTGGCATCTGGTACATCTAATGCAATAGATAAGGCAGGATGATTTTCTCCGCCCCACCACTTATGGCTTACAGACTAGATTCCAACCTGAGAGATACACTAGTTAGATCCAAGCTGCACAACGACAATGAAAGCCCTGGTACAATAGCCTGTGGCCGCTCTAATTGCAGAACGTGTGATCATGTTAGTGGTGATACCAAGATCTCTACACCATCCGGAAACGTTTCTGTACGCCAGTCCTTCACCTGCTCCTCATCCTGCCTTATCTATTGCATTAGATGTACCAGATGCCAAGTCATATATATTGGAGAGACATGTCGTCAGCTGAATAATCGATTTGGTGAGCATTTACGCAACGTCGAAAATAAGTCACACGAGAAGGAACAAAAGATCGAACATTCCGACACAAATGTTTCAAGACATTTCAATTCGGAAGGTCATTCAACAGAAGATATGGTCGTTCAGGGACTTTTATTCGCAGAAAAAGACAGTCGAAAACGAAAGACTTTGGAAAAGCGAATTATCTTTAAATTGGGAACTCTAATACCACAAGGACTTAACAAACGCTTCTCATTTATATCATAGCTTCTCCACTTATCATCTGCTATTAGGTTTTCCTTTTCGAATCTCACTCTCTATCTTTTACGTCGCATTCTTGCGTCGCATTCTCTTCTCCATTCTATTAATACACTATTCTATCAATCGTTCTTTCTCTGCTTCTTTAGTTTAATCGTACTTTTTCTCGTTACTACTGATGAAGGGTCAAGCCCGAAACGTTTAGTAATTCAAGCTCTAGGCTATATTATTTATTTGATGAAATTTATGTATGATCAAAATTCATTACCTGATTTAAATTTAGTGACCTTCTTTCCCATAAACCCTTAAGTCTGGATGAGTCAATTATATCAAAGGCTTTGTTTTGTAGGCGCTGAAGTGCTTCCTTTTTTGTATCGGATAAACTTCCCCAGACTACATTTGCATATCTCAAATGACTTTCTACTAGTGCGTAATAAACTTCCATAAGTTGTGACTGGGAGATTATGTTTTTTAACTTTTTCAAGGATGCCAGGCCGCTGGCAATTTTTCCCTTGACTGATCTGAACTGATCTCCCCAGTTTAGTTTGTCATCGACCGTCACTCCAAGGTATTTTGTTTTGTTAACCCTACTTATTTCATTGTTTCCAATAAAGAATGGAGGTAAAACTGCAAACTTGTTTGTTCGACGAGGATTGCCAATAACCATGAACTCAGTCTTATCAGGGTTTACACTTAATTTATTAACTCTCATCCAATCAGAAATATTGTCTAGCTCAGTGAAAACTGCGAATGAGATCTCCGATATCAGAGGATGAGATAGTTGTTTCTGTGTGGTCTGCATATAAGTTCGCTTTCGAGAATTGTAAACACGACTCAAAATCATTAAGGTAAGTAATGAATGAAAGGGGGCCGAGACATGAACCCTGCGTTATTCCACAAGTTACCATCTTTGCAGTGGACCTGCAACCATTTAATGAGCAGTATTGGTAGCGATCACTAAGATACGACGCAAACCACTTCTTAGCATCACTCACCATGCACACCATAACTTTCTAGCTTACTGATCAGTATTTCATGATCTACAGTGTCAAATGCCTTTTTCAGTTACTTGAAAATGATAGTTGTTGAATGAAAGTACAACTGGATAATGTTTTCGAGCAACACGTGCTAAGTTTCAGGTGAACAGATTTCAAGTATTTTTTGTTTGTTGAAAAACGTGGCTATTGATTCACAACAGATTTGCTCTTCATGCAACCATAACTGAGAGGATGTCCTTTCTTTCACCTTGAAATTAAAAATCCCATTGACATCGAATTGTATTTGTTACTCCTTCAAAATTCTGGGATTGGGTATCAATATCGGAACAAATCTCTGGGATTGGGTGGTGAAAGAGATCCTTGCGGCACACACCCCCGCATGAATTTATAGTGAAGTTCTGAAGTACCCCCCCCCCCCCCTCCCGAGGGACTTATCGTTCCGAACTCGTCAACGATTTCGAACGTTCAGGCTGAAAAACAGGAAAATCGGCTGAAAATGCAATAGAATTTCTAGAACTTATGTAACTAATACTTAACAAATCAGATGGCAAAAAAGACAAGACCCAATTTTTTAAAGAAACTAGTAACAAAAAATGCCCATTTGAAAGAATACTACTACCTGGATTCAAGGCAATGATATTGGTTGATATTCTATTTGATAATGAACATTTCTAGATGAACTTCACACCCTACCTGACTGAAATCGGGAACTCTATTCCAAAATATTCTCAAGAAAGCCGGTTCGAGTCACCTTCAAAGGAGGCCGACTAAAATCACACCAAATTCTCTTTCTTGGAGCAATGGCTCTACATAATTTAGCACGTCTTATCCCTTTGGAAGTATCCTTTGCAGCATAACAACATACGTAATTCCGAGTGATCCCCCCCCCCCCTCTAATAGTATAACCTTTGCCAATGCTTGTTCAAGTCATTGCTGTGAAGCAAAAGTATCAGGAAAAATTTGGTCATCATCTTAGATCGGTTTTTAAGGTATCTTGAAGTGACTTTCAGGAAATCCCTCATGATTTCAGAATGGAGTGGCCGACTTCATCCAGGTACATCTATAAAAGGATTTGAACATATGTTGGCCGTTGAATGATACATTTGCCAATATTTCCGACCCTGTATCCAGGGAGCAGTCACCTTTCAAACTGGGGTTGTTTTTAACCCACCCGGTACAAGAATTGCCCGTAAAGAGACCGTACTAGAAGGTTGAGAGCACACTAGTTTCTTTGAAAGGTGTGTCCACCAGGAGCCTTTTGTTACTTGTCTCTCCTCTGATCCCCTCGTTCTGATTTTTACCCCTGCCCAATAAAATTCCTAGCAGCACACCAGATTCACTCCACTTTAACTGGCAACAGTTAGTGTGGGTGTGTCGGAAAGCTGTCAAGGTCGTCAAGGAACAAACATGAAAGATGAATAAGTCAAGATTATTATGCCTGAATCCTTTGTTTCCATACCTTCACTAGAAACATTTGCACAGTTTGCTGAAGGAAAGCAAGAGTCTCTTGCTAGAAGCCTGTACATATATGAACTTTCATTTTGATATTAACCCTTTATAACCATAATTTTGGTACTAAAATTTCGACAAATGGAGAAAAATGATAAAATTGTGGTGAGGGCGAAGAGATCTGGGAGACAGTTAAAGAAAAATCCATACACAGAGTGAAAAGAACGCATTCCAAAGAACATTCAAGAATGGATTATTGTAAAATTCGAGATTAATTTAGTAAGTTTAGGTACATATCTAAATCTAGAAATTTCAAATCAACCTACAGGAACAAAACCCTTTGAAATTTACCCCTTGAAGGAAGTTGGAAAAATTATTAACGAATTTTCAAGATTGATGACAGAGTTGATTGGCAAATGCTTTCAACCTGACAGAACATTGTAAATATTGTTTCAATTAGGGCATTCTACAACAAAAATTGCCCTTTTCTGCCATTCTCAGCTTTCACTTTCCATCCTACAGCTCTTTAAGCCAAGGCGTACTTTTTGCCTCTTTGGTCAGCGATACCAGAATATGGTGAAAGATCAGAGGGCTTGACATGTGTCATGACAAGCTTTGTTGCCAATTCAAACCTTCAAACCGGACAATGATTCATTGGAAAGGATGTCCACCACTTCCAGCTTTCGAAAACCCGCCTTTGGCTCGACTGTACAACATTGCATAATATTTGATACAATATTGAATGGTCAAAGAAGGCCGAGTACTCATGGCCTAGAGCGATCTTACTGAGGTTGTCTAAATCACGAATGAAACCTAAACTTCTCTTGTCGTTGGAATTTGCAAGGGAATCATCACATTACAAGACAGGATGGAGATTAGACATTTTGTAACGAATGTTTTAATTATGACCTGTATGGGGGGTCGTCGATCCTAGCATAAAAATTCAGGGACGCAGGAAGCATCTCAAACTTGGGGGGGGCACGACACTTCGAGGGCACATTTTGCTTGAGAAAATAAATGGGGGCATATTCCAAAAATGAAAAGGGCGCGTTTATTGCAAATTCTTGGGGGCACGTGCCCCCAGTGCCCCCCGGTTCCTACGTCTATGTAAAAATTCTATGCTCATAGGGTCATTTGGCAAATCCTAAACTCATTTTTACCCCCTCAGGAGGACCCTAATTTTTATAAGAAACTGCTTATAAGAGTCTCAACTCTCAGATCGCCAAAGATTAAGAAACTCCAGTACTGGGAAAACATAACCTAAGACACTAAATATTTTGACAAGCGAAATCCTAAACATAGTTTTCTTTCGCTTGTTTCCCATATATTATTACTCGGAAGGTACTTGAGTAATACCTAACCATTGGAAAAGCTTCTAAAAAACATTATTTTCAATGTTCACGAGGGAACAAGAAGTGAACATGAAGAAACAAACAACAGCAACAACAAACCTTTTTCAGAATCCGTCCTCAAAACGAAAACGGTTTTGTGAACAAACAAACAAATTATTAGATCGATAGCTACTCATTTTTGGGACACATTTGGGACCCACAGCATGAGATTAAGACTGGCAGTGAAAGGATCCATGTATCAGATAACTTACTTCATGCTCACATAAAAATAGATCTTTCTTTGAAATGTGAAACTGTAGATAGCAAGATTTACGGAGAATAAAGGAAGGTTCGATCTGCTTACTTTATTGTGGCATTGATAGCTCTTTGATAGCCAAGTTGACGACAAACAACCTTAGCATCTCTCATGTCCCAGTGGTCATCACAAACCGATCTCCATTCTCCTTTGTAATAGACATGGACGTTCCCCTCTAGCCTCGAATTGCCTCCAACCAGTCGAACTTTGAGATCTTTGCAGAAACATAAAATTCCAAATTGTAAAAATATTACTGCGAATAATATCTTCATAACTGAAAGCAAAGTTCTTGTTTACACCGATTCGTCTTGTTATTGAATCAAACGCCACGAGAAATTCTTGAATCAAACGCCACGAGAATTCCTTATCATTAAAATTGGATCTTGTCAGCAGAATAACCACTGTCTTTTTTCCAGTCTGTTTACGACGAGAGGTTAATGAAATCAAGGACTGGCTAGCCTAGGACTACAGTGACATTACTGTGCTTGGCTTTGGCTTTTATCAGATATTTTATGGCTACATTGAGAAGGGGATGACCCTCGAACAACATTTGGCTGTGTTGATAGGTGCCGGAAGTTATGCTAAAGATGAATTTCCGACCAAGCTGGGATTGGCTCTTTCTCCGGACACTCCTAAAAATCAAATTCATTCGTGATTTCTATCACGATGTTTTGGTGATACGATAGACCTTATTCTCCATCAGTGAAAACAGAAACATTTCCATAGTATCATGTTGGATAGCGGACCAAATAACTGGGTATTGTTGAAACGATCTGTGTCGATCTTGCCCGCGATAAATGTGCAGGCAAGATGTTATCTTGTCTGCATTAATCAGTATTTTTTCTCCTGGTTAGCTATCCAGTGTGGTCTGGCGTTGCTTACTGTCCTTTGTTATGGCCTAACTTCCAAATGGTTAACGAACTTTGAATTTAAAGGCACGAGAAGGCTGCGTCATCCTGGGAACTAGTTCTCAGGCCATGACGTTCAAAAAGCGCGGTAACCTTAGGCCATGGAAAGACTTCGAAAAAGGCAGAGACAAGTGAACCAGAAGAGGGGAGGTATTAACAAAATGAAGACAAGAGAAAGGCTGCGAAGCATATTTATTCCTATAGGTACATTTATTGTGGTCATTTATTGTGAACAAGATTCACACAAATCGCGTAATCAGGTCGAATCCAATTCAATCAGTAGTGGCTGAGAGGCAGTTGGAACTTGGGTCTGGAGGCGGTGTGAGAACGTTTTTGCAACCAACTAAAGTAATTTCAAAACTCTTGCTCCTGTTACAATTCTCGCTTTACTCCAGATCAGTTTGATAAAGAAAACAATTTGAAGTGAAGGGAAAACGAAGCAAACTACAATGGCGAAATTCCAAGATGTCCGAATAGTTGCACAAATAGCTGCGACATTTACTTTGCACCAGACTGACAATGGGTGGTCAGTTTTACCACAGTGAGGCTTCAGCTCGTATGCTTCTGTGGAGAAAAATACACGTGGCTCTGTGGGGGAGGTTTCGTAGAACTATCCAAAGTTTCCCCCGCAGAAGCAGACAGCTGCGGCAATCAAGAACAACTGCGGCGCCTCACAACGCATGGACTGCTGTGACCACCATCAAATTATGCCATTTGTGCAGTAAATTCGGAGTGGAGTAGTCTCGAGGTAAGCATAGTTACCTATGATGCACTGGGTGTCTCAAAAAATTGTGCCTCATTTATGTGACTGAGTTGAGTGAGCTGTAGCTTTAATAATCTTGGATTTTACCTATTTGCATTACCAATTATAAATCAAAACCCTCTTTGAGTCAATCTGACAAGTGCCGTTTAATGGCAGGGGAAAGGCGAAATGAGTGGTTGCCAATGTCAAAATCAAATATTGTTTGCAGGAAAGGGTTTCTTAGCGTCATATTCAAATTTTTGCTCCATTTTGAAGGGCTTAACAGTGTGGTCTTCTACGGGGTATCCCAACAATGTACTCCTGTTTGAACAAGGGTGTTAGGACACGGATGTTTTGATTGATTATCTATTTACCTTGTTTTGATCCTTGTAAAATTCTATGACCTATTTCTTTGAACTGAACGGCTTCAAAGAAACTTGAACTATTTTACAGTAAATCTGCCGTTGGACTTTTCTGAAATCTGTAAACTGTTCCCAGTTTCACGGCAAAATAGCGAGCGGCAGACGAACACAGAGAAAAGACTTGTTTCTTGCGAACACGAAATCTTTCACGAAAACTAGCATCAAAGCCTTTTGCAAGCGCTTATGTGTCTAGCTTGATACGAACTTACTAAAATGACAATTGTACCTGGTATATATACGTTTTCGATGGATACGTGACTAACGTGTCGGCTCCTAAAGATCTAGAGAATTACTACAATAAACTTGGGTGGCAAGCACTGTCGGTACGACTAGGGAAGATAAATTACCTAATGTGACAATGGTGGGCTGTCTAAAGCCGTACTACACCTAGTACTAAAGATGCATGATGCCTTACGTGTACACCATGTGAGTACCGAATGCAGAACCTGAGTAATCCTAGAAAAGAAGCCGCGGCAGGCAAAATAGTCCACACGAAGAAAAACAAGCACGACGAAGGAAAAACAACCCGAATGAATGAAAATACCGAATGCAAACGAGGCAAAAGTGTAGGAACACGAGACCCATTTTACATCCCTCCCGGGGTAGGGGGAAGAATCGCCCTCGATTCTTTCTTTGCTAACGGAATGAGAAGAGGGAGCGATTTGGGCGCGAAGCACTAACGAATGGACCTCTGTGACCGCAAAGAGCGCTCAAAATCTTCAAGTAATTGAGCACAATTAAGATGACTTACCGGTTCCCACGATGGTTCGATGTTTTTGTCCTTCCATTGAATCAGATACTGTGTTTCCTTGCGTCCAGATCTGTTCTTCGTTGTTCGTTTATCCAAAATTTTGTCCACTTCAAGTTCAGCTGGGTCGGATTCTGATGCAGTTTCATACTCTTCATCACTATCATTAGGTTCATCATTTGTTGTTGTTGTTGCTTCTTGCTGAGGTGTGTCATCTGGTCGTGAATCTAAGGAAATGAAAGGCTTCAGTCGGTTAACATGTACTACTTGAGTAATGTTACGCTCTTCATTAGAATCTAAAAGATAATTAACGGGAGACTTTTTCGCCAAAATCCTAAAAGGACCGTGCCAATTGTGTGTCAGCTTAGAAGATAACCCTGTCTTGTTATTAGGAGTGTACAACCATACTCGTTCTCCTACTTCGTAGTTGACCTCCTTTGCATTCTTGTCATACTGTACCTTCTGTCTTTGCTGAGCAAGCTCAATATTCTCGTGTGCCAATTTTCGGGCATCCATAAATCTCTCAGCAAGAACGCTCCTATAATCCGTGGTGTTAGCATATTGTTCCTTAGCTTTCAAAAGTGACACATCAATCGGTAGGCGAGGATCTCTACCGTACATGAGAAAAAACGGAGTCTCCTTTGTACTACTTTGAACCGCTGTCCGATACGCAAAAAGTGCATATGGGATAAATAAATCCCAATCTTTCTGATGTTCTGATACGTACATAGATATTATTGTAGTTAACGAGTGATTGAACCTTTCTAACAAGCCATCGCATTCTGGATGGTAGCTCGTCGTGTTTACCTTTGCAGTATTAACTAACTTACACACAGCTTTGACTACTTTTGACAGGAAGTTCTTACCTCTGTCCGAGAGCAGTTTTCGTGGGGCGGAGTGTCTACAAATGATCTCTTCGACAAATAATTTTGCCGTAGTATCTGCTCCAAAATCCTTCACTGCAAAAGCTTCAACCCATTTAGTGAGATAGTCAGTGAAAATGATCACATACTTATTCCCTTTTTCAGATGTCGGGAAAGGACCTAACACGTCTACTGCCACTCGATCGAACGGACCTTCAACTGGTATAGGTTGAAGTGGAGCCTTAGGTAGATTTCGAGGTGTCTTCTTCGTTGCACAGTCTACACAAGATTTACACCATTGCTCAATTTCCGAATACATACCTGTCCAAAAATAGCGTGTGCGAATTTTTAGGTAAGTTTTCTCGAACCCAAGATGTCCTGATGTAAGCTCTTCATGACAAGACAACATAACTTCATCCTTGAGAGACCTTGGAACAACCAACTGTTTCCTAATAGCGTTTCTAGATCTTGCCCTACCTCTGTCTAAATGGTATAAAACGTCATCTTCCAACAAATAGTCTTCACACGAAGCCATTAATTTCCGTGCACTACTAGCATCATCTGGAATATCACCTTTTCGCAAATAATCGAGCATTACCTGCAAAGATGGGTCTTGATTTTGCATTTGCCTAACTCTGTCGAGTTGCAGACCTGGTACATCTATAGCCGAAACGTGTACCTGCTTACCTGTCGTTTCATTTTTGACTGGTTCGGGCATCCTAGACAAAGCGTCAGCATTATTATGCAACTTACCTGACCTGTGTCTTATGTTGAAAGAATAGCTTTGAAGTGTCAGGGACCAACGAGATAACCTAGAATGGGGATCTTTTGCATTATCCAGCCATCTAAGGGGGTTATGATCAGTGATTATGTCAAACTCCTTCCCAAACAAATAAGGTCGAAAATATTTAACCGCCCAAACCATGGCAAGACATTCCCTCTCAATAGTTGAATACTTACGCTCATGTGGTTTTAAACTACGACTAGCATAAGCTAAAGTCTTCTCTTCACCATTGATATTTTGTGATAACACAGCCCCTATACCTGTATTACTGGCATCTGTGTACAATTCAAATTTGTGATCAAAATCTGGATAAGAGAGAATCGGCTCACCTAACAAAGAATCTCTGAGCTGTTCGAAGGCTAACTGACATTTTTCAGTCCACTTGAATTGAACTCCTTTCTTCAATAAAGCATGCAAAGGGGAAGCCTTAGATGCAAAGTCTTTGATAAATCGACGATAATATGAACAAAGAGCTACAAAGCTTCTTACCTCACTGCAATTTGTAGGTACTGGATAATTTGAGATGCAAGAAACCTTTTCAGGGTTAGGCCTGATACCATTTTTGCCCACAATGTGACCAAGATACAATACCTCAGGCTTGCAAAAGTGACATTTCTTAGGCTTAAGTTTTAGGCCTTCTTTTCGAAATCGGTCAAAAACCAGACGTAAATTGTCGAGATGTTTCTGAAATGATTTAGAGAACACGATTACGTCGTCTAAATAAACCATACATATGTTCCATTGCAAACCGCTCAACACAAGTTGCATCATTTTCTGAAATGTAAAACTTGCATTGGTCAACCCCATTGCCATAACACGGAAGTGGAAGTTACCACTTCGTGTGCAAAACGCTGTTTTCTCCATATCATCGGGGTCCATGGGAACTTGCCAGTATCCAGAAGCTAAGTCCAACGTAGTGAAATAACAAGAATCACCTAACGAGTCTAACACCTCATCTATTCTAGGCATGGGGAACACCTGTTTCTTTGTAATGGCATTGAGCTTTCGGAAATCAACACAGAAACGAGGCGAACCGTCCTTTTTAGTAACAATGACTAACGGTTGTGACCATGGGCTATTTGATTCCTGAATAATACCTTTCTTTAACATCAGTTGAATATGCTCATCTACCATTTCCTGTTGGCTATGAGGAATTCTATAAGGTCTTTGTCGAATTGGATCATTATTACCTGTATCAATTTTATGGCTGAACCTACGAGCACAACCAACATCGGTTTCCCTGGTGACAAAAACGTCACTATATTCCTGCAATAAATTCAACAATTGATTACGTTCATCTTCATTGAGCGAAGAATCAGACATATCAATGTCTTTCAACCATGACAATTCATTAGGAAAAGAATGCAAATCATTCTCACCTGTTTGTTCATTGACGTCATCCACTCCAACTGTTTCTGCCATTCCTACGCATGTTTCTGGAAAAACCTTGACTGGAAAGCTGTTAGGATTTGCAATCTTGAGAGGAACAATACCATCATTAACATAAGCGACGCACCTCGCGGGGTATACGAGAGATCCATTTTCGCATGAAAGCGCGTGCTTCGGCTCAACTAACACCGTTCCACTCAAACCATTAACTCGACCCGAGAGAATTGCTTCACTTCGTGCGGGTATTTCGAGTGCCTCAACTACGTTAACCTGTACCTGGCGGGGTTTCCTATCAATCCTAATAGGGAGCCTAGACTGTCCTAGGGAAACATGCAAACTATCTAAATCGATCTTAGCACCTGAGCGGATCATGAAATCTGTGCCTAACAGAAAAGCATATTTAAAATTGCTAACAACATAACATTCTACAATCCAACAACTATCTCCTAAGTCTACAGTAACACAAGTAGTGCCTAACACAGACAACTTGTCACCAGTGGCGGTCTTGGCTAAAATAGTGTTGTTGCTTAATACAAGTGGAGTACTCGATTTTGCGTTAATACAACTGAACATTTCACTACTCATTATTGAAATACCAGATCCTGAGTCTAAAACAATTTGAGAATTAATACCTTCAACTTTAGCATCAAAAGTAACGCATTGAACTGGATCATTACAAACATTTACAAAAGAAAGTCTTTGAGGATTTGTGTTATTTGAAGCTACTTCACACCCCAAAACTTCGTGAGTAGCGTGATCTAGTTTTTTGAGTTCTTTCTTCCGTGCTTTGCGTAGCAGTTTGCCTCTTTATGTCCAACTTTTGAGCAAAATCCGCAAATAGGCCTTCCGTCACTTGAGCGTTGATCTCGATTGAACTGTCTATTTGTTGGCTTATTTCGAATTTGGTTTTGGTTTTGATTTTGGCTTTGGACACTCATTGCCATGAAACGTTCGAACATGTTTTCTAGCCTGTCCAACCGTTGTTCTACCTTGGTTTCAGCTTCATTGGCGGCCACCGGAACTTCGTATCCTGCCTGATTTGGTTTAACCCAAGGTGCGGATCCATGAGCTAATTCGTCATGAATTTCTTCTCTCCTGGCTATTGTCAAAGCATCTTCGAATTTACTCGGATCACCTATCAGAACTAAACGTCGCAAAGAAGGGCGTAAACCGTTTATAAAATGTTCACGCATCAAAGTATCTTGATGGTTTACAGGCATGTCGGCGTAAGCTTTTCTCACCAACTGCTGAATTTCCCGGCCAAAATCGTTTGCTGATTCGTTTTCTCGTTGTTTTCTAGTATACAAATCAGAATAAAACAGACGCCTGGCTTCTTTTGGCATGTAATGGTTGGTGAAAGACTCTCTCATTAACTCTAAGTCGTTTTGAGTCTCGATAGGGAGCTCATCCCAAAAATCTGCGGCCCTATCTCGCAAAAATGCTGGTAAAATGTCTATTTGACGTTTATTTGACCAGCCGTTAGCTCTGGCGGCTCTATCAAAACTTTTAAACCACTTTTCTACGTCTTCTCCAGGTTCACCGTAAAACTTTGGCGGATGCACGACATTCCTTGATTCGTCGTCTTGATGTTTTGATCGAGATTTCGACATTTTGAAAGAAAAGTGTTCTTTAATGTTCAAATGAGTTGTGCTTGAAATATGTACAAACAGCAAAAATGTGAAAACGAAATGGATGGTACCGAGCTATATACAAAGTTATATGAATGCTGACTTACGATCGTTTCTTCTTACTTCGGTATGGTTCGTGAGTTCGTTGCGATAGATTATCAGCAAATATCCTGTCTCCAGGTCACCAAATGTAAACTGTTCCCAGTTTCACGGCAAAATAGCGAGCGGCAGACGAACACAGAGAAAAGACTTGTTTCTTGCGAACACGAAATCTTTCACGAAAACTAGCATCAAAGCCTTTTGCAAGCGCTTATGTGTCTAGCTTGATACGAACTTACTAAAATGACAATTGTACCTGGTATATATACGTTTTCGATGGATACGTGACTAACGTGTCGGCTCCTAAAGATCTAGAGAATTACTACAATAAACTTGGGTGGCAAGCACTGTCGGTACGACTAGGGAAGATAAATTACCTAATGTGACAATGGTGGGCTGTCTAAAGCCGTACTACACCTAGTACTAAAGATGCATGATGCCTTACGTGTACACCATGTGAGTACCGAATGCAGAACCTGAGTAATCCTAGAAAAGAAGCCGCGGCAGGCAAAATAGTCCACACGAAGAAAAACAAGCACGACGAAGGAAAAACAACCCGAATGAATGAAAATACCGAATGCAAACGAGGCAAAAGTGTAGGAACACGAGACCCATTTTACAAATCTTCCATATTTTCAGAATTACAGTGTTTTTCTTCTTTTGTAAGAATTAAAGAAAATTTTCGAAAAAAAACTTAAAACTATTGTAATTTCTAACCTGCTGACGAAAGATCAAATAATTTTCAAGAAAACCATAGTTTATGGATGCCTACAATATGGTATCAAGCAAAATCTTTCACTCTTCTGGTTTGTGATTTAGAAATTTGATGACGTCACATCATAAAATGAGCTGAAATATAACATAGGCTGTAACTCCGAAAACTATTCAAGATTTCTGAAAAGTCCAACGGTAGAATCATAGGAAAGTGGCTAACGTTTCTTTCAAATCATTCAGTTTAAAGAAATAGTCATTGAAATTTACACACGCCTTTTCGCAGGTTTAAAGAGTTGAAACCTATGCTGATCCTTGTGTCTTGTTTTCAGTTCTGTTTCGTTTTCAACTGACGTGTACCACTGAGCGCGGTACCTGAGGTGTACCACTGACGTGTACCACTGAGCAACTGACGTGTACCACTGAGCGCGGTACTGAGCGGTACCCAACCGCTCTCAAGTCGCTCGAATAGAACTCCCTTGTATTTCTGTGTCTCAGTGTGCCTTCGCACAAGAAATGCTTCACGAAAGCCCTTTCAGACACAGAAATACAGGAGAGTTCTCGAGAGTGGTTGGGCCTAACTACTTTCAGTGGTACACACCAGTTGAAGACAAAAAAGAACAGAAAACAATACAATACTCCATTCAAACTGACACAATTAAACTAGCTTTATCTAAGCCAGGTTAACTTTCAACCAATCAAATACGCTCGATTTGTTGGACTGACCAATTAGGAGGCCCTATTTGAAAACCTGGTTTAGTTTAAGCTGGTTTAACTTACTAGTGTGAATGGGGTACAAGACAACAAAACAATACACAAGGATCAAAACAAGGCAAACAAATAATCAATCAAAACATCCATTTCCTAGCACCCTTGGCTAGAAAAGTCAGAAAAACTCAATGCCGTGGCCGATCTACAAATTTCTTGTTTTGGCAAGATCCAAGACCAAATCATTTTGTCATTTATAGCTTATCTTGGGCATTGGCTTTAAAATGAGCAAGTTGGGCTTTTTTCAGGACTACCTGGTGTTTAAGTCTGCTGCAAAAGCACTGATAATCCCGAGGCTGATTTATCTTTGGTTACAAATGTCACAAAGAAATCCAAACTATCATTGTTGATATGAATGATGATGAAAAACTCAACAACATTGCTCTTAGTCTAAATTTACGATGCCGCTTTAACAGCATAGCTCAGAATACGGTTTTTAAAAGTGTCACTTTGCACCCTTGATATTTGGATCTTTGATGAAAGAGATCAAAAAAGAGATTTTGCAATTGGTTTCATACTGGAATTTTTCTGATTTCTGAAACAGCAATACTTTCTCAGGATACCTGGTAGAGAAACAACATAATTAACCCTGTAAAATTGCAGCAAAATTCAAAGCAACAATAATAACCCTTTCTTTACAAACTTACTTAATTTCTGAAACCACTTATTTTGCGCACGGGGGGGAGGGTTTCTTCCATAATAAAGGTACCTGGGGATGTGCCGTCAACGAGAGCATACTTTTGGACGTCTAGTCTAGCCAAGGGCATACTTTTTGGCAATTTTAGTTGAGTTTAGTCTAGGCAAAGGTATGCTTTTTGGCAATTTTGGTCAAAGAACTGTAAAAGTTCGGTAACTTCTGTAAAAAAACCAAATTTAAAAAAATTTCTGTCCTGAGAATGCGAAAATTTGGCAACAGCACCACACGGAACGTACAAAGAACTCTACTAAAATTTTCAACCCCAACTAGGCTTAGGTCAGTAGCAGGGATCCTTGGACCAAACATACAGTACTGACTTGGAGAGACTGCAATTACGACTGATCAACGATGACTTTAAACTATCTTTTTTCGTGCCAATCCGTTGTGAAGCAACAAGCGGAAGAATTTGCCGATGGAGTTGTATCGAAATGGCTGTTCAATTTATTAGCATTCACAAAAATATCGCTCGATTCTCAGTTTCTTTGGGTCCTTTGGTTCACTAGCTGCAAGGTCAATTTCCGATTAAATCTTTGACTTATGAAGATTTAACAGGCTGAACCGTTTGTTTGAAATATTCAGCCTGGTAAGTAAATAGGTCCACATTTTTGACGTAGTCAGTAAAGTCAGTCGACACGTGATTCACAAAGATCACGTGAAATTTGGATCCAATTGAAATTCAGCTTAAAGGTGGCCTAACGCGAAAATATTCTATTGCTGCAAACGAACAGCACAGCCGAAAGATATGGCATGGTGTATGAATCTCTTTGATATCTTCATGTCATTTTCAATTTATTCACCTTTTTAAGTATCAGCTGATGACGTCATTTTGTTTGCAAATTCGTAGGACAACATGTGGTAATATAGCTGTTTATTCAATTTTGGAAAGATTACAGTTGCAAAAGATATTTGAACCGAGCTAAATAAATGTAACATAAACTGTCTCATAGATCAATATAATGTTTGAAAAGGTATATTGATTGAGCAAAGTATTCTAATTAGATTTCTCTTTGGAAACATAGTCAAAATTGTGCAATTTCTCTACATCTTGCAAACAAAATGACGTCACCAACCAATCATACAAAACACTGAATACTTCCAAAAATGATATAAGATATCAAAGTATTTCAAGCAGAAGTCTTTACCATTCAACAATGCTATTAATTGGAATCAATAAAATTGTTTGCTTTAGATCACTTTTAAGAATTATCTTGCTACCATTCCAAGGGTCGAAGTAACACTGTGCATGATTAACGAAATAATGTTTGACATTAATGTTAATAAAAAATTGACTAAATGTGACTAACATCTTAAGGCGGATTTCCATTCAGTGCATTTCGTCGCGCGCGCGACAATTTGCGATCGATTTGCAGTCTGGGCATGCGTACTTTGCGTTATTTGGTAGCACGATCAGAGCGCGCGATCGCACAAAAAAGTAGAAGCTCATCCTACTTTTGCGATCGATCGCCAACGTTGTAACAGACCCAGCAGGGAAGGTTAGGCCATACGACGTGCCCATTTGCCCTGGTTCCTATTATTCTTGTCATTTGCATCATCTCCTTCGTAGGAGTAGCAACGGCTTTAAACATCTATTAATAGGAGCCATCTTTGATCACGTTATTATTTGAATTTGGAGAGCTCGAAGATGCCTCTGGACTACTTATCGGAACTGAAAGAAAGTTGTGCGATCGCTAAAAGTCGATCGCTAACTGTCACGCGCGCGACAAAAATCACTGAATGGAAATCCGCCTTTAGGAGATAATAAACAAAAGACATTTTCAGATTGTATATCAAATGCCTAGCAGCTACTTGTAAAAATGTGCATATCACATCCAAGATTGTATTCTTATTCGTACACAGGCTTGTATTCGTGCAAAGGAGGGGAAACAACTTAGATATAATGATCATTGCCCTTGATTTTGTGTATCTTCGACGCTGAATACTGAATAAAAGCGATAACAGTTAATCAACGATTCTTGTCAGAAATATTTTTCAAACAAAATTACCTTGATGTTTTAAATAATGTACGGGGTGAATTAAAAAAGGCCCGGTGTTTGAAAGGCAACTGCACCCTGAGACTTTAAGTAAGCAATGATACTTGCAATATCTGATTGAATAGCAGACATGTATAAATTATTTTAGGATTTTTCTCGGTTGACATCAGTGAGTCTGTTCATATTCTGTAAGCGATTTTCTCAAAAATTTCCTTCAGTTTCCTCCAAAGAAAATTACTAGCAAGTTTCCCTAATGCGTATACCTCACAGCAATGAATTCAGCACACTTTAGCACGTGCTTTCCTCTTGGGGGATTGAAAAGTCTTCCTCTGGTATGAATAACTTATTCACAGGGATTCCATTCTCCCAAGAGGACAAAATACATGAACACATCCACGTGTCATAATTGCTAAGAAGGAGAACAAAGGGAAGCCTTGTTGTTTTCACTCGATTCTGCAGATTTTCGAAAGAGTCTTTAGCAGAAATCTCCCATTTCGACAGGAAGGAAGGGCTGTACCCTGGGTACCAGAGCCAAAAAATAATGAAAAAAAACAAAGAAGGAATAAAAATAAAAATAAAAATGAAAAATAAAAAATTCTCTCTTTTACTCGTACCGATTTCCTTTCATTTAAATTTTGAGGCTCTGGTACCCCGGGTAGAAGGGCTGATCAAAGCCGGGTAAATTACTGAGATTAATTGGACATATCAAGAATAAAACAAGACATTTTCTGATATCATTGATTTGATATTCAGGGAGAGCAGCAATTTTTCAAACGCCGGGCCTTCTTATTGACTCACCCGGTATCAATGATCAATTTCATCGAGAAATTCAAGAAATTTAGCCGCTAACAAAACAAAGTTGACGAATTTTAAGTATTTTACTGAGTCCTGTTTATCATATGCATGAAGATTCATTCTTTCGCATTTGGGGCACCGCTAGGATAATTCAAGATGCTGCACACCCTGGGTTGGGGAATTTTCGCGTTTACTCTCCTAGATTTAAACGCAAACCCCCAAAACTGTTCTGAATAATACAGTAAGGCCCCACATTTAAGAAACCATCTGAAAGAAACTTTTAGCCTACTGGAAAATAATTAGCCCCCTTACACCCAAAGTAAAGTTTCTTGTATTTTGATTGACACCAAGTACTGGTCTGCTGGTCTGAAAGCAATAGACTTCATACAAGATTCATTAAAAATTGCTAACAAGATATCTTGGATTTAACTGATTTTTACCTAATTTTCAATCGATGTTCTTGAGAATCATTGACTGAATACAAGTATGGCTAAATATGGTCATTTTATCTATACATAACTCTCATTTTGTTTTAACGTATGTTTCTAAGACTTTCAAGAAAGGAAATTAGAAACTTAAGAAGCTTGAGCCTCAAAGCATGAGAAGTATCATAGATAGAAGAAACATTTTTGGCTAAGGTGTAAAAAAGTGGTTTCTTAAATGAGGGGCCTTACTGTATAGCACAATCCAGTTTCCATCCAATCGCAGTACTTAAACGTCCTTGTGTCAGCAAAAACCTCTTTATCATACAAGACTCGACAGTACCCTTGAAATGTCATCTGTCTATATAAGTGCTACTCAAAGGATCATACCATTTTACTACACAGAGGTCGATAAAATGTGGAAGTACACACGAAAGATTGACGAGAAATTATTGGCCACTGCATATTTGTAAATATGCCATTGCATCGCTTGTAAACATCTTTTATGGCATTGTGTAATAGCATTGTCATAAAAGAAGAAAAGATTCAGGATGGTAGGCATTTTTAACTAAGCCTTCACAAGACAGCTAGTTTTATACAAATGAAACAATGAAAGTTGTTACGAGAATCCAAAACTCTCAACTCTGCGTTAACGAAAGCATAAATCTTAAAGCATCATTAAACATCTTTAACGCTATCGCCTTCCTAGCAAATTTTGATTCACACTCCAGTGATTTGTGAAGAAATGATCAACACATATTTCCAACAAATGCCAGATTGAATGTGATTGAAACAGGGCAAAATCAACATCTAATGCAGTCCGGGATATAGGTGAAACCTTTCCCTGAACGCCATTTTCATACGTTAAGGTAACTCAGCTTTCCGCGCCAGTGAGCAGCGAGTTGCCGTTTTGCATAATCACTCTCCTCAAAAACACTTAATTTCTCCAATTCTGTCTACCGAAAAGCTGTAAAAAGGACGTTGTTCTGCATGGTCTTTGCAATATACAAATCGCAATGTCAAGGCTGACTTTGCGAATTATTTTTCAAAATTTTTTGTTAACTTCAGAAGGGTGGATTTATCTCAACAACTACTCAAAAAATTTTTGGCTTTCTTTCGCTAAATGATTAGCTAGGTTGCTGAGGTTGTTGATCTACAAATTTATCAAGTCTGATTGCCAAGACTATGTAGAACAGCGTTCTTTTTACCGCTTTTCGATAGACCGAATGGTATTGGAGAAATTAACTGCTCTCCGAGAAGAGGGGTTTGGCAAAATGTCAACTAGCTGCTCACTGGAGCGGAAAGCAGAGTTACCTTAAACCATTCTCATTTCATCAAGTCAAAATAACCAAAGAAGCAAAACTTTCCCCCGGAGTCGTGGAGTCATGGATTTACGACCTTCTTCTTTACTCTGATCTAACAAATGAAATTCGCTTAGATCTTTCTTCATAACAAATACAACTAATGAGATTTCGAATAATTGTGTTCAAATATTTTAAAGCATGCAGTCAACTTTATCGGCCTAAACGTGTCTGCAAGAAATTTTCAATTGGAAATATGTGCCCCAAAGTTATATGTAGCATTTTCTCGCCCTCTGTACCGATATATGATGATCATAAATGTAAAAAAACTGTATACCACTTTATAGCATAAATGTGTAATTTTCTACATGTATTTTCTATAGCCATGGTCTACAATTACACTAAGTTCACAAATTTGATTTACCAAGGTGATCACGTTAAGATTACTCTCGCGCCGAAGAAATTAGCCAATGCACACAGGCAGCTTTGCAAAGGACAGGACAGGCACAGTGTGGCCGGGTGTCCTTGTATCGTTATAGTGCCGTACCTTCTGACGTCAAAGATAAATTGAAAAAAGTGAAACAATTCATATAACGGGATCCGATTGTAGTGTGACTGCAGTCATTATCACGAATACCCAAACTTGGTCTCTAAATTCAATTTTGACACTTTCTCGATAGATTAAAGCAACAAGTTTTTAGATCAATGTGGTCTCTCAAGCTTTAAAATTTCCCAAAAGGTGAGTGCAAGTTTTTAGTTTCCAGAAATACATGTTTCTGGATAAATTTCAATGTATCACACATCTTTTTTTCCTTTTCAGTGATTATGAATGTAAAATAACCCTGTTGCCAAGGAAACCATTGCATCATTTTGAAGTTCTGGGTGCCGTTACTTATAATCTCCAGACGTCAAGTCTTGAAAAATGAAAAGAATTTATGGTCAAATCTTTACCCTGTTTTAAGTATATTGCGACAACAATCATTTATCTGTCAAGTTAAATGATAAAGTCATATTTTACAGGGCCATTCTTGCTGCAAATGTTTGAAGCAGATAATTCACACGATTGTCAATAACCGCTCTTCCAAGCATTTCAAGGAGCCACTTCATAGCAGAACAAAGCACAACTTTCCAATCATACGACCGACCTTCTTAAAATAAATGTTCACACCAAAGCAAGCCTTCCAACTGTAAAATCGCTGATGGTTTAGTACGATGGGAACAAACTCATTGTCTTACTTAATGGTAAATAATGATCCTTGGCACAAAAAGACATAAAATAAACTCTTAAGAGGACTGGCAGTTCACCTCTGACTGCAGCTTTATTTTGAAAGTTCAACTGACGGTTGGAATCAGGGAACTATACCAAATTAAATGTTACTTGAGAAGCGACATCTTGGAAAGAGCGGTTACGTAGCCCCAAAGTAGACTGATTATATGGCCGTAGTTATCGCTATTGAAAGACGGCCGGGCGCTCCTGACAGGATGAGCGGTATTGGTTTGGCGTACTAGTCTCGTTTTGAATAGCGATTCCTGGGACTCATCGTGATCAGTCTAACCTCAAAGATGTTAAATCAGATCCTATTGCAATACCGTGAAAAGTGATCCGTGGGATCTATGCTAAATTTATTGCTACTACTCAAGTATCCTCTGGAGGCAAAATAACTTGAATAACGTATCCACGAGGAACCCTAGTCTCCTCTATAGTCATTTTATCATAAAGCATTTTCCCTCCAAAAAACCATCTTTGTTTTACATTGGGAATATCTAATTCTTTTGCAAGTCTCTTTTTAACGGCCCAAACAGTTTCACCTGTACGCACATTGAACTTATGGTCCGTACAAGTTGTTGAAGGCCGGCATCTAACCATGTACTCTTCTCCCAAATTCTTTTCATCCCCTACGCTTTCTTTTGATGCTGTTGAGTTTGTTGAATTTTCATCATGTACAATCAAATTCATGGGAGATGAAATACAGTATACTGGAATCACGTAATGGTTCCCAAGCTCATCATACGAATCTGTCAACGAACCTGGAAAACGAAAGATAAATAAATCATGATTCATTCTGAATTTCATTCAAGTTTCTATCTGTCCAATGTTTTCACTCTCAAATAGTCACGATTAATGGCATGTTGCCTCCAAAACGGAGACACAATAATTGGACGGTCATAATCAGCTCTTAACAACTAAAGAGGAACACCACTCTGCGATAGTGCTTCAAGGATATGAGAGCTTACACGTCCTTTCTTAAGGTCTGGGTGCGGACCTACTGGCTACTCTTTATTCGGCTTGCTACATCAAATGCTTCGAGCTAACTGCCAAAATAGGTGAGTCAAAAAAGGTTGAAAATATTTACCCTTGATTTTCACCGATGATAAAAACAAAACCTCTGATTTGGCTGAAAAAGACTAAAATTAAATGTCTAGCTGAAAGAATATTCACAAAAGAAAATCATTTGCTAGTTTGCGAAGGAGATATGCTAGCTTATCAGCTGCAGAATGCAGTTATTAGAAAGAGGCAACGAGCTCATGCACAACATCTTTTATGACACAAAAATTCCTATCTATGATTTTTCTTTTTTTCAATTAGCAAAAAACCTATCTTTCATCTAACTTTGTCGAGGTGTTTTGCATTTCTCTGGAAAAAAAAGTCAAACAAATACCATACTGCAAACCAGAATTTTAGCAAAATACTACACAAGTAGGCCCAGGGGGGAACTTAGTAAGATGTTGACAAGATACGCTTATTTCAGCTAATTTTACATCTACCCAAAAATTGAATATGATAATTCAGTATCAGTTTTCCACACAACACACAACATATCAGTTTTCCACACCCCATAAAATAACAGCAATTATACCAACAATTGAATAAGTAACATTTTATAAATAAGCAAGCATCCCTTTCTAAATTCTAATGAATGTCCTCCACGCTTGGGCATGTTTATTTGATCTATGACAAAAGTTTTTTATTCAAATAATCATAAAAGCACAACTGAATCAGAGGCTTTCTTATCATTGTTGATGGAATGTGCGAAGCTCTTTTTGGACTTTGGCCTCACACAGTACAGTATCTTATCTGCAGATCAATCTCTTATAGCAGAAGTAGAATGCTAAATTCTCAAAATTCCATGTGACAAACCTGTAGGTAAAGTAATATTTGCACCATCTACAATCGCCTGTGCCAAAGGAACGTCATCGGTTTCACATGCTGCCTTCAATGCATCCCAGATCTCTCTTCTTCCTTCATATGCTGGTGATGTCTCCCAGAATTCATCTCGCTTACTCTTTAGTTGCTCCTTTGTCATGGCAACTTCTGACCTCCATTTCGGCTTGTCAACACTCAATGGCTTGTTCTTTCCAATGGTAACTGTTTGACAAACAGAACTTACAATGAAAGCCCTTTGGACAAAACATTTTCGGACAATAAAATTTCGGACGCTTTTCGCAGAATTTCTGACAATTCTACAGTAACTTCAGACGACTAAAACGCTACAAAACACTAAAACACGTAGCCTATGGACGGTTTATTTCTGCTTATTTAATATAGCGTAGGTTCCAAATCTTTAAAAAGGTGAGTGTAAAGTTCAACGAAGCATTTCTTTCAACTAAATGGCTTCAAAGAAACTTTAGCTTGTTAGTTGTAATTCTGCCGTTGGACTTTTCCTTGAAACCTTCGATATTTTCACAGTTGGAGATATTTTCTTCTTTTTCAAATATTCAAGAAAACTTTCACAAAAACTTAAAACTGTCGCAATTTCTAAACTGCTTGACACAACATGAAATAATTTCCAAGAAAACTATAGTTTATGGATGTCTACAATATGGCATCAAGCAAAACTGTTTCGCTTACTTGGTTTATGATTTAGAAATTTGATGACGTCACGTCCTAAAATCAGCTGAAATTTTGAACGTGCTGTAATTTAAAAAAATATTCAAAATTTCTGAAAAGTCCAACGGAAGAAATATGGATAGGAACCTAAAGTCTCTTTTAAGCTATTCAGTTTTAAGAAAGGTGTCATAAAATTTTACACCCACCTTTGTTCGGCAACTCAAACATTTGGAACTTATGCTGTTTCTTATTACTGAAAAAATCATACACTTATTGATTGATTGTGGATTTTAGGGGTTCTTGAAGAGAAATTTCCATAAATGATGATTGTTGAGGATGACAAGAATGATTGAAAGATGGATTTAGTTTAAGAAAATGATATTTTTCATTAATTAATGTGTTCACTACATTCCTCTTCAATGCAAAGCGCTTTGTGAGCAAGACGTTTTGTTGCCAAATTTTGGAAATTTTTTCATTGATTTTTCTTTGCACTAAAAGATTTCAGAAGCAAAAACTTTCAGACGACAAGAAATTTCGGACATTAAATTTTCGGATGTATGAAACGTCCAAAAATATTAGCGGCGGAAAACTTTTCGCTGTTACTGTGTATCTAACTGAACGCCAGCAGAATCGCTACCTTAACGGCCAGAATTCAGAGAAACGACTGGTTACGTATGGCATTCCTCAAGTCCCTTACGAAATTCGCACCCAATATGTATGCCGATGACACAAGAATTACTTTGAGTGGAGGGGGCGCTTACCAACTTTTGGAAGACTTAAGAAATTAGTTTCAAGTTGTTATTTAGTGCGTGGGAAACAGTAAGCCATTAGGCAAGCTCTCTGAAATCGGCGGTCTTAAGGTTGGACAAAATGAAATCAAGCGAGTAAGAAAGACGAAGTATTTAGGGCTAATTCTCGTATTGATGAAACTTGTCACGTAACAACAGTATAAGATAGCAAAAGGAAAATTGAAGGGGGTCCTGACTCTATCAGAAATCTAGACAAATACTTTCCCAATCAAAACTTTTTCAAGTATATTGGGTATTGGTGGAAAGTCACCTCAGATCTGGCAATCTACTATAGGGTCACCTTTCTGCAACTAATCCATAACTTGCAAAAGTTAAATGATAAAACAAGGGCAGATTTTGTCATAAAATAGCATAGTTGCTTTGGTTCACACCTCTATTCAAAGCGAGAGCGAATGCAGACAAAAGAAATTCACTTAACTAGGAACTCAAAAGAAACATTGCCGCACAGTTGCCCTGCAGCCAGTACAGCAAACTCTCACGTGGTGCGGGCGAAGGGACCTTATTAAGAGAAGTTGTGTGCTTACAATGAAAGAAGAAGGGTAAATCCATAGTTCGGTCTGGCAGATTTTGTCTATTTAACTCAGGAGCTGAGGAGTAACTGATTACATTTGAGCAATAAATATGAAAGGATTGCAATGAGCTCTGTTCGGCCTCTGAATCACGTAAACAAAATCCGCGAGACTGAACTTTAGATTCATCCTTCTTCTCTCGTCTTCAGCACATAACTTCTCCTAAAAACCCCCCTTCCCCCGCACCAACTGAGGGTTTCACAACTGGTTTCGGGGCAACTTTTGCGGCCGTATTTGTTTTGAATTACTGGTTGAGAGACTTTGTTTTCTTTGCATTCGCTACTCGCTTTGAATTGAGGTGTGAACCTAAGCAATTGATGCTATTGTATTACAAAAGCTGGTATTAAGGACAGAATACCATCTGCAACTTTAAGTGTAAAAGAATTAGTTAAAGACAAATGACGGATATATAGCGGCAAGTTTAAAAATAGAACAAAACTTGGGCGCCTGCCATCATTTGTCCCATTGTTTTGATATAATCTCTTGAGATCATCAAATACAATAATGGAATACAATAGACTATATCTAGATTTCCCAGGGCCCTGATTTAAGTTGTCTTAGATTATGTCTTATAACGCCTAGCTTACAAAAAGAGCAAAAGATGGCCGCCTGCCATCATTTGTCCCATTGTTTTGACAATCTTTTGAGATCATAAAATATGTAGGAATACAATAGGCTATTTTTAGATTGCCCAGGCTCCTGATTTAAGTCGCCTTATATCTCCGTCATTTGTCTTTAAGTTTTATTGAGCGTTAATGGTACGTAAATTCTAAATGAGCAATGACCAGCCCAGGTTTCAAAATATGAAGCAAGGACGGTAAATGACCTGCAGGTAGCAGGATCTAGGCTAGACATAACTAGAAAGATCTTTTCAAATAAAGGTGCCAACGTGCGGAATAATATCCCAAACAATATAAGAAATGTGGAATCTGCTACACTTTTCAAAAGGCAGGCTAGAAACTATTTATTGGGCCAATAAACCTTTTAACTATTCTGCGAAAGAGACTGGATCAAGTGTTATTTTTATACATTTTTATACATGACGTTCCATCAAGTGGCGTTAGAGCTTCCATCAGTATTGTGCAGATTCAAAAATTCAACAAAATATTGCAAACTACCGTTCGACTCGGATTCCTTTCAGAATAGCTAAAAGGTCTTCTATACAGCATATTACGCCAAGATCTCTTTGACCAGCTCTCTGATATCAATGGATTCAACATCGCCGATGTTAATCCAAAAGAACTTTGTCCTTTACCCTTATTTGGTGATCAAAATTTGGGTACAGTTGCAAACAGCATCATATTAGAAGCAACCATTTCCTTCATCAAGGCATCGGCAAGGTTAAATTAATGTCAGTAACGCACAGCTTCATTTCATTTCTATTTCACGTACTGTACCTGCTACACTGAAAGACGACACTGACCTCTCTTGGGCTCTTATGCAAGAAGTATGTGCTGTGAAAATATATGCCACATTTTGGTTGATATTGTTGGCTTCCACTCCTTCAGACTTGAAATTATTGCAGGAGTTGGGAGGAGGACTGGGGCACTGTTTATCGAAAAAGGCGCATAGCAATGGGATCGATTAGGTGGTGAAACTTGGAGTGGATTGTAGTAGAGAAGTGGATATTTGCCTTCAAAACAGTTGCGGTAGGTTTATAGACTTTAAATTATCAGTTTGTGCTCGCCCTTTGCCAAGTTTTGTAGGATTTGTTATGTAAAAATGGCTGCAATGATTTTCAAAATGTCACAAATCAGCTAATTTTAATGATCGCATAGCGATCCTGAAAACACTTATGGTCCAAGGTATAGAGAATCTTTCCCCCCTTGAAATTTTGATGAACATCGACATAGCCGAGCATGCAATGTTTTTTCTGGGATGGTGGTCAAAATGGTCAAAAATGGCCTGCAAGCTTTGCCGCAAAACGTGGAAATAAACACAACGACGGCACCTGATTGGTTAATTTTAGGAGAAAATGTGATCTGATCAGAGCCTGACTAAGTCCTCACGGGATCTTTGGGCAAAAGAGAAGATTTGTCCGCTATGCTCATAGAAACCCTAAGTTTTGAATAAATCGCTTGCACAATCTACAGTTGCACTCAAACAAAAATTTTTAATGTCTCGCTTGAAGCTATTCAACGTGTGGGACTCTTTTACAGAAGATGGCATTCTATGCCATATCTTCGCTCCAAGAAAACGTGCATTCTCAATACCATACCCTGTCGTGTTTGGTTGTGGTGCCAAAATATTTCTTCCACTACGAAGGGTGTATGGAGTATCTTTCTTCACAAAGATTTGATTCATAAAACTTGGATTGAGATTCATTCGAGTTTTAAAAATTTCAGTTTTTAAAACTGAAGAGGGTAGAGAGTGGTTTGGATGTTTCACGTTTCATGTTTCAATGACTCAGAGTTTGAGTCCTTTGTCTTTGTGGTCTTTCTGCACAAACCTTAACGACCCAAACAACCTAGTGTGAATCTGGCTTTAGTTAAAAAAAGAAACCGGGAAACTCCATGAAATAGTGGAACAGTAAAACTCCACTTGGCAAAGATTGTGCATGGAGAAATATCTGTTATTGTGCAACAAAAGTGGCAAATTCCATTTCTAAGCCTCAGTGGAATTTTCTTATTTTTTTATTTATTTATTTTAAAATTCTTTTATTCATTTTTTTTTATTTTTTATTTTTATTTTAAAATTCTTTGCCCAGGGATACAATTCAGTTTGAATAACTTTTTTACAATGTACCCTGCAACTAAAAATAAAGATAACCTAATAACAATAATCGTCTAATCCTATAAATATATAAAACCCCTATTAACAAAAACTTGAAAAGAAAAATGGAAAATTAAAACCAGCTTTCCTTGAATATTTTCAATTATGAGCTTTGAGTTTGGCTTTAAACGACTGGATGGAAGGAGCTAACTTGATATCAGAATGGAGTTTGGTCCATGTACCAACTCCGGGGAAAGCAAATGAGTTTTGACCATAAGCTGTTCTCATTCGAGGTACAGCTAAATCGCATTTGGTATGACCCGATTGTGAACATCAGACAATTGGGAGAAAATCTGACATAGGTTGTCGGGTGCAAGTCCATCCAGGGATTTATATACCATGGTAGATGTTTCCCTATGGACAAGCCTATCAACTGAGAGCCACCCTTATCTTTGCAACAATGGAGCAGCTGATGAATCAAAAGAGCTGCCCGTGACAATTCTTGCAGCTCTGCTCTGCAATTTTTGCAAGGCATTCAGTTTAGTATCGCCACAGTATCCCCATACTGAGCAACAATAGCTGAGGTGGGGCTCTACGATACTTAAATACATGTTCCTTAACGTCTCTTCTTGTACAAATTGTTTGGCATATTTCAAAAGCCCAAGGGCTCGTGAGATTTTCGTCCAAAGGAACTTTGCCTGGTTTCCCCATTTCAAATTTTTGTCATCATGACACCAAGATATTTGGTTTCATGCACAAGCTCGATATCATCCCGATAACTTGGAAGCAAGGGGTAATTTCTGATGTTTTGTTTATCTGCTCTAGCTTTTGGGCTGAACCAATTATCATGGCTTGTGTTTTGACGATATTCAAGGAAAGCTTATTACCCTGCAACCATTTCTCGAGGCAGGCAAGTTCTGCATTGACAACAGCGTCAATTTCTTCGATTTAATCCGAAGAGTAGGAGATCCCTGTATCATCGGCGTACATAGTAGCGTGTGCCTTTCTTAAAGCGAAAGGGAGATCATTTACATAAAGCAAAAAAAGAAAAGGGCCAAGGCAAGATCCTTGTGGTACCCCAATGGTGATTTCCTGCTGTTTCAGAAGTGACACCGTTGACTTTGCAGCACTGCCTGCGATTATGGAGATAAGAGCTGAACCATTGGTGTTCGAGACCATCAATCCCATAGTGGTGCATTTTATCAAGGAGAATTTCATGGTCTACTGTGTCAAATGCTTTCTTTAAATCGATGAAAATCATTGCAGTATATTTACCCCGGTCTATATTGAGGTACTACTCATTGGTACATTTAAGCAAACAGGAAAAAACCGAATCCAAATGTCGAAATCCCTACTGATCTGAGTACAGATGTTTGTTAATCGAGGTACTTGTAAAGTTGATCATATGAGAGTTTTTCAAACAACCTGAAGACATGGTAAGACCGATATTGGCCTATAGTTCAAACGATCATCAGCCATGCCACTTTTAAAGATAGGAGCTACACGTGCTTCCTTCCAACTGTCCGGGAGTACTCAGTCTCTATGGAAAGATTATAAATCTTACATAGAGAACTAGAGATGACCGGAAATGCGATATTGAGAAAATGGCTAGCGATACCATCCGATCCAAAGCCGAAAGGAAATTTTCATTTTCTTCAGAGCCCTCTCTGCACCAACGGGACTGATGGCCCCAAACCTGAATTGCGTACTAGGTTGATTCACCACATGTTCCTTAGATAACAGGGGGCTAGGTTGCTGTAGAATGTCGTCACTGAGTTTTTCACCTACACTACAAAAGTTTTTCACCTACACTACACTACAATTTACAACACAAAGTTAAAATTCACAGTTTGTTGACAGATGCCAACAATAGAAAGGATTCTTGGCTGTCAAGTTTTTATTTGATCAAGGGATGATCAGCTTTGCCCGATGAAATTCTTGACAAAACTTTCCAAATGAGTATAGAAGAAAGTTTGAATGACCAGAAAAGTGCATGGATTTACAGTCTTTTTTCTGTCCAAAACCAGAGAGAGTCCTTGCTCATTGTCCCCAGGCTGGAGCTGTCTGCAGACTGGAAGTTTGACCCTCACTGGAAAGTTTGTACTGCACAGGCAATATATTGCATGAGCAGGGACATACGAGGGTTTTCAACCTAAGCTGTGCAGTTGGCAAAAACAAAGGACTTATTGTTTTAATCCGTTGTTCTCAACTGCAAATTTTCCATGCAGTCTTTCTTAGGCTATTCAACTTGACCACGCAAAAAACTTTCCAGTCTCATCTGGGGTTTGACCAGTCTGCATTCCGTAAATTTTGTCCGCCACATACCCTTGCTAGCAATTAAGTAGCACAAAAATTTCCACCAAAACTCCTAAGTTGATAACCAACTTGAGTTTCCAGCAGCTGAAACAGTATAGATTTCACGCCAAAAACCACTAGTGGGCAATTTTCCTTCTTGCCGCTCTACCACATAAATGTGGCAGGAGGGCACTTGGATGCACACTGGGGGTTTGACTCTATAAACAAGGTTAGTTCAGGACTGTTCATAATAGGGGCTGGTGAGCTCCAGGCAACGTCGTTGTTGGATATAGAATAACATCAACTAGCATTCTTTAAGGGCACACTGTCGTGGTTGTAATTGGCTAGTTGTGAAGTTGAAATAAATAACAAAGCTCCAGCCTTTGAGGAATTACCAAGCCTATTTGTTCTTGGATCATCCTTTGTTTCGAAAATAAAGGGAATCAGATCATTATCATCTTCGTGAATTTCACTATCCAGCGAAATCGCAGAGCCCTGCCTAATTCTTTTCTTCTTGATTGTCTTGTTTACCCAATCAGCGCCACAACAGTGTGCCTTTAATAATTCCTTATGGGCTAAATAGGTAACATTCTCATTAGTTTACTGTACAACAATATGGTAAACAGTTTAGCACTCTTTCCCAAGGGAAATGTTGCCCAATCGGGAAACGTTTCCCATCTGGAAAACAATCTGATACACTTCTGTTGCCTGATTGGGAAACGGTTTCCCAAATGGGAAACAAAATATAAAACTGTATCAGCGCAAACAACGTTATGGTAGATTTGAACCTTTTTTAGATATTCAGATTCAGCATAAAAAAATACGCAAACTCATTGTAGGAAATTTTGTTCTGTTTTTGTTTCCCAAATCAAATGGAAAATGTTTCCCGATCGGGCAACAAGTTTGAGTTCAATCCCAGGGGGGGCACTCAGCACATACGCATACGGGGGGGGGTCAGTCCAAGAAATTTTCAGGCAACCCAAAAATATCACTTCAGCTTCATTTCAACACAAAAATATCAGCTCTCTTTATACTTAGAAACCTGTACATGAACAAAAAAACCTGAAACAATGCAAGTAAAGGTCAGGATTGCCTCTAGCGAACCCAGAAATATCAGTTACACGATGTTTGGTGTCAAAAAATATCATGAAGATAGTTTTAGTTTTATTTGGACCCAAAAATATCACTTTTGGCAATATTCTGACCCAAAAATATCGGACTTACCTCCCCGCATGTGCATGTGCTGAGTGCCCCCCTTGGGAGTTCAATTTCAATGAGTTTGAATAGTGTTGCCCGATTGGACAACATTTCCCATTTGGCAAAGAGTACCGAACTGATAAAAAACGAAGATTTGAGGCATTGACATATCAACAGACCTGGTTACATCCAAAAAAAAAGTGAAGCAGAAATTTGCCTATAGTTCAAAACGCCATACGTTACAGACGTAAATAGTGGAATAGAAATTTGGCAAAATGATGCTTGGTTTGCAAAGCATCTACTCAAGTGCAGGAAAACCTTACCATTGCCAGTACCACTGCCTAAGTGCTGCGACGATGTTACATTGGTGGATGGTTCCCTGTTGCTACGACTGACGCATCCTCCCATTCTGCAAACACAGCTGCAACTTTTAGGCCACTTTTATCTTCTTCAGTGAGGTCATTGTCTGGCAAATCTCCAACAAGTTAAGAAGCTCTCGAAAGAAGATTATTTGTATGCTATTTCAATGGTTTTCCGATATTCCTTCCGCTTCTAAGTCGAATAATTTCGCCATTTGTTTTTCGGAACTTTCCCTTTTATTTTTCCACCATCCCTCACTAGTTTCCAGTCCCCTTTTCTATATCGTCAATAGGCCACAGGACACTATTATTCTCCTGCGAAGAGACACCAATTTTCGTCCATCGAGGACGAAAAGTCATCAATTTTCCTTTGAGGCTCTACTTGGGGGGTAAGATCGGGTAAGATTTTATATCGCAGTTCCACCTTCCACCTTCCTCCATCCAACACAATTTTTCCAGTTTGATTCAGGGGCGGACTGGCACTATTTTCCTAGGGTGGCTTCATGGCTACGAAGGGCCCGTTGGGCGTGGCCAGGCCTTCAATAGGTGTGGCTATTCGGCAAGCCTAATTTATGCGGCAACACATTAGGCAAATGTTCTCAAGTTTGGGACTTGGTGGCACAGGTGGCACAACATTCTGTTATTGCAGAGTTGCCTTATTATGAGAAATCAAAGCTGCTAGATAATTTTAAATGCATGTCCTCACAGTTGACATCTGACTTATGCTGAAACGTTCAAACGTATGTGTCTTCTTTGAGCATTTATATGACACACATTTTGCATTTCATATGTAGAATTTCAGCGATTACACAAATGAGAGGCTACTTGGAATCGGAGGAAACGTTCACAAAAATTTCAAGAAAGTTGTTGAAGAAGTTACCTCGTAGAACAAAACAAAATATGCCAACCAAAAACGAAAAAAATGTTTTAATTTAAAGTGCGCAATGTGTAAAGTAGAACGATTAACAACTTGGGCCCTATACTTTCATATTGTACAATAACTATGCCTATCACAATGAGAAATATGTTACGGTACGGCGAGGCAGAATCTAATGAGAGGGAAGCGGGCAGAATTTTGCCATTCGTGGCTATGCTGCTCCGGGAGAAACTTCTTACAACGTGCTAGTTGTATTGTACGTCATTCATGCGAAATTCACCATGAAATTGAGAGAAAGATTACTGCTGAAGAAGGATGTCTCAGTGTAATTTTTGAAAAAAGAGCTTCAATTGCAGAAGCGGTTTATGGGAAGCAATCTTGTGGATATTTGCATCTGTACTACTACGAGATTATTGAACCCCTAAAGCTACACTGTGGTTCACGGCATCAATCATTTTATAAAACCAATGCTAAAGTTTGTTAGTGCTTTCCTAGTAGCTGGAGACAGCAGAGTGGCAAGGGTGCATTAAGTAGGGCACATAAAGGAGGGGTCTGGGGGACGAAGCCTCAAGGAAATCTTTGGGGCCACGCGCTTTACTTTGGTTCAGAATACATCTCCCAATATCATACTTGCTATTAGCAGTGATGAGTGCGGAAACTTTTGTTTTTGTCACAGTTATGCTATAAATCAGAGAGGAGGGAAATCTTTTTGAAGAAAAATTCTTGGCTAAGAAAGCAATCCCTGATCCAATATTTACCAGAGCCAAAATGGGACATTTGACACTTTGGTAACAGTTATCTTCTATACAGTATATGTTAATGTGAGCCTCTACTTTTTCTTGTCATTCTTTCGACGCAGACAATGACTCGTCCTAGCATTTCTCGGACAAATTCTTATACAACCTATGCCCGACATTTTCTCTTAGGTTATAGAGGAATCTCGAGGCTTATCTTTCGAGAAAGGTGGGGTGCAATAGCCTCCATACCAGTAGCGTAACGGAGCAGCTCAGGGCCCTTAGTTTTTTAGCTGTGCAGGGGCCCACTGAAGCGGCAGATACACCAAGAAAACTTTTCCAAATTTCCGAAATCAGTTGTCTTTGTCTGCAAATCATTTTTAAGCCAAACCCGGCACATCAAAACGTCAGGGGTTTAGGGAGATTTTACATATGAAGGGACGTTGGCACAAGAAATATATTGGAAATGATGGCTAAAATTAAATAAGAGGGAAGAGAGTCAGATTTTGAGCTCAGCGTATCTCCTCAGGAACGTTTGTGCCAACCATGCAATTCAGATCACCGAAAAACGCATGACTCGTATGTTATTCGCCGTCGAATGGAGAAAAGGAGTGGGATCGACTATTGGCTTCCTCAGGAAATTTTCGAAAATTAAGCTTAACGATCGTACAGAAATGGATTTTTCATTGAATGATCTGCTAAATGCGTTCATGTTCTCCAGAAGAAACAAAGCATTATTGGACAAGTTTGCCATTTTATAGCATTTCATGATGTACTAAACTTGCGTCTAATTCACTTTACTAAGAGTCTTCGGGTTTCTCTAGAGAGCCCCTGAATTATTTGGTGCAAAATCAAGAAGCTGTTCCTCCAAAATCAAATTAGTACTTTACTGAAAATCATGAAGGGAATCTAATCTCTTCGGGGCCGCCCCTATAGCTCTTGGGGCCTTAGAAGTTGCTCTAACCCAGACCACCGTGCGTTACGCCACAGCTCCCTACTCCCCACTCCGTATCCACGCCACTAGTTGGCGAGTTAGACCAGGCACAGAAAGGAAATGCGTCTATTTGTGAACTTGTCCCTGCATCTCCGATTTCAAGTAGACCAATACCAGTCTTGAAAAAGTTCTCAGAACAGGAACCCATAGGTTATGCTAAAGATAGGATCTATAGACAATTTTGCATTAAGGGACCTATTTGGTCACAGTGACTTGATTTACAACGTTTCTTGATATGTTAAAACTGGTATTGTAACGCCTATTAACTGAAATTTTTGGGCCTAGAGGCCCTCAAGTATATACAGTACGTCAACAAGTGATCTCTCTTTCTATTATCAAAGTACTTTATTACTTTTAGTGAACATCTTCATGGAGTTTACCAGTGCCCCTTTTAACTCAGAGGCCCTTGTGAGTTGCACTAAAACCACCTTTGGCGTATGCAAATGGTTATAAATCTATATACAAAATTCAAAAACTTTTTCTTGTGAAGGGCCCGCTTTTTAACATTTTCGAGGGGCCCGGGTGGCGATCGCCACCTAGCCACCCGGGCCAGTCCGCCCCTGGTTTGATTTCATTGTACGGCATATCTTATTTTGTTGGATGGGGTGGGGAGGCACAAGGGAAGGTACGCTGGCGAGTTGATGATAGACCGAAATGGAACAAACAAGTGAAAAATGTTCCAGACAGGTTTTGTGCTGCTAAAGGCACTCAACTATAGAGATTAAAGGGGCAGGGTCACGTAATGTAAGCAAACTTCTTTCGAAACGATGATTTTTCAGGATTTTTGATAGTCATGATATCACAGAGATTTTCCACTACTTTTCTAAAAATTTAGGCGTTATTTTCAAGATGGACTCTTGAATTAAGAGAAGATCCATGAAAGAACAGCCAGCAGAATTTACATTGTTCCCGCTTGAAGATACCCCTTAAAGGAGCACAAAGACCCGCATGCTTTGCAAAACGTCAGCGAGCTGCTCTCTACAGCTTCCAGAATAACTGACTGCACGAAATTCACAAAAACGAAAAAAAGCGATTGCAAAGGCTGCTGGTCTTTGGCCCTTTAACTTGATTGGAAATCTCTATAGATATAAGTATCGTTTATCATAAGTAATGCAAGACATATACCCAGGGGGGACTTGGTAGTTCAAGGTGACGTACCCGTTGCAAAATTTAGGGTCTCAAATTCTGCGATTTACTACCTCTTAGGGTCATAAAATTTTAAAATTTACTACCGCTTTAGGGTTGTGAAAATTGATATAATTAGTTCGTGGAGATTTAAGAAAGTTTGAAGAACTGAATTGCTGTTAGTAAGATTCTGTAACGACAGAAATCAACCAGTTATTCAGTCTCCTAATGTCATGCAAACTTATCTAAGCAAATTGCAATGATCAATGATTGACCATTGACGATGCTGTCATATGCCCACACTAGGTTCCCAGGTTCCATTGGGAAGGTTCCCACATCCCAATTCTACCTTTACTCCTGCACCCTTACTATTTCAAAGCACATTGAGGTTATTTTCTTGTTCATGCTTGCTATACAACAGCACTACTGGAACAATCAACCTATTGTTATTGCTGCTTATCACTGAGAAACGTACTACCGCTCAGGCTAAGAGCTACTACCGCTAAGGGTTCAGGGTGTTGCAACATTTTGCAACGGGTACATCACCTTGAACTACCAAGTCCCCCCCCCTGCGGACATATACTGAGTGAGTCAGAAAAAAGTTCCTATTTTTGAAAATTCATAGAACCAACAGTACATCACACATCTGAATGGTTCAAATTCTAATTAAACGCCAAAATATCAACGTATTTTTTTCTATTTTCTCCCTGTCTTATGAGCACTACCGGGTGAGCCAGAAAACCAAGACTAATTCACGAATTTGAATTATTCAAATTCTAGTTAAAAGCCGAAGGATCAAAGTATTTTTTTGTGATTTTTTTCGCTGTCCTACCAGCACTACAAATGTAGGTTAATTCAACTTTACAAAAATTTCATGGTTGCAAAATGACTGAAAAATGCCTGAAACATCGATCAATGCATAGATAACTTCTCGCACAGAACAATAAAGGAAATGCAACTTCTCATGGGTGATGAGAGATATCCTCTTGGCATTAATTTCCTTAGGATTGAAAATCTTTCGTATTTGTTCGAAAATCAATGTCTCATAACTCTTGAGGGAGGTGAAACGCCCATGGCCTATTGTTCGATATGAATAGATTCCTGATTCCTTACGATTTGATCAATGTTTTAGGCCCTTTTTCCGTCATTTTGCAACCATGAAACTTTTATAAAGTTGAATTTACCAGTACTTAGTGCTGGTAGGACAGCGAGAAAAATCACAAAAATACTTCGATCTTTCGACTTTTAACTAGAATTTGAATGATTCAAATCCGTGAAGTAGTCTTGGTGCTATGAATTTTCAAGAGTGGGAACCTTTTTCTGGCTCATCCGCTAGAAGTAAGGTAAATTCAACGTTAGAATGGTTGGAAAATGACTGAAAAATGAACTAAAACATTGATTAAATCATAATGGACTCTTCTCACAGATCAATAAAGAAAAAGCAAGTGCTCATGAGTGAGAGATGTAATGTCTACTTTCCTTTTATTGCAATAGGACTGAAAATCTTTAGTATTTGTTTGATAATTGATGTCTTATAACTCTTGAGAAAGAAGAAACGCCAACTGTGTATTGTTCTGTCTGTGTAAGGGGAGTCCTTACTGTTTTTTCGATATTTGAGGCCCTTTTTCAATCATTTTGCAAACATGAAATTTTGATCAAGTTAGATTTACCGATACTTCTAGTTCTGGTAAAACAGCAAGAAAAATCGCAAAAATACTTCAATGTTTTGGCTTTTAACTGAAATTCAAAACATTCAAATCTGTGCAGTACACACGGTGCTATTAATTTTTAAATGTAGGAACTTCTTTCTGGCCCACCCTGTAGTACTACGAAAATGGCCCTTAAAGCGAGCCTACAGAAATGTTTCAAAAGCAGCAAACAGAGGAGATGCATTAGACACCATCGAATCTCCTAATGCAAGAACCAAGAACTGCACATGGAAGAATGCCCCTAATCCTTAACAACTTATTCGGGCAGGTACAAGAAATAAGATGTCTGTTTGCAAAGGTAGAATGAACTCTGCTTGTGAAAGTAACATGTAAGGAAATTAATAAACTCCTCAGCAAGACGTAAAAGTCAAGTAAGGGGTAACACACTGACTGTCTCTCAAAGAGTCTAGCTCAGAGATTGTTCACAAGAAGGACATTTCTAATGCAATGCAGGGGGCAGCGCCAGCCTTGAGAAAGTGGGGTGGACTACAGGTAAAATTGATTACAAGAAGGCATACTTAATGTTTTTTATATCGTTCTTTTGCTTAGGAATAAATACCGTCCCGAGGAAAGTGGACATGTCCACCCCAGTCCACCCCTTGGCACCACACTTGATCACTATGCTAGTTTAGGTTTTGAGATATGGAGTGAAGGAATTTCATCACATCTGCTCTGTGATTTGCTTACTGATAATCAAATGGTATGTGTCCAAGATTTTATTAATTCTTTTGGAAATGTCCGAAATTTTGTCCGAAATTGTCAGAAATTGATAATAATTTCGTCCGAAAATTTTTGTTCGAAACTTAAATGTTCGAAAATATAACGTCCAAAATTTTGGAAACTAATGCAGGTGAAGTTTCATTAACAGAATCAAAAACAAAAGTTTAGAGTTAGAGTTCAAAGAGCTCAGAAAGCATTAATGATATCCTTGAAGATTGGGAGAGAGGGTGATATGCGAGGCTGAAATGAGATAGCTCTGACTGCCTTTTCTGCAATTTAAAAAATAGAATCAACATATGACGTAGATGTATTGGCTTGAAAAGCCAATAAGGCAAGCCTGTGTGAGACCAATGAAATTACTGAAAATTGAGCCGAACACAACAGCATTATTATTTTGAATGAATGGTGTATTTTTATCAAGTTGTTGCTACTGCAAATTGGACCCTGTTTTGTATACTCTATCAAGTTTCAGAAATACAACATTGCTCGCCATAGCTTATCAATTAGCAAAATTTCTGTTGAAATTGTTGAAAATTATTATGATTTTCTTTCATTGAGACATATTGCCTGTCCTTCATTGAGCTTTCCTGGGCTCCTCCATTAGAATAATCGTAATCTTATACCAGAAATTCATTTCTTGTCCAAAGAAGTTTTTTGAACCCTATTGTACCCGGGGGGCAAAAAATGCCCCCCCCCCCAGACAAACTTTTGATTCTAAAACAGAGAGTAAAAAAGAAAGAGAGCTTAAACATCCCTGACTTTTCCTAATTTTTAATTGGCAATTAAATTTTAGGTTTCTCATTGTTATAATTTAAGTCACGTGACCAGCAGATATCCATATTTGGGGAGTGGTCACAAAAGAAATCATATAAACAATCATAACTTCTTTGTTTTAACTTTTATTAAGATGTCTTTGGTACCAAACGATTGCTCTTGAGAAGTACTTTCATTTGATGTATAATTTAGCTATATTTGCTTACATCAGCAAATTATAAGTTCTATGACGTAATTCAAATTCATGACGTCATATTTCTAATGAAGAAAGATAAAGTTTCTCAATTTTGATATAAATAGGTTGGCAGTGATATTTCCTTCACTTTTAAGCAGTTTATTCAGGTTAAAAACCTTATTCCTTGAAATAATTAACACTCGTTGCTTCTTCAGTACAGAAGCTAATAGCGACATGGTCCTATTGTTTGGTTGCCTGGCAACAAACCACGTGACCAATTAACACCAAATTCTATATTTAGATTTCAAATAGATGTTATTACCATTGTACAAAGTTACAACGGCATACTAATTATGGTTTTGAAGATAATTGGGGGGGCATTTTTTGCCCCCCCCCCCCGGGCAGTGGTCTGACCCAAAGAGCCCGGGTACAATTGGGTGAATTTATGATTTGCCAGACAATTTAATTTTCGGACCACTAAAAAATAAGGACACTTAAAGTTTTCGGACAATTGTATTTCTAGACTACTCTTTTGTCGGAAGATTAAAACGTCTGAAACTTTTGGAAATAAAAAATGTGCTTCGAGAAGTCGCATCACAGGGATAAATGTATCCAAGAAAGAAGCCTTCTTTTGGACTTTGAAATCCATGAAATGCATACTGCGCAAAACAAATCAGCAGCTCCGAAGGAGCATCTGTGTGACAGTCGGGAAACATGGCGCTGAGTGTTGGAGGACAATGTGAGTATGAATATTCTTCTTCTACATTTTGGCTCAAAATCGAATTCAAAACTGGATGATTAAGGAAATAGAATTATGCGTTACAATTTGAATTCACTGAATCGAGAGTAAACTGTAAGAAACCACTGTAATGTAAAACATTTGATTGCGCTCTTTTGGGTAGCTCTTGCTTGCCAAAAGGTGAATCTGAGTGCTCGATTGCCCTAATAGGCTTGGATCTTTTTTGACTTTTTTAGGCCCATTTCATTTGGTGGTAGTTATACACCATTTCAGTTCGTGTTCGCGCTAACTGAACTGGTCTAGAAGTCAAGCAACCAAAAAACGTAGATATTTACTAGAGTTACTACTAACAATAGGTCAGACCACTTTTCAGAAACTAACATTTTTGGAGAGAGGTCATCAAAGAACTTCTGGAAGGGAACTCACCTGTAGGCTTCTCAACTCTTGCTACAAACCTCATCAAAATGAGACCTGCACCATCAGCTTCTCTGAAACGCATAAATTAGTCTGTATTGCTCTGGTCAGACACCAGACTGCTAACTATGTCGTGCGCGAGGAATATCTTCTGCGCGCAGTTTCAGGAAGAACAATAGTTTATTGTTTAAAAACAATGGTCAGACACGCATCTCCCGTGCGCACTTTGCAAAGTTATCAGTCTGGGTCAGACACCACACGATGCATAAATATTCTACAAAACTACAGGGTTTCATATGATGGACACACTTAGGGACATAATTTCATTTACAGTGCTCTTCCTAAAAGAGCCATAGGTCTCACAATTTGTGTGCAATTCTCAAAATTTCTTTGCATACTGTACGGAACCATAAGAGTTGGAAGAAACATTGCTGAGGACCATTCTATGTTAACGGAAAGACATATTAAGAAATGACACAAAATAGACATGGTGTGTGGAAAAATTGAAGGAAATGTGAATTGTACTAACTGTGCACCCTCTTTGCAGGTAGGTCAACTTCAACACTTTATTGCAAGTCTTCTGAGTCAAATAAAACAGCAGAAGTGAAGGAATATCAAAGAGATGACATTAGCAAACAACTTTTGCCTGCTTCTGGAAAAACTAAGCCCAAATCTCCCTTTAATTTTAATGTTTTATTCAAGGGCCTTCTATAACAGGGTCTGACTGGGGCGATAGTACTCTAGTTGTTGACAAAGTCAAGGAAGTGCAGCTGAATTGATCTTGCTTACCATTCTGCTTCTTTTTACCTAACTGTTGTTGCATTTTTAACGTATGAACTTTAATATTGTTTTAGCTTAAATAAACCACTTGCTTTGAATACATTGTGATGACCGAATCAGCAATGCGGAGGCGCAGCACCAAAGCGAGGGGAGTGGACAGAAGCGAGGCTAAGATGGCGGCGTGCGAAAGAAGGAACTGAACTGACTCGGGAGACATTTTACCAGTGCCCTGTAACTGTTAGACTAAGAATCTTGGTTTAATAAATATTGTGTTCATTTACACTTGTCCCTTATCTGTTTGACTTACTACATACATAACTACCTCAATGTTTGTTGTTTCACCGTAATTGAATGTTGCACTTGTTTGGAAATGGTATTGTCTTCAAAATTTGAGTCTTTAAATGTCTTCAATGGATGCAGAGACAGGGTGGAATATGTGTATACTGTATGCCACATCCATACACCAATTTCTTTTGTTCTGTTGTTATTTCTATTGTTTAGAGTGAGTCTGTCTACCTCATTAATGTGGTGTAGCATACACCAATTACAGTCTGGATCTGGAGAAGTCTTGATTGCATTCTATTTGATATCTGATCTTTGCTTTATGTATTTTCCTAGTGCTGGCTGCTCTTATCACCACTAACTTGAAAATGACACGGGCCTAACTTGATCATTTTTATCACAAAAAATTTCAATTAAATATGTTCAACAAAATTTTCTGTGATAATTAGCTCAGACAAATCCAGTTCGACAAATCCATTATAATCAAATTAAGATAAAACTAAGATATAATCAGTGGTACATTTCGAACCATACTTGGTTCATCTTTAGCAATTAGTAAGGCATTAAACGGTAATTTATACCCTGAGACAAACAAGTAATTTGAAGTAAACAAGCGTGAGTTACATTTCCTACGCGAGAGGGAACACGGGGCCTAAGTCCCAAGTGGCTAAAATAAGGCACATCAAAAAAGAACAGGATAGATGACTGCTGGGAATTGAGTTCAGGTTGATCTCGTTAAATCAAAAGGCTTTCGTCCAAAATAGAGAAATCATTAACCGACCCGGCATGTCCTGATTGGTTAATATGATCCCTGATGGCAGAGGAACTCCCTTTTATTTGAACACCAGCTTTGTTAATTCCCAAGTGCTCTCTGCATCGAATAATCAAATTACGTGATGTTTTTCCATAGTATGAGGCATGGCAGCCAGAACACTGAATTTTAGCCACTTGGGACTTAGGCCCCGGGTTCCCTCTCGCGTAGGAAATGTAACTCACGCTTGTTTACTTCTATTACTTGTTTGTCTCAGGGTATAAATTACGGTTTAAAACCTTACTAATTGCTGAAGATGAACCAAGTATGGTTCGAAACGTACCACGGATTATGTCTTAGTTTTAATTTAATTATAATGGATTTGTCGAACTGGATTTGTCTGAGTTAATTATCATAGATTGTCTGATACTTCAACTGGATATGTCTTTCTGAATGATGAATAAATTTACAATGATTGTCGTTGCTTGCCTCATCCTTCGATTTCTGGTCAAACTGCGCTTTCCATCTGAAAATTTTGTATGCCAAGAAAACAAAATAGATCCAACTTCAAAGGTGAATGTCCATGCAAGCTATAATAACACACCAAAAACGAGAATTGGAATGTATCTCATGTACTGAACTATTTGGCCTAACCAATGCTTCTGTACCACTTGGCATTGTAACATCACAATATATATCTATTTAAGTTGTATTTGTAGTGATTCCAGTTATACCACCTGCAATATAAATGATGACCAGCAAACCCAAAAAAGCCTATAAACTGGTTCCTTCCTTCTCCAAACTCAAAGGTAACAGAGGGCAGCCTTTCAAATGCCTCATTATAATCAAATTTTTGCTGAAAGGGCTAACTACAGCAGCAACGAATACACCCAATGACGTAATTTAGGTATTGTTCCTTTAATCACCTTTGAAATAACCATTCAAAGACCCAAGTCAGTTGGCAACTGATTTCATCAGCTACAGTAAATGTCAGCTTCAATGCACTCACTGCAACTACTTATTATTTTCATTAATAGTCAATAAATCATCAATTACAATACAGAAATTACACATGGCAATCAAGAATTTAGGATATCAGTAGTAAATTTCGGATGGTGGTAATTGCCAGATGATCTGTCTATGAAACCTGTTATGCAAAAATCCTTTACCAGTAAAGCAGACTTGATCTTTTCACATGTCTTAAGTTTTTGAAGTAACCAACTGCTAACTTTAAATCCATCATAAACAAACAGTCCTGAATTGCCTTGGCTGCATGATTTGAAGATATTCATGAAAGCTTTATTGATATTTCTTGCTCTGTTCTATCCTGCGTTTCAACTATACATTGATGAAAGAGGCATGGTTTTTCCTCTTTCAAGTCTCTCTCTGTTTTCTAGCTTTCCACTGGTCTGTTTGCTGTTTCTCTTGTAAAACGCCTCCAAAGTGTGTATAGTTAAGCCTGTGCTTATGCTGCCTAAGAATTCTGAAGAATTCTTCAGAATGTTTTTCATTTTTCTTGTTTGAAAAAGTCATACAGCCTTTTGCCACTTCAGATGAAAAGTTGCTCAAAATTATTCGATCATTAAATAAAAAAAAAGCGCACGGGTGGGATGACATCTCAGTACGAATGATAGAAATGTGTGACAGTTCTCTTTTAGTACCTTTGAAAATGATATTCCATTCTTGTATGATACATGGTTCCTTTCCTGAGGCTTGGAAAATAGCTAACACTGTTCCAATTCATAAGAAAAACAGTAAAGGCCTTAAACAAAATTACAGACCTATTTCACTGCTTTTAATATTTGGAAAGATCTTTGAAAAACTCATTTTTGACAATCTCTACCAACACCTGAATGTGAACGGCTTACTCAATCCTAACCAGTCAGGCTTTCCGCCCAGTGACTCAGCCATTAACCAGCTACTCTCCATAGTTCATACAATCTCTGCTGCTTTCGACTGTAACCCTACACTCGATGTTCGCTCTGTCTTCCTTGATATTTCAAAAGCTTTTGATCATATGTGGCACAAAGGCTTAATATACAAGATTCATCGGTGTGGAGTCTCTGGCAACCTGCTATCCCTTATCCAAAGTTTCCTAGCAAATATAAAACAGCAGACACTCCTCAATGGCAAAACATCAGAATGGGGAAATATAACAGCCGGCGTCCCTCAAGGATCTATCTTAGGACCTTATATTCTTTCTGATTTATACATATGATCTGGCGGATAATATTAAGTGTAAAATGAAGCTATTTGCTGACAATACATCACTCTTCACCGTTGTTTGTGATACTGAGCAAGCTGCCTTGGATATGAATCACGATTTAAGGATCATACAAGAGTGGGCGTACAAGTGGAGAATTTCTTTTAATCCTGACCCCATGAAGCAGGCTGTCAAGGCCATATTCTCCAGGAAACGCACCACAGTAAATCATCCCCCTATCTCTTTCAATGACACACAAGTCATACGAGTTAATGAGCATAAACATCTTGGCATCATATTGGACTCTAAAGTGACATTCTCTAGTCATATTCAATCAATTATTTCCAAAACCAGACAAGGTGTTGGGATGTTACGCTTTATGTCCAGATACCTGCCTCGGAAAACGCTTAATGAACTGTATGAGTTATACGTTCGCCCACATCTTGATTATGGTGATTACCATATTCCATCCAAAAAGTGTGACTTCACTAACAGCCATACACTGAATAACCTCATGGAAAAACTAGAGTCTGTGCAATACTCTGCTGCTCGAGCAATAACAGGTGCATGGAAAGGTACTTCTCGAAAGAAACTTCTCGAAGAGCTTGCTTGGGAGACCTTAGATCTTTGGCGATGGAGCAGACGTGTTGTCCTTTTCTATAAGATTGTTAATAATATTACACCTGCCTATACTAGAGACCCTATTCCTCTTCTTCATGAACTTCCTTATTCTTTTCGAACGATACCAGCGACTGGGAAAATATATACAAGAACTGACAAATATGAGTCAACGTTCTATTCTAATTGTCTGGCAGAATGGGAGAATATTGATCCAGAAACACGGAACGCACCCTCATTAGGTATCTTCAAGGAAAAATTAAATAAGATTATCTGTCCCACTCCAAAACAAGTCTTTGGTATTCAGACCCTAAAGGACTAGCGGCTCTCACACAGCTTCGAGTTGGGTTAAGTGCACTTAATTTTCACAAGTTCAGGCACAATTTCAATTACACATTAAACCCGATGTGTCCTATAAACGATGGCTTTGAGGACACGGAACATTTCTTGCTGCATTGAACTCACTCTTACTATCTGCAGAGAAATAGTCTCCTCAGAGGCATACAGGCAATTTTGCTTTCATACGGTTTGTTGAACCTTTCCAATGAGGAATTGGTTTCAATAATCTTGTATGGTGATGAAAGGTTGCCTACTAAATCGAATAAAGCTATCATTAAAGCAACACTAGAGTTCAACGAATCATCAAAAAGATTCTTGTAAATCATTTCAGTGAAATTTCCTCTCCTCCTCCCACCTTTGTATCATTTTATTTCTTTTCGTAGTTTGTAGTTTATGCTGTAATGTACTGTTCGTTCATTATTCTTTGTGTAAATGATTTATGTTAATCGTTAAAGCCACAGGGTTGCAATGTAATAATAATAATATAGTTATTTATACAGGGTTGTATTCTCATTCTCCTTTTGGCATCATCTTGCAACTATGTTCTGTTATTGTAAAATTTTAGATTGATGTAGAGCAAAAAAAAGGTATTTGCTGTTCAAAGCAAAGTCCATTCCAAACATATTGCATCATATTGCATTCTTTTTGTTCTCAGTTTGGTGTTTTAAGTTTGTTAGGCCTTGCTACAGTTTTCCTTGAGGTTGGTGACTCAGTTATCAAAGACACTTTGGGAAGTGTGATGGAGGTAAGGGAGTTTGATGCAAATCTGTGGCAGCACTGTTTTTATCATGCCTGTTACATAGGTTAGAAATTATTTTACATGCAATCCTTACTTTTCAGACAAAATGAGTTTAGATGAATGGTCAGTGAGAGAAAAATTGGTATTAGCATGCAGTGTTGTCCGAAGTGGTGACCAGAATTGGTAAGTAGTCGGTCAGTCAATAGATAAGCCCAGCATTTGAAAATGCTGCTCTATGAATATCAAAACAATAATATTGAAAACTATGTTGTTTTAATCTTGATATGTCCATTTAGGTTCATTAACTTAACTGGCTTTAATTGGCCATTCGTACCCATCAAAATGGGAGATTTTCTTCAGAAGGCCCCTTTGAAAAGCTGCAAAAGTGAGTCAAAGCAACAAGCAAGATTTCCGTTTCTTCTCCTTCCATGTAACGATGACACTTGGATCTTTTCATGCGTTTGATACTGTCGGAAGAAGTGTCTTCTCCTGAATAAGTTATTCATACTAGGGAGAAGAATTTTTCAATCCACAAGAGAAAAAGTATAATAAATACTAAAATCTAAATCTAAATCTAGTAATAGCCATGGAATCATGATTATTTTCCAAAACAATGAAGCTTACATACCACTCAAAAGAGTTGAGTGAGCAGAATTTGATTCTCGCAAATATGGTTGGATTTTAGCAACTTTATGGGAATTTTGGGAAGTTTTTGCTTCACAAATTTTTTCAACCTCCTATGCATCATTCAAAAAAGTGCATTTTTGCGCAAACAGTAAACTTGAAGTTAGATTCTCATGGAGTGACTGACACTGAGGTCACAATCTTCTGCCCCGCGTAGAATTGTACTTATAGTAACATGATTTGTCGATGCACAGGTCCTTGATATGTTTTGAAAATTTTTAAGGAAGTACAAAAAGAAGCAATCTCATCATATCTCTGTGATAATTTTTCATTTTCCAATGATTTTGTAGGGCTTCTGTGAGCAGAACAATAAAACCAATTTGTGATGCAGTTCAGACAAGGCCAGTGGACTGGTTTGCTCAAAAGGTAAGAGCATTAAATCGAGTTTTTGATCCGAAATCCAAGGTGAATATTGTTGATAAGGATATCACAAGAAGCAGAAAGTTATGCAAATACTTTGTCTCAAGTATGCATTAAACTCGTGCCAATAAATAAAGGCAGAGTGAACATCATCATTTGGGCTCCTATAGCCCATATCCAAAACCTTCCAAAGCCTCACTTTCATCTGCCTATCAGATAGCGAATAAGTGAAAAGAAGGCAAAGGAAACCCGTGAAGATTTTGCAAGATTTACCTAATTTCAGAAAATGCAACAAGGACAGAAGCTGCTTGAAATGTCCTGTAAATGTTTTTCAAGACATCTACTATCCAGATGCTAGGATACCATTTTAAGCAAAACTTTTCCTTGTGGCTTTGAGGAGTTATGGCGCCTCCAATAGACAAAATCCAAAATCGGCTAAGATCTGTTGTTTATACCGGGTGAGTCAAAAAAAGCGCCCAGCGTTTGAAAGGCCACTGTTCTCTGAGTATATAAGCAATGATATTTTGCAATATCTGATTAAATATATAGCTAACATGTTCAATTATTTTCAGAAGTTTATCCTGGCTAAAATTGGTCACTCCGTTCAAATTCTGTAGGCAATTTTCTAAAATGAATCCCTTTGAGAAACCTTAAACACGTACTAAGATTACAAGCAAATACCCCTAACGTGTTTACCTCACAGCGATGACTTTCAGCGCGCTTTAGCACGTGCTTGTTGTTGAAAAGTCCTTCCCCCTGGTGTGGAGAACTTATTTAGGGCGATTCCATTCTCCCATGAGGACAAAATACAGGAGCACATCCTAGAGTCATTATTGCTAGGAAGGAAAACAAAGGGAAATTATGCTTGCTGTTTTTGCTCGTTTTTGCACGTTGTCGAAAGGGGCTTTCTGCAGAAAATGTCCTATTTCGATGGGAAGGAATGACCAATTAAAGCCAGGTAAATTATTGAACCTAATTTGACATATTGGGGATAAAATAAAACAGTTTTCAACATCATTGCTTTGATATTTAGAGAGCAGGATTTATTCAAACGCCGGGCGTTTTTATTGACTCACCCGGTAGCACTTCGATAATCATGCACCAAATTAGAAACTTAAATTCATGTGGTAATCGTATGCTTTTTGCTGTATATATGCTTCAAAAGAAGGGAACCTTAAAAGGAGCTAAGTTTGCTAATCCTAGAGCCAATTTGAGATCCAGCGTTGCAACTAAATTTTGGGAATTTTTGAAACAGATTTGCTTTTCGGGACATCGGTCACTCTCTCGCAATATTACGTTTTCCATTTAACAACCACCTACGGGGTTATTATGGAAACAAAGATATTTTAAATTTTTCATTACCATTCTGATTGGAATCTTTTCTTTTCATATACACTCCTTTTCATCCTTTATTTTGAACATTCTTACTGTCGCAAATGTATGCTAATTTTCTTAGTTACTGTCTTATCATATTTTCACAGTGTTGTGCAAATCAGTACAGTGCACTTCTTGAAGGGACCTCCACAAAAAAGTAAGTGTACAGCATTGTATTTGGACACCAACTATATTCTGAAATTGTTATTACACCGCAGGTTGAGGTTGCTGACTAAGAGGTCAGGGGTATACATGAAATGAGTTCAATTGAGTCTTCTGACCAAAAAAATATGAACAATTGGTTGTTTCAACTCAACTATTTACAACGCGAGTCATATTTGAAAGCATTTTTCAAACCCCATTTCATAACCATGTTTCTACCTTTCTACTGCTGCGTCTGCAAAACATCATGTCCTTGCTTGTGTCCTAAATATAATTTTTCTGTCTGATGCTAGATATAAATGTTAATCACTATTGGGTATGCTAAAAAACTATCCACTTTTGACAGGCCATGATAAATGATATGATAGGCCAATTTTCAAGACTGATGATTCAAGCTTTTCTAAAAGATCTTTGCATGAAAATCGGACTAACTCGTACATGATAATGTGTTTGGTTGAAATCTGTCTTTCCTTTTGAACATAGTGAGTGATGTTTAGTACAGGTGTGATTCGTATACTAAATCAAACTGACCATCAATGAGATTTGATATCGATTGACATGTGAATTTTTAAATCATGACAAAAATACTTTTCTTCAGCGCAAAATTGAAACAATGCGTGCATTGTGTTGGGGCATAAGCAAAAAACATTTGTTTCCATGGGACTATTCATTTGATTGTATTGTTCAGAGGCAGAAAATTCCTATGAAAGGGTGCCTTTGTACCCACATAGCTATATTACGCAAACTGCAAATGGATCTTGGAAAATGCGATTTTAAGGACAAGTCCTTGGTTGGTATGATTAATGCTCCAAAGCAAACTTACCAACCACTGACGCAAGTTCACAAACTCTTCTCGATGGCCTTCATTTCCATGAACTTTCTGATTCTCAATATACTCAAGTTGACTCTACCATGTATTCACACAACCGGTCGACTAGATTAAGCCAAATGTAACTAAGCCACCACACCATGTTCGTTTTTGTAAAGTTCCCCTGTCATAGAGTCTCGTTTCTCTGTTCCATTGTTCGTATATAGTGTCTCGCAATTGTATATTTAGTTGTATTTTTAGATCAATATTCTTCCTGTTAATGGCCCTGGGCTAGTCATGATCTTTTGCTCCCCTTGGTATTGTTTTGTAGCATTGTAAAGTAGATCGTTTGTAGTCGTAGGTAATTCGTAAATTGTAAATTTTTATATTGAATTTATATAAAAAAGAAAAAAAGCTTTCTGATAACTTAGGCCCCATCTGCTTGCTATGTCGCAATTTCTTGCATGAGCACATGATAAAAAGGCTAGCAACGATTAAGAGGTAAGGTAGAAATAGGACAGTTTCGTTTTTGTTTGAGCGATATGGTGCCACTTCGCTCAAATCGCATATTTAAATAGGTAATTACACGAAGAGAAGGCGAAAGATATTAGAAAGAACCATGATGCAGTCAGGCCGAAAGCGAAGTTTAACGACAAATCGAAGGATGAGGCAAGCAACGACCATAGTTTTTGTTGAAGATATTCATTTTATCGACATTTTGACAAATCCAGGTATCACATTCCAAGTAGGATGACGCACATCAAGTTATTTAAAAAATAAGTAGTCGACTTGATTCATGTTTGCGGAAGGTTTTAAACCAAGCTTGTTTCATCTTCAGCGAATAATTAAGCAAAATAAGGCAATCTATACCCCAAGAAAAACAAGTAATCGAGGTAAGCAAGCGGGAGTTACATTTCCAATGCGAAAAGGAGACCCGAGGCCTAAACCCCAAGTGGTGTATTTTATTATCAATCATATTGACAGCGGACGGACTTGTCCTTAAAGAAAAAAGTTAATGTAACTAAGATTGTCTTTCGTTCGCATTATAAAACTTCAACAGCTGCCGGGTGAGCGAGAAAAAAATTCCTACTTGTGAAAATTCATAGCAAAAAGAGTGCTTCGCAGACTTAAATGATTTGAAATGCAGTCAAAAGCCAAATGAAGGATATACAAGAGATATTACTATCTTAAGATTTGCAACCTTGATGTCTGCTTATATTTGAAGTTTGAACGTAAATGCTTGGGGCATGAAATCCCTTATCTGTGTGTCCTATCATCATTCACAGTCCGCCTTTTAAGTTGCGTCAGTTGATTTCAATACCAATTCAACTGACATTGTCGAACAATGGTCCAGCGCTTTGACAAATAATCAAACTGGAATGTTGTTTTGCAGCAGTTCTGCTTTGACTCGCGTAGTTGCAGTGCAGGGCCTTGCATAACGATTTTCTTCGATTTTCTGTAGAAGAGCGACCTAGCCATGATCTTGCATTTCCTTGCGGTAGTAGCGTACGAAGGTGAGTGTACTTGTAGGCCAAAATAAAAATTTCAACTTTTGCACGGTTAGAAATCAGCGTTTTCCTTCACCAGTTCTTTTAACAGACACAGCAACTTTGTAGAGATGCTGCCGTCCTTCCAAAACGTATCAAACTTAACAGTTGAAATTTCAGCAGTAACTGTCACTCAAATTCGTTCGCTTCTACTTCGCTTGGCTTTCTTCCCTTGGGTCCTTCCACAACGATAGTAAGTCCTTTCGAGTTCGATGATCCTGGAAAGCTGGAAGTTTGCTTCATCAACTGAACTGCAAGCAAACTTGTGACAAAACAAAGAAAATGTTTCTTCTAAACGTTGCAGAAGTGCGCACGCAATGAGACCGTGCCTTTTGCGTCGGCTGTGTCTGTTTTGCGTCCTTTGAACGTAAGCCAGCATTTTGCAGTTTACCCATTGTTTATCTATTGTTAAGCTTTGCCAATGTTCAGCCATCCGCGCTATAGGCCGAGTTTGTTTTCAGTGCATTTTAAAGATTTGCATGCTGCTCTGCAGCGTAAATCAATTATTGCAATTTTCCTCGTAGACTTACCAACACTAGAAGAACAGGTGAATTAAGTGTTACAAAGATTTCATGGTTGCAAAATGAAAAAGGACCTGAAACATTGATCAAATTGTAAGGACTCTCCTTACACAGAACAATACGCAATTGGCGTTTTATCTCTCTCTAGAGTTATTGGACATCAATTGTCGAGGAATCACTAAAGATTTTTAGTCCCATGGCAATAGATTTGCAGTGGATATCTCTCGCCCATGAACAATGCATTTTCTTTATTGATCTGTGCTAGGAGTCCTTCATAATTTGCTCAAAGTTTTAGGCCCTATTTCAGTGATTTTGCAAGCATGAAATTTTCGTAAAGTTGATTTTTACCTATATTTCGAGTTCTCGTGAGACAGCAAGAAAAATCACAAAACTGCTTCAATCTCTGGGCTTTTAGCTAGAATTTTGATTATTCAGATCTATGAAGTGCTCTTGATGCTATGAATTTTCGAAAGTGGGAACTTTTTTCTGTCTCACCTAGTATGATCGGTATTGTGGTTTGTAAAATAAGGCTAGATAAACATCCCAGTTTTATTCTCATTCACCCTGTATAATTCATTTCTCGAACGAGAGATTCGGATACGTCAAAGCGTTCGACTTCTAAACTTCAGTGACAGAAGTAAGTTGATTTGCCCTTGATTTTACAACTTGGTTTTGTATCGTTTTGTAGTTCTGCTTTTTTAAATCAGTCAATAAAATACATCTGTAATATTAGTTCGGACATCGAACCGTTTGTTGTAAAAGCGTGAACACCATACTTATCGGCAATAACTTGCAACGACTTTTTCGTTATATAGGAGGAAGAGGACTTCAAGTGAAAGCGGGGCAAATGGTAAGTCAACAATAATTTTGTGTATTTAGGAAAGCATCATTCTTACATTTGCATATTCAAGATAGAAATTTCTGACATTTTTTCCTTAGTATTTATGGTTTTGGAACATTTCCAAGGTCAGTTGCTACGCTGCTGCATTGCAAAGCTTAGACCTTTTAACCCTTCTGCAAAAGAATTTGAAGTCGATTCTTTTTTTGCACATTTTGTAAGATGTTCATATGTGTACAGCATTATCGATGCTACTGTGCCATCAATGGATTCTTTGTACAAATTGTATAGAACTATCTCTTGATTGAGATTCTTGCTTAGAACATCTAAGAGGTCCATGGGGTCCGAGTCCTTTGATCGATTTAGAAGGGATGTAATCGCAGTTGTTTTTGAACGTCGTCGTCATGGCTATACCGACTGAGCCAAGAAAGATACAGACGTTTGCTAGAACATACCTTATCAATGAATATAATCACCACGGAATATCTCTCCTCAGTCAAGATGAATTTACAAGGTAGAAACAATTCAAGTTTGAGTGAGCACTTTCAAGGATCTTATCCTTGTGAAATTTTTCCTAGGGTATACACGATTGTTTGTTTCGTAATGATTCCAATGACAAAAGATGCATCTCATTCAAACAAGGAAGTTTTTTTTCACTACCAAGGGAATTATTTCGCTGATGAATAACTTTTATTCGGCAGGTGTGATTCAAAGGTTTTGATGAATGAAAGGAGATGTCTTTCTGGGAAAAAATTCGTGAATTTTATTTCAAGTTCGAAATTTTTCCGAAGCACGAGGCTTCTTGCTTGTACTTCGAGATTCCACAACAAGCTCGTCAACAACTTAGGCCAAAACCCAAAAGCTCTGGTCTAGAGTTGGACGCATATCTAGACTTTCATGATAAAAATTTCGTCTCTCAATGCTCCAATGTCAGCAAACAAGGTATCTATCTTCAAGTTAACTATTGAGGAGTAGGTTAAAGATTATTTTCGATTGATTCAAGCTAAATCCTTAGAGCTAGCCATGATCAAATCCGTTGCCTTTTTTTTGGGACACCCGGTACAGTCAAGAGAGAACCTCCAATTTTGATGTCCTATGATTCATTTTAAAGAAGAGAGGCTTAATTTGATGGAGAAATTTCTACAGAAAGCACCAAACGATATTTGTACAGGTATAATACCATACTTTAAGTAGAACCATTTCTTGATCTCATTATTGTTTTTCATGCAATCAGTGTTAGAGGGAGTCTCGTGCCTTCACTTATTTTAGTATTGCAAAATCAGTTAAAAATGTTTTGTTGCAAGAAGCTGGAATCTTAGTAGGATAATGTTATTTGCACAGAGATCGATGAATAACATACACAGTTATGTTGGTGGATTTCTGTTAAGAGTGAGTTGTTTCTTGACGGTGTTTGGCGACCTCTTCCCTGGGTACCAGACTCTCCCAAAAAAGAAATTGAGAGTCTGGTACAGTGCGACCAAAACCTCGTCCTGGTGCGAAATCCCTGGACGCAGCTTAGCCCATTCCACGGACTGGAATCAGGGATCAGGAACCCTTGAATCAGATTCCATGGTCGGCTAGATCAGGCCTACTTGGAATAACACCGAGGACGAGAAGACGAGGACTTCTCTTCGCCACTTGCAAACCACCTAAGCTTACTTATCGGGGTGATCAGGAGTTATGGGACCGACGTTTTGGGAAGAGACTGTCCACCTAGCACTGCAAAGAATCGCGAGTCACGGTGAAACAGAGCGATGTCTGAATTCCGATTGAACGAAATGCAACGAAAATAAGCCTAAAATTACACACACATCAGATGGAATGAACTATGCAATGAGAAATCAGGGGAGTAAACAGCGATTAACTACCAGATTTCATTCGTTTCAAACTTTTGGGAAAATTGGACGTTTGCACAATAGACAATAGAAGCCATATTCTGATGCAAAGAACCTAACAAATTCCTTCCCTGTCATTCATTATTGATGTATAGGCCTATCGATTTCCATCCTGGCAGCCGACTGAAACTTGAATGGAGGGAAATGACACTGTGATATCATGATTTGAACTAAAGCATGACTGGAGTAGTTTCTTAAGTTCTTAGCTTGTTTCTCACTTTAAGGTCAAAGGATTATAGTCTGGGCCCTTGCAGCAAATGTGTTTCTAGGTATCAGAATAAAATGTCTGTTGGGTTCAAATGCAAATATGAATTGAAGTCATATTGAACTAAGCCCTCTAAGTTTCTTACTGCTGCCTAACCATAGCACTAGAGTTTCAAAAAATTTCTTTTCTATGAAATTAAGTGCAGAGTTTCTTAAAACAGTTCCTTGTGAAAAAACCTGTATTTAGTTCACTCCATGGTAAGAAAGGAAGAGCAGAATACCACCTAACTGAGAGTGTGTTGAAGGTGGCTGTTAAAGACAAATGACGGATATATAGCGTCTAGTTTAAAAATAGAACAAAAGATGGTCGCCTGCCATCATTTGTCCAATTGTTTTGCTAATCTCTCTGGATTATCAAATTGAATGGAATACAATAGACTATATTTAGACTGCCCAGGCCCCTGATTTAAGTTGCCTTATATCTCCGTCATTTGTCTTTAAGGTTGCATTTCAAGGATGCCTGTAATTTATGATACTCATCTATTCTATAAGAACCCTTACCCTGAGTTGGTACCATGTTTTCTTGGCTTTTGGCAATACAATGGTTTGTTCCCAGCAAGATATTTGTACTGCTGTTGCAGGTTGTGTGAAATTTTTTGAGCAGAACTTTACTTTAAATGTTGAGGCTGTATGTCACAGCAGAGACTTTCTGTTTAGCTTCAAAATCATTGTTTTGAAATGCTCACATGGGCACTAAACATGAAGATTGTTATGGAACCTTTGAGAAACAGGTCATAGTCTATTTAAAAGAGCAGCTCTATTTCAATAGACTATGGTCATAGGAAACTCTTGGGTATTCAAAACTAAATAATTTTAAGAAACTTCAGTACATGCACAAATTCTTTGTTTCTTTTGAAAAATTATGTGTACTGTGAGCACTGTATGAAAACTGCATACCCTTAGCAAAATGTTGAGTGTTTGCAGCATGCTTCAAGCCTGATACTAACTTGTTTTGAGTTTGATTTGAGTAAGTTTTAAAGCTTGATTCAAGTAAGGATTTTGCACCACTTGCACAAGCTTGCACCATGCATCTTTTGAACTGCAAACAAAATCAATCAAGCTTGATTGTGGTATGTTTAACAATAATTTTAGCATGAAATTATTTTCAAGCTTGATCAAGTTCTAATCATACATGCAAACTGGCCAAAATTGTGTCAACATACTCATTTCAAGCTCCTTCAAGCCAAAGTCATGCTCCTTTCAAGCTTGCGCAAGCTTGTTGCAAGCTGAATTTTTTCATATTGGTAGTTGAGTGAGGGCTAAGAAGTTTCTTAGGGAGGAACACCACAAAATGATATGAAAGAGAAGATGACTAGTTTTAGGTTAAATATTGATTTGATGTTTTGCATGGCATACAAGACTTCTTGAGAGCAAAAAGTTTCTGTTTTGATTTCTAGTGTCCGACTTTCTCATTTGAAGACTGCATTGACAGCTTGTAGATCTTACCTATTACAGTATATGTCATGTACACATCGATTTTCACATTCTTTAAGGATTTTTGAAATGTGTGAAAGAATTTCCAATTTATAGCTCTGTTTTGAATGTTAGGCAACAGAACACTGCTAATGTACACAAGACCTACATTTTTGTGCCCATAACAGACAGGCAGATAAGCAAAAAACTACAGCATTTTGGGCTGAAACATCATAATATCAAGACATGATATTGGCATATGAGCTAAATGGTGATTCTGCAACAGTGCTTCAGAGTTCTCTCCAATTAACAACAATCCCATGTATGCATGATATCAAAATTCTGTTTTAACAAAACAAAAGATTAATAATGGCCTGTTGCAATAAGCATTGGATCAAAACACAAAGAGTCCAATAAATGAACTAGTTCAGCTTTATTCTGATAATGAAGCCCATATTCAAAGATCCCAGCAGTATGTCATGGGACAAACTGATGCATGATTCCTTTATCGACATACTTCTTTGTTCAGATCTGGTATTGATGGTTAGGTAGGGTGATGATCATCTGATAGAATAAGATCTCCTCTTCATAGCCAGACAACCTGAAGATAATAATGGAGATGAGTCCTAATTAAAGGTTGGTCCATCTTCACATTTTGTAATTAAATCCAAGACAGCTGAAGAAAGTATTCTTAAAAATTCTACCAGTGACAGACAAAGCATACCCAAAAATCCATAAGTGCTTTGAAAAGGCACTCTAAAAATGGCACGAGGCAAAATCACCTTCGAAAGGTTACTTCTCTCTGCCCCTCCCCTTCACAGTACTGGGGCTTTCAACAAGATCTCTCTGCTTTGTAAAGCAGTTTTTTTTAATCTGCCAAAAATGTCTTGTGTAAGTTGAATGCAAATTGTTAACTATGAGGATTTCCAAATTCTCTGGCAGGCTTGCTGACAAGTTGACAGAGTACAAAATACATTAGGAGGTCAGCGAGTGATGAATAACAAGTCGAACTTACCTTTTTCCCTGTATACTGATACAAATCTCCTTTCTATGGTGTACAAATGAGATCAGACGTTGCATATTGGATCAATCAAGGCAACAAGCTTCGGGGGAGCCGATCGCCATGGTGGTTGTCGACTGCATGAGAACTAGGCCTCACTTCGTTGTGACAGTGGCAGCTTGACAAATTTTTCAACTCTATGGGCAGTTTGGCGAGTACTTCACTTCTGGCTGGCGACTCAACGCGTTACAGTGTCTTTAGATTCATTCACAATCGTATTCCCTATCAGTGGGTTGCTATCTTCTATCACTGTTCAGGCCTGTTCAGCTTTTTACATCGAAGCTTATCTCAAGTGGTTTCTATTGTTTCGCCGTGACCTTTGAACATACAGGGATATGTATGTAGGCTCCTGATTGGTCAATATGAACGCCATCAGGACGAGGTTTTGGTCGCACTGTACGAGACTCTCAATTTCTTTTTTGGGAGAGTCTGGTACCCAGGGTAGGCGACCTCCCTTTTGAAAATTATTTGCTGAAACAATGATTAATTGGCTGCTTTTGTTTACTGGGTATCCTTTGATACTGTCTTGCTGGAGTATACTGTTCTTTAAAATCTTCTGGTAAGAAGTTTTTTTCCATAAAATTTTTAATATTTGTGGTTACTATTCAGATCACTCTTGGTTATAATGACCATCAGGGACGTAGCCAAAGAGAGGTTGTGCTGCACATTTAAACTTTTAGTTTCTCGGCAAACTTGGCCGATTTTTATCATGTCAACTGCCATACCCGAGAAATGTCTAACTTCTGCGGAAAATTTGGGGTCTGCATCCCAATAGCTATCTTAGCTTCGCCCCAGATTGCCATTACTATTAATAGGTACAAATAAGTTCTACACCTCATCGCCGCGTAGCGGAATCTAGTCTCAAAGAATCAAAGCCTTGCGATATCTGTGTTTCTGATGTAATTTATTTGGAGATGTCAGAATGTGGCTTATTGCCGTCTTGTAACACGATCATGAACACGTCAGACGCAGCGTCAACAAATCCTCCTCAAGCTGTCTCTTATTCTATGGAATACAATTGAATACGTATTTGTCTTTCAAAAGACTATGGTCTGATCTCGTTATTGTCATGAGATGTGGGTGGAGATGCGACTTTCACTGCAAGATTGAGCGGTTGCAAGATGGGTAAGGGGACGGAGAAAATGCATTTTGTAATGTCAAAATAGCCAGAAATGCCTACCATCTATTTTCATTCCGTTCCATGTTGGTGCAGTTTCTTTTCACTTCCTTAAACGCGGCATTCACTAACTAATGTTAATGCTTGTTTCTATAGCTATTTAGATGCAGCGTAGGCTGCTGAAACCATTCATTGCAATCTACCGGCGAAAGAAAGAAGTAACTAAATGATCTGAAGATAGCAAAAGCTATTACTAATAACTAATACCAGCAATAACTAGTCCTGTTACGGTTCTTTTTATATACACAATCTAAAAATTTACAATTTAAGAAAACATATTTTCATCAACGATATCATTGGGAGCATGAGATGATAGGCATGGCTACCCTAAATGATCTTTAACGAAAAACAATACATATACTAAAGGCTACACCAAAGAACTGGTCCCTTCATAGGGAGAAACAGATCGTGGAGATGAGATAACACATTTGCCTGATCAAAATTCAAAGTGGACAGGTTTTGGTATAGCCTTTAGTAACATAGGTATATTTACAATACAGTTGTGATGTTATAACGAAATTAAAGACTAATAGAGAAGGATGAGATAAAAGATTAATGTCCCCAGGTTTGCATTGATGGTGCTACAAAAGCGCTCTGATGAGTGAATGAATTTTAGCGTTCATTCCAAAATTTGTCTGTTTTGGTCATGAGTAAAACTTTTATCACCATAGTACAACATTATTTGCACAAGGGTTTGATTTGGCAGGTTTGAAATGTTGTGTAGTTGGAATACTTCGTTAACGGTAGCAAGGAGATCACGCCTCTGATCTTCATATGCATGGCGTTGCAGCAAGAAGTGTTCAGTATCCTCAATTCCATCATTAATTAGACACATTGGGTCGACTGTGTCTCGAAAGTTATGGTTGAATTTGTGAGAATTTAGCTTACTGAGGCCTACGTGTAGTTGGGTGAGGATGGCAACACCTTTCGGATCATAAATTCCATCAATAGGGTTTTAGGTGGGGCTGATGGGAGAGGATAGTCTGTTTTTGAATGAGCTTACTGCAGTTAATTCCCTGATTTCAGAAGCAAGACTTTCCCATTCTTTTAAGTAGTTTGGATAGAAACTTGACTCAAAGCGCTCCTTCCTTGCATTTATTCGCCCAACTACAGCCTACAAACAAATTCCAACAAATATATACCAACAAATTCGTGGGATAGGATGTCTTGTATATTCAGATGCAAGTTCGTTGATGAACTTAAAGAAGAGAACGAGACGCCTGCTCCACCTTCTGTCATTCAATGATTCCCAACCGAGTTCCTCGTATATTTTGTCTTTTGAAGTACCTTTCCACGCGCCAGTTATAGCTAAGCCAGCAGAATACTGAACGGATTCAAGTCGTTCCATCAGGCGATGTAAGGTGACTTCATGGCTAAAGTCACACACTTTCTGTGGAATATGATAAATGACGTCACCATAGTCGAGATGTGGACGAACGTAGAGCTTGTAAATTTCGTTTAGAGTTTACCTTGGCAAGTAGTTAGATTAAGACCGAAGCATACCAATCCCACGTCTCGCTTTATTGATAGCAAAGTGAATATGACTAGAAAACGTCAATCGACTATCAAGCACAACACCTAGATGATTATGTTCGTCAACCTTCATAACTGTTACATCATTGAAAAAGATAGGCGGATGGTCAACAGAGATCTTTTTCTTAGAAAATGTCACTTCGACTGCTTGCTTTGTAGGGTCAGGATTGAAATACATCCTCCAGTCATGTGCCCAACGTTTGATAAGATCTTAGTTATGATTCAGATCTGCAGCGCATTCATTTGGGTCATGAACAACTGAGAAAATTGATGTGTCATCAGCAAATAACTTTACATTGCATTTGAGATCTGCTGTCAGATCATTAATGTAAACAAGGAAGAAGAGGGGACCTAGAATCGATCCCTGTGGAACTCCGGCCGAACCTCTTACGATTAAGCCTAGCACAACTAATACTAACTCAGTCCTTGCAAAAATTGTTAATAGAAACAAATCAGCTCTTTTTTCATTCAATCCTTATCTATTTAATCAAATAAAGGGGCCATGGTTAGATAGTCAATTCAACCAAACAATGATATAAATGCTTAGATAGCTTAAAGATACCAGTAGCTAGTCTAGCAATAATTAATGCTCCTACGGTAAGGACAATTACGACAGGAACAGACAGAACTAATACTAACTCAGTCCATGCAAAAATCTTTAACAGCAGCAAATCAGCTCCTTCTTCATGCAACCCATGTTTTGCATCATATACAGCAAATGTTTTGACACAGTTCAACATTATCAGAGCTGTCAGTGATATTGTTTCCACAACATTTAGGAGTTTGTTCTTGAATGGTTTCATGCAAACATGATGGATTAAAAATAATACTTGCAGTAGCAGCATTGAATATAGCTTGTATATTTGATCTCGCACAAAAGTGTTTAGTGAAACAAGGATCAGTCTGCGAACGAGGTAAACTCCTTCCCATTGAGTTTGATGTTTGTGTTTGCTCTTGAATGGCCCTGAAATGTACCTCTGGATGCTATCCATGAAAGAATTAGACGGCGCAAGATTTCGTTGTCCTTGTCTCTCGTTTGAAAAATACCTTTTGAATCCAATGTAAAACAAAAATAACATTGGGAATGCAATTCCAAAGAAAGTACCTTTTTTGCTTAACTGTTTGTCCTGAATTAAGCTTGGAAGCAACAGTGCAAACAGACAAAAAGGTACTACCCAGCACAGACCAATACCCTTCAAAAAGGTTTGCCATGGTTGATAACACTGAATACTTCCTTGAATGAACAATACTTGTTTGTCATCAACTTCAACACAAGTCAATAGATTGAAAATTGCTTTTGTGATAACAGCGTAGCTCAAGACTATGATTTCAAACGTTACCATTAACAGCCGATCAACAAACTTTTCTCCTTTATTGTTAACAGAAAAGCTTGAGTCTGATCGACGTCTTAATTTGTCTCTTAGTCTCTGGTAGATCTTGAAAAAAATGAAAATGACTACCAATGTTGCTAAAACTATGGCGACGAGTGAAATTCTTATAGCAATTTTCCAGATTGGAGTCGTATCAAAGAAAGCACATGTAGCTGAATCTTCTCGACCCCCCATGAAAAATTCAAAGTTAAAGAAGCTGCCAACCGAATGCCCAAATCCTCGAAGTATCTTACTCTCAACTTCATGACTGTAAGCACGTAGGACATGGTCAATCTGATAAAAATAAAAGGTTATTTTTAGGAAGCCAGTGACAACATCAGAGTCTTCCTCTTCATTTGCAACAACGTTGTTATACTGCTGGAACTGTTCGCGGTGGTAAAGATACTCATCATTTGACACATAAGCATCATCAGTTATGAGGGCTACATTTCTATCATCATGGTTTTTTCGTTGTTGTTGTTGCTTCCTAATCACGGCGAATTGTGATTTAAGAAACTTTGTAATCTCCTGTTTATATAGCATTAGAATGAGAAAGAGCACCGATGTGAAGACAGTAATAAGCCAAAATTTGACTCTTTGACACTTTTTGTTCAACATGCATTTTGCTGAGAAGACACTTTCACTATATCCTTTCTTACACGTACCACAAAGTGTCCCTTCTCGATGAGGAGCACAGGCATCATAAGTTGCACAATCTTCCTTAGAGCAGCCATAGCCCCTTGGTAGTTGTATAAATTTGACTTTACCGGTGTTAATATCCTCGTACCCCCAAAAGTTATTCTTTGCTTTGATATCTCCAAAACGACATTGTCCTCCCGAACTGCAATGCATACATTTGGTTACAGTTAGTGACCAGTTTTGTAAAATACTGTCATGCAAACTGTAAAAGTCGGGTGGGCATATTTCACATCGGAATGAATATGATCTGATGGACTGGTTGATTGACACAACTTGTTCATGGTGTGGGGATAACGAAAGTGTCCTGTAACGCAAGAGACTCCCCTTGGAGCATACGAACTTTGATGTGTCATCTATTTTGACGGGCTTATACCCAACGCCAAAATTAGCAACATCGCCGTTACTTGTAGAGTTTATCATCTTAATTGTTACATTTCGTAGAACACTGCCAAGATTGCTGCTGATCTGAGATGGTAAAATGTGTCTATCTTGTTTGTACTGTGAATATTCCATGTAAACATTTGAAAGTAAGATATTTTGGTCAGCGTATATACAGCCACCTAGAAGCTCCGCTGTATTGTTTTTGAATAAGCAGTTGCTAATAGCTGCATATGATAATGTTGAATGAGGTCCTCTTGAGAAATACAAGGCACCGCCTTTGCCATTGCCAAGCGCCGGAGAAAGAAACAGATGCCTCTCTGGGAACGGTGCAAAGCCACAATAATTATCATGAAATGTACTTTGTTCTGCAGTCATGATAACATCCCCCCCTAAACTAATGGCACCACCATCATACATTGCAGTGTTTGATTTGAACATGGATCCAATTATTTGCAATTTAGCATATTCCCAAGACTTGACATGAATGGAAATTGCTGCACCCCCGTAGCTTGTGTTATTAAAAAAGGTACAATTCACAATGATAACACTTCGCTGCCACTGATCTTTCAGAGTATTTTGATTTAAGGAAAATGCTGACTGTGACATTTGGGTTGGTGACATCATATACTGGTGTCGAAAGTCGGAGTTCATAATCCGGAAACGTAAATTTCCTTTCACCAGCGTTTTGATTGCTCCACTGAAGTACGTAAAAATACTAGAATCGATAAATATGTTCCAGCGTTGAGAGTGAAGCAGAATCATTTTAGGGTTAGTGTAAAGACTTGTTAAACGAATTGCTGTTTTAGAATAACTTGGTTGTCCAATGAATTTATTTTTAAGGAGAGAACTTTGAATTATGCCACATCCACATCTGCCAATATCTTCGACTATGATTGCTTCATATTGTGATTCAAAAATGTTGTCTGTTGCATTGATTTTGCAACTCTCATGGCAAACTGAATGCAATGCAACTGGAACTCTTCGAAAGTGGCAATTTTTTATAATGGCTGTACAGCTACGACATAGAATTGCAATCGTTTGTTTCAATTCATCTTTTGCTGATGCAAACTCTGATAAATGGAATTTAAGTTCTAGGTTTTTGAAGATTGCTTTAGATCTTTCAATTTTAAATACAATACTTGAATTGCTGCATTTGATAACGGGCTTGCCGTTGAAGCCCTCGATGGTTAACATATGATTAAGTGATATTCCCCACTCTTCAAAACTGTCCCTTTTCTTCCCTATTCTTCCACTTATCATGATATGGTCACCTTGTGAGCTTCTGTTTGCTACTGCATACTTTATAGATTCGCAAGGTGCTGCAAATGTGCCACAAAATTCTCCATCCTGTCCATCATGGGATACGTAGATTTTCTTTGCCTTCACTTCTGAAATCCAAACGACAAAAAGGAGTAAGCAATCTTCCTGCAAATCTACTCGCCTATGCAATTCTACTGCTACATTCTTTGACTTGTCTCTTGCAATCGTAAAAGTTCCACCGCCCGGAGATTGAATTTTTATGCGCGGTGAAGGATAAGGGATATTCTTTTACGCTATGTTCTTATGATAAACTCTTGTAAAAATTGCAAAGAAAATTTGCATACTTTTCATTTTTATCTTGTTAATTGTGCTTTATTAGCTACATTAGGTTATTTAAGAGTGGTCTAGAAAGAGGATATTCTTTACCGAATTAACTCTGAGGTGATTGCGGAGCGCATGAGATACCGATGCATGCAACGGGAATTTGAGAACCTTTGAGGAGACCTCTAAAGCACATATGAAGCTTACAGTATTTGGAGAATAAGAGTTGTATCAGTTTGTAGTATTTGGTGAAATTACATGATTTCCTTTTTTAATGAAATGGGGTACACGCTGTTTTTAAATATATTTGCTATTTTAAGAGACATTTAATGGGCAAGATGAAATGGAGTGAATACATCTCACTCGCTGCAAAGTCACCAAAGTTGTTAAAAACGTGAACCGCATGATAGAACTCATGCTGAACAAAAACAATCGTAGACGAATGTAAAGGCAACGAATTGAAAACGTGTACAATCTCAGTGCCGCTAATTTGAATATTGAGGACATCCAAATTGACCCTCTTGAATGTATCAACAGTACCAGGGCTCTGTATTGGGACCCATCCTTTTCAATTTTTACATAATTGACCTATTTCTTTTCATGAAGCATGCAACGCTCCATAATTATGCTGATGACAATACACTTGCTTCTTTTTCTGAAAGCATGCCGGATCTTATAAAAACTTTGGAAAAAGAAACAGAAGTGGCCTTATCATGGTTAGAAAACAATGAAATGATTGCTAACCCTGAAAAATTCCATGCTATATTGCTCAGGAAAAATCAAACGAATACTAGTGGGGAGCCAATTAACATTAATGGCAAGATGATCAAATCTGAGGAGACCGTTAAACTTTTAGGCGTTACGTTAGATTATAGACTTGATTTCGACCCACATAATTCAATTCTTTGCAAAAAAGCTGCAACACAATTGAATGTTCTTAAAAGATTAAAAAATTTCATTGGCTTCAAGGAGAAAAAGATTCTTGTTCAGAGCTTTGTATACTCTAATTTTAACTTCTGTCCACTTGTGTGGTATCTGCAAAATCATTGCAGAAAATTGAACAGTTACAAGAACGTGCACTACGATTTCTCTACAATGATCATAATGTCGTATAATGACTTGCTCTTGAAGTCAGATAAAGGCACAATGCTTGTTGCTCGGCAAAGAACTCTTTGCATAGAGATATTCAAAACAGTGAAACATTTAAACCCACCTTTTATGCAGAACATTTTTAAATTACGGTCTTCAAATTATTCATTAAGAAATCCAAATAACTTAGCTCATGTTAGGCCAAACCAAACAACATTTGGGTCCAACAGCCTGACGTCTATTGCGCCACAGATTTGGAACGGATTACCAGACAGAATAAAGTCAGCAGAAAATTTGAAAAGTTTTAAGGATTTGATAAAACAATGGAATGGTCCCAATTGCAAATGTAGTGCCTGCAAATGACTACCAAATCAGTTTCAATTAGCTGTGTATATTTGAAAATTTATTTATTTTGTTTATAGCTTTTGTTTTTGTAAATTCGATTTGGATTAGTTGACTTGTATATATTTATATCCTAAGTGTATATATTGTTAGCTACTGTAAATGATCGAATTGAAATAAAATTACACACACACACACACAGGTCCAAAAAGGATTAACGTAATTTTCCTCGAAGTTAAGGATTTTGGAAAAGAACACCAGGGAGATCAAAAAGGCGCTGGACAGACGATAGCAAGCTTTGGACAGGGATCAATAACTAGGATGAGCTACACAAAAAAGCTCAATATAGAATGTGCCGGAGGAACTTCGGTTATAACATTATGCATTCTGCTGATTTGATTTTGATTGACTTCAAAATTTTGCGAAGGGTAGCCCCTCAGCGATAGTGATTTCCAACGGGTCGTCCATCACTAAGACTTATCAAGGGTAAGATATGATTTGAACACAAATGAATGTAACCTAATTAAAATTTCTAATTAATTTCATTTCATTTTTCCATTTTCATTTATCTAGACACGGTAGCCCCGTCAGTCCATGAGAACTTCTTTTCAGGGGGACCGTGGCAATTCATGGGATGCCAATAAAACCCTTAATCCCAGGATGATTACTTACTTGATAGAAAGTCTAAGGCCTCGTCCACACATATTCGGATATTTTTGAAAACGCATCTCCTTTTATCCGTATAAAAAATATCCGCGTCCACATGGGGAGCGTTTTCAAAAATATCCCCGTCCACACGAAGACGCTGCTACATTCAAACTTCGCTGTTCGAACATCGACAAAAGAAACAGACAATCAAAATGCCCTTGCTTGATCCCCAAAGATCCGTGCGCATGCTCTGATACGTCGTAAATCGATGTTGTAACATCAGCGTTTTCGAAAGCTCCGTTTTCACCTGTTCACACGACAACATGAAAACGGCGTTTCAAAAAGTTCCACTCTGGAGAGCGTTTCGAAAAGCTTCGTTTTTGGTGACCGAAAACGCCGTCTGCGTGTGGACTCTAACCCAAAACGGATAAAGAAAAAATGCGTTTTCAAAAATATTCGGATACGTGTGGACGGGGCCTAAATCTACAAACACCTATGGAGGATGCCTTCTTACACTCAGCTGAGAGGCCATTCCAAGACTTGGCACCTCTATAAGGCAAAAATTTCTTTCCATTGCAAATAGGGGAGAAAATGTTTGATACCCAAGGGGGGGGGGACTTGGTAGTTCAAGTTGACGTATCCGTTGCAAAATGTTGCAAAACCCTAAACCCTCAGCGGTAGTAGCTTTTAGCCTAAGCGGTAGTAACTTTTGGCTTCCTTTTGCACCAATAACAATAGGTTCATTGTTCCAGAAACAATGATGCTATTGTATGACAGACATGAGAAAGAAAATAAGTTCTATTTCCTTTGAAATGATACAGGTGTAGAAGTAAACATAGGATTGGGATGGGAGGACCTTCTCCTAGTGTGAGTATATGACAGTATGGTCAATGCAATGGTCCATCATTGATCAGAAGTTTGTTTTGATAGGTTTGCATAATGTGAGGAGAGTGAATAAGTGGTTGATCTCTGTCGTTACAGAATCTTACTAACAACAATTCAGTTCATCAAACTTTCTTAAATCTCCCTGAACTAATCATATCAATTTTCACAACCCTAAGCGGTAGTAAATTTGAAAATTTTTGACCCTAAGAGGTAGTAAATCGCAGATTTCGAGACCCTAAATTTTGCAACGGGTACGTCACCTCGAACTACCAAGTCCTCCCCCCCTGGGATTTGATATATACTCACCACATGTAAAGAGGATCATTCCAGTGGACATGATATGACACAATAATTTGATTAACAACATAATCTTCATCTGAACTTGAACCAAAATCATAGAAGAATCCAAATTATCACCACTTCTTTGTGATGCATTAGTTGACAACTAACCAATTTCAAGTAGCTTTCGGTTGTGTAAATGGAGAAAATAGCTTCACTTTCTGTTAAAATGATACACCTTTGACGAATTGCTTGCTGAAACAGCAAGAGTTACTAACAACATGATCCACGTGCTTTCATTTTCTTGTCAAGACATTTGCAAATAGCAATAATCTCACGAAACTGATTGTCTCCAGGGCAAGTCTATATGTAACAATTGAGGCTTCAACAGAAAACTCCTCAACTACAGGGTATCCTAAACATTCGTTTTCCACTCCAACTTCTTTAGTAAGTACTCCCAAAAATTCGTTTTCCACTCCAACTTTCTTTAGCAAGTACTCCCAAAAATTCGTTTTCCACTCCAATTTTCTTTCTTCAGCTTCGTTTTAAAATAGCGTTAAATATAGTGGACCTATCCTAATAAACAGGTGGACGCAAACATAAACCTGCAATCTCTAGGGAAACACAATCAACTCCTGTAAAAATCAACAATGAAAATATATGATAAACTTGTAAAGAGGAAAACTGTTAAACATGTAAGAAAAACATGGGACCAAAAACCTTCTCTGATGACCAAGTGGAAGGTTTCTTTTTAAGACACCGATTAACAACATGATCGAGGTAACCATTCTATCTGAAAAGATCTTTAAACATACCAATTCCCTAGTCCAAATAACATGGCGAGCAAATAACCAGAACCCTGTGTGCAAGATTGAAGATAGAATTGTTCTGGTATTTCTTTGGACTAATTGAGTCTCGCCTAAGATACTGACCAGAAAATGTGATCTGAACAATGCCATTAAACTGATCCGTCATCTGAACAATGTCATTAAACTCAGAATCGTACTTAGAACTTGTCGTTTGTCGATTGGTTTTCTTCAAAGATGTTTGGAATATGGTGTTGTTTCTACTAAATTTATTGATAGTCGGCTAAGTAAGTCCAAGGTTCGGTGCAGTCGCCAAACGGAGCAAGCATTCATCAAGGACGAAATTGAAAGCAGACAGAGCAATATGAGTAGATTGCATTATCATTATCGCAATGCTTGGCACATTCTACAATTCTTATCATTGTTTGATGTCGTTTGGTTGTGTAGGTATATTGCTCTTGTTGATGAGAAAACGAACCGTATAGTCTTTATAAGCAAGAAGCGGTGATCCGAAGGTTGCAACAAGAAGAGGCATGGTATTGGTCTTGATGATTCAGCAACACATGTCATAAATTTATCGAATCATCAGCTCTCTGAAATTGAAAGATATGTCTTAGGCCATGGCTTTGATTTTTCGGGGCCACAGTCTGGTGTTCGCAGGGAAGAGGTGTTTGCAGAATTCGAACAGTTGCTAGCACAACTAAACAAGCATAGCCCCAGAGAAAAGGTTCTAACTTTCAGGTTGAGCACTATCGAGCTCTTGAAAGTCTTCGAACTAATCGGAATATTGTTATTACTAAACCAGATAAAAGTTCAGGTGGTGTCATTCTCAACAAGAGTGATTATCGTGACAAAATGCAGGATATATTAAGTGACAGGTCTAATTTTTATCAGCTTGACCCATTGTCTACCCATGACTGAATTAATGTCTTAGAGAGGCAGTTGAAGGCCGGTTATTGTCCTTACATAAGGAAGGTAAACTTAGTGAGCAGGTTTACGAGAGAATACGCCCAACTGGATCGCAACGGCCCTGAATGTATACTACCTAAGTCTCAGAAGCAGGATGTTCCGTTAAGGCCTATTCTTTCCATGATTGGCTCAACATGACATGAACTTGCTAAATGGTTGGCTGAGGTGCTCAAACCAGTTCTTGAGCAGTACTCACAATATTGTGTTCAGGATTCTTTCAGTTTTGCTGGTATGATTCGTGATCTGCCTAGTGAATTTGCAGATTCATTTATGTGCTCTTTTGACATCAGCAGCATATTTACGAATGTGCTCCTTGATGATATTGTTAACATCTGTGCTGACTCTATATTTGGTACAGGTAATATGTCTACGTTCAGTAGAGAAACTTTTGTCGAGTTGATGAAATTTGCCACGAGATTTGTTGCGTTCAGTTTCAACAATATTATGTACAAACAGGTTGATAGTGCTGCAATGGGCTCACCTTTGGGTGCTATGCTTGCCAATATATTTGTTTGTTATTGTAAGCAAAAATTCATGAGTGCTCTAACGGATAAGAAACCAATATGCTATTTTAGGTGCGTTGACGATACTTATGCTATTTTTGAGAATGAAGAGGCGTGTCAACATTTCTACGTTTTACTTAACTCATTGCATCCCTATAAGTTTACAACAGAACGGGAGACTAGCGGTCAAATTCCTTTTCTCGATGGAGTTGTGGAACGGTCGGGTAGTGGTTTTCTTACCCATTTCCTTGTTCTAAGAGACAGTGACAGTGAAGGTGTGTTTATGCCTTACATTTGCTTTAGCGAGTCTCGATTTTTGCGTGATGAGATGGACCAGAGATCTTACTGTGAAAAACATGCGAAACTGCAGATACAGTTTCCAGGCAATATCATCAACAGCTCAAAAAGGGTTGCCAAATGGTTTGCGAAATAGATATTCTCATCTAATTTACCCCTTCCACTCTTGAGTGGCATTATCTGCTAAAATTAGCTAGGTACCCTGTATAGTTGTCTGTATAGAAATCCGAAGCAAAGAAAAGTATCTTTCCATCTACCTTCCAAAAATGAAACTAATGTAAACAAAGGTGAGTCAGCTCAATTTAATTCACAGAAACGATAGATCTTTGCTTCAGTTATTAGTTTCTGTGAGTTGTTGTAAAGAGTTACATCATTCACAAGTTTCATTTTCTATTTCATTTCGTTTGGTATCACACTCGGAAAAAGCACATGGTTGCAATTTCGTTGCTTTCACTTTATTTTCATGTTCATACGGTTGCGGTTGCGGTTGCGGTCTTACGGTTGCGTGGTAATTTTGGCCATTTTATGAAAGGCTCTTCAAAGTTTCTGACAGTATCCTACTATTTATCGTCGGGGTAATGGACCTATCCACTTCCTTCCCTAAGAATGCAATCTTTCTCTTTTGTTGAGAAATCTTTCTTTGCTATCTCGTACGTAATATATGACCTGAGCCCGGCTCCCTTCATAGCTTCTGATTTATAATCGAATTGCAAGTACAAGTGTTTTTGATCCTGCATTCTTGGTCCTTCCGGCTGTTCGGAAAGTGTAATTTTATCAGTCTTTTGGATTTGTCAAGAAGTTACCACTGTGAAATTAACAAAAAATTCAAAAATTTTTCAGTCATTTAGCCATTAGAAAAAATCAGTCCCTATAATTATCATGCAACTGCTTTTGCTGCCAGGAGTTTTGAACCATAGTGATATTTTTTGTGTCACCAAGTAGCTACCTATGCTTAGAATAAAAAGATGCATATAATTAGAAAATAAAACTCATCAGAAAATTGTTTCACAGTTTTACGATCGAAGGCAGCGAAATGACCTCCGATATGGAAGAATGGAGGAAACGTAACTATGTCCAATAGTTATTTTGTTTTCAAGGCTTGTATCTTTTGCTAGAAACGCCAATGGAGCAAATCATCAGAAAACTTTCTTTTGAAAGAATTGATGAGCTGAAAAAGGCAATACAAGCAGATCGGAAAAAGTACAAGTAAGTATTTGTTTTGATGTTGAGAATTTATGTACGTTCTGAGTAAATCGCAATTTCCAAGTTTCAACTTGATACAAACCCCATGAAAATCGATCAAGCAGTCGAAAGTACTGTCATTGTTTGATGTAGAAAATGGACAGTGATTTCAAGGTATCTGTTCATTTAAAGCAAACAGCTCCATTTCAAAGCTATCGAACTTTAACGTTAGGCTCACGGGTTCTCAGAAAGCCACTCGTTTTAATTTAGGCACCTCTAAAGGAGGCTGCAGGAAGTTAGCCTTTTCCTGGTATTTCTTTGTTCTATTTCATGTCGATATAAGCTTCTGTACTGAAGAAGAAACGAGTGCTAATTACTTCAGGGAATAAGGTTTGTAACCTGAATAAAATACTTAAAAGTGAAGGAAATATCACTGCCAATCGATTTATATCAAAATTGAGAAATGTCCTTCTTCATAAGAAATATAACGTCATCAATTTGAATTATGTCAAAGAACTTATAATTTGCTGATGTCAGCAAATATAGATAATGTATATATCAAATGAAAGTACTTTTTCAAGAGCAATTGTTCGGTACCAAAGAAATCTTAATCAAAGCTAACAAAAAGAAGTTATGATTGTTTTTGTGATTTCTTTTGTGACCACTCTCCAAATATGGATATCTGCTGGTCACGTGACTTGAATTACAGCAATGAAGAACTTAAAATTTGATTGCCAATTAAAAACTAGGAAAAGTCAAGGATGTTTCAGCTCTCCTTCTTTTTTCCTCTAAATTTATAATCAAAAGTTTGTGTGCCCCCCGGGTACAACAGGATTAAGCAATTACTCTCGAAACGCGTGGTGGTTTTGGGCATCTCAGCTATTTTTGTTACTTAGATCATTTATTTGTTATATTATCGATAATGTATCTAAGACTGTAGAATTCTGTAAACTTTAATGCAATGTTTTGTACGGTGTTCACAGAAAACTGAAAAATGATATTGAGAAAATTAGAAGTGGAAAAGTGGATGATCAGCTTCAAAAGATATGGAATGATCTGCGCAGGTAAATACATAAGTTACTTAATATCTAATTTTTGATAATTGCAAGCCTTATGTGAAAATATTTCGCAAGGAAATTGTAATAGCATGTTATATGATACACGCTGGTCTGCATGCAGACTCTATTGATTTCTTTTGAAAGAGGTCAATCATGTTTAAAAAGAAGGCAGTAGAGTTTGCACGCCAGGTAGAAAAACGCACGTAGATGCGTAGCATATCCAGCATAGATGCTGAGCCTTGAACAGTGGCATGTTCTGGATGAGAGAACAACAGCAAGACGAAAACAGGTTTTGGTCGTTTGGGGTGGAAGAATGCAGTCAATCTAAGCTTTTACCATTCCTTCAAATCGTGCCCTAACGCTTACGGTAGCTTCCTTGATAAGATATGTACGTGGAGAGTTTGGCAGACTGTGGCGTCGCGTTTAGCCACCCGATTGTCATAAACAAAATCTTTTCTTCCAACCAAACGCTAATTGTCCCTTGACGGCCACTTAATTCATTAGTAGAAAAATAATCAGTGAGTGCTGCGCATTGTATTGGTTGCACGGGTTTCGTTCGGTGGTACTGCAGTTTACCGTTACTGAATTGTGATGCATGACAAATCGGTATATTGGCCTTAAGTTAGATCATAAGAAGAGCACATGGATTTGACACAAATGCTCTTTTGTTGACAATAAAAGCGAATTCCAACCAATTCAATGCCGTTTTAAAAGCTGCTGACCCAATTAACAATGCAAAAATTGTTGAAAACAGACGAAAGGAACTACAAACAAAATCGATTGTGCAATAGCGAGGCCACTCCGCAGGAGTATCATAATGCTTCGCGACGAAATCTTATAACGAAGCCCCTTCATTGCTTTAGCCTTGCCAAAGTTACATGTACATTGGTATTATTAGAGAAGAATGAAAAAGTTAGGAAATAGTGTTGTCAGCGAGTAGGGAGACCCATAGTGATTTACAATGCTTTGACCTGATTGAAAGAATCTCTGTACAAGACAGAAAAGCACACGTTGTTAATGCCTTCAGGTATATTCTTTGTGCATGGCAAGAAATGAAAAGGCATCTCAGGGAAGAAGGCACTACTTATTTACTTCCTTCTCCTCTGATAATACCACTGGTATCTGTAACTTTTGACCAGGCTAAAGCTTAGAAGGTATCATCAGTCTGCGGGACTCCATCACAAGGTTTTACCAAGAAAATCCTTGTTAATTGATGCAGCAAGTGACCGATTTCAATGGGGAACTGTTTACTATCTAATTCAGACTTTTGACTGCGCGGAAAAATTCAGTCCACGAGATCGGGTGGCTAAATGCAACGGCGTATTTCGACAAACACTCGACCTTTTTCTACTCACCTGGTACTTCAGCAAAAGTTTCGGTCAGGCCTAGACCAAAAATTGTCCACAGAGAATAAACCAGAATGAGGTTTGTGGAATTTCAACTCAAAACCTTGATATTGTGTCATCTTTGAGGCAATCCACGTGGAGCATAGAGTCTGGAGGTGTGTTTTTTTCTGTTCGTAGTGCTAAAGGTACATCAATAGAAGCAGTGATACCAGAGGAAGTTCCAGAATTCCAGCTTGCGTTAGGAACACCTTATACAGATGTGCCACATTCTTCCTTTGTTTCAAGTAATTCACCAGTCCAACAGCAACAGCAACAACAGTCTAGCGCCTTGTACCAACGAAGTAAGTCACAGAGACAGCCCAAGGCTACAAAGAAGTGAGTATAAATACGCTGGGCTGGGCACGATGTTTGTGTTAATGTTCATTATCAAATGCATGTGACAAGCTTCTGTTCTTTTCCTGATGAAGAATTCAAAAGAGCAGCAAATTTCAATTTGTTATGTGATCTTGCAATTTCTTTCTGCTAACTTTCATCAAAGAAATGAATACCATTCAGTGCAATAGACGAGTAGGCTAAAGAAGGCGGCAGGAAGCTTTTACCATGATGCAATGTTTTCTAGTTACCAACCTTGCAATTCTATAGAAATTCAATGAAAGAATTCAAGGTGTCGTGGTGAAAGAATTCAAGGTGTCGTGGTAAAAGATTTCAAGCCACCATCTCTAAGGTAATCGTGTATTTCATAGTACTCTTCAGATTCCAATATTTTCCTTGCATGTGTAGGATTTTTCTAAGAATCTGATGTAAAAGAAACTAGCACTGAGATGGCCAAAAATTTCAGAAACCCTAGTGCTATGTTGAGACGTAATAAGAAACTCTCAAAACTTAAATTCAAGGATAGTATGGCAAATATAACCTTCAGTAGTATATCCTTGTTTTCGTTTATTCAGACTTACTAGAGCATCTGGTGTTTCAAATGTAAAGAAATATATCTGCAGAAGTGTTAGAGACTGCATTATAATTCATTCATTTAAAAATAAGAAAATAAGAAAGAAATTAAGAACTTTTAGTTCTGAAAGGCAGAAATTTTGACGTTGAATTAAGAAACTTTTATTGTCTTGTAAGACGATGGCTATAGCCTTACAAAAAGTATGTGCTACTGCGACTTGCGAAATGTATCTCGCGAAATCGACCACGTGATGGCAAGGCTTCTAATTCGATTGGTCTTTAGCGTTGACATAGATCGCTTTCTCGAGACATATTTCAAATTTTTGCACTGGAACATTGGTTAAACCAAGGTTCCTAATCACCGTACTTTTTGAACTAGTTTGCTCCTTCGCATGAATACGCAACGAGAAATATTGACCAAGAGAAAGTTTAGAGAACGTTAAGCGTTGAACTATTTTGCCTTGCTTGGTTTATTTTCCTCTTGATTTGTTTGTGTGTATTAAATAGTGACAAACTGGCGTTTTCATTGCATTGTGAATCATGAGTTGGATAATTTCCTTGTAGATTTGAATCCTGGATGACACAGTTAAAGCAACAACAGGCAAGACATCAACAAAGTCATGCTGGCTCACTCCATGCGAGTCCCCATGGACAACCTTCGTCTACTGCTACCAGTGTCGGTGATTCACCATTGCCTGCAGGTGATTTAGCTTATGACTCAATGTTGATGATATACGATTTGATTTACAAACGCAGTTTTTACTGAAATTATCAAATATTCTATATGGGCACGAATATTGTTCTATAACTGCACTGATACTATTTCATAACTTCATTAACATTTTTCTGTATCTACACTAATTGCAGCGTAGCTGCCTTATATTTCAAAACAATCAGCAGATGCGATATCTGTCGCTATTTCTTTCCTCCTTTCTTTCGCTCTTTCCTTCTTTCTGTCGTTAACATCAAGCGGGCCTCTGTGCATGTACTGCAAGGGCGGAAGCGAAACAGAGGCCAGAACGAATTTTGGGACTTTTGTCATGGTGCAAGGGATTTTTTTTATTTTCAGGAACTGAAGTTGCATAGGTTTGAGTCGATATGGTGATCGAAGGGTACATGACATTTATGTGACTAAAACACAATCATAGTGACATCAATTGCTGCAATAAGCAATAATCAAACAAAGGAAATTGGCCCTTTCATCGACTAATGAGATTAAAAACAATTGTATAGGGTTAGTGTCAATTATCAATATCAACATTCTGGACCTTGAGCTTGTGATCCAATTATGAGTTTGTGTTTCATTTCTGCAACCAACAATTTTGCTTTCCATTTTTACCATGTTTTTACTGGGACAGATATCACAGATAATAAAGTTTGAGAGTTTGTATTGCAATCAGAAATTTCATTCTTTAATGCACTTTGGGTATGAGATATAGTTTTAAACGATCTTTACTTGGCAGAGTTGAGGGGCGTTTCACTCAGTCAAAAAGTGTATGAGGTTTCTTCAGAACAAAGGATGTTTACGGACTTTTGAGGGATTTTTGTTGAAAACTGAATGAAAAAGGCCTTTCACTTTTATTCCGTTCCATATGATAATGCTGTTTGTTCCCATTCCCCTAAACGCTGCACTCACTAACTAATGTTATTGCTAGTTCCCTAACCACATAAATGGCTATACTTTGATTTTACATCATACCAAAAAATTGACATACTTGCCAAATTGTTGCATTTGGTACGGTGTGTTTCAAATGAGTATAGATTATTAATCATAGATAGATACGTACAGATAAAGATTCTCTTTCATTTAGAAAATGACTGTGTATTGTCGAGCACATATCGGAGAGCAATTCTCTCCTTTACAATTTTGACGCTAGACTATAGAATTGTTTTGAGTGTGAGTTACTTTTTTCTCTAATGATATGAATTACGTTCATGTACCTTTGTATGGGAGTTTTATGTAATTGTGTCTTTCCTGTAACATTTAATGAATATTGTACACTTGACGTAAACTAAAGGTATCAATTTTACTACAGGTTTATTCAGTTTCCTTCGGCTCTGTTTTTTGCTACTCACCTGTGATAATAATCAAATGAAATTCATTACAAGTTTAAAGCTATCTCTTTACGTAGATGCAAGTATTGGTCATGGTGTGCGTCCGCAATCATTTTATTCGCAGCAGTTTGCTCAGCAGTCACCATACCAACAACAGCAACAACACTATCAACAAGAACAGCTTTACATGCAACAGCAACAACAAATTCAACAGCAGCAAAGACAGCAGCTATTTCAACAGCAGCAGCAGCAGCCAAATCAAGCCCAGGTGATTTAACGTCTTGAATAAATTTTGTGAAGGTCCATTTCCCAAGACTTTGAGCTTTGTCTCAACGTAAGCTAGTTTACAACATTTTTTATCATAGGAATGTAGGATTCATTATGGAAAGCTAGCTATTTTGGCAAAGTTTCGTCCAAGGTGTGACATTTTTCTGATGAGTGGTAGGTATTTTCAAGGAAACAGTGCAGATTAGAGCTTCTTCTTTGAGCTTGCAAACCCTTGCAATCAAACTAGAGTGATTAGGGTTTTACATTTTGCACAACGCTGATTGCGTCGCATTATGACTTTTCAATGAGAATTTATGAAAGAGCAGTTTATTAAAGTAAAAAATCTGTTAACCATGTTGACTATGTTAAGTTCTCTGCTTTGTTCCTTTTAAGGTGGCACGGTTTGAAGCTTCCTCTTGAAGAAGTTAGTGATATCCACTTTTAATTTCTAGTAAATGGACGTTATCTTAATGAGTATCCCTGAAAAACTATGCTCCGTTTTGTGGTTTCTGTAGAGGATGTGTATAGCTTTAATACAGCTTTTTCATACAGCTGCAATGGATAGGGCTCAGCGTAGAATTTGAGGCCTTGTTTGAGTCAATCTGATTCGACCGGTGGCTGCTGATTTACGAAATTCAAAATAAGTGATGGCTTCAAATTAGAACTGAAGTTCCTTTGTCCTCCAAAAATGTTAAAATCAAATAGATATTGCAAGACGGAGTTTTGTTTAGCTTTAAAGTTATTTTTCCAAGATTTGAAAGTATTAAAATTGCTGTGTTATATTCACACACTATCAATCCGTTTTCAAACTTCTAATACAACTCCTGAAACCCTTTCATTCAAGGTTACTTGGTTCTGACATTGCTAGAGAACACAGCAGCAGCTATTTTTATTTTCTTGTGCCATAGATCAGCAACTACTTGGCAAATTGGCTTAACCAAGATCTCATATTCTAGGCTTAATCCTATTCTATCCAACCGTATGAAGAAAGGGACAGCTGAAATTTCAGCTGCTCCACAGCAGCTGCACTAATGAGGCACCATTTTTTGGGAAGCCCTGCAGAGTGTACCGAATTGATTTTAGTACTTCAAACCTGATCGTGCGACTTCATGCTGAGCAAGGCTCGTTAACGGCATGTTGTAGCCATTTTTTGTTTTCTCTCTCAGGGATATCCCCAAATTTCGCCGCGTCACCAGATGTCGGTAGAAGGCCCAGCCGGTGTTCATGGGAATACGAGCGAAGCTGGATCAGTTCTATCATCATTGTTGAGTGCACCCACATCTGAGATCAAAGCTGCAGCCAAGATGCAACAGCAAAAGGTATTTTGTTCAATTAATTTTTCCTGAAACACATCAAGCGCATCGAAGAAGGTTGGTTCGCGAAATTTGCTATTGTTCATCTGTTCTCTATGCTTCAAGAAATTGCTAAACTAAGACGTCGAGGCTCTGCTTTGGAGTTGGCCGCAGTTTTGAGCTTTCAAGCTTAATGTTTCAAATTTCAAAGCTTCAACTTCAAAAAACAAGGTAACCATTGAGGAACGCTTTAAATCTGATTAGTGATTAAAACTATGTATTAATGACAAAGCCTTCCCAATTTGTCTACTTTTTGTGTGAAACCCAGTATAAGTTTAGGAAGAATTCTATTTCGGACATATCTTCTTGGGAAAGGTTTATAAGCAACGACTAGATTTCACATGAAGCATTCTTCTCAAGATACTGAAAGCTATCATTTGTATTGTGTGTTTATTTTTCAAGACTTAACTGATGAAACTGACCCCAATCTTTATGCATTTTCCACTAGGTAAGCATAGATGGGTTTATACAACGAAGTGAATAGCTTCTCGTGTTGACTTGCATCTGTAGCACTCCCTGTACTTCAAATATTTTAACTTAGCGGGGGTCTTCTGGTAGATGCCCGGTTGAGTTGTTGTTTTCTTGAATTTACCACGCGCAATAGGAGACGCTGGAGTTATTCGTGCGAATAATTGTTAAAATAGAAAATTATTCATTCCCACCTTGAGTCTTATTTTGTCTTGTTTCTGTGTCTGCAAACTGAGTGTTTGCTTCTGCGAGTCGAACAGCACCTGAGCTTAGGCCAATCGTTTTGAAAATGTGGTGGCTTACAACAACAGCAACAGCTTACAGTGCGCCACCTCGTTTGTTCGACGTTTGATTAAATAGTGAAAAAGAATGATAACATGAACATGTTCATGGGAACATAACTCTATCCCTAAGATTATGAAATAATTTTAGAGAGCAGAATCTTGCAAATCGGTTGAAAATTTCATTGAGTTACGAGCTTTCAAAGATAAAAAATATGCGATAGCTGAAACGAGAGACTCCAATATTACTTGAAATGCAAAAAGCTCGAAGACTGAGGTAAAAGAAGCTTATCCATTGTCATACCTCTCGATGACATCAGAGCAAACCAAATGGGACTTCTAAAGTAACTTAGTCCTTGCGATCATTGTCGAAATTTGCGTAACATTGCATATGTCCAAAATCAGTGGTTCAAAACATAATCGACTAGAGACTGAAACTGTTTCCGCAAACAATCCATATGCTTAAAAGTTAGGTTATCGAAAACCTGTTCAAATCCCATTTTGTTCGCCGTGAAACAATTGAGAAAGTAACAGAAACGATGGCCTATTGGATTTTTATCAAAAATGCCATTTTGAGGCCTCTGGTTTCAGCTTTCACACAAACTTGAACTTCAAAGGCTTTTAACTCCAAGAATTTGTATTGGATTTGCAAGATTCTTGTGTCAAAAATTGATTTAAAATCTCAGGAGAGGGGTCACTTGACCAAGTGTCCATTCAGCGTATCGTGATTTTTTAGTATCTGATCAAACGTCGAACATTTTTTTGAGACACCCTGTAAGTTTTTTATCAATGTCATATTTTTTGTTCATAGATATTAGAAGAGCATCTAGCAGCCAAAGGTAAGGAGGTTTGTCCCTTGGTATTGCAATTCTGTTGATAGCGTTCTCCATAAATACTAGTTCTGGACTGATAAGGATTTGCACGATCAAGTCAATTTTGAGATTGACAGCTCTTGACGCTGGAAGACTGTATTTTGCCGCTGCAAGACTTTAAGATTTTTGTTTCGCGTTGGTTATATTCAACTTCCATAAATTGAGTCTCTTCGGACCGAGAGAAGATCTTCCAACTTCGGTGAAGTCTTGAATAACGCACAAGTTGGACTTTGTCTGACTAATGAGTAAGATTTCTTCTGACTCATCCAAAGGTTAAAGGTTCTGGAATTGAGGCACCAAGTACAAAAGAGGTTATTAAAGTGAACGCTCCACGTTTTAAGCCCCTTCCCATATTGAGTATTGAATAGCAAAAGGAAACATGTAGCCTTTTTGTGTGTGAATTTGTTCCCTCAAAGGTACCTCGAACGCTGGCTCTTATTTTTCTATGGTAAAGTCCATCTTACGCAATGTAATTTTGTCACTAGATCTTAGGATCTGACTGATGCGAATTTCTAACTCAGACAATCCCGACGTCTTATTCTTCATTGTGTAGGATTAAAGTCTGTATCAAATTAGATTTAATTTTGCGTTTAATTGCGTGGCACTCCAGTCTATTATGTTTAATTTCAAAGAATTTGGCATCAATCTGTAGCCAAGAAAATTTGCTATCCTTACACTATTTTGAAGGTTGAAAAAACCCTCAAATTTTGAATTTTGTTATTTGAATTTTGAGTTTTGTCAAAGTCTTCCAAGCTGGAGTTGTGAAATTACTTCTAAGTCCACAGAAACATTGACCAGTGCTATGCCGATATTCATATAATTCACCGTTACATTTACGCTGCCTGCAAATGACATGCAAGAAAATGGGGCAGTTCACCCTTCCTGAAGGCCTCTGAAATTGCTAATTTTCTTACTAAACCAGGGGGATGCTTTCTGTCTTTTGTAGCTTGAAAATTGTGCTGGAAAATCAAAGTGATGAAAAGCTCGATTAAAATTGCTTTGCTGAGCTTATGACTGTGTCAGCAAGAACTCGCCTAATTGCTTCCACAAATTTTTTGAATCAGTGACAAGTTTTTATCAGTCTGGTTACGCCAAGCCACAAAAATGTCATTTTCTTAACTCGAAGAAGTGTGGTAACAGGTCTGCAATATGGTATCAGGTCTGTGAGTTTCTTTTGTGCCAAATCTTGGAGCTATATTCCAGCTTATGTAAAAAGATGGTCATCTGCTTTCAGCTTTCGTGAAAGCTTAAAAGCTTTTTATTGATGAAGAACTATCAAAGTTGATTCTAAATTGATAACTGTTGTTCTGGTAACTCGATATTTGATTAGATAAGATTCAAAACCATCTTTAAAAAGGGTTGCTCTCTCCTCGATTAGTTTAACTATTGAAAGAGCTCCTCCTGAAGAAATTCCCCCACATGCAACATCCTATTTAGTTGCTATTTATTGTATGATATTTTAAGTGTGTGAATGTAATTCGTAGTCATTGTATGTAATTAGGGTTGAGCTAGATATTGTACGTAGAGGAATTTTAAAGCGTATGGACTGAACCGAACTGAACTAGATATATCCCCCCCCCCCCCCGGCTCACAAAAACTGGATACGTTTTGGAGGCCATCATGAAGGGTAAATTCCCCGATCTTTTGTATTTTATTTGCAGGCAGCGTAACAGCAAGCTGTGCCAATATCGTCACACCAATGATCGACGCTTCTATGATATGAGTTTCGTAACTTCAGTGTGGAAGATGTTAACAAAAGTTTAACATGGGAAAAATCCAATTTACGAGCTTTTAGCTTTTAAAACAATAGACCTTTTAGCTTTTCCGAAAAGAATCAGAATCGAACGATATTTTGCCTCATTTTGTAGAATGCTCGAAATGTGCACTATAAGGATAAAAGCTCTAACGCCACTCGATCGAACCTCGTGTTTAAAATTGTATGAAGCACCGCTCGATCCAGGCTCTTTTGTAGAATAGCTAAAAGGTCTATTGCAGAATGGCGTGTTTTTCCAGCGATCGATTCATGGCAAATTTGTTGAAGTTAAACATAGGAGATCGGAATGATGTGTAATTTAGCGCAAAGTGACAACTAATTTGAACAGAACATTCTCCTGCAGTCCTTAAGCATGCTCATGTTGCATTTTGTAGATGCATCAAGCACAACTGCAAGCCAGAAAGATGAAAGTATAAGTGAAAGCCATTCTTCTTCAACACAGGCGTCTGTTTTGGTCACAGCACCAACGCTTTCAAGGCTGCTTGAGCCATCTTATGATCAACCCTCTTCCCGTGGGCAAGTTCACAGGAGGGTATGTAGATACATACTGAAACACTTAAATGATATATTTCTTGCACTTGGTAACGGAACATCATTTAACTACTGCGTGCTTCATTATCATTCTTCTGAAGTAGATTGCTCGCCAATGTCAAACTCTAGGGGCGTATCACTTGCTAAGAATTGCGTACGCTTGCGGCAAACATTACTTTGTTTTCGAAAAAAATTCCCGAATAATTATTTAAAATCACTTAGCTTTAAGATATATCTCATGTGCTATTTCAGCGAAGTGATACACCGTTCGAGCAGGCTTCGCTTCTTAAAAGCCTTGCCAATATCATTACTGGTGACTTCACCAGTTATCATTACCAGTTCACCAGTCATCATTACTGGTGATTTCAACTGTAGGTCAACTCAGTGGTGGGAAAATGATATAGAAAATAATGAAGGTAAACTATTTGAGCCACTAACTTCTGACAATGGTCTTCATCAGTTGATATCTGAGCCAACCCATTTGATGGGCGATTCAAAATCCTGTATCGATCTGATATTTACTGACCAGCCCAATCCCTTTATTGAGTCTGGTGTTCATCCGTCACTTCATGAGCAATGCCACCATCAGATTGTTTACGGAAAATTGTCTGTTTCAAACATAACACTACCTCCGTACACCCGTAAGATTTGGTACTACGATAAGGCAGACTTTGTAGCTATTAGAAAGAGCATTGAAATGTTTTCTTGGAACGAACATCTTGACAACTTGAAATGCCCTAATGAGCAGGTAAAACTTCTCAACGAAGTCCTTTTGAATATTTTCTCTAATTTCATTCCCAACAAAGTTAAAACAATTAGGCCTCGCCAAGCACCGTGGATAACGCAAGCCGTCAAAAATTTTCTAAGAAAAAAAAATCGTGCATATAAAAGCTTCGTGAGGAATGGTTGGCCTGACGACAAGCTTGAAGGTATCCAAAAGATGATAACTGAAGGTGCAAGAATGATTGATGAAGCCAAATGCAATTACTTCCGTAAGGCAGGAAAAACTCTGGCTGATCCTGGTACCAATGGCAAAACCTACTGGACCCTAATCAACACCGTTCTAAACAAAGTAAAGATCCCTATGATACCACCTCTTCTAGAAAACGGGGTGTTTGTAACCGATTTTACCGAAAAGGCACAAATATTTAATGACTATTTCATACTTCAGTGCACGACCATTGACACAGGTAGTGAAATCCCTCGAGATACTCCAGAAACCACGACTCTGATAAGTGATTTTGTTATCTCCGATGAGAAGATTCTCAATATCATAAGATCACTTTATCCTAACAAAGCACATGGCTGGGATGAAATATCTGTGAGAATGATAAAGTTGAGCGATAGTGCATTGGTTCTTCCACTTAAAAAAATTTTCGCAAATTGCTTGAGGTGTGGTGTATTTCCTTCTATATGGAAATGTGCAAATGTAGTGCCGGTTCATAAGAAAAATGAGAAAAATGTGAAGGGGAATTACCGTCCTATTTCTCTCTTGCCAATTTTTGGAAAAATACTTGAAAAACTCATATATGACTCTCTATACTCGCATCTTGTGTCACATCAAATACTTGACCCAAATCAATCAGGTTTTCGCCCAGGTGACTCGACAGTTAACCAGTTACTCTCAATAACACATACAATATTTAAAGCGTTTGACTGTAATCCTCCTCTAGATGTTCGTTCTGTGTATCTTGATATTTCTAAGGCATTTGATAGGGTTTGGCACGATGGTCTAATCTATAAATTGAAACGGTGTGGTGTTTCAGGACAACTTCTTTTTCTGATCCAAAATTTCCTCTAGAATCGAAAGCAGAGAACCGTACTCAATGGACAGAGTTCTAATTGGGGAGACATTTCAGCAGGTGTGCCCCAGGGCTCTATTCTAGGACCTTTGCTTTTCCTCGTGTATATAAATGATCTAGCCACAGGCCTGAAGTGCAATGTTAAGCTATTTGCAGATGATACATCATTGTTCACAGTGGTAGGAGATTCTAATACAGCCGCCAATGATTTGAACCATGACTTGGACTTGATAAGTCAGTGGGCTCATACTTGGAGAATATCATTTAATCCTGATCCGCTTAAACAAGCTGTTGAATTAACTTTTTCAAGGAAAAAAAATGAAATTGATCATCCAGTGATCCTTTTTAACGACGTGCCTGTGAAGAAAGTTGACGAACATAAACATTTAGGAATTCTTCTGGACTCAACGCTATCCTTTTCAGCCCATATAAAATCAGCTATCTCTAAAACAAGGAAGGGCATCGGCTTGCTGAAATGTCTCTCCAAATATCTGCCCAGGCATTCCCTAAACGAATTATATAAGCTCTATGTTCGACCCCACCTTGACTATGGTGATGTTATTTACCATATTCCAGCCAAAGTATGTGAATTCAGCCAAAATATAATCTTACCTAATGTAATGGAAAAGCTAGAGTCTGTTCAGTATTCTGCTGCTTTGGCTGTAACTGGATCATGGAGGGGAACTTCTCGCGAAAAACTTTACGCAGAGCTTGGCTGGGAATCATTAAGTTCCCGAAGATGGAGTAGACGCCTTACGTTGTTCTACAAGTTTGTAAATAATTTTAGCCCTGATTATACAGTATTTCCAATTCCCCCTTTTCATCAATCGCAGTACTGTCTTCGCAATCAGGATGTCATTGGCCGACTGAGGACAAGAACAGAAAAATTCAAGTCCAGTTTTTATCCATACTGTTTATCTGAATGGAACAAGCTTGAGCCTGAATTGAGACTTGCACCCTCAGTTACCGTTTTCAAGAAAAAGCTCCTATCAAAAATCCGCCCCCCTGCAAAATCTGTTTTTGGAATTTACGATCCAATGGGTTTGTCCCTTCTTACTCAACTTAGGGTTGGTCTCAGTAAGCTAAATTTTCACAAATTCAAGCATAATTTCAGGGATACCATAAACCCAATGTGCCCAACAAATGATGGTGTTGAGGATACAGAACAATTTTTGTTGCTCTGCCCGTCTTTTGATGATCAACGAAGAGATCTTCTCGCTGGAATTGAAGAATTATTACGACCTTTTGTGCAAATCGCTAATCTTTCAAATGATGCTTTGACACAGCTCTTGCTATATGGCGATAAAGACCTTTCTTATGAAATGAACAGTGACGTTTCATTCGTGAAACTGGTCGGTTTGATTGAGATCTTATTGAAGCTTCAGCTGTGTACAAAGCAACCACCAAGTTCCTTTGCGTAAATGTTCTTGTTACTTCCCTTGTAAATTCTGTTTCATATTAGATGTCAGATCCCTTAGTCAAAAAAAAAACCATGACGAGCTTCCGCTCGCGACTTTTCCATATTTTCTCATCCGAACCCTGATCCAACATTTAATATGAGACAGAACCCTAGTAGTGTATCCTGTAGTCTTAGCTTAATGTTGTGTGTCTCTATGTTTTTGGCCTTGGGGTAATCGTTGTTTTTTTCCGCTCCCCTTGGTATCGTCTCTGTGGTGTCGTATAGTAGTTTTGGATAGGTATAGTAGAACGTATAAATTGTTTGTAAATTATTTTATATGAATATAAAAAAAAGCCTTGCCAATAGCTATAAGGAGGAACAGACATTTTCAACAAGCTAAACTTTTTAACTAATTCGTTCTTGTTTACCAATTATGCGTTAACCAATTCCACACTACTTCGTTACCCGACAAGTGGTTTGTATCTTGTGTCTATTGTTCATTTTGGTATAACAGATACATCCACAGGAAGGGCGATTCACTAAACATTTCCGATCTTCTTCTGTTCTTCATAGATGTCGTCGACGTCAAATGATGGACAACAAGAAGCAGATGGAAAAGTATTTCTTCAACATTCCCCAGTTAAGCATGGTGAGTATTACCTTTTTACTCTAAACAATGATTAGTCAGTGAAAAATGCCAGACATAGTTTTTGGAAACATTTTGTGTCTCTACCAGGTGAGTAAGGAAAGGTGCCTCCCCCTGGCTGAATTGCTACTACTCCCTAGATATCAAAATGACCATATTTTCTGATATATGGTGGAATAGCCAACATGTTAAATTATTTTAGAATATTTCGAGGCTGAAACCAGTCACTCTGTTCATCTTTTACAAGCAGTTTTCTCAAAAAGGAGCCTTCAAGAATGTCATAAAACAGCGAACAAATTTCCCTCATATTTATGCCTTACATACAGTGATGACTTGAACAAGATTTTGCACTTTCTATCCCCTTGGGAAGATGAGAAACTCTTCCCCCTAGCATAAGAAAGTTATCAAGGGGATTCCATCCTCCCAACAGGCAAATGATATGCTAACACATGGTCAAGAAAGAAAACCGGTGAAATTTTGCTGGTCATTTTCACTCGCTTTGGCTGGTTTTTTAAATAGAGTTTCTTTCACAAAATCCCCCATATCCACAAGAAAGAATGATCAACTAAAGCCGAATACATTAATGAATCAAATTAATTATATTGGCTGTGGAAGAAGACAGTTTTCAGTATCATTTCAGTACTATGGTATTCATGGAGCAGTAATTCTTCAGGCCCATTTTTCCTCACCCGACCGAAGAACATAGAAGTACATGTAGATTCAGGATACCATAAGGGCATAAATCCGGAAATTGTGCCATACAGAACTGGACTTATTTATCATCATCAAGTTGCCCATGCAGCAACTGTTGAACTTTTATGCCAAATTTGACATTTATTAAATCAATAACTACTTTTTTTTAACTTTTTGCTTCTTGGAAATATTTTGCATGAACAATTCCAGGGAAAGAATTAAAAGTTGAACGGTCTTTACTACTCACCATGCCTACAGTAGGTGCTTGACGGGGAAATGTATGTTGTCTGGTGATGAGATGAGAATGGGAAATACTTCAAGGGCGTGAAACTCAATATCGACAACTTAGACATGCCAGATGTCTTCAGTTCCATTCATTCAGTGACCTACCTCTAGGGCTCGTTTGTTAAGTTTCCGGACGGTTTTTATTGCTGACATAGGTGTACTGGACTTCCCTAACAGTTCCTAGGGACCTGAAAGGAAAGGATGGGTTCCAGGAGAGGGAACGAAAGGAGTTCACAGGATTTGCGGTCGAGAAAAAGAATTAATTCCATGACGAAAAATGGTCCCTACTGCATCACTAAGTATTCGTCAAAATCATGATTTCAGGTAACGTATTTTCTTTTTGAAGGTTTATCCTCTTCTTCATCGCAACTGACATCAAACCAGCTTCAGACTATCAAGTTGTCACCATCATCTCAAACAAAGGTATATATTTTTTTAAACAAATTTTATCATGAACATTGTTCTGCATGTTTATTTTGCAAGTAATTGTATGCACTGCCCTGACCGGTGTCGTATGTATATCAGCATGGCAACCATTTCTTCATGGTTTTGCACTGACGGCTCTGCAAGGGGATTAGTTCACTGCACTGCATATAACCCATGAATTCGACTGCAAATCCCTTACTACACCAGTAAACAGAGAGTTTGCGTTGTTCAGTATGCTTTCTTGAAGCGTGATAACAATGACCTATATTCTGGCAATCACTTTCAAATTAGAAAGCAACATTGCTGTGCTTAGTGTATATTGTTTGGATTAATAAAAACAATATATGGTTCAGTTAAGCATACCACAATTATGCGAAGACTAAACTAGTTTCAACGTTCAAGGGCTTAGCTTTACAGCAGCTTTATAGATAAAAGGAGAAGCGAGCGTAGAGCAATAGATCCGAAGGGTAATTTTGGATGATAGATTACTTTTCAGATTAGGTGCACGTCATAAAAGTACGCCATTTCTGTCACATTCTTCCTTTCTTTGCTTGACTTTGACTTGAGTCAATGAAAATGCACGCGGTTAAAAACATTTTGATTATCACAGCAATAATGTTCAAATGCGTTGTATGTCTGATATCCGACTGGCTCCTTCATATTTAGAAACTCGACCAGCTTGAATAGAGCATTCTATGTCGAGGTTATGGGAGAATTTCTGGATTAAGTACCCTTCGAAAAACCTGCAAAATAAGTGCAAATGACAATCAACTTTTGCCTTCTTTATATCTTAGTATGGCAGTAACGTCGTATTATCTTCTTCGCTGTATTGCTACTACTATTAGTTCTCCCTCGGTATTGCAACTTACGTTGTGATCACAACTAGGCTTTTGATGGCAATGGATTCCCTTCTTTACTCCTGAAAATTCAAATCAATGTAATACAAAATGAGTGCTAGCTTTTAATGATTAGAATGTTGTAAAGATTTTGCCAGTCTTCTACAGCTAATTCTTTTTATATATCATTTAGACGACCGATTCCTCGCCAAGTGACAAGACATCGAAGAAGAGTACACCAGATTCTTCTCGCACTACCCCTGTTGAGCCACTTCGTATTAAAGTTGAAGATGAAGATTACTTTCCAGACAATGAGGGGGTTGCTACGCCGGATTCTTCACAACCGTCCCCGCGTGCAAGATCTAGGAAATCAAAAGGTACTTCTAGGGATGTCTTCACTTTCGGTATTCTGCCAGTTCAATACACCTTTTCAACTAAGCAGCCTCGTTTTCGAATTTTTCAAAATTTCTTTAGCTTGTATCATATGAAATTCCTGACCCTAGATTTACAATCAGCACCTTGATTTTAGTTTAACTACAAATTTTCATAATCTTAGTGTTCGCGATTTTAATTTTATGAGGATAAATAATTGAACATTTATAATGGATTTGACCGTGAATGATGAAAGTGCCTAACGTCTGGCAATCCCACCTTCTTGTGGGACTTCTTCAAACGTAAACCCGTAAAGTATAATCTCAGAGTAAAGGATCTCGTCCAACTTCCAGATACGAGGACTTTGAGATACGGGAATGATTCATTGGCATTTAGAGGAAGCATACTTTGGAACACACTCCCTGACAAAATAAAATCTACAAATAGCGTCAGTCATTTTAAAAATAATACCGAAGACTGGACGGGATCCAAATGTAATTGTTTGATATGTAGATGAAAGAAATTGTAAATAGGTACGACCAGTTGGCATTTATTACTTTGTTTAACTATTCCTTTTTTAGCCAACTATAAATAAATGTATTATTATTATTATTATTATTATTATTATTATTATTATTATTATTATTATTATTATTATTATTATTATTATTATTATTATTATTATTATTATTATTATTATGACTGAGGGTGTAAAGTTACACCCCGAACCATTTTCATAGTCAATTCCCATATAAATTCTCAAATTCATTATCGCCATCAAATCGAAATCTTAGACTTTAGGAATATGAAAATTTGCAATTGGACTAAACTTGGGGTGCTGAATCCAAATCCGTGGTCAGAAATTTCGTATTAAGAAATTTTCAAAAATTTTCAAAACAAGGCCGTTAGTTGAAAAGGTGTATTCACTGTAACATGGGCGGTCTTGTGAGATTAGTGAAACGCTGTCTTATATATCTTTTACAGTCATTTCCGTTTGCTTTATTTTTGCTCAAACTGCATGCATATTGCCTGACGAAAGCATTCTTAGAATCTCATTCACAGTTACTAACTCCTTGCAGCAGCGATGATTATTGATGACATGTTTGGAAAGATTCCGTACTGCTGGTTATCATTCTCAGTAATTTGCGAAACAACATCAAAGCCATTTTGAAGATATGCAGTCGCTTGCATTTTGCTTCGAAGTTATAAAAAGATTGGGGGGGGGGGGTTGTATGATAAATGCTGTTAAGAGAAATGTAGGTTAAGAGACAGATTTTCGAAGACTTTCTTGTCTCAAGATCTTACAACGTTATTGTGCCCCAACTTTTGCTTGGAAGAAGTTTTTTTATGACGATTAGAATGAAATTCTAATCGGAGTTAAAGCAACGAACATGCTGTTTATTGTTTATTACAGATTTACAAATCTGGCAATTTGAAGTACCATTGTTTTTGACTCTCTAGAGGTGTAATGTTTGTCATCAGCTGCGTGTTCATTGATAGTCGTGCATGCGGCATGGTTTCTTCCATGCAGTATAAAACAGAGTTTGATTTGAGAATTTAGTAAATTTTGCACACTCGTGCTGAGTGGTTGCAAATCAAAATGCTAAAAGTCTCGACAGCGAGTCGAGCAATTTTGGTTGAAATGGCCTTCGGGCTTTGCTTTGTGGGTTGAAATGGCCTTCGGGCTTTGCTTGTGTTTGTGTGTTACGTGTTTGTGGCCTTCGAGCCATGTTTTTCCTTTTCAGCTACGTTCGAGCTGGCCATTTTGTTGGCCAGTTGTAATGCACTTCTACATTGGTTTAGCACGAGGCGTGGAGCCTCAGATTTGGTGAGAAATTTCTTTTTCATTTATATCATTTGTACTGTCGCCTCTGGTTATAGCAATGCAAGTATTTGGAGGTATCATTTTAGCTATCGCTTACAGGGGTTGCATTTTCTCATCTTATTTACGCTTGGACCCTATTTGGCTTCGGGTCTTGCGCTGTTTTTCTTTTTTTTTCTCTCCTCTTGGTTTGGGGTTGGGGGAACACTTTGCTTCGTTTCATTTTATTTCCTCGCTTCGTGTTCTGTGGCGGGAAAAATGCAGGTTTTCCTTCCAACCCCACCTTCGGGAGGGTTATTTGCTTTTTCGGGAGATGGGCTGGTTCCCTCAAAGCCCAAATTGCCCTAATGATGAGAAAATGCAACCTTATGTTTGTCTGATGCTTATGAGGAAAGATTTACGAAAAGGTTGAAAATATCTGAAGGGCAGCAAAGCCCCAGCAGCCTTGGATCTATTTATGGGAGTGTAGCTTTAAATGACGATTAGAATGAAATTCTAATCGGAGTTAAAGCAACGAACATGCTGTTTATTGTTTATTACAGATTTACAAATCTGGCAATTTGAAGTACCATTGTTTTTGACTCTCTAGAGGTGTAATGTTTGTCATCAGCTGCGTGTTCATTGATAGTCGTGCATGCGGCATGGTTTCTTCCATGCAGTATAAAACAGAGTTTGATTTGAGAATTTAGTAAATTTTGCACACTCGTGTTGAGTGGTTGCAAATCAAAATCTCCCACCCACCCGCCTCTTTCACATTTTCATGTTGGATCTCCTTTCTTTTGCAGATGCATCTGGAAAGTTTTGTCCAACATGGACGAGGGGACTAGTTTTGCGGGAAAAATGCAGGTTTTCCTTCCAACCCCACCTTCGGGAGGGTTATTTGCTTTTTCGGGAGATGGGCTGGTTCCCTCAAAGCCCAAATTGCCCTAATGATGAGAAAATGCAACCTTATGTTTGTCTGATGCTTATGAGGAAAGATTTACGAAAAGGTTGAAAATATCTGAAGGGCAGCAAAGCCCCAGCAGCCTTGGATCTATTTATGGGAGTGTAGCTTTAACGTACTCTTAGCAATGCTTCCCCAAGGTACAGAACCGATTGTCCTCGTGTTTGAAAATTTGTTCATTAGTAACGAATAGTTCTAAATACATCATAGAATATACAACGCATCTGTAATAAACTTGAAGTAAATAAAACAATCGATGTACAGATGAACGATGTATCATTACAACCTGCTGCTGGAATGCATCTATACCAAACATGAAAGAAATATAAAAAGAGATACAGTACATCACAATTCAAAGAATAAACAAAGGTTTCAAGGGTAGTACCACCCAACAAGAAAACCCACACGACAAGAGGAAAACAACAGGAGAGACATTCCTCACACCTGATAGCATTGCAGAGACCTGCACCGCCCATTGCACCGCCACCATCCTAAACTACCCCACCAGACATGCAAGGCCACACTCCTAACCCATGCTCACAATTTGTTTAGATAGATTTGTTTAAGGAGAAACTCTCTAATAGGCTAACTACCGTAAATCTCTATTTCCCCTATCTCTATTAAGCCCTCTCTGTAATAGCCTCTCCCCCTGAGCCGAAATTTTGAATAAGCCCCTTTCGCAATTTGGAGAATGGGACTGAGGGGAGTGCGGCCGATTCTGACCACAGTTAGCGGGGAAAAATTGATAAAAACAACAAGTATATACCTCTCTTTTTACTTTAGTGTTTGCCAAATTTGCCAACTTTGTCTAGATATGGCCAACGACAACGATGTTTAACATCGTTGTTGTTGGCCTTATCTTGACAAAGTTGGCAAATTTGGCAAACACTAAAGTAAAAAGAGAGGTACTTGTTGTCTTTATCAATTTTTCCCCGTTACCTGTGTTCTGACAGCCTTGGCAACAGTGGGAAATTAGGGGAATCCCCTCCTTGCCGCTCGATTGCATCTCGCTGCAAACCTGAGCTGTTTTCGATTTCGATTTATTTGCACCTTCCAAGAGTCACACCGGTACTTGTATAGAATTGTAAGTGTTTTCTCTGGATTATTTAGTCGTCTTGCCATCCTTTCACCTTTTGGTGAGTGTATTTTAAGCCACCTTATTGCTAGTATTTGACCTCGGCTTGAAGCGGCTCATTTTAGGCCCAACCGATCAACAGGCCTAGCTTCAAACTTGAGTGAACACTTTGCAATGAAGTACCTCAAAATATACTCAAAAGCAGGTTAAAGGATGACCAAGTAGCCAAATAATCTAGAGAAAACGCTTACCAGACTAAACAAGTGTGGTGCAACTCTTGAAAAGCGCTAATAAATCGAAAATAACTTTAGTTTACAGTGAGATGCAACCGAGACACAGCCGTACGAATATCGCCACAGCGGAGGATATTCTCCCGATTTCCTACTTTTGCCAAGGCTGTCAAAATTGACCGCGCTCTCCTCAGTCCCTTTCTCCAAATTGCGAAAAGGTCTATTACCAACGATTTCCCATTCACATAGCTTAAAAAGCTTGCAAGTTGATTTTCATATGGTTAGGGGTGAGAACTGTGTTGAATTTATGGATTTGGCTTGTAAAATTGTATGCTTTATCGGAAGAATACGGGGTAAAAGAACTGAAAAGCTATCTTTGTCATTTGATTTTGTGAATAACTCCTCCTCTCTAATAAGCCCCCTCTCTTTTAAGCCTCCCTCTGGAGTGTCCGGAATTAGATAAGGCCCCATGTGGCTTAGTAGAGCTGTTACGATAATCGAGAATTGCGGTTGTGAATGTTTATTATTGTACTTGACAAAAGTAAAGCCCTCTACTCTTAAGTCTGGGAATAGTATTTGTAGGCGCATTGTTTGAGACAAATTTGAAGCGGATAGGTCCACATCTCACTGCTTACTTATACAGCAGATGTGACACAGTGGTTGCTTGAATAAGAACACAATTTACGTGGTCTAATTTACTAATTTTCAGTGTAGCTTGAAGAACTTTTTACTTTCTTCATCTAGGGAAGAGAGGCTCGAGAAGGAAACATCCACAGTTGATGTTGTTAAAGAACCTAGAATCGTTTGTAAGTAGATTTTCCCTTTAGCCTTAGTGTATAGACAAGAAGCCGTGTTGAAAGTTTCTTCATTGAAAACTGCTTATAAGGATTTGTTTAATGAAGAAAATACTAGCTAGAATTGTAAAGTTATACACCCATTTTTTAGCTCATGCAAAATTCCAGGTGCTCTTAAGTGGTTGTTCACTGTAGTTACCTATTCAAGGCATTGGATGATATGGAATGTCATGGGTTAAAGTGAATATGACGCGAAAATTTTTATTGTCTAATATTATGCATTAAACATCGCTGGTCATAATGGTGTACTTTATTTTCTAATTTAGGCGCTTATTTCTTCAGAAAATGGGGTTGAGCAGCCCCACTTTGCTTCGAAAAGTGGCGGCAATTCCGCGCGGTCAGACCGTTGAGTACCAGGCCTCTGTGACGTAAAGTGTTTGTGGAAATGACAACACCATGCAATGTTTCATACATGAAACCATTACGAAACCTTGATAAGCGGTCAGGTTTTGATTGTTTATTCACCCTTTTAACCGATTAAAACTAAGGAATTCCACTCCTGGTTTCTTGAATACTTCAACTGCTAAATTTACAATGTTTTCAAATATTTTTTCTCTCGTCAATGTGGTACAAAACGCTATTTGCAAGCTGGATATCACGAAGCCATGTCTCACAGCAACCTTTGCACATCTAACCAACTCAAGGGTTTGAAATAACAATAAATGATAGTCCATGTTGCAAAGATTTCAGACATATATGGCTTATAAACGGTTGAATATTGGAATTTCACAGGACGGAGTCCTACACTCTGGGGAAGGAAGCTTGACCAGTACGATATCCATGATTTTAGGCGGTTCTCAATTCTCCTAGCGTGATCAGACACCAAACTACTAGGTTTGTCCTTGATTTAGTCTGGTAGCGCTAAATAACAAAATCAACACTTACCAAAGCAAAGTATCTGTAGTATCAGCACATCTCTGGACCTCATGAAACTTTTAAAAATACGATTACAGCGAAATAAATCTATCCCAGTCGAGTGCCAACCAGACAGAATGGATATGGTCTAAACCCGTAGACCCTCTCCTTCGACTTTCGAAGCATAGCCAGTCAATGAAGATCAGTTGGCCTGAATTCTTTCCCTCCCTTCCTACGACCTGTCCACTTGAGAAACTTTACAGTAAATGTTTCTTCGAGCGACGCTGTCTGTTTGTACTCTGCAATGGTTTGAAACTTGAAATCATGAGGAAACGAAGCGAGCAGTTCTGATGAAAGGATGAACTCATTCCTATTGTGCTCTCATTGTGTTCTCTGAGTCATGCTGAAAGCAGAACCCAATATCTCCATGGATAAATATGATCCCACTTCTTTCATCAAAGAAAGCGTTAATTGAGTACCAATTTGTGGAATTCAGGTGTACAAAAGACATCAATTAATTGCCAAAATAGTGTGAGAACGCAAATTCGGTGGAATTTGAATTATACCAATGTGGAGGTTTTCTGTAGGGCAACTATGAAACCCTAAAACCCTTGTGACTACAACACTATCCTTTGATATGCAAGTATCTCCAGTCTGTCTTCTCAAACACTTTACGTCACAAGTCCAAAAACTCGACCCAGATCTCCGGACACTTTTTTGTGAAGAAATTCGATTTTCAAATGGCTGTATCTAAAAAACGGTTTAGTTTTCGAAAGTTTTATGTCGAAATTCGAAATCAGCACACTCAAATTGACGTTTTTCATCAATAAAAATTTTCGCGTCATATTCACTTTAATGCCTGGCCAGATTTAGTCGATCATTTCTTTACTTATTGAAAAAAGTTTCGTATCTGGTAGGTCAATGACCTTCTTCTGTTTGAAATTTGGAAAGATCCACCGTTTGAAATTTGAAAATAATAGGCCACGAAAAGTGTGCAGGGAGTTTGTAAATTTCAATGAGACTTTCGGCCACTGGGCTAAACTTTTCCAGTGCATTTAAACCGTAAATGCACTTTCTTATTCAACCGTTAATGTTCCACTCATGTCATATCTGTTTTTGGAAATTTGATCAAGAAAATCTTCGTTTTTACCCTGAACCAATCAAGGAATGGTTAGATTGGCTGCATTATTTTGGTTCACCTTCTAAATTGAACGTATTTTCTCTAAACGCAGCAAGATTCAGAAGATACGTGCTCCGTAGATGAGCTTGCCAGTGAACGAGATGAAACCGAAAGTGAGGTTGCTAGTGTATCAGATGCAAAAGACATTTCAGACGTGGAGCAGGAAGATGTAGAAGAAGGAGGCTATCACAAAATGGCAGAGGAAGCAAGAGAGCATGCATTGATGAGACGCTCAAGAGGGCGTACGTCGTCTTCCAATTTGTCTGGTATCGTCATGTCACCAAATAGTCCGACGCTAAGTGTAGGAAGGTAAGTCAATGAAAAACTGTGTCTTTCATTCGTGCAAATGGGTTTACTTCAACATGTAACAGATCCATTATGAAATAGTTTAAATACCCAAATATAAGAAATGCGACTTTTAAGAACCTCCAGGATCAAGTTTCAGAGCAAATCTTCTGAACTTTGTGAAAACGGCAATAAAACTGGAAAGACTGAACTTGACTGCCATTTGAATGGTTTTTACATAGTACATGCCCTGTAATTTGCACTGTTGTTGAATTTTAAGCTCCAGGTTTAAGAACCTTTGCAAGGTCGAATTTGAAAAGTGATAATTCCTACTTGCAGATTTTTACTACAAATTACAACCTTAGGCTTCTATATCCGGAAATTTTTTCCGTTTTCAAAACAGAGTCAAAGACTCACTCAAATGAAATTGCTCCAAAGTCCTGAATGAAAATGGACTGTCTCAGGTCCATTTGTTGATACAGAAAAGTCCTTTGGCCTTCCGGTAGGATCTTAGACTAAAGAACCTCCCTTTTCTTTTTCCCTCAGAAGGTTATCAAGAGTTCAAATAGCCTACGCGTTAGACCCATTATTCCAAAGGACAAAAGGGTCTACGAAGCAAAAAGGAGAAGCTTGCTACAAGGTTTCTGGATTTCTAGAAACTTAATTTATGCAGCATTTGTTCAGACGCCTTTTGCAAGTAATTTGAAAAGGGGATTGGAGTGATTAATTGGGCGGCCGTAGACCAATTCGTTCTTTGTTCTTTGTTCTTTGTTCTTTGTTTCGTAGACCAATTCTTCTTTTGGAAAACTGGGTCTTCGCGTAGGCTTGAGTACAAATGAGCGAAGTTGTATCCAGTCCAAGAGCAATTCGACTCTGATTCTTCCCCATTATATGCATTAAGATCACTTTTAACAGTTATTAATTGTGATTTTCATATTCTATGAAGAATAATTTCCAAGTTTCAGCATTCTAAATTGCATTACTTGAACTCACGAGAACGGGAATGGTTTTGTGAGAGTAATGTGTCAATACAGTCCCTTGAATAGTATGTTTTCATATTATTTCAGCAATGATGAAAACTCTCAAGCCCAAAAGAATTGGAGAAAGAGCATTATGCTTGTCTGGAAATCAATCGCAAGTCACAAGTAAGTTGCTATTTCTATCGGTTGATGAAGCATGTTTACTTCACCTAATAGAATAACGTAATAGAAACCATAGAATAACGTAATATTTCTATCCTTTAATGATCCCGGAAATCGCCAGTTTCATTTAATTTCATTTCATTTTAAATTCTTTATACAGGGTAAAGTCTACAATAACAATTGATTTACAAACTGCCCTGTTCAAAACCTAATTACAATAGTTACATGAGCAAATAGATAAATAAATAGACCCTAAACATACGTTGATGAAAAGAAAATTAAAATTTGAACGGAAACGGTTACATGCTGCCAAAGTGGTGTCATAATGGGGCCTGATTTTCATAATTTGTGCTTGAAAGCCAAAAATGTGCTTGCTTGTTTTGCCTCATTGCTAAGGTTGTTCCAAATACGTGCTCCCCTAAATTCAAAGCTTTTCTGTCCTGAGGACGTTTTGAACAGAAGAATACGAAGATCTGTATTAGAATTGCGCAGCATCCTACTTTGAGTATTAGACAGCCTATGAAATAGTCCTTTTAAGTAATCGGGACCCTCATTGTGGAGAGAACAATCTTATTTTAAGCGTGTTGCACGATATAGTCTTTGACATTAACATATAACAATAAAATAAATCAGAGACTGCCTCGTTCGCACCAACCTTCGATCCTCAGATTCCCCGGGCAAATTCCCTTTATAATCATCATCTCTGTCATACATGTAATCACATCAACTCAGCAACCACAATCGCCAACGGAAGCAGATCATTTACAATTAAATCCAAGTTTACCTGTTCATCTTCAAGCATCATCTACTGTATCTCCTGCAACAAATGTAACAGCTGGTATATCGGCGAAACCTCCCGACAGCTTAAGAGCAGATTTGGCTAACACATGAGGAATGTCAAACACAAAATTCACCTGAACGAGGAACATGAGAATGACCCTGACAGTAATATTTCAAAGCATGTCAATTTGCCAAACCATTCCACTGAAGATATGTCAATTCTTGGTCTCCTCTTCGCTCCTACAGACAGCACTAAACGCAAAACATTGGAAAAGCGCATCATTTTCAAACTTGCCACACTTCATCCTGCTGGACTTAACAAACAATTTAATTACTTACAATAGTTTTCTCATAGCATTACACTTCCTTTCTATACTAGCCCTTTTTTATTATTTTCATTTTATTTTGTAAGCTCATGCTTACTTACACTTTTTATCCCTGTTGCGTCACCACTATTCTTTTGCATTCTAATTCTATCTGTCGAATCTACTCTTCGTTTACTACTCTCGTTCTACTAATCTTACTCTACTTGATAACGGGCTCAGCTCGAAACGTCGTGTTGAAAACAACTCTGCTCAAGGTACGATTTATTTTATTGTTATATGTTAATGTCATTGTGGAGAGCCTTGTAAACGACCTTTGCAGTTTCTGACTCAATTAGCTCCTTAATAGTAGGCCACCCAAGTTTTTGTATTAAAGTTTAGTTCAAAACAGGGGAAAGAATTCATTTACTTATAAGAAAACACACTTAAGTTTTCACAGCACTTGTAAAAAGGTGCAATGTTGATAAATCAGTAAGTAATTAGTTTAGCCTTAATATAATGCGTCATCTTCTGGAGAAACTAATCAACAATTTTTCCGTTTTGATTTTCAGCACCTTTGATCTTGTATTCTTTGGTAATAGACGATTACGCTAAAGATGGCGGCGAGGAACTATTTACCAAGATGCATTGCATTCTTTAATCGAATTCTTATAGAATCGTTAAGGATTCGTAATTAGAACGCAATGCATCTTGGTAAAAAGTTCCTTGCCGCCATCTTTAGCGTAATCATCTATAATGTGTTATACATAATGGTCAAAGGCGTGAAGATACGTACGGTATACTTAAAAGTCTGCATCAAATTCGATGGGATTAGATGTCAGACGAAAAATTACTCATGCAGATCAAAACATTTGTTTTATTTGTGGAAATTTCACTTAACACCTAATTTGACTACAAGTTTAGTGCAGGGTATTGCCTGAATAGCCGAAATAGTCAGGAATGCTCTCCTCCTTCAGCAAGCTTTATAGCTTACAGGTAGATTGATTTAAGGACTGGCAGATCTTTAAGAATGCTATAACCAAACGTCAGTATTAGCAAATTTATTCTTTTTCTTTACTATATTTTCATTCAATTGAGAGATTGCTGGAGCAAGCTACTTACTTCACAGCACTACTGAGATGATACCATGGAGAGCCAATGACAATGACTACACAACTGACTATTCATCCTGACAGCTGTTATATTTTCGTAGGTATGCAAATGTATTTATGCATCCAGTAACTGATGATGAAGCTCCTGGCTATCATAATATCATAAAAAGGTAATGCCTATGTTTAATTTCTCTTACATTATGATGTAAGTAGTAGTTTGCATTCCCGCTACATAGATCAAAGTTTCAGCTATCTTTTTCCTGCGTTTTTGAAGCTACTTATTCTCAGACTCCTCAATTTTTGTCGCATTTTGTATAAATTAAAATGCAGTATTTGTTTCAGTGATCAATTCTGGGTTGCAAGAGGCATACATTAAAAGTAAAAAATTTCGGACATTCCATGCGTCCGAAAATTTTAATTTCCGACAGATTTTGTGGTCCAAAATATTCATTGCCCGAAGTTTTGTGCACTATTTGAAAGGAATTTTCTTGATTACGAAACGCCTTGCATTGAAAAGGAATGTTGTAAGAATGTTGATTAGTGAAAATATTATAGTCTCTTAAAGACAGTCCATCCTTTTGTAGACTCATGAAGAGTCCAGGAACATTTGAGACATTGCAAAACTTGATAAGGAGCCTAATTCCAGAAAGTATATTCCTTGGAAATTTCCATTTGGGTCTATTCGCGAAAGCTAGTTCCAACCATAAACGTTGTTTCCAAGTCGCGCAAGTTTCTTCCCTTACAGTAGATTTTAGTGGTACGAAATTTCTGCTAAAACATCCGAAATTCCGTGAACAAATTTCCCGAAAATTTTTCCCGAGCATATTTTGCCCGAAATTTATTCGTCCAAGGTATTGCGTTTAATGTACCTGCAATCGAGCGACGTTGCAATTATGTATTCTTTGGAAAACCCAGGATTTGTTCCTGGTAAGCTTGATCACAATAAACGAAAGTTACAAATTTACCTGCTGTTTCATCTTGTACAATACGAATTTACACGTAGGTAGCTTCCCTCACTGTTATTTTCTGTAGGCTCCTAAACTTTCAAAGCTCGACTTAAAGTTATCTGTGCTAAAAACAGTTATACCGTAACATTCAAAGCGGAAGAAGCGTGAAATTTGAAAACTATTTGAAAATTGATTTTGTAATTCCATGATTATTCGAATCTTGCTCGTGTTATATGTTTTCGCTTCATCTGAATATTGATTCCGTTTGGCGGATCATAGTGGCTTACAATAGGAGTTCTTTCCCCTGCAAACCACTGTGAATAATGAATGTGAATATCCAAGGATTTCTTCATGCAAAGAAAACTGAATCTCATTAAGGTTGGATCCTTTGAAATTCAATTAATTATAATTTTTTGTTACAGACCAATGGATCTATCTACTATCAAGAAGAATATCGAGACAGGGGTATGTGCATTTGTAATCTAGCAGGATGAGAATACAAATTTTGCAACTTTGGTAAACATTTTCACTATCCACCAGCACATTCTCAGTGCAAATGGTTGACCGTGGACGGTATTAAGCTTCAGATATGGTTCAAGATCGTGCAATACTGACTGTGCCAAAAAGTTTTGACAGACTACTTTTACAGGCAGTCATAACTCGTAGGCTGGGCCAGTTTTGCCTATTAGTGATTTAATTTTCGCTTGAAACTGGCTTAAATCATAAAGTAAGCAATAGTCATTGTTTTCTTGTCTTGAAGAGATAATTTAATCCATGGAGCAAGACTACCTGCTACGTGAATCCAGTAAAGTTCCACTTTAAAAGAGAACTCTTCAAGAAACTTAGACCCGAAAGTTTTGCAAGAAAAATGGAGCAACTATGACCCTGATTTTACAAAACATTTGCTCTACAAAAGTGTGGCAAAAGGCCGAATTTTACTTTTGCATGTCAGGGGCACGTTGTAAGATAGTTTACCTTAAAGAGGCGCACGTGGGGCCATCTGCTGTATAAGGCATACCATAAGTGAAGTGTCCTTATACTGTACGTAACTTGTCTTCAGAAAGTTGCAAGAAGACGAGATAGTCATAGTTGGTATTAGTCATTGGTATGTCCCACTAATGGTTTTGAATGAACATATGTTGAAATCTTGAAAAGTGTGAAGGTGACACCGAGTAGAATGATAGGAAATCTCCAATTTCAAATAAGAAGGACGTGCACTTATCATTTTACTGGAAGTTGGATATTGATGATCTCTATGCGTTTTCTGCTAAGATAGCCCATCAAGGAGCATCCATGGCGAGATGATTAGATGGTAGAGCATATAACATAATCTCTCATCCTATTCTTAAGTCCAGTTTTGGTTTTGAATTATTCTTTTTCCGCTTTTTAGGCTTGAGACTAGAATATTGTTTTTAGAGGCAATTTGTGGGGTATTTTGATCGTGAAATGTTCCTCAAGAAGCTAAGATCAAATTTGGTTCTACCAAGATACCATAAAGAGGTTGATGATATGTTGGTCCTACTTTGATGAGCTGCTTCCCTTGAAAAACAAGCGATTGACTTCTTTCGTATATATTCAACAGGGCATAAGGAGTACAAATGAATTCCAGCGTGATATAATGCTCATGTTTCAAAATGCGTTGATGTACAACAGAGAAGATCATGATGTGTAAGTTACCTTTGATTTTTACAGGTGTAATGTTCTTCCACTTGTGTAGCGGAAACCCGAGTAAAACACTTTAATTGATGGAGGTCGGTCATATCAAAATATATTACAAGGAGTAGGAGGGATCTCCATGTGCAAAAACTGACATTAGAGTACACCAAAAGAGTTTTTTGTACACTGGTCCAATCTCTTGGAATGATATCCCACAGTCCATTAAAGATACCGATTCCATCGTGCGATTAAAAAAAAAAACTAAAATCTCACCTTTTGAGCCAACAGAAATCAGCTCCGCACGAATCCATGGAAGATCAGGCAATATATTTTAATCAGTGAGAGTAACCTTAGGAAATTTACTCAACTCAGGGTTGGTCTCAGCAAGTTAAATTTTCACAAATTCCAACACAACTTTGGAGACACAATAAACCCAATGTGCCCAAGTAACGATGGAATCGAGGATACGGAGCACTTCTTGTTGCTCTGCCCCTCTTTTGGTGTTCAAAGGACTGATCTCCTCGCTGGAATATACTCTCTTGTACGACCATATGGATATGTAAATCTTGCAAATGATGTTCTGTTGCAAATCTTACTGTACGGCGATAAGAATTTTCCAAACAATCTCAATAGAAGCATCCTTGAGCTAACAATACGTTTTATACATAGTACTGGTCGCTTTGAATAAAGTACGTCGCCCCAATCCCCCTTGGTAAGCCAACAATTATTTAGTTAATTATCATATGTAGTGCCTGTCTCAAATTATATCTGAGGTGAGATCTGTGAAAATGCAAAATTACTCATAACGCAGCGAACATCTTGTCTGCTATTATTTCGCGGACATTTTTCACCTGATATCTAGTTTGAGACAGAGTGTAGTGTTCTCTGCTTCTTTTTCATGTCTTGTATTTTTTTTCCTTTTGTAATTCATATGTAAATCGTCTTATTTTTTTGTGATGCCACGGAGTAGTCATAGTATTTTGCACACAGTGGCATCGTCCTTGTAGTGTAGTCAAGTATTCTGTAAGTAGTGTAACTAGTAAATCCGTATTGTAAATTTTTATTGACATGTAAAAAAAATTTGTATTGTAATTAGTTTTTCTTGTTTGTATGCTATAACTGAATGGATATCGTGGATAAATAAGATTAAATGAAAAATGAAAAAAAATGGGGACCAACTTCGCCTTGAACAAATTGTGAACAGCAAATAGGAGATAACAGAAAAAAGAGAAGGAAATAAAAGTGAGAGGACATAACAAAGAACAGGAAGTAAGAAAGGATAGAAAGAAGAAACAGAGATCTGTGCAAATTGTCTCTCAAAACTACATACCTACTTAATTAGACCATCGGCAAGACGCGGCTATTACAAGACATAAAATATGCCCGCGATTTGGCCATATTTGCTTGAATGCTTTTAATGGAAACCCAAGTGACCTTGCTAGTATCCTGATTTGATTAATCCTTCGTTTGATTTGCTGTCTGAGGATAAAAAAAGCCGTGAGCATTAGCTTGCGACCGCAAAAAGAACAGAGATCAGGATGCTTCTTTTCATGTCGGCCAGGAAGCCTTGATGTGTATTGCTGCTATTGCCCCCTAAAGAAAAGTTGATGATATATTGCATTATACAATAAAGGAAGATAATTTTAGTCTACGATCACTCAAATTTATATTGGCATTTGATATGAATATTAAAGAAGCCAGTTATTTGAATCAGCCAACAAAAATCCAGTTACAAGTTTGCGACTCCCAGCATTTCCAAGCACACTTTGTTGAAGATCAAGTGTCAAGAGAACTGCACTGCAACAAACTGTAACATTTTGCTTTGGACTCATAGAAATCAACGTTATCACAACTTCATCATTTCTGACAGCTTTCGAGGAATACTAAAGATTATTACATTGGCCAATTGTTTAGTCACAAGATCTTGCTTGAAACATTTTGTTGGCATTTTACAGTAGTTAGATTTACTGCGATGAGCTTATAATGGACTTAAAGCTCATAATAGCTTATAGCTTAAAATGAGCTTATCATGAAGCTTGTAATGAACTTATTGAGGAAGTATGGTAGAAGAAAAACGTGAAATACAGTTGGCCAGGCCTTTTATATTATGCTTGATTTAGAACGCAGTCGAAATCTTCGGTAAATATAAAGTCACGCAAACAGGCAAACGACCAAAATTGAAATTTTTAGTAGTTGTCTTTTCGTGGCAGAGAAGGCGAAAAATTGAAATATGTCAAATAGTGTTTTATTCAGAAGCTATACAATAGGTACCCTACGAGTAGACCCCGTTTTCTAAAGAATAAAGGGTCTACGAAATAAGGAAATATGCTACGGCTGCCTAGTTAATTATGTTAATCCTCTTTTCAAATGCATGTATGACACGCGTCCAAACAAAGACTGCATAATTAAGTTCTAGAAATCTAGAACTGTGGTAGCAAGCTTTCGCTCATTAATAGACGTTTTCACGGAAAGAAAAGCATGCTGGGAAAAAGGGAAAATTTCAAGATTTCGACACCACGCAGCTTCGAATTTCGCCAGGTTTTATCGAGGCTTATTTTCGCAACAAAACTTCTCTCCTGAGCGAGCACAAAGACGTTAGATATCTTTTGTGCATATCGTTAAAATCCTTGAACTTCAGAGATTGCGAAATGGCAATATGTTTTTCAATCTGATTTTTAGAAATCTTTTTACATAGCCAAAAAGAAACACGAGGAAGTTTCCAAAATCGCAGAATTATGCTTAGGCCCTTGCGACCAAACGCCACATTTAGGCACATAATTCTGCTATCAAATGAGGAAATCAACTGAAATTCAAAATGAAAGCACTTCATTTATCCGTGTAGTCGGATACAAATTTGCAGGGTGCTACCTAAACGTATATGAATGTAGGGAGGTCAGACAGCTCAGATCACATGTCGTCCTTCCCAATGAAAACTTCCGAATAAAGTATCTTTACAGAAACTGGGTTCAATTTTCCTACAAAGCGAAAGAAACCCTTTTACTGCTGATTTTTTCATCCAAATATTGTCGATAAAAGCATTTTCCAACATTTCATTGATGTTTCTACTAACTGCCATTTTTGAAATATCGTCTCTTCAGAAACATATTTTAGCTCGTAAATCCAAGTCAGGTTTAGGCCTTTGAGTTTGACTGTTACTGGACTAAAGCTAAAGCGGTGAAAACCGAAAGCGCCCATTAAAAATATTCTGTTCCGTGAGATATTTTGGGCATTATCTCCTCATCTACTATTTAAGCTAAGCAAAAAGATTTAACATGATATCGAAGGTTAATGTTCTGAGAGTTGCATGTCCATGCCATTTTGGAAAGAGAGAGTTTAAATTCTTGAATTCATTTTGATGCACTTCTCGCTCGCTATTTGTGATTGTCTCGATCTGTTGTTTTAGTCTCTGCATTTCTTCTCTGTTTTAATGTAACAAACACAGCTGACATGATTTAATTCCAGCAACAAGTCGAGAATAAATGTAGAGAATGAAAGATCTACAAACCTTGTCCAACTTTCTTTCTTGTAGTAGTTTCTAAGCATATCCATGAGTTCTGGCACTCCCAACTCAAAGAAAATGTTCACGATCTCTCGGAGGAAAGCGAGACAAATCAGAAACGATGAAAGAAATGTTCTGCCCGTTTGATGAAACTAGTATCAACAGTGACAAAGGCAGCCATAAACTGCGTAAAATATTTTCCTGGCTTCTTGTTGCAACTTTGAATTCCACCTCGAACGAAAATCGATTTAGAAATAACGTGTAACAGAACTTAGGTCATGTGACAACCGCACTCGTATCTGCACTTTTAATCATTGACTGATTAATCTAAAGTGGTTTTAGCAAACTTCTTTTTAAATATCATTTTCTTGCACACGTTTTCTTTTTTATAAGAAACTGGTTTATAAGAAACTTGTGCTTGGATGGCGAAAAATTTAAGAAACTGTAGTACTCCCTTCAATTTGTGCTAAGAAATTTTTGTAAAATCAAAGACAATTGTGAGAAACTTGTTGTCAAGAAAGAAATATCTGGCAGTGATAGAAACCACTTCCATCCAAGAAATAAGACACAAATTAAGAAATTTTTAGTAGTAAAAAGCTGAAATTTTCATGTGAAATTAAAGACACTTTTATTCTTAGAAAAGAACAAACGTGTTTTGGAAACATATCAATGTAATAGACCAAGGTGTTGAAGACGTACAAGGTACACATAAGTTTTAGAGGTAGCTTAATGTTTCAACAGGGTGTTGTGGAAGGAGGGGGGTGGGGCAAAAAATCTCTAAAGCATATTGTAAGTGCAAGCCAATGAAACACAGAATACGATGCCGGTTGATAATAGAGGTGGAAACCAAACAAGATTGACCTAGCAAGAGCAATCCCTGTATCGACTCACAACTCAAAATGAAACTTATCATCAGGTTGATTGTCAATCATCATGTTGAATCGTCACCCCACAAGTTATTTTTTCTGCAAGAAACTGCTTGTAAGAAACTCAACCATCGGATCGTCAAAAGATAGAGAAAATCAAGTACTGGAAAAATTTCTAAGAAGCCACTTACTTTAGTGGGGAAAATCCTTCGCATATGTTTACTTTATTTTAACTTGTTTGTTGTATCGTATTAAGGAACTACTTACGTAATGTCTAAACATTGGGAAGGCTTCATAAAACCTTGTTTCGAAATATTTCAGGATAGGACAGGAAATAAATATGACGATTGTTATGGAACATTTAAAAGAAACTCCTTAAACTCTAATTACTCAAAATCTGATAATCTTTAGAAACTTTCAATATTGGCCGAAATTCCTAGTTTCTTGTAAAAAGAAAGTGTAGGTACTTTAATCAATGCTTTCCTTGAATGATTAAAAGTGCAGATACGAGTGCAGTTGTCACATGACCTAAGTTCTGTTACACGTTATTTCTAAATCGATTTTGATTCGAGGTGGAATTCAAAGTTGCAACAAGAAGCCAGGAAAATATTTTACGCAGTTTATGGCTGCCTTGGTCGCTGCTGATACTAGTTTCATCAAACGGGCAGAATATTTCTTTCATCGTTTCTGATTTGTCTCGCTTTCCTCCGAGAGATCGTAAACATTTTTTTGAGTTGGGAGTGCCAGATTTCATGGATATGCTTAGAAACTACTACAAGAAAGAAAGTTGGACGAGGTTTGTAGATCTTTCATTCTCTACATTTATTCTCGACTTGTTGCTGGAATTAAATCATGTCAGCTGTGTTTGTTACATTAAAACAGAGAAGAAATGCAGAGACTAAAACAACAGATCGAGACAATCACAAATAGCGAGCGAGAATTGCATCAAAATGAATTTAATTTCTTTCTTTTCCAAAGGTCATGGACATGCAACTCTCAGAACATTAGCCTTCGATATCATGTTAAATCTTTTTGCTTAGCTTAAATAGTAGATGAGGAGATAATGCCCAAAATATCTCACGGAACAGAATATTTTTAATGGGAGCTTTCGGTTTTCATCGCTTTAGCTTTAGTCAAGTAACAGTCAAACTCAAAGGCCTAAACCTGACTTGGATTTACGAGCTAAAATATGTTTCTGAAGAGACGATATTTCAAAAATGGCAGTTAGTAGAAACATCAATGAAATGTTGGAAAATGCTTTTATCGACAATATTTGGATGAAAAAATCAGCAGTAAAAGGGTTTCTTTCGCTTTGTAGGAAAATTGAACCCAGTTTCTGTAAAGATACTTTATTCGGAAGTTTTCATTGGGAAGGACGACGTGTGATCTGAGCTGTCTGACCTCCCTACATTCATATACGTTTAGGTAGCACCCTGCAAATTTGTATCCGACTACACGAATAAATGAAGTGCTTTCATTTTGAATTTCAGTTGATTTCCTCATTTGATAGCAGAATTATGTGCCTAAATGTGGCGTTTGGTCGCAAGGGCCTAAGCATAATTCTACGATTTTGGAAACTTCCTCGTGTTTCTTTTTGGCTATATAAAAAGATTTCTAAAAATCAGATTGAAAAACATATTGCCATTTCGTAATCTCTGAAGTTCAAGGATTTTAACGATATGCACAAAAGATATCTAACGTCTTTGTGCTCGCTCAGGAGAGAGGTTTTGTTGCGAAAATAAGCCTCGATAAAACCTGGCGAAATTCGAAGCTGCGTGGTGTCGAAATCTTGAAATTTTCCCTTTTTCCCAGCATGCTTTTCTTTCCGTGAAAAGGCCTATTCGTAGACCCTTTCTCCATTTGGATAATGGGTCTACACGTAGGCTATACAATAGGAAAATGCCTTTCATCCCCCCCCCCTCGTATTTGAAACAATTTTCTTGCGGTGCTGTTTTTAGGCATCTATTTTCAGAGACTGACACGGATGATATTCTCATAAATAGTTGATATGACTGTTTGTATCTTTTTCGTTAACAGTCATAGAATGGCAGAGGAAATGCGTGAGGAAGTTATTGAACAGATTCAGGTGAGAGTTTAATCATAATCTATGTTGCTAACTGTTTCCTTCCTGCTATAGAGAGATTTCATGCTGGCGTACCTAGGTGCATACATTCGAAAAGTATTGCTTTCGAAGTCTGCCTAAAGACCTGAATTACAACAGAACTTGACAAATTTTGCAACAAGTAAAATTTAAACCTATGTTGAACAACTTACCTTATTTCGTAGCAAATTATAAAATGATTGGTAGTAAGTTCAATTTATAACTATGAAGATGTGATGAACCTTCTTGACATACATGGCATTAATTTAACGTTTGCTTTCTGTTTTGTTCGATGTTGTTTAACTTACATATTCATACGTAAAGCCGGACCACCTTTTACATCAACGGGGCTTGTAACGATAGAGGAAATGCCGACTGAATTTAAGCAGTTTTGTCGCAGTCTTTCTTCAATGCTGTTTTTTAGAATAGTGTTATAGAGCTTTTCCATCCTTAGTCAATTCTGAGTTCGGATAGGCGCCATGCCCATGTAATTTTCTATTCTGATCTACTTAGGACAAAACAAACCATATTGCTGTTTTTGTTATTCTTAACTTTTTTATATCCTGTTCAGCTAGAATAACTGTTGCATTTTGCCTGATTAAAGAAATTTTTTGCACACACCCCATTTGTTGACTTGTTAAGATTTGGGAAGTTTTGTACGCATCTCATTTATTCCAGGCCTCAAAAGTAATTTCGCAAAATCACTGGCTACTGTTGATGTTTATCGTTTTAAGAAATCAGGAATTTCAGAGTTTCGTAATTCAAAACATTATATGATAGACATGTATAAAGATTTATGAATATTCGTGATATGTTAAGGCTGATTTCCAGTCAGTGGAATTTTCCGAGCGGGCGGAAATTCTTTTGTTTGCGAGAGAAAATGTTGCTCTGAAATTGAATGGATAGTTACGGCTGAGAAACTTTTTATTGTCTAAATTCCGCCCGCTCGGAAAATCCCGCTGACTGGAAATTGGGCTTTAGACACATTTATTTTTCATCTCAACAGTCATTCATTGCAACACAACTCCATTTAATGGTGCAGTCATCAGATAGAGATACAATGATGCTGAGGGGGCACAGATCAGATGGTAAGACCTAAATGCCATGCCACACAGACACATGTTTGGAAGCGGCTTTTATAAAGACCGACAAGATGTTATTTCATTTCTTTTCATTTTCATTCTAAATATTTTACCCTAGGTTACCCCGTCAGTCAAGAAAGATTGCTTTCAGGGAACTGTGCATATAATCCTAGACAAAATACGTTATATAATGTAAAACCCTATCCTAGCTAATTACAATAATGAATGAATGAATGATAAAGAAACAACAATATGAATTATTTTCAAGCGTCTTTGAATGCTTTGAAAGAGGATGCATGCTTTACTTCCGAATCTGAATGGCTCCAGACTCCAGCACCACGATATAGGAAAGCTCGCTGACAATTACACGTTTTCGCTAGTGGGACTTGGAGATCAGTTGCCGTGTTTCTCAAATATTTCCTACTGCATGCCGAGTAGGAAAAATAATATGTTTACCTAACCATGTACAGGGTACCATAAAAACTTGTTCTACATTCTTTAGACAGTTAAGAATAGCAACAGAATAAACCGGCTCAATGGTGATATAACCTTTTCGTAACACTTCAAAGTGACACTAGACCCTATGTTCTTGCGAATCTGCTGAAAATTCACTGAACTATGAGCTTTTGAAGACCAGTTTTTTGAAGTGCTGAAACCAGAAACCATCAATGGTTTAATGTGCTGCGAAGCTCTAAAATCAAGGTAAAACATTCGAATGATATAATACAACGTTTCGAGCATTACTTTTCATCAGGTGTGCTATAAAAACCAGGATATGTTTATGGATATTTTTCACCAGGTGTACTCTAACGACGTACTACACGCAAAACCAACTTTGTTATTCAGTTTGGTTTACTCTGAAATAACAGATGATGCAAATCGTTGCAAAACAAATGATAACCTCGCGTTACTTTGAACATGACGCTACTGAGACACTTCGTTACAGCTTCCGCAGAAAAGCTGAACTGTAAAAGATCATAACTATGACAAATTTCATTGGATTTGCAAATTTGTAGTAACAGAATTAATTTAAAGGCATTGGATTCGCAAGATTAAAAAGAATGTTTATTGGCTAAGGCTAAGGGGCTGGACAAGAACGAAAGTGTAGTTGCAGAAATATACTCGAATTGACTTTGCGCTTCATCCACGATACTGGTCGCTTTGATTAAAATCATTTGCAACGTCCGTACCAAGCAGCCACCAAGTCCTTTAAAGTAAATGTTCTTTTTCTTTGTAATTCTGTTTCACATTAGATGCCAGGCAGTCTTACCATCTTTCAACTTCACGGAACGACTTGTTCTCGTGACTACATGTTATTTATCTGAAGCCCTGACCAGATATCTAATGTCAAACAGAAACTAGCACATTATCCATTAGGTCTTAAATCGTAGTGTAGCTGTTTGTCAGTTTAATGTTGCGTGTTTTCTTATTGGTCATGGGGTAGTCATTATCTTTTCGCTCCCCATGGTATCGTCCCTGTAGTGTAGTATAGTAATTAGAAATTTTGTATGGTAGAAAGTAATATTGTTATTTGTAATATTTAATATCAATATAAAAAAAGTGTAGTTAAATTGCTCATATTGCCCCGTGCACGGGCTGCAGCCCAGTAGCTCTCATCTGTTGAATTTTTCAAGTTGACAAATCGTAGCAATTCGCTCCCACTCAGTTCAGTTTTTTTGACAGAAACAATTAGAACACTCACCCTTCCGAGGACAATTATATTGAATTCCTGATGTCTTCTTCCTCAGATGAGAAAGTCGAATCTCGAAGAACAAAGTCACATGGCAGAGCAACACTCAAGGTTTGATTAGTTGTAGGACTGTAGTTATAAAAAAAGTCCATAAAATTGTCCTGGAATCTTGATGTTTATCTAATGGAAGTGTCCTTTAAGTAACTAGTTAGCTGATCTAGCCAGATCACAACGGAATATCGATTTTGGGCATCTTCAAACAGATCTTAAGCTTGTCTTGAAAATCATTTGCATCCATTGTTTACACGGAATAAGAAGCTGTCCGGCACACATAACATCCACTTTAGATCCACTATTTCCTGCTCATGAACATTTAGTACTTCATTACATTTATTGGTTGGCCCAGTAAAGAGTTATTCCGTTTACAGATACTGTTGAAAATTAAAGTGTTTGCAGGAAATTGTAATTTCACCAAAAATCGCAGAACCAAGATTGCGACGATTAACAAGTTAAATTTCATTTTCAGTCCTTCCCAATCATAGTTGACAAAGTCCAAAAACCAGAAGCAGTGACGTTTCGAAGCAAACGCTGTGCTTCATCTTCAGAATACAGATTTTCAAAAAGCACGAGGCTGTATTTGCTACTACCACCAAGATCTGCAGTAGAGTCCGTTTCACCCAGTATATAGCCTCGTGCTTTTTAAAAATCTGTACTCTGAAGATGAAGCAAAGCGTTTGTTTCGAAACGTCTCTGCCCTCCGGACTTTGTCAACAATGATTGGGAAAGACTGAAAATGAAATTTAGAATGATAATCGTCACAATCTTGGTTCTTCAAATTTTACTGTTGAAAATGTACTCGTCATATGTGTCATTGCAATTGTACTCAAGTACCTCGGAACGGCAAGCTTAAATCCTCTCAAATTAAAGCTTAAATGTTACTCAATCTTCTCGCACAGTGTTAAGTTATCGACGGATCAAAAATTAATTTAGCCTGCTCTTTTCTGTATCATCAATCAAACGCTAAGCTACAAACAAAACCTTGCTGTGCCATATACAGTAGTTAAGACAAGAGTCATCTCCTCCCAAATGCAAACGGTCCTTAACATTTAGTCCCGTCGTTTAAGCTGTCTTCTTATTTCAATTGTGAATTTTAAGTTGTTTTATCTTCACGGCTTAATAAGTTACTCCGGCTCAGAAAATATTTGGCGACTCCGCAGTCTTTTGCAAGGACCGAGATGCAATTTTTTTCATGAGGGGGCCATCGGAAAACCGGGTAACGAGCGAAGCGAGCCAAGACCTTGAGGGGGGTCTGGGGTACTCCTCCTGTAGAACTTTTGGACCACGTTCTGGAGATTTGCTTAAAGCATTGCTAACTTTTGTTCCTCTGACTTTACATGAAAATCTACGTTGGGATGTACACATCCCTCAAAAGAGCAAAAATCCTAATTTATCCAAAGGCTACTGTAGAGTTAAGGGCATGTTTCTGGTGTGAGATAAGTTTGCTACCTTGTAAATACCCTTTCCGGACTAATGAAAAGTAGAAATTGAACGAAATATACATGAGAACATGGATTACCTATCTGATATTCTGAAATACTAAGATAGAATAAGAATAAAGATTTACTGCAGCAACTAATGAAAATTTTTGAGGGGGCCATGGCCACCCTGGACCCCCCTGTATCTCGGTCCTTGGTCTTTTGTGAGCCAAACAAATGAACGAGAGTTAATTGACATGTGTTTACTTGGTGTGAAAGATGAAAATAACTTGTAGTTCCTGCTTGGTTTGGTTTAATGTAAATGGCCTAGCAAGAGCAAATTTTATTACAGTAATAGATCAAATGTTTTGAAAAGAAAAGCGATTTGCCAGTTTGAAAAATATATTTCACACCTAATCTTTAATTCACTCAATCAAATCAACCTATGAAGAGTTTGTTTTACAACATTTGCACGTGGTAAATGACTTTGGGTGATCAAGGTGGTAGCCTACTATCTCTTACAAAGCTGCTGAGCCCCTGCAAAAATACTTGTTTCTGCAGAAATATGTGTTGAGTTTCGTATCAAGAATCTTTATGCTGAGGTCTCGCTGTTGCAATTTATCCAAATGGTACATGCATGTTTGATGGGAAACTGTTCAGGAAAAAGTCAACTCTCAGATCCCAAAAAAATAAGAAACTCCAGTCCTGGGAAAATAACTTAAGACACTATTTATTTTCAACAAAGACAATCCTTAACATATTGTTACCTATTTTGTCATGTTTCCTGCATCACATTACTCGGAATGCACTTGAGTAATGTCTAAACATTGGGAAGGCGTCCAATAGCATTGTTTTGAAAAGTTCACTAGAACACAGTCGGTGAAGATGAAAACTGTTAGGGAACCCCTATCTGATAATTCTAAGAAACTTTTGGTACTGGCCTAAATCCTTGGTTTCTTATAGAAAAAATACGTGTACACGTTTTTTTTATAAGAAACTGGTTTATAAGAAACTAGTACTAAGATGGCCAAAATTTTAAGAAACTCTAGTACTATGTCTGAGAAGTACTAAGAAACCTTTCAAAGTTAAAAGCATGAATTTTATAGCAAATAGATCGTTGAACCTTTATTACTAGGCAATATTATCTAACCATTTGTGTTTTCAACATAACAGAACACTGTTTATTCCTATATGATGTTTTGAATATCAAGAAACATATCTGCAGCAGTGTTAGCGACCACATTGACCATTCGTGCATTCAAAAAATAAGAAACCAATTAAGAAACTTTTAGTACTAAAATGGACAGAATTTCATGTTGAATTAAGAAACTTTTAGTACTATGGCCTGATCCTAGTTTCTTATATAAAAAAAACGTGTATGACTCAGACGATTTTCTGAAAGCCTTGATGAGTGAATCTCGTTAAATATAGATACCATATTGTATTTCCCTAGGTAATGTTAAAGCCTTGTCGACACCTTTTTAAGATCAATACACAAATTCTATTTTGAAAGAGGGACGTGTAAAGATAGCGAATCCCAAGATAGACCTGCAGGTTTCAGACCAGGTTCTAGGAATTGTTGCTACAATTTTGGGCATGTCAAATCCGGACCGTAGGACCGTAGGACCCTTGAGATCCATAGGATCATTAGGTACTGAAGATGAAAGGGACCCTTAACACCAGAGGTTCATCACTACACACAAACAATAGAGACCAATGTCATCTAGTGGCAAACAAGAGGTCGTGTATCGTAGACTAACTCTTTTCCATTCCATGAACTTCCGCTCCCATAAAACAATACCAAGAATCAAGCGGACAGCTAGCATTATATTACGACGAGGATGCTCCAAATATTCTCCAAAAAGGTAACATATTGAGTGCTAAGAGGCGTCAAAGACGCAAACTTTGAAATAATATTATGACCATGTACGACTTGACTGTAAAATCACTGGAGGCTGAATGTTAAGGCTCTGTTTTTATTTGAAACTGAAGGGAGTGGCAAGATCATCCATTACAGTCACATAATTTTTAGTATTATTCGTTTGAATTATGCATTTTTTGCTTCAAACGCTTTGTATATTGAGTGTTTCTAATCTTTAAGCCGTCGAGCTTTGAGCCTCCTAGCCCCGAAGCTTCGAGCTTTACACTTTGAGCCTCGAGCCCCTGAGAACGAGCCTTGTATTTCGAGCCTCGAGCTTTATGTTACGAGCTAACAGAACTCGATCTTTGTGCTTATCTTAGAATACACGTCAGGTCTGGGGTTTGTAGCCAGTTTCTAAAATTTTTGGCAATTTTTGTTGCCAAGGAATTTCTTGAATTGTTAATGATCTGATTTTTCAGGCAAAATCAATCTATCTTTGTTAAGAGGACTTACAAAGTACCCATTGAGGTCCCATGGTAGGAACACAAATTGCATTCACAACAGAAAGACTGAGCCTACAGTTTCTTAGAAGCAGTTTCATATAAGTATAAAGTACGACCAAAAACTATGTAGAGTTAAAACGTTTTTCGATGCCATTTCGGCTCTATTTGCTTAATAGTAAAAGTTAAGGTCTCTTTCGAAAGAGGAAGAGAAGCGTAATATTCTTACGAAACATTTTCGAAATTTAAACATGCAGAAGGGGGTTGAAATCAAGCCTCAAAAAAGGCAACTTTTGGCCTACGCAGCCGTCGAGGTTGAAAAGTATATAGTTAAAAAGCCCTATTTTAGCTGTATACAAATCTGTGCTCCGTTTCTTTGTTAACTAAGTAGATTTTTGTCCATAGGCGAAGAAGTGGCCAAGGGTTAGCAAATTTTAGAAAAGTTGGTTTCCCCAAAATCGGGGGAAGCAACATGTCGCTACGGCAACGAATAACACGGCCTTTATCATAGTAAAACTGTATCGAGCATGGGGTTATCTTAAGGGAGTTTAACCGAGAGTCGCTTTCTCGTGAACATTGATGCCTTCCTTGAAAAATATTCTATTTGAATTTTGAGTTGTTCGGTCAAGCACAATTATTTCTTGAAAAAACACATGAAATGTATCGATTGTAATCTCTCAAGCGGCTAGATTCGCAAATGAGAAACACTGCACTACTGCAAAAGTTCTTTCAAAATATGTAGCGTACCAAATTTAATTGTTTAGAATCTAAACAAAATATTCTTTGAAAAACTCAACAACATTTAGAAGGAAAAAGTGAATTTCGACAAAACTCCCTTGAGACAATCTTTCATGCTCGATACAGTCTTAAAGTGATTAAAGTCCCTGTTATTTGTTGTTGTAGCGACTTAGTGCTTCCCCTGTTATTGAGAAAGCCAGATTTTCCAAAATCTGCTAACCCTTGGTGATTTCTTCGTATGTAGACAAAAACCTATTGGGTTAACAAATAAACGGAGCACAGATTTGGATACAGCTAAAATAGAGCTTTTCAGCCATATATTTTTCAACCTCGACGGCTGCGTGGGCCAAGAGTTGCCTTTTGCGGATTGATTTGAACCCCCTTCTGCAAGTTCAAAAATACCGCTTAAGGATGTTACGCTTCTCTTCCTCTTTCGAAGACCTTAACTTTTACTATTGAGCAAATAGAGCCGAAATGGCATCGAAAAACGTTTTAGCTCTACGTAGTTTTTGGTCGTACTTTAGAAATGCATGTATTTGCCTTTTGCAATAGCGAAGCAACGGCAATAGCAAAAATCGATAGGAGAAAAAAGTTTGTAAATTTTGAGAGCACACAAGTTTCTCATGGATTGAAAAATAAGTTCTTCTGCTGTTGCTTTCGATCTCAATTTCAAAGTATACTTTTCTAAAGTATTGTTGAATTTCTATGTTCTCAGTCAATATATGCGTAATAACTTTATCAAAATGTTTGCTTCGTTGGTTGGCTATTTGGCTCAGTCTGGAAACATGAGGATTGCTAAATGTAAGTCTTGAAGGCTCGAGGCTCAAAACGCAAGGCTCGAGGGCTCGAGGCTCGAAGGCTCGACATATAGAATACTCTTGCGTCTTAAATCCAAAACTTGAAGTTTGGTTACTTCGAATTAACTTCTGGCCGCATCTGGTAGACTTTCTTAATCTTTTTGGTAGCGGCTACTGCAGCTCTCATGGGCTGTTTCTTATAAGGAAAGTGAGTGTATCCCCCTAAATGAAGTTCACGGTCAAATCCTTTGCAAATTCAAAACTTGATATACCGTAAAAGCTCTACGTTAGTCATTAATCACAAATTAGGATCTTCTTTCAACTCTTTATATCGTCTTTCTCGGCGAAGAGAGGTACGAAAAATAATCTGAAAGACTTTGTATTTCACCATATGATTCCATGTCGACGAAAAACCAAAGCAAACCACACACACCTGAAAACCAAATTGGTACGAATATACTTGCCAATGTTCAAGGGGAGTCACTGGCCAGAGCTTACGCGGGATGAAAAGCTTGCACGGAATTGGACCTGCAGAATACAATGGCGAACCTAGGTATCTTCTGTAATATGTTTTGCTCCCCCGTCGTATTATTTTGAGAAGCCTCTGCATGGTTCCCGGCATTGGTTCATAGGAGCGGAAGAGCGCAGGTTTACGATACGCAACCTCCTGTTTGATAGCTTGATGACCTAGGGCTATTGTTTATTTGTGGTGATGACCCTGTGGTGGTATGAAGGGTCCTTTTCATCTTTAATACTGAAAGGTCCTACCGGTTCTAGGGTCTTAGGGTCCGGTTTTTACATTATGCCGCAATATTGTTGTGTAGTGCCTCTTGAAACAAGGTTTGGTCATGTAAATGACTTCACGGGCGACAGTCATATACTGTTAGTCACAGTCTAGACTTGTCCAAGCCTTGTTCGCGAAAATTTCTCTTTTCTTCACAGTGGTTGAAATAGCCTTAAGTACGGAGTACTTGAGTAGATTGCGAAGCGCTGAGAGTATACTTTTTAATCTATTATTCCAAACCCCCTGAAGATGGTAGTGTATTTGCAATGTTCGGTGCTTTTTAAAAGTGATAATCTTGCAATTTAAAGTATGCGGCATTCAAGAAGCGGTTATGAGGAATTCCAAGATGGCAACATCACCCGACAGACCCAAAGGCTGACCTGAAGATATTTTGAGGCAGACAAAATTCTTTTTGAGGCGCCTGTCTTAAGTTTTTTACAAAAGGTAGAAGGTGAAACATATCACCGAAAGTTGCGAACTGTAGAGATCTGTTAGGCCCGTTTGCTTTGCTCCTGGCGAAATACGAAGCTAGCGTGGAGTTAAAGCAAAGAAACAGTTTCTTTCAAGTTTGGATCCTCATCTCAGCGAATCTTTGTCATTTGGTTTAATTCAACAATACAGGTTCGTAGGATTACGTTTTCTGTTATTGCAAAAACTCTCATGTTATGTATCATATTATCACGGCTAGTTAGACATCGCAGTTATGTTCCAGCTTGTATGCTTCTGCCGGGGAATACTCATCTCGTCATCTCGTTTTCGTACGAGTTCTTTCGCTACCTCCTCTGTAGAACCGTGAAGCATGAACATAGCATTAAGCATCGGAGCATTGTATCCGACAATGATTCCTTTGATTATTAAAAACCTATGTGTGGTTTTCTTCATGCCCAAGGACCGAGATACAGGGGGGTCCAGGGGGGCCATGGCCCCCTCAAAAATTTTCAATTGTTGCAGTAAATCTTTATTCATTTATTAGTATTTCAGAATATCAGATAAGTACTCCATTTTCTTATGTATATCTCGCTCAATTTCTATCTTTCATTAGTTTAGGAAGCCCTTTGGCGGTATTTACAAGGTATGAAACTTGTCCCACACCAGAGCTATACGTACATCCCAACATAGATTTACCTGTAAAGTCAATCTGTATTGAGGAACGAAAATTAGCGTTGTCTTAAGTCAATTTGAGAAGCCTGGTATCATATTTTTCCAGGGGAGTACCCCCAGACCTCCTTCTGCCTTTTAGGTTTTTGCTCACTTTCCCATGGCCCCCTCATGTAAAAAATCGTATCTCGGTCCTTGTTCATGCCGAACATATCTCTTGGAAGGTCGGACATATAATGGGTGAGAGTGCGGTAAAATTGCTCCACCTCGGGGGGGGGGGGAGGGTATCTCAACCTATTATGTGACAGGGACGTGCCATTTTGCTCAAAAAATTGGTACCCATAAATCCGTAAATTCTGGTGGATTTTATGGCCATAATTCCGCAAATCGAATAAATATCTGGGCCATAATTCTGGAAATTATGAAAAATCCCCTGAAAAGGACACTCATAATTCCGTGAAATGTCGAAAAATTGTGAAAATGATACCCATAATTCCGTAACGGCTTGAAAAAAGTACCCCTAAAAAATGGCACGTCCCCGTACCACGAAAAGTACTAAGGTACCCCCCCCCCCCCCGAGTGCTCGTCGACCGTCGTCGACACTTACCATTTCAATATTACTGTCCTTCAGTTGAAGGAATTGTTTGCTAACAATCCAATTGCAAAATACATACCTTTCAAGCAGTACGGTTCCTCTGAAGTGATTAATGTATGCAACAGCAAGAAACTCATGAATAGGGCATACACCATCCTGATTGGTTGGAAACAGCTTCTAGCAATTTGATTTAAGGTACGGATTGTGCGAGGGCCAAAATTTTATATGTCCTGATTGACGCAAGTGACCGCGTGATATAAACAAATCAAGGGACTCAGGGAAACAAGGGACGCAAAACCCGATGTCTATCAAATGACCAGAGATGAGTCAATCGGTTGTTTTGCTACTAAAATTGAAGCGAAGTGGAAACTTACAGCTTTTGAAGCGAAAAGGGATCTTCATTCTTACTAGGAACGAAAAGGGGTCTTCGTTGAGCCGTTTGGGTTTATTTTTATTCATTTTGTTTGTCTTTTTTCCAATACTCATGTTTGTCAAACCAGCCTTTGAAGTGATAAGAATATTCCCCTGTGGCTAGCAAAACTTGGCAAGTTCTGAAGCCACAAGGAACGGCAAATCCCGCTTTTTTTATTTACTGGTTGTGTAAAGATCGGTGTGTCTTTCAGACTAAAATCAATTTCATAACCTCGGTGTGGAAGATGTTGAAAGGTTAAAAATCCAGCATTTGAAACAATGTCAGGTTAGCGCTTTTTCTCAGCTATGGATTGGAGCCAAATTCGTTGAAGACAAAGGCGATCAAACGCTTGACCGCCAACTGACATTTTATTTGAGGTAGACTTTTTCCGTAGAGCTTTTCCAGAACAGGTGCTTCCAGAAAAGAGAAAAGCCTGTTTTTTCTGCGTAAAGGTTTTCAAAAATACATTCCTTTAAGTAGAGATCTATCAAGAAAATTTGCTTTCTCTTAGTGATAATCTTCGCAAGTTATAAACATCCTTTGTATTGTGCCCTTACCCCAACCCCTAGCCCCAATCCCTCTCAGTGCTACTCCTGGCGCCACTACATGATAAATAGATTACAATACATGGAAATGCTTCAAGAAAGAACGATGCAATTTCAATCAAAATTTCATCGCCATTCGAGCACAACAATGGGGGATGTTTGGAAAACTAAGACCCCAAAAACGAAGACCTAAGACCTATGACCTCGAAAACTAAGACCTCGAAAACTAAGACCTCGAGAACTAAGACCTGGAAAACGAAGACCTCGAAAACTAAGACCTCGAAAACTAAGACCTCGAAAACTAAGACCCCGAAAACTAGAGTTTTTTAGAATTTTTGCCATCTAAACACTAATTTCTTATACCAGCACGTGTAAGAGAGGACGTTTCCAAGGATGCCTTCCAAAATGTGCATATTCTCATTTTGGAAAACGCGCTGGTGCAGCTTTAACAAACTAAAACGGAGCAATGTGAACGGGCAGCATAAGCAGCTAAGTTTCTCCAGAACAAAAATCACGAAAACTAAGACCTCGAAAACGAAGACCTCGAAACCTAAGAACTCGAAAACTAAGACCTCGAAAACTAAGACCTCGAAAACGAAGACCTTGAAAACTAAGACCTCGAAAACTAAGACCTCGAAAACTAAGACCCCAAAATAGTCCTCGGTCAAAACATCGAGCACGGTAAACGATTGTTAATCAAGACCTTAACAATGCAATTTGCCTCGGCACAAGCGCCTTGACGTACGAAGTGGGCCTATCTATGTCAGAACTGGGCATATCTATACAACTCAAGGGAACATTTTGTTTCACAAACGACTGAATTTCGACTTGGAAGGTTTCATTGACAGGAGACTAGAAATTAACTGTTCTTTCACATTTGCGCAAATCCAAACATTCCACGAATTGGATTAAACTATCATCGTTCGATTCAGATTTCTCTATTAGAATACCTAAAAGGAATTTTAAGGTGAGATTTTGATACCCAATTCCAGATATACTTGAGGTTTTAAACACTTGTTTCACTTTTCAGTACAGATCCACAAGACTATTGTTGTTTACCCTAAATCGTATTGTTGTTTACATCAGAGAGGGTGACAATCCCGTTTGTGGCAGGGCAGACCGTTCATAATACGCTTTCCATGAGTCGGGTTGCTTGGGAATGCAGCCCAAAATTGGTGGTAAACTCCATCTAAAGCTAAATATTGGCACGAGACCGATAGCGAACAAGTACCGTGAGGGAAAGATGAAAAGAACTTTGAAAAGAGAGTTAAAAAGATAAACAACATTATCAGATAAACAACATTATCAGAGTCCAGAATTTAAATTGAAACTTGAACCCAATTCCTGAGCTCAACAATCACATAATACCCCCATGAATCATTTCAAGTGACCGGGGTGGTGACTAGGGGTTTATCTTCATATTTTAAGGATATTCTGTTATCTCTGTCATTAAAAATTCTGTCATCCCTGTCCCCAGTAAAAGGATTTGAAAAATATCTGACCCGAAGACATATCAACATAAAAAGTTTGCTCTCAGCAACAGTCTCTTCGGTGTATCGGTGTATCTTTGAAAAACCTCTGAGACCCTTAAAGTATGTGCGGAATCGTTTTCGAGGTCTTAGTTTTCGAGGTCTTAGGTTTCGAGGTCTTCGTTTTCGAGGTCTTAGTTTTCGAGGTCTTAGTTTTCGTGATTTTTGTTCTGGAGAAACATAGTTTTCGATTTCATCTTCTGTTCACATTGCTTCTGCTTATGCTGCCCTTTCACATTGCTTTGTTTTAGTTTGTTAAAACTGCATCAGCGCGTTTTCCAAAATGAGAATATGCACATTTTGGAAGGCATCCTTGGAAACGTCCTCTCTTACACGTGCTGGTATAAGAAATTAGTGTTAAGATGGCAAAAATTCTAAGAAACTCTAGTTTTCGGGGTCTTAGTTTTCGAGGTCTTAGTTTTCGAGGTCTTAGGTCTTAGGTCTTCGTTTTCGGGGTCTTAGTTTTCAAAACACCCCAACAATGGGTCGTATGGTGTACAGGTGCTCGTTACCCTACTTACAACTGCCCGTTCCCTTTCATATCAAAGAATAATGAACCATAAATAGCAAATGGGGGCTTCATCAGTTTTGAAAGTTTTGTCGGTATCCGCAATTATTTCTGTTAGTGTTGCTGTATTCAATATCTATTCATCTTTTTATATATAGTGTACGGTTAGACCAAATTGTTAGACCAAAGACCAAATTGATGCCTATTTCTTGAAAGAGTTGTTGCTGCCATCTTCTTCCGTTCAATACTACAATATCTATTCATCTATATATCTATTCTGTTTTCCCGTCAATGTTTTACTCTGGCTTGACTGCATCAGAGAAATCTTCGTGCAACTGATCTGATTGAGTTTACCATTAAATGGAGAAACAACTAACGTGAGTTTGATTTTACATTTATATCTGTTGCAGTACAACGGTTATCAAGCTCATTGCCTTGATTTTAGAACAGCCATGGATGCAAGTTTTAAAAGAAAAAGATGAACAACACGCCACCCAAGTTTTATTTGCTTTCTGTGCTATGTTTGCTCGACAGAAAGTTCTTTGAACAAGGACAAGGATGGAGTACAGATGGTTTCGCTTGGAAACGTGTGTTTGTACTGTTTTTCGTTCATATTTTCTTCATAAAATCTGAGATGGTGGAGAGCTTGCAGGGAAGATGTTGTTCAGGTTGCGTTTGTTGGCATTAAATGATGTTATGTGATTAATGCAGCAAAAGTTTTGTGGATAGTCCCTAGTGGCTTGAACAACTATGGTACTGGAAGTTCTGGGTAGTTCGCAAGAAGTCACATAATAGTTCCCTTTTTCTGCATCGATAAGAATAATTTTTCGTTCCTCCAGACTTTCTTGCGTTATGTTCAGTCATCACCCTGCAAGAAACAAAACATGTTCATAATCGGCATTTATACAAACAAAATATTCTTTCGAACTCATTGAGATGTTCTTTCACCAATTCACCATGATTTCATTCATTCATATGCTTATGTCACGTGACATTTCCTCTGGTCGAGTGGAAAAGTGCCATGAACCCTCCATAATAATAATAATGATAATAATAATAATAATTCCAAATCCCCATTTCGGGGCAGTTACGTACATTCGTATACTTAACTTTATTACAAGTTACGATATGGTACGTGACACTGGATTAGACTCAAAGGATGGATTTGCTTAAACCCTTGTTAACAAATTTTAAAATTTCTTTTTCGTATTTAACTAGCCTCTCATAATTATCACTGTAGATGTGATCTATTATTGATTTTTTTGTATCGTGCTTGATTATATGTTCATATGATTCTGGGCCAAGTCCACATGCACGACATGTAATATTTTCAAAAATTCCTTTGAAGTTATTCTTTATTTTTTGCATACACAGCTTGGTGCGCAAGATATCGCCTGAATGTTTTCCTTTAAGATAACTCTTTAATTTACCAGCTTCTCCAGCTTCTACGCAGTGTTCTGAATTTCGCACGGGATTTCGCGGTAATTGTGCATATTCATTCGTCGGAAAAATGATGTATCATTTGAGACATCCAGAAAGCTTTAGGAAACATAAAATATAGTTGAACACTAAAGTCCTGTAAACTTGAGAACGTGCTGCGAAGGAGTGCTAAAAATCAGTGAAAAAAACTTACTCTCGAGTACCGAATAAACGGGGAGGGGGGTGAGAATAATCGGGGGGGTTGGAAATGGTTCGATATAACAATAATCGGGGAGGTAGGAATAATCGGGGGGGGCGTGTTGGAGAAATAGAAAATAGTCGTTTTCTTAGTGAACAAGTATCTTTTACTTATTTATGTGAACAGTGATGTTACTGATACATTTATTTTTGAACCCTGGTTCTGTTGAATGCACTTTTTAAGACGTTTTCTTGTGTTTATTCAGAAATATGTTTACTATCATTTCATTTTTCCAAAAATTAATAAAAGGGGGGGGTTGGAATAAGAGCGGAGGGGTTGGAAAATTTTTCAAAAATTAATAAGCGGGGGGGGGGACGATTATTCGGTACTCGAGAGTACTCAGTCTGTTTTTGTTCATGTGGTCAGTTCATGTTGGGTGTCCTGAAACTTCGGTCAATCTTGAAACTGCGATTTTGCAACATACACGCTTTGTTATAAGAAACTGGTTTATAAGAAACTAGGACCAAGGTGGCCAAAAATTTAACAAACTCTAGTACTGTGTCTGAGAAGTATTCAGAAACTTTTAAAGTCAAGAGCATGGATATTATAGTAAATACCGGGTGAGCCAGAAGAAAGTTCCCATTTTAAAAAATTCATAGCACCCATGCGTACTGCATTGCACAGCACATCTGCAGCAGTGTTGGCGACCACATTGATAATTCTGCGTTCAAAAAATAAGAGAGCAATTAAGAAACTTTTGGTACCAATAGGGACAAAATTTCATGTTAAATATTAAGAAACTCTTAGCACCATGGCTACCCTAAATCCGAGTATTTCTTAGAATTTTGAATAAAATTAGAACTGAAAAATATCTGTTCTTTTTTTAATTTCTTTTCATTTCAGATTTCTCAAAAATCCTAAAAAAGTACCAAAAAAAATAACTAAAAAATACTCCGATCCAGGATATACTATGCCCTGATCCTAGTTGCTTATAAAAAATCCCGTATACGATTTATTACCCTATCCTGATGGCTTCTTTTGAAGTTTCAATTTTCTAGGTTGTCTTCCGAAAAATGAGTTTATTCACAAGCGAATTGCTTGATAATATTGTATGGGTCTGAATTGCTCGATCATTTTTACTTCATGGCGACATATACTACAGGGTGTCCCAGAAAATTTGTGCCCCGTTTGCCTGAAGATTGCGAAAAAGCGGCAAAAGGTCCTCACCATACTTTTACTTGATGTTGCTCTTCAGATGTTCAATTAAAGTTTGCTACCATCCCCGTAAAAATCCGTTGAAAAATGATGGAGCTATGACGTTCAGAAGGCCAAATTTACCTGATGACTGAAACCAGCGGTCGGCCATTTTGTTTTACTATTTTGCAACGGTAAACAGCTTCATGGATGAGCTGAAACAGTAGGGTAAGGCGGGGTAAAGTGAACTACGGGGTAAAGTGAACTACTCAGAACATTCACGCTTTGCTCCAAACGTAGAAACGCTATGATAAAACATAATTTATGACGGATGCTTGATTTTATGTGCTGACAGAAAATCAAAATATTTTTGCTGAAGGGTTATTTCTGTAGTTGCGAAAAATCCCCTAATCCGAGGTAGTGAAAACAAGTTTGGAAAATTGCAGTTTTAGGTTTAGCCCCTCTTTTTTAGTCTTGATTTTTGACTCCAAAACGAAATTATTTTCGGAGATTTTTTTATTGATTAAAAGCTCACACCATGTGGTTCCTTTTTCCAGAAAAAAGATAACCAAGAAAGACTTTCTAGTCCGCTAGCATGGCATTTTGAAAGGCCCACCGTTCAGTCGAGATTTTGCCTTGACCGGGGTAAAGTGAACTACCTGCATTGCATGCATGAAACTGGAGTTTTGATGCATTCCAAGCTTCCTTCATAGGAGAAAGCGTAGCCTTTCCCAGATTTTCCCAACTTAAACCAATTTCTGCGTATTTCAACGTTGAAAAATGACTTTTTCTCATAATTTATGTCCCTGATTGGAGTTTCTGTAAGGGTTCATGACATTCTTCATGTTCACTAATTTTACCCTTGTGAACTTTTCAAAACGACGTTATTTGAAGCCTTTCCGATGTTTAGACATCACTCAAGTACATGCCATGAAAACGAGATTGTATCACCAGCGGGGGCACTTGGGGGCAAGAGCCCCCCGCAATTTCATTGAGCCCCACTGGCACTTAAATTTCTGAAAATTTCTATCCACTGTCGGCACCTACATAACTTGTATGTCATGTTTTCAGAGAATGTGGTTGCATTTCAAGCCAACCTTAAAGGTCCTTAAAATTTTTTTGCTTCAATCGCTGTCAGCAATCTGACAGTATTTGCTCCCCCCCCCCAGAATTTCATCTCTGGTGCCATCTCTGCCGAGAAATATGATGAAGGAAACAGGTGAAAGAGAGTAAAATATGTTAAGGATTCATTTCTTACAAATTAATCGTTTCTTTTATGTTTTCCCAGTACTGAAGTTTCTTAATTTTTTGACGATCTGTGAGTTGATGATCTGTGAGTACATGTAGTTCAATGCTGGTTTTTACCAGGCTGATCATTTATTGGAATATTCTGTGGAAAATATGAGAAAAGCACGACTCTGGCAAAAGTGTTGTAGTCAAGAAATGCCATAGGTTAGAGCACATGATTAAACATCAAGAAGGATCGGAATACGGAATGTCTCCTTCACTTTTGCTTCATGTATGAATATTTCGACTTGCCAATTCCAAAGGTTCTTCTGGGGCGTCAATCATCTTTGCTCGGCCCTGTTTGAACTATTTTCCACTTAGAAATACATAGATCGATCTCCAAAGCAGTGCAAAGTCGACAAAACAACCGAGTTTTGACCATCACTCTGCTAGTTCACTTTACCCCGTTTTGCGGGGTAAAGTGAACTACCCTACTGCTTGCCAAAAACACGCTGATGCGTGGAAACGCCAATCATTAAAAATTAGAAACATGCATCAATATTTCAGCAAAGGCCACAATGTCACTTTAACGCAAGCAGATCTGATATTTTCATCGAAATGAAAATTTAGTTCTACGAAAACCTACAAAATAGTTCACTTTACCCCGTCTTACCCTAACTTCCAATTTCATAGCTCTCGCGAAAGTTTCAGTAATCATCAGAGAGTTCAGCTATTTCGTACCCCACGACCCTTGATTGAATGTCAAAACGAAGACAAGGGCCCCAAGATAATAAACAACCAAACGGTAATGACAAACATATAGGCCCCGTTTACACGATACCGTTTTCATTTCATATCGGATTGGTTTCATATCGGATTGGCCTTCTGTTTACACGATACCGTTTTCATTCCATATCGGATTGGCCTCCTGTTTACACGAGAACGCACCAATCCGATATGCTTGATACCGTCTTCGCGTTTTCAAATGAAAACGCTCTGAAAGTGGCATGAAACCAATCCGATATCGTGTAAACGGTCGAATCCGATATCAATTCAGTACGGAACCTCATTATCAATTCTAATAGCCTCGAATCCGTTAGGGGAGCTGCGCAGAATGCGCAGTGGAACCATTACCGAATACGGTGAAACCATTACAGTGCAAGGCAAACGGTATCGTGTAAACAGAACCCCAATCCGCTAGGCCTATGAAATGAAAACTACATCGTGTAAACAGGAGAAATTTTCATATCGGATTGCCTTACCCAATCCGATAGGGTAAGACGGGGTAAAGTGAACTATTTTGTAGGTTTTCGTAGAACTGACTTTTTATTTTGATGAAAATATCAAATCTTCTTGCGTTAAAGTGACATTGTGGCCTTTGCTGAAATATTGATGCATGTTTTGATTTTTTGATGATTGGCGTTTCCACGTATCAGCGTGTTTTTGGCAAGCAGTTGGGTAGTTCACTTTACCCCGCAAAACGGGGTAAAGTGAACTAGTAGAGTGATGGTCAAAACTCGGTTGTTTTGTCGACTTTGAACTGCTTTGGAGATCAATCTATGTATTACTAAGTGGAAAATAGTTCAGACAGGGCCGAGCAAAGATTTTTGATGCCCCAGGAGAACCTTGGGAATTAGCAAGTCGAAGTGTTCATATATGAAGCAAAAGTGAAGGAGACATTCCGATCTTTCTTGATGTTTTATCATGTGCTCTATCCTTGACTACAACACTTTTGCCAGAGTCGTGCTTTTTTATGTTTTCACACAGAATTTTCCAATGAATGATCAGCCTGGTAGCCTGGTAAAAACCAGCAGAGAACTTCATGTATACATATAGAAACTCAACTCACAGATCGTCAAAAAATTAAGAAACTCCAGTACTGGGAAAGCATAAAAGAAACGATTAATTCTTAAAAACAAATCCTTAACATATTTTAGTTTCTTTCACCAGTTTCCTTCATCATATTTCTCGGCAGAGATGGCGCTAGAGGAGGGGTACTTCGGGGTTTGCGGTATTGCGGTATCGGGTGTCATTTCTGCGCGGTATTGCGGTATTAAGGGCAAAAATTGGCGGTATTGCGGTATTGAGTTTTTACAGCGCGGTATGCGGTATCGTTAAAAATCAGCATGCACAGTTCATGAAATACTATTTTTCTGACAAGGAGCCCATCGTCTTCAAGAGGAATTCATGGAGGAAAGGAAGTCAAAGGAGAATGGGCATTCCCTTTGTCTTTCTCCACCTGTTCATCCTGGAAATAGACATCCTGCGGAGGAGAGAAATTTATTTTTCATCTGAAAACTTAGTGGCGACAAAATTTTAACAAAGAACCTTATTTTGCTTTGGAAAGTTTTAATGTTGATTCATGTTGCATTTGAATTCATTCGCACCACAGATCTACCAACAATATAGCGTTGTAATGTAAGCAAGACGGTTTCCAGATTAGAAAGTTTACCACACCTTTGCATTTCTTGTGGATCATTTACATCAATTTGAAAAGTCTTGAACAATGAACTCATCATACTAACCCCATAAGCGCAACAAAAACACTGTAATGTGTATAAGGAAGACTGTTAACTCGCTGGAAAAGGAAAACTACCAAAATAAACAAGTAACTAGAGAGAAAACTTTTGGACCTTTTAATTCATGCAAGAAAAAACGAATTAATCTTAAGGGAAAAACAAGGGGGGTACTTAGTATTTTTGTCCGACGGGCGTGTGCCGTTTTTCAGGGTATCGTTTTCGACTATTTTTTCTGGAGCGGGCTATCAAAAGAAGGTAATTCTTCTGCAGCCGGTTGTCAAAACACGTCAAAAGGGAAATTTTGTCAGATCGGGTTGTTTTTTAGTCTAACCTTTTTGGAGAACAATTTTTGCCAATTTTTCCTACAGTCGGCTATCATTTGAAGGAAAAATTCTAGAACAGGGTAAAAACATTTTTTCATCGGCACACCCCAGTACAAATTTAGGTCAAATACCCCTCCCCGAAGGAAAAATAATTCAGACTGCAATAAAGAACAACATAACGCTGAATGGACAAAAACGCGTTTCGTCGCACCCTCTTCATTTCGGTATCAATACAAACAGCTATTCAACGTTGCTCTTTATTGCAGCTGCTAACTTATTTTACCCTTTCAAGTTTTAAGATTAATGTGCTGCTCTCTTGGACGATTCAAACGTTTTCTCTCTAGTTACAGGCAGGTTTTGGTTGCTGTTCTTTTACAGGAGTTAACTTTGCTATATTCATGGGTTTAGCACGATGAGTTCATTATTAAAAGCTATTTTCAAACTTTGTACTTCAAATCATTTGTTTAGATCTTTATATAAATGCTGGAGAGCTTTGGGCCAAGCATTGATCCTTGTGGCACTCTGCATATAACTTCTTTAAGGTGTCGTGGCGCAGTGGTACAATCCTCTGACTTTGCAGCCGGATGTGTCAAGCGGATAGTGCTCTATATCAGGTAGAGCCCCACTACTTGAGCGTCATGATAAGGGGTCGTGGACTCGATTACGTCTTCTCTACTCCTGCAGTCCCAACGCTTGTCGCTAAAAACATGACTTCAGTGTGCAGTCACCTTCGGTTTAATGAAATCTCTGACCCTCAATCTTAACTTACTGTTTTCATTTCGGTGAATAAAGCATTATCAAGTTGTGTAAGTTTTCTGATATTCCACAAGCCTAGCGTTTCAGAGCCATTATTGCCTTGTGTCAGATCAAACGAACGACTATTTGAAGTCTATGACTATCATGTTGATAAATATCTTTAACCCGATGCCTGTCTCCTGACTTCAGTCAGATGTAACATCAATGATTCAGTTGATCCTCCTTTTACAAAACCCCATGATATTGAGCTTGCCAGACCTCTATCGATGACGTGTTAGTCTATACCCTGGCCTTTGATCCCCTCATATACTTTGTGCTGGGAATACTTAATAGTGAAAGAGGGGTATGATTCCCCATTTCAGAACTGCCTCCTTTCTTTAGCGCTGCTTTTTCCATTGACTTGGAGATGTTGAATAATGCAAATCTCTGTCCATGACCTATGATAATCCTACAGCTATGGAATCTCTAGCAAGCTTGATTCTTTAGAACTAATGCTAACTTAGTCATATGATTTCGGAGGCTTGGCTCTCTTGTCTAACGCTCTTCTCTCAATTTTCAGATCAAATTGTAATTTTACTGCATACATTCACAGTTCTTTGATTTCTTACTACATCATGCTATGATCTAAGAAGATCAAACTACAGCTTTGGATTTAGAAAAGGTGCATACAAGTCGGAATCAAATTGCCTTTAAGGATGCAGTAAACGTTTTCTGGTTGAATACATCCATTTCTTTTTCGATTTCTTCATATTCTGGTAGCCGAACTTTCAAGGCACACAATGATACCTTCTTGGAAGCCAACAGAAGTTTTGAGAATGGAAGAAATCTCATGTAGACTAAGGTTTCCATGATTTTTAATCAAAGTTTCTGTTTGAGGTCTTCACATCGACATAGTTAAAAGCTGGCCCGGGCCAGGTCAAAAATATAGTCTAATATACTCGACAGCTTCGATGCATTTGGTTTCATTGCGTAGCTAAAGAAACAATGGATTTGTGGGCGTTTCTCTAGCCTATTTATAGCGGCTATGAGATATACCTATGTCTATTCCCTTTAACCCAAACATGTTGTATCCTGCCTTAAAATTTACTTGAGAAGTAGAAATTCATTCGAAAACTTGCAACAGCGATCCCATGACAAACACAATCCAATATACAAGACGTATATATGTAGTATGGCTAAGCGTCCATCTCGCAACATAGCAGTACAACAGTATACTGTATGAACAGCGTGGTTTTTCATTTTTCAACTGTTTGCGGTATTTTGCTATTTTTCGATGCGGTATTGCGGTATTTGGCAACTTTTTCGTGCGGTATTGCGGTATTGGGACCCCCCCGAAGTACCCCTCCTAGAGATGAAATTCTGGGGGGGGGCAAATACTGTCAAAGTGCTGGCAGCGATTGAAGCAAAAAAATTTTAAGGACCTTTCAGGTAGGCTTAAAATGCAACCACATTCTCTGAAAACATGATATAGAAGTTATGGAGGTGCCGAAAGTGGATAGAAATTTTCAGAAATTTAAGTGCAAGTGAGGCTCAATGAAATTGCTGGGGGGGCTCTTGCCCCCTAGCATCCCCGCTGGTGATATCATCTCAGTTTCTTGGCATGTACTTGAGTGATGTCTAAACATCGGAAAGGCTTCAAGTAACGTCGTTTTGAAAAATTCACAAGGGTACAATTAGTGAACATGAAGATTGTCATGAACCCTTACAGAAACTCCAATCAGGGACATAAATTATGAGACAAAGTCATTTTTTCAGATATTTTGACCTGCTGAACATCGTTCGCCCCCCCCCCCCCTGTTCCCCTTCAATAAATGTTGAAAACTCAGAGACCCTCCTTGACACATCACCAACATTGATAAGGGGGAGAGGGGCATCTTCATCGTCAGCTCTTAAATTCTGAATGTGTCCAAGCTATTTTGTCTATGATTGTTGTAGAAACTCTCCCCCAACATACCCCTTTGCGGAGATTAGGATTGTTTTCAATTTCACAACAAAAACTGAAATTGAATCAATTTTATAAATGTAAAATTTTACACAGAGAAGGGACTTTTTAAGTAAAGAAATTCCCATTAGATCAGTTGCTATTACTTCTGAAGTGTTAACATTTAGTGCTGAAATCCTTTGCAAGCGTGATAAAGAAGCCCCAAATTAGTAATATTACATTGAAATACGCAGAAATTGGTGTAATTTGAAAAAATCTGGAAAGGCTACGCTTTCTCACATGAAGGAAGCTTGGAATGCATCAAAACTCCAGTTTCATGCATGCCATGCAGGTAGTTCACTTTACCCCGGTCAAGGCAAAATCTCGACTGAACGGTGGGTCTATCAAAATGCCGTGCTAGCGGACTAGAAAGTCTTCCTTGGTTATCTTTTTTCTGGAAAAAGGAAGTACATGGTGTGAGCTTTTAATCAATAAAAAAATCTCCGAAAATAATTTCATTTTGGAGTCAAAAATCAAGACTGAAAAAGAGGGCTAAACCTAAAACTGCAATTTTCCAAAGTTGTTTTCACTACCTCGGATTGGGGGATTTTTTGTAACAACAGAAATAGCCCTTCAGCAAAAATATTTTGATTTTCTGTCAGCACATATAATCAAGCATCTGTCATAAATTATGTTTTATCATAGCGTTTCTACGTTTGGAGCAAAGCGTGAATGTTCTGAGTAGTTCACTTTACCCCGTAGTTCACTTTACCCCGTCTTACCCTATGAAATGAATACGGTATCGTAACGTTTTGTTTGCACGTGTGAGGAGTGTCTGAACCAATTATTTAGTTTATTGATCAGTTCAAAATCTTTTGCCTCTCTTGTTTCTTTTAGTTCATTGTCTTCGGTAGTAAATCAACAACTGCTTGTAACAAATTAAGGAAGAAATCTACATAGGGAAGGCGACAAATTTAATTTGAAATATATTTTTGTCGAAACCTTTGATGTTTTACTGCCTTGGGAATTCTTATCTTCATTTTTGTATTCCATCAAAGAAAGATCGTGGGGTACAAAGTAGTTGAACTCTCTGATGATTATTGGAATTTTCGTGAGAGCTATGACATTAGAAGCTGCTATTTCAGTTCATCCATGAAGCTGTTTATCGTTGCAAAATAGTAAGATAAAATGGCCGACCGCTGGTTTCAGTCATCAGGCAAATTTGTTCTTCTGAAAGTCATAGCTCCATCATTTTTCAACGGATTTTCATGGGGACCGTGGCAAACTTTAATTGAACATCTGAAGAGCAAAATCATGGAAAAGGTTAGTGAGAATCTTTTGTTGCTTTGTCGCAATCTTCAGGCAAACGGGGCACAATTTTTCTGGGACACCCTGTATTGTTCTTGTGTTTCTTGGTGTACCAGCATAAATTACTCAATGCAATTGGTGACATAATTCGCACTCAAAACTGTGCCAAAACTGTGCCAAAAAGTTCCTGTTACTGTATGGATTTTCTACAAGTCTATCTTGGTCATAAGAGCGAGAGAAGGAAAAAGGAAAACAGGAGAGAAGGAAAGATAGGGACTAGTCATTATTAATGGTGGGGGGTGGGGCGGAAGATATTTTTGGAACAGTGTGATTTTTTTCTTGACCCCCCCTTGGTTTCATGCAACTAAAATGTGGCCCCCCTAAATCTAAGTATAAGTTTTTGTAGCCCCCCCCTAAAAAGTAGAAAGATGTTATATGAGTTCGTATGACCTGAAGAACCACGATGCTACTATTATATCACAGAGAGTTGAGATGGAGATTACATAAGCGTACGGGAAGGAAAAATCTAGGGAGAGCTGCGCGACACAAAGCTAATCGTTTGCCAACATTTTTGCGCGACTAAGGACAAAAGTTTGCCCAAATGGGGCTGATTTCTGGAAATTTTTCGCCTCGTACGCTTATGGGAGATTAGGACAGAAAACTGTTCAGATATATGAAGCCTAGTTTCCGTCAGTTTTCGTACCCAAAAGATGGGAATTGGTAAAATCTTGAGAAGGGGATCCACCACTGGCGGCAATTCAGCTTTTGAGTGGAGGGACAAGCGCATCAATTTGCCGATTCGGACGATAACGTTCTCATTTTGAGGTGTATTGCTGAAAGACCTGACATAATTAGGGCCCTTAAAATGTGCACGATATCAGATTTAAAACTGTTCATACTCACCAGTTGATAGAAACAGGCAAGAACATATTGCAAAAAACATATCCAAGCACTACAGAGTCTGGGGGCCAGGCTCCCAGAAATTTTCTGACGACACGCTTTCTACTTTTGCTTAGATTGCCTCTCGCAGCCCATGAATTGCTATTGTGGAAAATTTTGTCACAATCTTTATAAACTAGCATCCCAAGGAAGGTTTCGAACAGATTCTCTGTTTAGAGTAAACATAATTTACATAGGCTTGGAAGACCTCTTTCAACTTGTTTGCCAGAACAAACGCCGAAAATTTGATAAGCATGAGTAACAAAAATGGGGAGTAGCATGTACTGTAATGAGTAACATGTTTAAAAACTTTTGCATGAAGGACTGCTGCTTTGTCTTAAGATGCTTATCACAATTCTATTTTTGCCTGCTCCTCACATGGAAACTTTGAAAATTCCGTGGTACTTTGTCTTCATTATTAAGCGTCCTAACGAAATTTTTTAAGGACTTCCTTTACGTTGGCTTAGAGCGCCTGTCTCAGTCACATTCCAATATCTCTGAGAAATACTGCTAACCCTTTCCTATGTCCAACTACATGCTTTTTCAAGATAGAAACTTTCCCTATTCTCGATGGTGACTTGTTTCTTACCACCTTCTTCTCGTTCAGTGCACTTTCAGTCCCACCCAACAAATTTCTTACCGTTCAAAGAAAATGTCCAAGTATTCCTGAATTGTGAGAGAGAGGGCAGTCACCTCTCCAACTCCCCATAGTTTCCACTTCGGTGCAGAAAGCAATTGCAAAGAGGACAGATGTTGCAGAGGCTAGGAAGCAAAGTTCAGCAAAACAAACCGAGTTGAAAGCAGCGGACAATCCAGGTTGTTTTTTGGCAAGATCAGCCATCAGATTCAAGAGAATACAAGTAAAAGCTGTACTTGTATAATAATAATGTGAATTTTCATTTATTTCTGAATAAGATACTTGTCAATTTTAACTGATTATTTTTCATGGCCCCCCCTCTCGCTGTCTGATTTTTTATCTGGCCCCCCATCTAGGCAGAAAAATTATTGGTGACCCCCCTTAATATCTTCCGCCCCACCCCCCACCATTAATAATGACTGGTCCCATAGACCAAGTTTCAATGTAGCCTCGATTGGGTGTACGAGAGTTACAAGTCTATCTTTCCTACTCTCCTTTTTTCTTTTTCCCTTTTTTCTTTTTCCTTCTCTCGTTTTTATGACCAAAAGATAGACTTGTAGCAAATCCAGTCACTGTACAGCGTCGAAACATTTTTGAATACGAAGAACAAATGTTTGTTTGCCTTTTTTGATTTAAGTAGAGTAGTTTTTAACTTGTAAAGATCAAGTCTAGTGTTTCTTTTGACATGTGTTTTCAGCTAGATTGCGTTAGGAGGTAATGCGTAGGCTGCTGTACATACACCCCCCTCTAAAACCATTCGCCAATTTTCGTGAATTTATAGTGTTTAAACCGAAAAGGGTTACCTGGTGACTGATAATCTTTAACGTTGTTTAAAAGATTTTGAACAAAGGACTCGAAAATATTCTTTGGCTTTGATAAACTTTTTTTTGCCACAAATTTCAGATTGTGGTCAGATACCTCCCACTACAATGTATCATTGTACAGGTGTCATCGTTGACCGTTCGCATGATTGGTTTAAAATGTCTCTTGTCTGAAGCATAATTTTCATGCTTAGGCCCATTCTTTCGAATGTAGAAGAATGGGTGAGCTTTACATCGAAAATGATTGAAAGAGTGTAACTGCTTTGGTCGTCATCCTCAATTAATGGTTCTATATGTTTTGAAACAGGTGAGTATGAGTCTTTTGCATTGACCTTATTATATCTTCTTCGTCTACCAACAGTTATCATTGCTTGGAGGTGTTGTTCTCTGTTTTGCATTGAATATCCAAGGTCATTGCATCATTCAATTTGATTGGTCTGTCCTGTCCAAAGATGTTTCTTCAAAACCTAACGACTTGCCTTGATGACGTTCTCCTTTCCATCAGTAATTTGCTACAGTACATTCAACTATGACTGCTTCCTATCGTCGTTGATTGAATTTAAGATTAATCTTTCATTCAGCACATTGATTGATTGATTGATTGATTGATTGATCGATTGATTAATCATCGATTGATTAGTTAGTTGATCTGCCGGATGTGTACAGAAGATGTGGCATTTGGAGATAAGTACGTTATTGGGTAGCCAGCTACACTGCATGAGTCGACCATTTTTTTCATTGGAAGGATCACTTAGATCTGAAACATTCATCTCACCAAAGTTGTGTAATTTTGTTATGTGATGAGGTAACAAATGAATATACTAGTGAGCTAACTCTCGGAGCACCTGACACGAAGGATTAGAAATATGAGTTAAGGTGATGCAATGAATGCTGCCTTCTCAATTTCGTAGCCGTGGTTATTGTCTTTTGACATACGCTGGTCAGCTTTAGATCAGAATACTAACGAAGAAGGAACGAGAAAATGGGCAGATTTGTTAACTCCAGCATATGCTTTTCAAGTTTCAAGCAATTAGCGACAACAAGATGGGTGCTATTTTTGTCGACCGACTGGCTTTTCTGCCTGCAAATATGTGATATTGCAGCGGCTATTTTTAAAGAAGAGCATATATCCAAAATAAACGGATAGACCTAAATATTTCGGCTGCCAGAATTCTATTTGGCAACCTCAGAAACGGTACAGTAGCCACTTCTTTGCGATCTCTTCTGGACAAAGGTGACAAGCGATTTTTGAGGCAGCCGGTAGATCATCGAAAGATGTTGAAAATACGGATAAACACTGATCTTTAATGAAAAACTGATCTTTAATGGCTTCTTTTCTTCCGGTTGGAAACATCGCATAATATGTTTCCAAACATTGACACGAAAGGGGTTTGCGTCATTTAATTAGACTGACCTCCGGAAACTCTTTATTTGAGATCGGGAGTCGGAATGAGGTTTAGTCACAGTTTGGTCCAGGATATGAGACATTAAGATACCCAATATAAGGTGTTAAGTTGACCAGATGTGATGTTATTCCGTTTCGTATTGGGTATTGAATCTTAGTAGACCATTGATACTCTTGGACACATGATGGTTTTATTTCATTTAAGTTAAAATAAATGTTTTTCTATCTGACCGATCGCAAAAAGCAAAGAAAATTAATTATCTAAGACAGAAAGGAGTTAAAAAGTCTAATTCACAATATGCGGACAAAGCTAAAAAAGTGAAAAGAAAGCGAGAGAATAGAAAAGGAATCAGAATTATACCGCGCCATGTCCCTATTTTCTGGTTGAATGATTTCAGGGAGGGTGCCAACTTAGTTTCTCTTTCTAATCTGTTCCACAGTTCAGCCCCGTGATATGAAAATGCCTTTCGGGTATCTTGAAAACAGTTTCTGTGAACAGTTTGTGAATAGCCGTGATATAATGGAGTAAGTCCCAGGCTCCCTGACAACTGCATCGTATGTTTGTCAACAGTGGATAGTTGTTGCGTTTTTCGACATAACATGGAATGTGGAAGTTTCTTCAAATTTGCACGAATCTGTTTGCTTTCTGTCGAAGTTAGCCCCAATTTAATAGACAATTTAGCTCAAATGAGTGCTGGAGTCAAAGGTGAGTGAATTATCTTATCTTGCTCAGGGTTGTATAATTGGCCGATTCCAGGGCCAAGAATTGGTTTCTACCCAGCATGAGAGTAGGCCCATTTCCCTTGCTTGTTGGAAATCACTGAAATTTGTCAAATATTTTGAGACATTAGGAAAACAAATGCATCTGGGTTATTGCCCAGATTAATTTACATATTCTGTGAACTTTTCATCGATATATCTCCTTCCTAGCAATTTATCTGAAATTTTGAAGAAAGGTCAATGTTTCTTGGCCGGTGAACGCTCGCAGCTTTGGCTCCAAATAAGATATTTGCCTAAACATGTAAACAACTCTGGACGGATATCTCTGCAACCGATTTATCAAAATATATTTTAAATAACTGCAAAATTCGAGCATCCATTTCAGTTTTTGTGAGGGTACTAGAAACTTCATCACAAACGACCGATTTTGTCTCAGGGGGTTAGAAGCGACAATGTCATTGGCTGATTTTCGTGAGGTTGAATGATTTCCGCGTGTTCTGAGAACCAGTAAGGATTTGAGCCTTATCTTCGATATCCCGAATGCAATCTGGCAAGAATCGGTAACTTTAAGCCATACTTTGTTAGACCATACCATTTTGTGACAAAGAAGAAGAAAAGTCAAAGCTTCTCACAAGCCTGACATTAATTGTTGAACTTTGCAATTCAGGATCGAGAAATTTAAGAGAAATTGAATTATCCAGGTTTTGCTTTGTATGTTCTCATCAGCTGAGACTTGAAAGGCATTTACACAAAGCGAATAGCTAGCAGATCCCAAACCTTCTGCGGTTGGTATTTTTCAACGCATCTGTCCCTTCGCACCTAGCGTTTCGTACCACCGTTTTTGCAGGAGCTACCTGTAATGCTAAAAATATGCAACGCTGTCTTAAACCATGAAAAGGAATGACTACAAACAAAGCAAAGTAACGTAAGCAGCCAACCTTTTACAGTTGTCTTATTGTTTGAGCATCTTGTGACTATGGTTTGAGAATATTAAAGAGTACAACAAATCCAGCAGGTGATAGTTGTGTAAAAATATCTAAGTAGAGAGGCGAGACAAAATTGAAGAATACCTGAGGGAGTTTGTTTCAAAGGGTCTGTTTCATCCAGCCTTGCACGTGTCGTCGTGCCTTGCACGTGTCGTCGTCTCTTGGTTCGCCTTTGTTGTCGCCATTTTCATAGCCCATGAAAATGGTGACAAGCAAAGGCCAGCCGAGGGACGACGCGTGCAAGGAATGCTGGATGAAACAGACCCCTTAAGGGAGGAGAGCTCCTCTTCGGAACAGATTATTGCTGTTGTCCTCCATGCCGTGCTTGAAGATAGTCCTTGATCAATTCCATTTAATCTGAACAATTTCCGTTTCAGTTTGGATCATGCTGTCATTCATTTCCTTCTGTCCTTCCTGTCTTCAGTATGTTTTGCTACGTGGAATCTTCTCATTCACCAATGGGCCACTGTAAAGGCGGAGCTCCACCAGACGATTTTCATGACGATCGTCTGAAAAATTCGCGGCGACACTTGCGCAGAAGAAATAAAAGATCGTCAATGAGATCGTCAAGCGCTCGACGAAAAGTAGAAACCAGTTCTACTTTTCGTCGAGCGCTTTGCGAATCGTCATATTTTCAACCAGTAGGAGTTCACTTTGCGCTGATTCAAAGTGGGTGCCGTAGGAGAGAGTGAAGATGGATCAACAGCACAACAAGTACAAAATATCGTAACAGAGTTTCTTGCTTCCTCGAAGACGCAAGTAGCTAGTTAAGGTAAATTTGATTCACTTCCGCCATTTTACTTGCTAACATTGAATTCCCCGCCAGCACTTTTCAAAATCGTCAAATTTTTTCAGACGACCGCTCGACGATCTCATGGACGATACTGCGCATGTCTCGTGGCGAATTTTTCAGACGATCGTCATAAAAATCGTCTAGTGGAGATCCGCCTTTATGTCCAGTTTCCTGTCCTGAAAGTCATTAGTAGAATTTCTAGAAATTTGAAACACGGAGGATATTGAAAAGATGTAATGAATGAGTAAATGAATGAATGAATGAATGAATGAATAAGTGAAAGAACGAATCTAATGAATGAACGAATTAATAAATGAATGAATAAGTGAGTGAGTGAAGTAATGAATGGATGATTGATGTATTCGATTGATGGATCGGTAAATTGATTGATTGATTGATTGATTGATTGATTGATTGATTGATTGATTGATTGATTGATTGATTGGTGGATTTATGAAATGGATGGATGGATGGATGGGTGGATGGGTGGATGGGTGGATGGGTGGATGGGTGGATGGCATGAATCAATGGAATGAATGAGTGGATGCAATAGGCAGTAGTAGGCACGTTCTTTTATAAACAGGACAAAGAAATACCCACGCAGGCTTTGTATACTTTGCTTGTTGTACAAACTAGTTTTTTTTTACTTCTTGTAAAGTGACCTCTTTCTCATTATAAGCGTCGAATTTTCCGAGAGCTTTGAAATCAATTGTATAAAATGTTATTGCACTAATCATTCAAAATGAATTTCATAGGGAATAGTAGGGAATTTGCCATAGTTCCAAATACATGATTCTTGATATCATCATTACATTCCGAACAACAAACTTTTTATATTTCATTAAAGGATTTTGAGAAGATCTAAAGCTTTGAACAAAATCAAATGCTTAATAAATTTTAAACAGATTGAGGAAAATCATTACAAGGAAGTTTTTGAAGATGTTCAACATGGTAGCGAGCAAACGTTTGTAGCTCTAATTGTTTGCAATTTAAAGATTTTATGACTTGACAATTTCAAAAAAGCAGGGTATTTTTCAAGAAATTTTCCGCCTGTGGGAAAATAGGCAAAAGGACCTCCAATTTTTGACGGTATGTGTTTACGACAAAGACATAAGTCAAATGTGCATCATTGACGAAGTCAGGTCACTTCAGAAAATAAATCAAAATCTCAGATAAGGCACACAGTTTCAAAAATGCATCATTAAGATAAAGCTATTGAGATATATATATAGAATTAAATGAAAGGTAAACTTTACCGTAAAACACACAATTTCCTATCTTGGTAAGTGAATACTGCCAATTGGATGAACTCAATGGAGTTGCCCAATGCAAAAAAATTATGGTTGTATATGCTAAAATTTAACATATACTTGTTTATTTGAATAAAATCTAAGATATGCTTTTTATTTAAGTAAAAATCAACATATTCTTGTAGTTTTGTTTAATTCTACACAATCTTGTTTTCTTTTTTTAATTTAATACATGCTTATATGTTCGTAAATTTTGTACGTTTGCTTATTCCATTCTTGCATTTTCAACACATACTTGCAAACGAGGTAATATTTTCACATAGACTTTTTTACTTCTCATAAAGGAAGGTTTTGATTGAGCGTCTAAATTTGGTAAATTTGTAAAGGAAAACAAAAGCATGACCCCCGTTCTTGGCATAAACTTTGCTAATTGTGGCAAGAAGGTGCTTCGGATTGCGAACACATTTTAGGGAGTTAATCAACGATAACTTTACTCAAAGCAAGTAACGAATGATTTAGATCATATACGGGAAGTTTTAAATGCCTATTGAAAATACAGCTCAATAGCTAAAACGCAACTTGACTTGTCTCATAACCGTTAATCCAGGATTTTAGTCGTAACCTCGCTCAGTTTATTGTCATTCATTCATTTATTCTTTCATTCATTTTTATCGACGAAGACGAAGAGGCTAGCAAATGTGTTTGTCTCTTGATTGACCATCTGCTGTAAGGTGGGGCAGGTCTTCTTTGTGAGACACCCGTTCGAGTTGCATTTGTTGATAAATTTTCTGTAAAGTTGGAATTCGCTGATATCGTGTCCTTTCCAGCTGTGGCAGCCATAGAAAATTTTATTAGCTTTGCAGTTTTTGAATTCATGTGGTTTAAAAAAAATTATCTGTCTGTACACATGAGTTTCGACAGAGAAAATACAAACCCAGCAGCGATCTGATCGAGCCGAAAGTATGAAAAAACGTTTTCATGTGTAATATTCTAACATCTATTTGCCTTATAGAAAAAACCAACATGAAATTCTGGTTAGTTAGGGAAATTCAGCAACTAACGTAGGCAGGGGTTGCAGTAGATGGTGCTTATTGTAACTTCTTCCTCTTCTTCAGTCATCTACCTCTGTCAAGCAGGTTCCTGGCAAGTAAATCTTCCAGGTTTCTCGATCTTCGGACCCTTTTTTCAAACTTATACAGAACTTCTGACGTTTTTATTTTATTCAACTAGAGTGTCAAACGTCTCTAGTTCCTTTCCCACAATCTTCCACAAAAGTCTTAAAACACTTTCGCCCCGCATTGCAATGTGCGAAGCCGATGAAAATTTATAGGTTGAGTTCACACGCAATAGGAAACAAATAATGTACTTACCGAATGTGTATCGTTTTCTTTGTCAATTCTCTGTGATAAAGCAAATACTGCGAAGCACCATGCGCAGTCAATTGGGGTCAAGATGGCGCCGACCCAAGAATTGACACAAAAACGACACAAATTCGGTGACTACATTATGTTTCTTATTGCAAATGGTGTTCTTCAATCAATCAAGATTGCAATGGGGGGAGAGGGGCCAAGGTAGTAGTTTACATGCAGGAAAGGCATCATTCAACACAAAACTCGTTTGTCTTAGATTCTAGGTATTCTCCATTCAGCAATGTTTTCAAAGGTGTATCTCGTTCCTGTAACTCTCTTAGGCACAAAATCCTAACACCAATATGACTGTTTGGCGCTACAAACCTGCTTTCATTGTCCAATACTTTAGCTGAAGAGATGTTATGAAATTGTTTCAAGGCTATTGGTGAACGTTAACGTCTCCAACGTCGTAAAATCAATGTACTTGTCGACCCAAGGAGTGAAACTTTATTTGTGAGGTCTATGATTACTACCTGACTCGGGAATGGCAGTTTCTACTTAATCATGCGTCGAGCATGCGTTATGTTTACTCTCTATTAACTCTGTATGCAACATATTATTCTTTTTGACCATTGTTTGATTCCTTGAAACTGACCATGATGGAACTCTAGTTTGTAAAGCAACCTTAAACTTTTTACGTGGGTGCATGTGCTGCAAGAGAATAGGTTGTTCATCGCTTATTTAACGTCAAAGGTTTCCGGCTACTGTTTTCATTAAATGACTGATGTCGATGTGAGTCAGTGTCGAGTCTCTTGCTCGTTACGGTTTTGACTAACACAGGGCATTGTCTTGAGGTTTGAAGGAGCATGACCCCGCCCATGACGCCAAATTGGCCCTTTAAAGTGCAGGCTTCTTTGAAACTACCTCAATGAAGAGAAAGTAACCAGGAGACAACACCGCATACGTTTTTATTGCAGATAACAAGTTTGGTTTTCTCCCCAGGCATTTCGTTGTATCAGTCCGAGGGAATTGTTGATTGGACTGGACTATCAAGGTGCAAAGGTGAAGTTCTGAAGGTAAGTATTGTGTTTTGTTTCGTCTTATGTTATTCATGTCTCTTCTTATCGGTGAAATGTGCTTTTCTTTGTACAGAAGGTTTTAAAGAATATGTCTGCCGGTGGTCAGTAAAAAGTCTTATTTCGAAGTTCGGACATAAAAACTTCTTCGTCGCCATGAGTGGAATTTATTAGAAGTTCAATTTCAGTCTTTAAAGTATATTGGTATTCCAAAGAGGGTATTCCCCAATGCTTTCTCTCCCCAACAGAAGTTCAAGATGAGCTGTTTGATCTGATAATAAAAGATTATTTGAGTACTAAAAATAGCGTCAGGTTTTAAAAGATCTACCGAGCGTCGCAAAACTGTGTTCCGACGTTTGATTGAATGAAGAGGAGAGACTTTATAATGCATTTTTTATAATTTGTTTTTAATTCTAGTTACATACTAGACATTGTTGGGTAGAAACTAGCCATCTTAGAATGGAGTTATGACCTCTAACATCCATGTCTGCGTTGAAGGCAAAACCAGATATGTTTGTACACCTCCTTGCTTCATGGTGAAGGGGGACACCATCGATGAGCAAAACAAAATAGGTTTGACAGTGCGTTCATCACCTTCATGTTCCGAGTAAGCGAAAGTTGTTTTGTTGACAATAAAAACGTTGCTTTGTAATGAATCGAATTTAAGCTTGTATGACTTTTGATTTAGTAAATTAGCCAAAGATGTGAAGAACTAAATCAAATAGGTCTTGGGTAAATCAGTTTGACTATGTTAATGCTTCCTTTTGCCAAATGGGAATTTCAAATGGGAATTTTACTGTTTCACTGAGGCATGGTGATCCATTAGGCCCTTTTTCTCAAATTAATGTCAAAAATAAAGCTCCAAATCCTAATAAGATTTTAAGCTAGTGACATGAACCAGAACCAAGGCGTTCATGTTTCATGTGTGAGAAAAGTTTTCAAGATCAGTCAACCGAAGGCGAGGATATTGATTTTTGAAATAGGGCCTAAATCTTAAAATTCAAAGCTAAATACAAAAACTATACCAACTGAGTCAAAAAAGCGTTTAAGGCGTTTGGATGGCTGTGGAATCAAAAGTGTGTGACCGATATTTAAAACTGAAATGTTCATCTATCAGTCAAAGGTCAACTTAGATGATAAAATTTTGTTTGGTAAAATCAAACATCTTTAAGACCCAACAACAATCAAAATGCTTGTAAGGGGTTTGTATGGGAATCGAGAATTCCACATTCCACTCTGGTCCGTATGGAATCGTCCATCGTGGCATTGAAGTTTACATTGTCAGTTTGAGATGCTGAATTCCAATTTCAATAGAAGGTAAATCATGGACCAGAATGGAATGTGGAATTTTTGTTCCCAAACATGGCCTTTACCAGCATTTTCCTCATTTCTGGATCTGTAAGATGAGGGATACTACCAAACAAAATTTTTTCAGCTAACTTGACCTTTTACTGATAGATGAACATTTCAGTTTTAAATATCGGTTACATACTTTTTATTCCACAGCCCTCCAAACGCTTAAACTTTTTTTGACTCACACGGTATGTTTCACTATGCTCTTCAAAATAGCTGAAAAATAGAAGCGTAGTAAGTTTCAGACAAACTGGATGAGATTGACAACACGTCGTTTTACAACTCATCAACATTTGAATCTCCACTAGCGAATTTTAGATCAATCTAAATCTGTTCGATATCGTCACCACAAAAAGCAGACAGATATTCAGTTGCGTAAAAAATCACCAGATTTGCGATCTTTGAAAAATTGATAATAAACTGCTTTCTTCAAGAAGCAACCGTTAGAGCTGTCACATCACCATTAAAGCTGTCACATCACCGATCGATGGAAAAGGATCACGTTAGTTATTCACGATCAAATTGTACTGTCTTTTTTCCTATTCTCTTGCTTTTCAGACTCGAACCTTTTTTTACAACAAAGCATTGCGAGCACCAAGATGTTTAATAGAACCGTATGTCCGAAATTTAACCCCAATAGTGACATTTGGCGTTCTATACCAAAGGAATTTTCAAGGAAACAAATAAAAGCAATGATCATATTTTGCACGCACTGCCACACATGTATCCTTCGTTTTCATGCTTGGATGGTCGCTCTGGTCTTGTAAGATGGTGTTTGATGTAAACTTCCACCGCGTGATTTCCATCTGGTGAGTAAGAGAAATGCATCCATTAAAAGATCGTACAGTAAATCAATTGAATCAATCTGTACCGTTTAAATTCCATGATCTCACTGAGACTTCAACTTTAGCTTTTAGACTTTTCTCATAATACTGGTTGCATCACTTCCCTCTGAAGTCAGGAGTTAGTCGAAATTCTCACTTCGCAATTTACTAAAAAATAGCGTTCGCTACCATTTAAGTTCTGAAGTCTTGCTGCCCAGCATTGATGAAAGTGGCCCCACAGCATTTTCGTGAAGCTGGATTGGGCCACTTTGGACCGTGAAACTGTGAAATTTTGTGGCGTGATTTCGTGAATGTAGGTTTGCTCGTGATCGTGAAAACTAACTTTTCATGGACGTGAATTCGTGAATCGATTATTTCTATACGTGAATTCGTGAAAGCTCTTCCTTTCGTATCATTAAAACAGTTTTACTTCCAATACATCATATGGCGTGCTCCATAGAAACTATTACAAAATATGATGAAAGTTTGGCACTTTGTTTGTAAACTTATTTCATTTCGATTTTGCTTCTAGTTATACATATAATATGTACATATTATACAAATAATCTAAATCGAAACTAATCTACTAATCTACCATGTTACAAAATGGCAAATGCACAGGGAAATTATGTTCACTAAAAAATTTTCCTGGGGATGCTAATCGATCAATAAGCGTTAAAAGATGATAATCAATTCTGTTTTAGCACAGGATAACATGGGGTTTGAAGGAGTGTTCTAGGCTAAGGTCAAAGGCGTGTTCTCAAAGATCTACCTTGGGCGCTTTGCCTCCAGACAAATTTCATGCTGCCCAACCTTATTTTGTCGTGGCCACGCCGCTGGCAGCTTTGAGTGTCATGATTAGTTTCTGCTGTGTTTGATGCCCTCCCTTCACAAACCATACCGAGAGAATGTCCCCATTTTCTAAAATTCATAGTACCAAGGGTACATCACGGATTTCAATTATTCGAATTTAGTTCAATCCGAAGGATCAAAGTAGATAAGTGATTTTTCTCGCATTTTTTACGAGCACTGAAAATATAAGTAAATTTGCCTTTAGAAATGTTTCGTGGTTGCAAAAAATGCTGAAAAGGGCCAAAAACACTTGATCAAATCGTGAGGATAATGAATCCATCATGATTTAATCAAGCACTTTATACCTTTTTCAGTCACTTTGCAACCATTAATTTTTTGTAAAGTTTAATTTAGCTTTGTTTCCGGTGCTTGTGTGAAGGCAACAAAAGTCATTAAAATACTTCGTTCTCTTGGCTGTTAGACAAATATTGATTCATTCCATTCCATCAAGAATTCTTGATGCTATGTGTTTTAAAAGTGTTGGTATACTTCGAATTTCTGAATCTGACAGAACCTGACATCTCTTCGACCATTATTGTATCCATTAGTGGCGTCTTACTGTACCGGGTGAGTCAAGAAAACCCCCATGGCGTTTGAAAGGCTACTTTTCCCTGAGAATATAAGCAATTATATTTTGTAATACCTAATTGAATAGCTAACATGTTCAATTATTTTTAGAAATTTTCCTGGCCAAAATCGGTCACTCCGTTCGGATTCTGTAAGCGATTTTCTAAACTGACTCCCTTTTGAGAAACCTTAAAAAACGTGCTAAAATTACATGCAAAAGCCCCACATGTGTTTACCTCACAGCGATGACTTTAAACATCCTTTAGCACGTGCTTTCCTCTTGGCGGGTTGAAAAGTCTTCCCTCTAGTGTGAATGACTTTTTCAGGAGGATTCCATTCTCCCATGATGACAAAATACATGAACACGTCCAAGAGTCGTTATTGCTAGGAAGGAGAACATAGGGAATTTTTGCTTGCTGTTTTCACTAGTTTTTGCAGGTTTTCAAAAGGGGCTTTCTGCATAAAATCTCCTATTTCGACGGGAAAGAATGACCGATTAAAGACGGGTAACTTACTGAACATAATTTCATATATCGGGGATAAAACGAGACAGTTTTCAACATCATTGATTTGCTATTCCGGGAGCAGGATTTTTTTCAAACGCCGGGCGTTTTTATTGACTCGCCCGGTAGATTGGCCGCGGCGCAGAACTTTTTAGGGATCCGAAGCTTGGTTTAATCTTTGCTGAGAGGATGTGATCTACTAATGATCCTTGTTCGTGTTGCTAAAATTATGGACCGAAGGAAGTCTTCCCAATTCACCAATAGTTGTTTCTTATAAAACTTTGCTGCATTGCAAAAGGCAAACGAAATCAAACTGATGCCTGGGTCATTGGTAGGTTAATTATAGGTCTTAGAATTATACCAGAACTTTTTCAGTTCAATGAATCATTGAAAATTGCCTCAAATTTCGAGATAAGATAGAAGTGAATGAGCTCGGGTTATTGCTCAGGTCAGTATGCATAATCGCTGAAATTCTTGTGTCTTTATCGATTTTACCTCATTTATAGCGATTTCTATCGATATTTTAAAAAAGTTCAAAATTCTTCGACCGGAAAATGAACACAGCTCCGGCCCAGACAAGCTATGTGCCTAAATATGTAAAAAAAACTCTGGACGCATTTCTCTGCAACCGGTTTAGCAAAGAATATTTCGAATACCGGCAATAATCTAGTATCCGTTATACTTTTCGTCAGGGGCTAGAAAGCGGCGATGTCATTGGCTGATTTTCATGAAGTTAGATTATTTCCGCGTGTTCTGAGAACCAGTAAGGATTTGAGCCTTATCTTACTTGCAGTTGTCGCAATCGCAATCGCAGCCCTATCCTTTCGCAGTTGCCGATCGCAATCGACCAACCAGTTTTCCAGCGTTTATTGTTGAGTAGGCTACCAAACTTTAGAATTCTATTGCAGGAAAACTGCCCCAGCTTTTGACTTCAACTTTAGTGTGTTCAACTTTAGGGTGCCACAGCCCTCTGTAAAGCCACAGCCCCCTGAAAAGCAGTTCTCATGGACTGACAGGGCTACCGTGCCTAAATGAATAAAAATGAATGAATGAAAAATGAATGTGTATGTCCGTGAATATATCTGGTGTGTGGTAAGAAAGTTTGATTGAAATCTTTAGGTTGACACAGTGGAACTTTAAGCTCTTCTGAAGCCAGTAAAAAGTCTTGAAATTAACCTTCTCCAAAGCCGTGAATGCAAACGATTTTGATTAATATTCCGTTCGATTGCCTAGAATAAGAATAATACCATACTTCTTATAGAATTTCGATACACCGATTGGTTGCAGAGCAATGAATAAGTTCCTAGAGAGTTGGAATTATGAAAACCGGCTTTCCGTGCTCAGCAGAGCGGAAAGCAGAGTAACCTTAAGACTCCATCTACCCATGCTTGCACAAAGATCGAAGTGACCAGATGAATGGGCTGCTGTAATAGGAGCATTTTCACTTCATTGAAAGCAAAGGAATATACATTACGACAAGTGACAATCCTGTAATCGACTGTCCGTTATATCTGCTACCATGAGAGAGTGTAGACAGAGATTTAATAGCGTTATCCCAAATGTAATTAGTACAAAAATAGGAACGGAGACCTTGAAAAGGGCTTAGGTGAAAGTCGTTATGTTGAGCCCAACCCTAAGATGTCTCGTTCCAGATAGTGTAAGGGATCATGTTTAATCTTGTTTTTAATGGAGCTTTGTCACTTGTAAGAGGGTTAAAGATGGAAAGGCAAAGCATGGAAGAAACTAAACCCTCTTGTCCTGTTCTTTGATTTGGCATTCTACCAGAAAGCGAGTTTTTGAATCTTTTGGCATTTGGTCTCCGAGAAGGGTAGGAAACTGTGATAGCGTTTGTTGGATGGTTGAACGTACGACGCATGGGTGGATCCAGCCCCAAGTGGAAGGAGCAGCAGCCTGCGGAGAGGGAGCGCAAATTATAATGAAAAGTAACCCCACCGAAGGCGCACGAAAACTTTACGACTCCCAATTGAGAAAATTTTTATTTTTTTCCACTAAAGAATGTTATGATTTATTCGTTTGCCTCAAATTCTGATCGAAACCATTAAAAGAAAGTGTCATAAGGTCACGAGGGGTGCATTTCTAGCCAAAAATGGGGCGCCATGCTGAGTTTGCATCGTTAAGGGAGGGGCAGTTGCCTACATTTACCGCCCCCCCTTTAATCCGCCACAAGTACGGCTAGAGATTGAACTACAGTCAAAGTTGAAAGTTGAACTTCCAAATGGCTGCGGTAGCTTACGCTGTTTGTGCCAATTAGATGTTCCTGGGTTTTAATTGACTCTGGTATCGCATGGTAGGATTCTATAATTTTGAAATTTGCTGCCATTTTTCCAATACCTTAAAGTTAGCTGACGGAGCTAAAGGCAACGGTTTTTTAAATAGATTCAATTCAACTCAATTGAAATTTAGTACACTATTGAATTTACCTAAGAGCTTGCCTTTCATCATGCCATTGGATGACGAAGAGGGGAAGTCCCTGAAAGAGGTTGGAAAACGAACAGACAAAGAAAATGCAACTTGAAAAATCAAATCATTTGCTCTCCTTTCATGCATCTTTTCTTTCATACAAACGTCTTCCTGTGAATAGCTCCATCTTCCATTTTCAGATCTTCTTATGAACGGACTGGCAACGATCGGCAGTCCATCGGCCTAATGCAGAGTGGTTCCAAAATCAATTTCGTTCTTGCTGAAGTCTCAACGCCTGATAACAGTGGCGGCCTGGCCTTTTTCGTCAGGGGGGGGGGGCAGCAGCAAAATGGCGCCCCTTCAAATCAAACATCGTTATCAAGTCTCTGACTAGATTGGCAGCCCTTGCAATTTTCCCAAATTTCTTAATGGTACTCTTTGACACCTTGACCTTGTCCAGGGTTGAACGTAGACATTTAATTGACTGGGGCAAATGAGGGGGTCTGGGGGCGAAGCCCCCAGGAAAATTTTTCGTGACCATGCCCTTCAAACTCTTGGAAAACAAGGCCCTTGTCCTTTCAGACGTTTTCTGGTGTAGGAAGACCTTCCTTCGAACGTTGTATATTTTTTGTACTAAGAAACGATAATTTACTTCTGCAAGTATCTTCTCCGACCGTAGTTGTTTCATGGACACCTTAATCGTTTGGATAAAATTGGGTCTAACTCTCGGCCATGGCTTTTGCATCAGAGTCCAAGTTTACGATGTTGTTACGTAGGATCATTGGCAACAGAGTGAAAAGAATCATCACTAATGTTTGGCACGATAGGAATAACCTGGATTTTATAGTCCTGTAATTTCCTAGGCCAGTTAAAAAAAGTTCTGAAATGTCGGAGATATCCGAGCAAGTTTCTCCAACATTTCTCAACTCAGAATTTTTTACTTGGTTCTACAAGCTCTGCTGAAGAAGTCGGAGATATCTGATCTGCAAAAAATACGTAAGGCTCAGCTGCTTTTGTTGGCAAAAATACAGTAGCAGGCCTCACATCGAAATACCAATTCAAGGATCAAAATCATTTTGATCATAACGTACAAGTTCAAGTGTTTAAAAAAAAATATAAACGCACAACATTCAGGTCACCAAAAATAGAGAATTTTCCGGCAATTCATAGCATATTTTTGCTTTGTTTTTCACATGCATCTTTTGTTGTCTCGTGTATCCAGTTTTATCTTTTGTTGCATTACGACTTGAAAGGTATTTAATCGTTTTCAAATTTTAGAGAGGATGCAAAACCTGGCTTTCTATAAAGCAAAATATAAGAGTAAAAATAGGCGATGGCTTACCAATGAAAAAAGAGACAGAAGTTTATTTTTTAGATGTAAGGCATGCCTTTCTTTCTTAAAGAAACTGAAATTGAATCTAAAATTTTCGCAGATAAGACATCTGCGATATCTAGCAGAGTACATGGGGCTAAATGAAAAAGTAGGGGGTCGAGAAATGTCAGAGAAACTTGCCCCGACATCTCCGAGTTTCCTACCTGACCTAAATTTCTCTATCCACATGAAAGCTGTGGCTACTGGAATAACACTTTGTGTCAGCTTTACGAAACTTAGCATGGATTCGCAATGATTTGTCTGTGACAATGAGTGATGCATTTGCATCAGATGCATCTGTATGGAATGCCCGTGTAATCTGCTACATGGTGCTGGAAAAACGTGATCGAGCCATCAAACTTCATAAAGTTTTTGGCGCCCCTCGTAAACTTTGGCGCCCCTTCGAAAATGTCCGCTGGGGAGGCCATGGCCCCCCTGGCCCCCCCCTGCCAGGCCGCCACTGCCTGATAACAACTGGATATCATTGTGCTCGTAGAACAACTTCTCAAAAACAACAACAAATCAAAGCGTACAGCTCTCCCGCTCTTTGAGTTTAATATTTTCTTCAAGGAGAGCACATCTTTGCTGAATAACGATCAGCCATTTTGAATTGTTTGACCTCCAGAAAACCTGATCACATAAAGACGGTGATCACCGCAAGAGTTACCAATCTTCATTGCCTAAGAACCAGATCAATTTTTAGCATGCCCCAGTCCCCTGCTTGTGCAACGGGACTGGGCAAGCTTTATCTCCGTCAACTAACTTCAGCTTTTTACTCCCTCGGTTGCGGCCTTTTAAAGGCATCTGGCAAAGCTTTGTAGGAGAGCGAAAACAAGCTGCAAACTAGAAGAGCAACTTTGGTCTCTTCAAATACGTAAGGAGATTTCGTATGTTTGACAGCCCTCATATTACTAACGAGAAGCTGTTATGATTCTCGAATATAGGAATTTGATACCAGAGACTAATGATGCTGTTTGATTATGTTGTGAGTTTGAACTCAGTGATTTCACAAACCCTTGCTCAAGAGCAGATGTCAAGACTTTGAGAAAAGTTATAATTTATGTCTGTTTCTACTTTCACTGTTCCACAAAACTTGATCAAACAGTAAGACTTTTTTGGGATACCCAGTAGGAAACAGTGTATTTAGAAACTGAACAATGTATTTGGAAATCTGTCGAAATAGTTCTTGTGTGAAGGGGGTTGTTCTGGAGTTTGTCATGATTGCTTATCTCTTCAAGTTAAACTCATTGGTTGCTGAAATAATTATCTCCATCTATCTTTCATTGATGTGTGAACCACCGGTAGTTTTTGATGGCTTTTCCAAATGTTGTTCTTTTCACTGTTAAAATTTTCATCGAGAGGTGTATCACTCTTCTTCCCAAAAGGCTTAGGTGACCCAAAAAAAACTTCACGAGCTCGATCATTGCTGGCTCCCTGAAATCAAAAGCTATTGTCAAGTGCTTTGTACCACAGTTTAGTTGAAAGGCTTAGCTATCTTTTGAGATGCTGCATGGCCATTTTAAGCAATGATTACCATCCGAAAAACCAGACTCAAAGAAAATTTCGAATCCAGGATTTCTCATTTTGAGTGAAATAATCGCCATCACTTTCCAGTCAACATTTTGTGAAAACTCAACATGGCGATGAATTAGAAGTCGTCTGGGGAAATTTTTTGTTTGCAAAATGATTGACTTCTGTTCCTCATTCAAATTTCATGCTCCAAAGCAAAGTTGGACTTCAGCGTTTTTCACAACTTCCAAAAAATGGACTGGAAAGCGAAGGATGGTCTGAGAAATGAATGAATTTCCATATTTTTAAAACTGTTTTTTTTTTGCGGACAGTAGTCACATGTTAAACTGACCAAGCAACGTGTCAAAAGATAGAGGGGCCTTTCAGCTACGTGCTGATACCTTGTTTGTCTCCATAACATTTCCCTTCAAGGAAATATGTGCGATCTAGCTCGTGAAGTTTTTTTGTGGGTCACCCGGTAGGATTTATAGGGCGTTTTGTCGGATTTTTCTTGAAAACAAAAGGATTTTGCCAAAGTGTACGTGATCTTTACAGAGTGATACGCCCCCAGATTTTAATCATTTGCAAAGTAATCTTTAGATGCAATAGATTTATTTCGTTTTATTTGAAAAGATCAATTCTTGGACCATTCTTTGATAAATCTTCCTATGTTCTCTACGAAAAGATAATTTGATATTGTAATATTCTTTTTTCCTAAACTTATACCTTGGTAGCCATAACTCAAGAAGGTGGCAAGCTAAAGCAAGTACGTGTTTTCATTGTAAGTGTTGTATCCTGCCTGCTTGTCGAGTATGTGAAATGCGATAAAGAAATCACGCCATTTTGAACTTCAACAAAACACAACTGACTATATCAAAAGATTATACAGCTACAACATCAATCAGCAACCAGGGGGTTTTGTCCACAGTGACGTAATCACTACAGTGAGAAAACTCTTTTAGAATGCACCAAACTCTCGGATATCTAAAGAATTAAAAACCTTCAGTACTGAGACAAATTTATTTCGGAAATTAGTTATTGGTATCTATCGCATGTTTTCACCTTATTTCATTATGTTTCTTGCATTGTTTTGTTCAGAAGGTAAGCTCTTGGCAGTGGCACGGCTCTATAAAGCTTTGTTGCGAAATGCTCACGAGGGTTAGGGGAAGTAAATATCAAGAATCTGATGAAATTCGAAACAGCTAAGAAGCTTTGAGCACTCAAATAATGAGAATTTGAAGAACCTTTCAGTAGCAGGTCAAATTCTCACTTTCTAAAGGAGAAACACGCTTAGGACCAATCAAGTGTCAGGTCAAGTCTTTAGGGACAACAAACATATGTGATGTGATGGTGACATGATAACAATTCATTTTGTGAGCTTACAATAAATCAACAAGTGCTAGAGTTTTAAAATTGATAGCATTGCACTGGTTTTCGTTGCGATAAAGAGCGACTCCTGGGCCTAAGCGGCAGGCACAAGAGAACAAGGATACACGTACATCCTTTTTGTGATTTCATAACCTGTTGGATATTCCTAATCGGATTGTTGCTCGTGCTATTTTAACACAGTTGATGTCACAACGTGGAATATCAAAGGTCTTCTTCCATTTATAAATATATCAAATGTAGTTTATTTTAGCCGAAACCATTGCGAATTATCGTCGCTTAGTTATACGCTTATAACGGCAAACGCTTCTAAATTTATTAGCATTTGGACATTGAGAACAAAATTTGTCATTTTTAGGAGGTCGTTCGCCTTGTTTTAGATTTAGTTGTTAATCTCAGGGTTTCACCACGTTTAGGAAAACCTTTGCCGAACCTCGAATTTTTCGGACTGACCCCATCCTGCCTGAATCAAGCTTAAATCATTTACAGCATAGAGCATTTTACCTCCATATCCCTTCCTGTCTGTCCATTACGATTAAAGATAAAATTCTTGCAAGTTTTTGGCTCAAGACTAATTATATTGAAGAGGTGGTGACTTTTGTGATTTGTTGTCGATTTTGGTCATAGCTATTATGCAGTAGATTTGTGGCACCTTTTTTGAAATTTTGACAGTTTAAACATTTGTTTCATTTGAAAGCATGCAAAGCGATGGTAACTTTGCTAAGTCCCTTTCTGCATTGCTGCCATAACTTTTTGGCAAACTTCAATTTAGTTTCAGTTCAGTTTTCATTTTATTTAAATTCACTACATAGGTGGGTAGGTAGGTATTTATATTTAACGTGGCTAGCCTGCGAAAGTCTGAGAGACTTATTTCCAGCAGGGGCCACGGATGTTTTACCATCAGTCCGCCGCAGCTACCCGCCGCAGCTACCAGATTCCCTCACATGGCTCTGGTCGACCCGGGCTAGAGTTACGGACAGCGACCAAACTGTCCAGCGCGGGATTTGAACCTACGGCCGTTCTGACCTTTGGCTTACGAGTCAGACGCCTTAACCACTCGGCCACGCGCTCTCCTGCACATACATTTTATCCTAACAATACAAACAAATAACTAAAGTACGAAGATTGAAAAATAATCTCACAAAAAATTTATACAATGATACAGAAAATTAATACAATATACAAATACAAGGAGGTCTAAATAAATGGTATGCAGGGAATTACTTAAAGGAGGAGTTCTCTCAGTAGGTAGACTAATCGAGGAGAGAGCCCCCCCCTCCCCCTCTGTCCTGAGATATAATCAAATGAATTTATCTGAGTTTAGAAAAATATTGTGCATTTTCAGTACCAAAATAGCTTAGATTCAACGGTCGACCTTGTTCAATAAATGAATTTTTAGTTTTGTCTTGAACATTATTTTCGTTGGAGCGTTTCTGAGTTCCAAGGGTAATGTATTCCAAGGCTTGGCACCATAATATCGAATGGACTTTATACCATACTGAAGACTGTTTTTTCTAAACATATATAGATCACCTTGACTCGCCTGTCTTGTGGAATACTGATGAACAGATGAACTGAGTAGGAAAAAGTCATGAAAGCAGCTAGGTGAAGTTTTATTAATAGAATTAAAACAAAAGTTAAGAGTCGCAGTTCAAAGATCTCAAAGAGTTTAAGAAGCTTACAAATCATTGAAGATTGGAAGAGAGGGAGACATGCGAGGCTGAAATGAGATAGTTCTGACTACATTTTTTTGTAATTTGAACATTGGATCAATGAATGATGCATATGTTTGACCCCAAACAATAAGACCGTATTGTAGAAAAGGCAGAAATAAAGCATTATACAAGCAAATTAAAACATCTAATGGAAGTAAGTTCCTAATTTTGAAAAACACTCCACATGTTCTGGCTAATTTTTAGAGAGTTCACTGAGATGGTATTTCCAGGATAGATGCTCATCCAGGAGGAGACCTAAGAACTGAACAAACTTTACCCTTTTGAATTATACCTGTAGAGATTCAGACTTTGTGATCAAATGGCAACAGCTGGACAACTGCATGGCATGAAGGGACATTGAAGCTAACAGCCTCCCTCTATCGACGAAATTTCGTATGCAGCAACGTTAGTAATAGACTATTACGCCGTAGAAAGCATGGGCCTAAGGGAATTTTACCATGATCATTCGCAGTTGACAGAATTTCGGTTGACAGGTCAGTTAACCGTGAGACTGAGACGCTAAAGATTGTGGTGGGACATTCCTTGATGCCATCTTTACTGAAATCATCTTTTGGCTGTCCTGATTGAAAAATTCCAAACAAGCGTTCTTGTTAAGCTCTCATCGCTCATTTCATTCATTTCATTTCATTTCATTTCATTTCATTTATTTAAGGAGGGTTGCCCTTCGGCAAAAGCCGTTTTTCAAGGGGCCCTCCATTAAAAACTTTATTATTATTACAAGAATACCAAAGAAAAATACCCTAATCTAATTACAATGAAAACCATACTATTAAAAACCTATTTACAAGGAATGATCATTTATATACGTAATAAAAGAATAAAAGAGAGTAACACGAAAACGAATCCAGAGTCACTGGCAGAGGCAGACCCCGCAGCGCCAGCACCAGCCGCCCCCAGGCGACAAGACATCCCAGAGCGAACAGCGATCAAAACCATCACCGCTATACACCCCGAGCCGGCCCGCCACCCCAGGGCAACCAGGCCCCACCACCGCAGGCCCCACCCCTGCAGTTATCGCTCCTATGTCTTTTGGATACCATGACACGATTTGCTTTGCCACAATAGGCCTTTTTTTGTTTTTAGATGGGGTTATACTGTACACAGTCCGATGTCTTATATTTTCAATGAAGCTGTTGTCGCGTTTGTTGTAGTTGTTGTCATCGTTATCGTTGCTGCTGCTATCGTTGATGTTGTTGATGTTGCAATCAAATATGTATTTTTCGTTTTCGATGCTTGCTAAACAGAGGCCATTCGTTTCTCCATGATACAAGAATATAGCATTTGGTTCTTGCATTCTTAACTTCATAAAGTACACTAGAAATAGAGTGCAATGTGTTCATGGTCGAGGCATTCCCTACCCACAGTGCCCCTTGTTACCCTGCGGTGAAGCTCTTTCTTCTAACCTAGCCTTTTGCATCTGTTAGCTCTGAAAGACGAAACTGTTATTATGGTATGTATGTGACTAGATTTATTAATTAAACAGAAAACAGAAGGAACAGGAGATGATGATCCTCTTCCTTGAATGATTTCCTTTCATGGATTTAAAAAACCATTCATAAGGATGAATGATGTGTTAAAATGTATCAACCTAAATCAAAAAAAGCCGCCTTGATAACCTCATTTCTATATGATACTGTGCTTAAGAGGCTTTTCTGAAGAATCGTAACCCCTGTAGATCCTCTCAGCCCACCTGTATGCAATAACTACTTGCTACTGCAATTCAAAATCCCTCAAAAATATCCACGGTTTCTCTCTTTTCAACGTTAAAATGCTTTTTCTTCCGCAGTGGCTGCTCAAAAGTCGTCATTGTGAGCTGGGTCCGGAGGCGAGTGAGGATGTTTGCTTTCGAGTAGTTGAAATCAAATCAAGCATTTGCCAGGTCACGCACATTCCATGTTCATGGCATTGCCATCAATGATTGATAAAAGCTGATTGGTCACGCCATTTCATTAAAGAAGAGGGTTGATCGGACGCTGTGGTCATTAATGAGGTTTGTTTTCCTGCCAATTCTTTCATGTAACTAATGCATTTTGTGTATGATATCTGAAGGCAGATACAGGCATAGATACAGAACAAACATACTGTTACTTCATCCTTAAAATACCCAGCGCAGGCAATTATAGATTTTACGTGGTTTACGTCGTGGTTGCAGTCGCAGACAATACTTGCAAGACTGCAAGACAAGCTTTGAATATTGTTTTTCCTAGCTATGAGGCAGCATTCACGAGAAGGCTTTTGGTAATATCTTTTGCGAAACTGGAGAAAAAGAGTTGTTTCCCAACCGTCAGTTTACGTAAATGTTTGAATAGAGTTTTGCTGAAAATTTAACGAGGACAGTTCAAGAGAACCAGCGAGAGAATGGACAATAAGTGCCTCAATTTGAGCCTAACTGGCACAAACGACATGGCGTATTCTTTCTCCCATATTAGAAAACGAAGAGCAAGAATTGCGATGATAATCATGTTCATTTTTATTATTTCATTCCAAATCCAAGTAAATTACGACAAATCCATGTGACAAATCCATGTGACAAATCCGATAAATTAATTAAAGACTAGGCCATATTTATAATTATTTACGTTTCGAAGCAAACTTGCTTTATCATCAGAATATCAAGTTTCAAAGTCTCCCATATTGTACAACGTTACTTAGAATTGTTGATCTTTTTAACCATACCCAACATGAAATAGAAATGTTTTGAACTTTGAATAGCGTGCCTCAACTTGAAATTTAGTTGTCAAAATCGGTTGTGCTACAATCAGATTACAAGCAACTTACTAAAAATGCGTCATGTCAAAATCCTTTGAAATATGCCTAAACTATTTGATCAGATTTACCATCAATTTGGCCCTAAAACTGTCGTAATCAAAGTTCATTGCGTCCATCTGCAAAAGAGACTGCTTACATTAGTCATATACTTTCTAGACTGTCATTCGACCTTTTTTCGTCCGTATTCTATTTTCATAGAGCTGAACTCCCAATAAATTTTATTGGAAATTAGATATCCAAGTTTAGTTGGAAGGATTTTGAGAGGTATCCACCGATTTTGATTAGTCTTCTTGTACAGGCTAAAAAGTATATAGCAGACTGTGTTATTTTAACAGACTAGATTATCGTAATCGATGTAAAATAGATGTACAACAACAAAAAGTGCTTTCGTAAAAGTCGCTCGTCATTTTGAGAAGGAAACGACCGATTTTGATAAACTAAATCTATGGTTTGAGAGGCATGAGTTTTCAGTCCATATTTTCTGACTTACCTGGTGCTAGAGAAATTTGGATATAAATCGAAAATATAATTAGCACACTAAGGCCTTTCTGACTTGACTCGTCATCAAAGTTTGACTTGAACACTTAACAGATTTAGTTTCTAAGTTACACTCTGATAAAAACAGAAGGCAGAACGTCTCAATGCCTTATTCTTCTTTTCTTTACATATGAGTTTCCTATTTTTGCAACCCCCTTCTATGACATTTTCCTTTAAGTATAATATGTATGTCTTGACAACGGATTTACATTTCATACACGGGAACTTCAAAGGACAGTTACTCGCTAAGTTATTAACTGGCTTAGCATTATGTCTGCTGAGTGCTATTCCATCGATTATCTCTGCTTCCTCGGACGGCTTTGGCTAGAAGTTTGTTCCTGTCAATAATCGAAGATGTATGCCATTTTGGCCTTTCCCTCGGCAGTTTTCAAACAGAAGCTATTGTTTTTACTCTAAAGCGATGCAGAAATCCGATCTGTATTGAAAGTAGTTTTCATCTGATACACAGTCCATAAAGCACTCATCACAACTCAAAGGAATAAGCAAATACAGTGATGGGCTTACCTTCAGGTACCGTCGCACATTTGTCATTTGAACCGTCGTTGCTTACAATACAATGCTTCATAGCATACAAACATTTTCTGTTTGCTTAAGAACTAAATGTTTCTTTTTCTAGTTCATTGGCTTTACGAAAATGAGTTGCTTGTTGAGAAAAATGACGGTTTTGTTGCAGCTCAAAGGAAGGAAACCAGAAACCATATGTTGAGTGAATGGGATTTAAATACTTATGTGATGAATATGGACACCATGTCAGATTTTGTTCCGCAAAATGTTGGTACCTGCAATATCTTGATCCAAATTATATAGTGACTGCATGCTTCCAGTATGAAGGCTGCATGCTTTGGTTACATTACATTTGCATTTGTTACGTAAAAGGTGCGATAGCATTCCCATGTAAAAACCATTTTTTTATGCTCAAGATCTAAGTTGACATAAACTCTCAACTCCTAGCGGGTCTATTGATCTATTTCTATTCCGAACATAAACGCTGAAACTATCAACCACCAGCCTTCTGTTTTCAGAACCTTGAGGATCAGAACATCAAAGAAGCTGTAGGCCCTGATGCGAGCATTTGGATATCGAGGCTAATGCTTTGCTAATGCTGACCCAAATTTACTCTTCTAACTAATTCATTTACTGCACAAGAATGTGGCCAATTCACATCCTACTGCAATCGAAACTTTCCTGGTTTTCAAGGAACTTGAAGTCAACAAACCAACCAAACATCGGAACTAGAAAGAATTGAGCCTACGTCATCTGCAAATTTTCGAATACTCTTAGCCCTCCTCATTCCATGAAAATGCCATTTATGAACCCCTCCTTTTCCTGTTGGGCTGATGGTGAAAACAAAGCAATCAAAGAAGTTATTGAGGCTTTTGTATTCATGCATTTTTATTGTCACCCTGCATGGTCTCTGCCAACTTTTGGCAATTAAAGATGGCGTGATCACTTGAATTATTTTGAAGATGTGGAAGTTTGTAATTGTTCAGGGAGAAACTTGCGTCACATACTTTTCACAGAAACACCAGGGTCTATGAAAACACTCTGTGAGTTTCTGCCCATTGAACGAGCTGCCAAGACTTGTTATTGTCCGTATTCGGATTAAATATGATTCCAACGTGATGATAGCTATTGATTATCTCCGTCAACTGATGTTTGCTTATGTTAGCTAAGTTTGCTTCTTTATGTCTTTTATTTTCATTGTGCTTGAACCATTCATTCATTCATTCATTCATTCATTCATTCATTCATTCATTCATTCATTCATTCATTCATTCATTTTAAATTATTCATACAGGGTGAAAACATGCAGTTAATAAGAAAAAAACTCTTTTACAGTGTGCCCTGTTAAAATAGAAAAAATACCATAGTAAATGAATTAATCAATAAATGCCTAATACTACTTAACACATGAATTTCCAAAAGAAGATCTATTTTTTGATTAGTCCTATCGAAAAGAAAAAGAAAATTACATTGTTGCAGAAGAAAATTCATGGAATTTGGTCTTTATGCGAGGAAAAAAGTAAAGTTTGTTTTACAATCCCTCCTTTGGTTTGAATTTGAAATATGATAGTGAGGGAGACAGGTTGATCTTGACTATTCCAAACGGCCGCCCCTCAATATGCAAATGATTTTTGTCCATTGTTTATTCTAAACAAAGGAAGTGTTCCCAGCAGACATCTTGAGATATTGAGTGATTTCTATTTTCCCCTCAATGACATTGTTCATGTTTTTGGGAAAATGATGCTCATGTCCATTCTGAGTTTCCAACATGCGTTTCCGTATCATTTCGATATGTTGTACGCGTGGTGTCAGTAAGGAGCATTTTCATTTGTCACTTCAGTTTAACTGCTTTATTCATGGTAATCAACCCAGCATTTATGTATACCGTTTTACAGGGAGCCGTGGTACAATAAAATTTGATAATAACTAATGCGTAATGTGGTCCCGCTTGCATTAATCTTTGACATAAAGGAAAAACACGTGATAAGTTACAGTTTGGATCGATGTTTCTGCGAGACGTTTGGAAGGATGACGACGCTTTGGCACCATTGTCTCGGTCACTTCAGACCTTAGCCCCTCTGTAAGCAAAAGATTTCTGGCCTGTTGACGTCCTCAATACAGGTAGTCTAAGGCCTCTTTTCGCGTTCCTCAGCTGACTGTCAATATTTTCAGATAAACTTTTAAAGGTGATTCTCAAGAAATCAGGGGCAAGGGCGGGCGTTCAGAGATTTGCAGACCATGTCAAAATTGAGCAGTTCTCTAACAGGAAGGCAGCCGAGATTCTTTGTTAAAGATAAAGCTGAAGTGTCATGGGGGCCGTTAATGACTATCCTGGTAGCTCGATTTCGAAGTTTTACAACTTAGGGCTGATGCATTGCAAGATCTCAAACAGATCAGCAATACCTAAAATATGGCTCAATGAGACATCTGTGCAGCATCATGAGGTTTTTCTTGGGTAGGTATCGTTTAGAATGCTTCAACATACTGATACCCCAAGAAGTTTTCTTGATTGTAGAGGACAATTGAGCGAGTCTTCTAAGTTGATCCTCAACCTGCAAAAAGTTTTCTTACGCAAGGATTTTACCTGACACAGCTTTTGTTCTTGAGTTATGTTTGCTAAATGTCTGCTTGTAATTACTTGTGTGACTTGTGTGTGTGTAGTTATATTTTTCGTCGCAATAGCTATTATTAGTCCTTTACACCTTCATTTTCACAAGTTGGCTTCATACGACAAATTTGGAACAAGTTATGACTAAACTTTGTAATTGTCTGAATCACCATGTAATGGACATCTTTGCTTCATATCCATGAATTCGTACATGTTCATTTTGGGCTTGCCGTTTTCTAGGTCCTCTTAAATGCATTGAATATTCTGTTCACTATCTCATTTTATAAGAAAGTGCACTGCCTTTTCCGAACTCATTCAAATGATGTTTGTTTTGGTGTTTGCTCTAAATGTCTTTGAAAATTTGCTGATTTGTTGCTACTTTCTATTTTTATTGTATCTTCTGCACCTTCTGTAACCGTTCTGATCCACAATGATGTTGATATGCTTTCAATTTCTTTTCTTTGTGCTGTTTCCTTTTGCTGTAGTTGGTTCGTTTTTCCAGATGATATGTTATATATGATTATGTTCCCTCTATACTTGAAGATGTAAACGTATTTGCGTTCAGTATGGTGTGTAATCTATTTAACTAACAATGGAATTTTTCCTGGCCTAGTGATGCCCTGGCTTATTCTTTTTAGTCATGATTTTGATGTACGTAATAAGCATTTGTTTTCTCTTGATTAAATCGTACCGGCAATACAATGTTTACTTCATGTTCACTTTATGTTCACATCATATTCGCCACTGTGAAGCTTCTCGCTCTGATGATGTTTGGTTTAAGTTCAGTTGAGGAGCTCGTTCTTGGACAGTTTTCTCTTTTCTGCGAGGTTTTGTAGGTGAAATGTTGAACTGGCCGTTCGAAACATGTTGTTGCAAAGCAGAGAAGATCTTGTGTCATTGATTTTCTCTATTTTGATCAGAGCCGAAGGCTAATTTTGTCTCGTCAAAATGGTTCGAGAATGGAAATTATAAGGCTGTGCAGTGAACATAAGTGTGGACTTACAATGTGAGTCTCGTGTATCCCTGTGGTAACTTTGATGCAAAACCTGAATTCAGTCATCACTGGCTACCTTGAGCTTTACCTGAGTAGGAAGCAGTAGCAGTCTAATTCACTTTGTGGAGCTGGAAGAGAAGCATCCAAATGTTATGTTAATCCTAGCAGACTTATTCATCTGCAAGAATGATGCCAGTGGCGAATAAAATGAAAATCTTTAAAGGCAGGCAGGAGCACCGCAAGGCAATGGGAAAGAAAATGCGACTAAGTTTAGATTAGATATTGATTATACAAGGTGTCACAAAAAACTTGTGCCCCGTTTGTGCGGCTGTTGTGGAGGAGCTGTAGATTCAATCATCTCCATTTGTAACCAGTTGCATAAGTCAGGCTTCAAGACCTAGTTTGAGACCGTGTTTGAGTCAATCTGACACGTCATTGCTGATTTATGGTGGAGATAAGACAAAATTTGTCGTTGCACCAAAAACAGCACTTCTATCGTTCTCCAGCAATGTCAGAATTAAGTAGGTTTTCCAAGAACTGGTTCTAGCGTCGTATTAAAATTTTCACTAAATCTGTAAAAGGTTACATCTACATCTACATCTATGCCAATACTGAGCAGGACCATATTGTAGTATATGTGCTCAGGAATAAGATAAAGAAAAAAGATACAATAAATTCAAATCCTCGTACTTGACAAAGGCCTCCCCACATTGGATCATTGAGCTAGGGGGCCGGGGAGTTATAAGCCCCATATATTCAGAAGGAAAGTTAACCCCAAGAGATTAGCCGAATTCCTGATGCTATAACCCCAGGCCCCATCCAGTTAACCCCACGTGAAGAGATTCCTGTGCCAATCCCGAGGTAGTTGTAGGTTAGCAGTGTTTTCTATTCATAAGAGAGCTTTTCTACCTTTGAAAGAATGTAGTGAAAATTTTTCTATGATGCCAGAACCCTTTCTTTGAAAACTTACTCTATTGTGACATTGCTGGAGAGCATAAGTGCTATTTTAGAAGCAACCACTAATTTTGCCTTTTCTTTGCCATAAATCAGCAACCACGTGTCACATTGACTCAAACAAGGTCTCAAACATTAAGTTGAAGCTTGCCCTATGCAACTGTGTAACAACCGGGATCATTGAATCTACAGCTCCTCCGCAGCAGCCACACAACGGAGCACAAGTTTTTTGGGACGCCCTGTATATATATTAGCTGCTATGTAGCCTCGGCATACGAGGGTTCTTCAGCGTTAAACAAATGGAGTTGCAAATTTACAGTAACTTGAATAAATATGAACTGTAACATGAATGGCTAAAGGTTTATTCATCGCAGGGGTAAGTGTGGGTAGATATGACAATGTGAAGGAGTATGGTCTGATGATTATGATTCTGGTGTTATATCTGTTGAAAATGCCTGTTGCTACGACTGGGAGAATGGCTCCAATGCAATTTTATAAAGTATGAACCTTTCTTTTTAGAAGTAAGCCTGCAGACAATTCATTTGAAAATTTTCAGCAACTCATACTTTTTTAGTTCTGCCAGCTTGGCATACGTATTGAGTCCTTTTATCAACGTGTCTCAAATTGTATCAACGCACCTCGCATCTAAGTACCAAAGCGAGGCCATGATGTAATGGAATCTTTAGGTTTGCAACTTGAATTTTTTTAACAATTGCTGCTACTGTTTGAGTGAATGAATGTTTTGAGCAATTTTGGCACTGTTGCAGCGGATACAAAGCAGTGTGACCTAGTCTCGTTAAAAGACTGTTCATTCATTTTGAAATCCCCTTTCACTTATTGAAGATGTTAACTCTTTCATACAAATTGCAGTTCATGTATTCAACGAGGGGTGGGAAAAGGATAACATACAGACTCCTGCACTTATGAGATTACTGTTAAGACCTATCTTGAAAGTAGACAGACTAGGCCGTCAACAATTAGATACTAGTAGGCCGTGACGTGAGGTGGGATTACTATTCAGACTTTTGTGTAAGAAGGGAAAACTTAGCTACAAACAGCGCAAAATAAGGAAGATAACCAACAGCCTGCATAAAAGGATTATTTCGTATGTATGGGAATGAAAAAGGCTTAGGCTATGAGCATACGACGCGTACAAACGCACAATCTTCAAAGTCGTTTAGCGTTGGGTTTCAACATGGATTGGCACATAGAGCACATCCTGTGTTTACGACTTTTCTAATTCAATCGAGACCGCTTTGGGATGTAATCATTTCATTTCAAAAGCATTCTTAGCAATGATAGAAGCTTCTTCATGAAGGAAATACAGAGTCGTTACTGTAAATGCTTTCCGTATTCACGGAGAACAGCGAGCCCCAAGGTTATTCTAAATGTCATGGTTTAGTAGTTGGTACTATTGAACTTGATGTTAAGTCTTTTTGTCTCTCAAGGAAATTGATTTTAATGGACCGGCTGTGTTGGAGTTGTATTAAATTGTTACATTAGACGTTGAAAATACATGTTGTATTCAAGTTATAACGTTAATGAAAGGCAATAAGGCAGAATCAGATTTTTGGGACGGGTCAGAACAGACTAAAACGGCCCTATAACTTTAGGTATACTTATTTTTAAGCATGTCTCGAGTCCTAGACTTCAAGTAGACAATGGTTCATTGTTTTGTACTCAATAGCTCGTCGTTAAGTTTAATTTCAACGCAGATTAGTGGATAAATCACAGCAAAGGATGAGGATTTGGTTCAAAATAATACAGCTCCAGGGCCTGACTCTCAGTCCATGACATCTACTAACTTAACAATCGATGACATTTAACGTAGCCTCCGGGTAAGGTATGATTAATAGCGTTCGTCGATAAGTTACATACCATATTTGCAATCCTTCCGAAGTAGTTTTTGGGTGTTGCTGGTATGAAATTAAGAGGGAAAGAAGAACGGTATTCATGTGAAAGCCGATACTTAGCCTAATTAAACCGCTACTTCAATTTGATGATTTACATTCGATAGTTTTCATTAATCATTATTCTTCCTTGCTTAAAGAATTTCGAATTCTTATAGCGGTTACTCACCTGAGGACATCATATCTAAAAGGCCAGAGGGTGTACTCTGCTGTATTTGGGATAGGGCTGGGATACACATCATCAACCCAAAAAGTAATTTCTAAATTTTCATGACAGACCCAAAAGATTTAATGTTTCCTACCCTGCATACTTAAAAATTGTCGAATGTGTGTCTTAAATCTATTGAAAAGTGCCTTAACTGAAAGATTTCACCCAAGGTTTTTGGATATTTAAGTGTCCTAACTTTAGTAGTTTTGCTTGATTTTAATTTTTTTGTAAAGTCTGTTTTACTTTTTCAATATTTAAAACAAAAATAATCCAGAATTTCAGGAACCCAAAAAATAGCTTTACAAATGACTTACCAAAAAAGTCCTAAACTTAGTTGGGCCCAAACTTAAGACCCAAAAGGTAACTTGAGCACCCATACCGTAAATGAATTAGATTACCTTTCCTGGGGTCTATAGGCGTACTGATGTCCGTGAACCATTAATCGCGGATTTTTGGTCTGGCTAAACTTGGCAACCATGTCTCGCAAAATTTTTGCCCTGCGTCATATGTTATGCATACATGGCTTAAATTGTTAATGAATTAGCAGCAGCAAATTTAGTAAAGTGTCATTGTTTGTTACTTGCCGTTTGATAGTTTGCAGACAAGAAAGGCCACGTGTATTTCCATCTTTAATTGGGAAACCTCGAGAAAGCATTTGCAGCCTAAATAGGCAGGTTCATTCAGCTGCTAAGAATTTCATCATTATGTCAGTATTTGGTATGGTTTTATTTGATCATTTGAATTTGAAAGCATACCATCTTGGGAAAGTACTTCAGCTACAGTTGTAATGTTGCTGCTACATCTTTGGGTATGGTTGGATATTCCAGCAATAAATAGTGGGGATAATTTGTTGCTAAACGCTATAACTTTGATAACTTTGTTTAGATGTTGATATGTTTAGGTTCTTTTGTTTGTGCTTTGACCAATATGTATGAAACAGCTGTGACACAATGGCAAGACGGTGCCTGCATGCAGTTCTCTACCGAGCACAAATTACATTGCTGACAACTGCGAACAGCTTCAGGTTACTTTGAACATGAAAATTTTCTTTGCCACGTCCACAGCCGCATCGGAAAGGAAATTTCATTTTCCTAACCCATACGTCTATCTCTTACAAAACTTGGGAGTGAAATTATTTCAAAAGTCATGTAAAGGCAGTTAAAAATTGTTCGAAACCCTTGCTTTCAGGTGGCTATTAAAATCTTTTTGTTATTTCAAAAGTGTTCGTCATTGACCTTCATGGTTGTTAGTCCATATTTTCATATCGCTAAGTAGACTGTTTGCATATTCGTAGTTATCGCTATTGAAAGACTGATGGACGCTCATACTACGACATTTGGACTTTGATACTAAAATTTGGGATGAAGTTTTCCTCTATCGATTTCATAACTAGATATGGCAACCATAGCAACACTGTAGGAACTCCGGGCAGTGGTGTATGGGCCTAAGTTGCCGGCTCGAACCTACAATGTTAAACAACTCAGAGTTCAAGTTTACAATGATAATAGACATGAACAAAAGCCACAAGTATCCATGCAAATGTTTCTTCAATCCAAGAAACAACGAGCCTTTCACTGTGGATCAGGGGTTCCTCATTTTTACGGCAATTAGCCTCCAGGAACTTCACCGCAGCATTGAGAATTTCCAACTATCGAGGGTCGCTGGCGTTGCTTCTGAGACTACACAACAGCCTCGTTCCAAAGGGCACACGTAAACGTGTGCGTCTCCGTCCCAAAATTTTATATCAAAGTCCATAAGGCCCAGATTGAGCAAAAAAAGAAATGTTGTTGTTGTTGTTGTTGTTGTTGTTGTTGTCGTCGTTGTTTTTTTGCGATATCTGGGACTATACCGTGAGGCTAATCGTTAAGGCTATTACCAGGATCGCTTTGACCAACAACGACTACGACTACAACAACGACAACAGCAGCAACGGCAACGACAATGACAACGACAACAGCAACAATATTTCAAAGTTATGAGGGCATTTGTCATCCAACCGACCTTCAGAAAGTTATTTCAGCAGAGCTTCCAGCAAACACTGAAGGGAATCGGGGCCGTACCCTACTTGCCCAAACGTTGATTTCGGCGAGTAATCCTCCTGCTTTAGTTAATTAAATGATTTGAAAAATAAGAGCAAATGGAATAGAATGGAACTTGATTTGACTAAAGTATGTGAATCAATAATTTCATTTTTTCTCATCAGACCCTTGACTTCAAAATTGAATCTTTTACTTTTGCTGCTTCTAGTCCGTCAGAATACTCTATAAAAGTTCTCTTTTTGGTTGTGAGGTGTGGAATTTGTTGCTATTGGGGTGAACACTCTTCCTGAAACGTTACTGCACATGAGTTATGTTTGGGAAATGTAAACAAGTTACGTTGCATAGTGTTTTCCAAATATTCCTTTATTCTACGTCAAACAGACATATTTGATAAAAAATTGAAAGAAAATAATATTCTTATTTGTTTCACATACGAATTAAAGTCAGATCTGTGATTTGACCACTTTTGTATCCTGACAAATTGTAGCCAATTGATCCACAATTTTCTAATCCAAACCAAGGGCCCCAAAATGTTCTTTTCTCATTATTTTCGAATTCTTTTAAATGCGCTGGAATGAAGATAGAGTTACTCTTTGTTACATTCAATATCAGTCCACTTTTACAAGGCATTAAGAATTTGACCCAGTACTGACAGTTTTTTAAAGTTATCATGTTTGAGTGCTCAAGGCTTCCAAAGGATTTCTTAGACATTTCCCGTTTCGTGCTCTATTTCACGGTGAATTTTATGAAGTCATGAAAGAAGACATTGCTAAATCAACAGTAGGTACTAATACATTGCAATAAAATTGAAGACAAAGTGAAGATATGCTTTGGATTTCTTAGTTTGTATTTAAAGTTTCTTAAATGATTTGTTCAGTCAAGTTTCAAGAGCTTCTTGTGCTTGCATATAGTTGGCATCGAATTACGTTTTTCAATGTGAAAATATAGGGTAGACCAGCCGAAGTTTGATAACAAAGTTTGAAAACATAGGGTAGACTAGCCGAAGTACATGCAAGTAGCTAATGCTAAGCTTGAAATTCATTCACAAAGGGCAATTTTAAATTCTTACTTCCTGCATGACTTCCATCGTTGCAACCTCTCGCCGTATACTTTTTTTGAAGTTTTAAATTTGAATTTTTCAAAATTTAGTTCCTGTTTTCACTTCCTACCGCAATGTGCAACCTTTTGAATATACAGAGGGTTAAACGGCCGTTGAACAGGATGATGACTTACCTTAACCCAAAACTGCTTGTTTTCAGTACTGAGTGAGTGAAAAGGTTAACACCTTTGATGAGTTGTTGAATGGACACTGCTTGGCAGATGTCCAAAACTAAAATTTTGATCTATGACTCAAAACTTAGATTAAATGTGAAAATTTTGTTTAGTGAAATCACTCACATTTTAGACCCAATCAAGAGTAAGGAAAATGTCAGTGACCGATTTATATGGGAATGGGAATTCTACGTTCGATTCTGGTCCATGATTTACGTTCCATAGAAATACAAATTCAGTACAATTGTCTCCTTCAAAAATAGAGCTTAGATATCAGTGGTCTGTAAATCTTGGACCAGTCCATTTATTCACAAAGAACTGACTCTGGCACTTAACCTCAACCACCAACGGAGGAGTACGGAAGAGTATTTAAGCTGAGCACTTGCTACAACGCTTCATTTTTCATTTCATTTCATTTCATTTCATTTCATTTCATTTTCATTTTATTAAGGAGGGCAGCCCTTCAACCAGAGTTGTTTTACAAGGGGCCCTCCACTTGAAAACCTTTATTTTCAATTACATACTAAAAAGAATAATTACAATATAAAAGCCATAATATAAAAACCTAATACAATATTTTAAAAAATCTAACATAAAAGAAAAGGAAAAGGAAAAATTCCTAAATAGATTTTTTAAACGATTTTTAAAAAATAGATTTTTAGATTTTTCTCGAGGACCCTAAAATAAAGTTGAAATGATTGAGAGACATATTTTGATTCGAGACTGCTAGACTTTGTTCCTGTGTTAACAGTGCAAATACAAGTATGATGTCATCATTATTTCATTCGAAAATCATGCACGATTTCATTGATTAAGAAATGATTAAACCGGCGCACCCCTTACATATTTAAAGGGTCTGACCTGAGTTTGTAATGACTTAAAGACATTTGCCGAACATCACGTCGTGTGGGGAGCAATTCTCTCTAAAGGGAAATGACAGTTGTCCCGCCCTTTACATAAAACCAGTGATTTACTAAGACCGCTTGAAACATATGTGATTAAATGTGCTAATTCTCAGCTCGCAACCAATCAGTTTAAACATGATTGTCTCCTTTGTACAAAGCCTGTTTGTGAGCAGAAAGTCATTAATTGGATAAAGAAGATATATGTTGCCTTGTGAGTACATTTGTTTCTAGCGATGCTGAGTAAATTCGTCTTAAATCTCAATGAATTAAATGTACAGCTCTTAGCAAGCAAACTCACTGTATTTGTTCCTCCTTTTTCACAGAGAAAGAACATTGGAAAACAAGAGTTTTCAGTCAGTGTTATTCAAAATCGGTTCATTGGAGTATTGCACGCGATTCAAGAACAGTATTGATAGAGTGTTAAAATTTATCGGGAAATATCGTCCGGTCTGGCTGCATTTTAAGATTTAATTTGAGGTAAGATTTTGTTATATTTGTATTATCCTCTGTTTCTTTTCATTTATTTTTACGTTGTTCATTTAGCAACTGTGATTTCCTTGGATCATTACACTTATAAATGCTCAACTCAGCCTTTGGATCGAGAACGTTTTCAGAGTAGGATCATCGTAGTAATTCGACGAAAAAGCCCCCTCAGAGTTTTCTCCAACAACATAACTAATTGCACTGCCAACTTTTAAATTAATTTATTAATGTCGCTACTTTGTTACGGGTTTTGATTAAAAACATAATGACATTTTTTCATCACGTACATTCAACTTTAGGACATAGTTGTTGTCAGCCCCAGTGGATTTTTGTGCTAAGGTTTCTATATTTTTAGAAAATTGTTCAATAGAATTGTTTCAAGTTTTGATTCATCTTAAAGACGTACCCTATTTCTAGAAATAAAAGCATTTTTGGTATCATCGCCTTCCTTTGATATCAGGTCATTCATTTCTCGGAAAAATTGTTAATTTGTTGATTTTAATCGCTCCCATCATACTCCCATGTATTCATATTCATTGCAACAAGCGACAAGCGGTATGTAACTAACTGTGCATTATCGTATCTAACTGGTCCCTGTCTGCCATACAATATCAACGTTTCATTTATCATATTTCAAGGAATACACCTCTCTCTAATATAACTGATCGTAAATGTCAGTTACCTTCCGCCTAGATTTATTATCTTTCGACCTGTCTCTGTGAATGCTACTCTGACACTGTTTTCATCCTGCAGAGTTCTTTCTTTGATCTTTTCAATTGACATTATATGGCAGTCACTGGTTAATAGACCAATACAATATCTGCTGCTTTTGGATCTGTCTCCACTCCATAGATTATTTTTAACCTAGTTCCTGATCTTTGAAAAGTATCAACAATATCCTTTTTTCATTTATTACTATTTGCCTAGAATATTGGCACAGAAAGACTTGAATAATTTTGCAAAGAATGAAAATTAAGATGTTATTACTTTTGAATGGAAATTTTATAGCTGTTGGTCAGTTTGCTAGTTATTTCATATACTAAAAACATGTAAAAAAGGTTTCCTAAAACTTAACATTTTACGCAGCTGAAGCTTCATTTTCTGTGCTACTCGACTACTTTACAGAGTTAGTTGTGCTTGTCGCCAGAGGTCACGTGACTCAAAGTAAACTTTTGCCATTAGTGATAGAACATAAATCGTTCAGCAGACATCAAAATCTAGCCAAGCATTCATTCCAAAAGGTAATGTCTCGTGTTCTCAATTGCTGTATCAATAATTTGTGTTGTCCCGTGTGACAACGTACTACTTGCTACCGCTCTTATCCAAATTAAGGGCAGCACCCAACCTTTTTACTAGGCAGTCGACAAGAAGGGTATGGAACCTAGCAAGTGTCATGCCGCCTTGTTTGCCTATAAGATGTTTTATTGACTGAGATCACACTTAAACCTTGGCAGTTGCCCGAAGGACCCTGTCTCAGTTGTTGTTTTGGATGGCTTGCCATAATGATAGATATAAAAAGAGGCTTATGTAGTTTTTCCGTAAGTGTCGCAATATAGTTTCAAATATAGAATAAAATAGGATTACACAGATGAATTGAATTCTCTGAAGTTTTAACCCATAAATGATTGCTCTATTTTGATCAAAGAATATAGGCAGAAAATTAATTTAGTCGTACCGCACATAGTTTCATCTTCAAAGCAGTTTGATCAAGGAAGCTCTCGTGAGCGCGTTGGTTCTTGCTTTTGGCGTTTCATTGACCTCTTCAGCATCACGTGATTGCTATCATATCACGTGATTGCTATCAACGCAAATTGAACGTTTTGATATTTTTGAGAAAGTGGCATTGTTTGTCTTCAGGTATTCTTTTCCATAAGACTTGGACAAATGAAGTGTAACTGTCGAATAACATACACGAGGATTAGAGCCATCTTGTTAGGGGCAGGCTATGCTTTAAGCTGAATATGAGACCATTTTAGACTGCTAGATTGAAAAGGTGTGCAAAACTCGGTCAACTGGTGAAGTTGATTTCTTATCAAGAGATATTTGGTCCCGGGGGGAGGGGGTACATGACTTGCGGATGGACGGGGGTCTGCCGCCCGGTTTTCAGAAAGGTACCCTCATCTAATTACTGAAAGCTGCCATCATACCCACTTTTATGATGGGCGGCACATACCCATATGGGCGGCACATACCCGTACCCTCAACATGTTTTGTACCCCCCCCCCCCGGGTATTTGGTTGCAGATATTTGTCATGTAAGGATTATTCCATTCATGTTCGGGGCTAAAAATGATTGAGATGGGGGTTGCACCTCAGAAACTATCCAAAGAGCTTTGGAATACATTGCCACTTTTCATTCGTGTTGCTGTTACCGCTTTTAGGTCAAAATAAAAACTCGTTTTCTTGATTCCTACATTCGATCCATTTCTTGTCATAATCAAGGGAAACACCGGTGAAAGTCATAGTTGGATTGATTGCATTCCCAAATGCAATTTTGTAATGTCCTTTATTTTCATCTGTCATAGTGTTATTGTAGTTTGTTTTTCTGTAGATATGATTTATAAGTGTATGCAGTGTGGAAATGTAATATTGTGTTTAGAAATGAATGATAATACATATGAAACTGAAACTGGTTTCAAGGAAGAAGGAAGGTATGAAAAACCGAGGGGCATTTCACTCATTTGAAAAGCGTGCGAGATTTTTTCTGAACAAAAGGATTCTTACGGATTTTTATGGATTTTTCTTAAAAGCAAAAGGATTTTTGCTAAAGGTGTACGAGATTTTTGGGAGCGAGATGCCCCTCGTGAAAAACATATTAGGTCTTTGTGCTTTGTTGTTCAGTTGTATGCAACGGCTCATATTTCTGTCACACTTATTCGGCCCGTCAGAACGAAATTCATTTTTGGGGGCTAAAGCTAGATGTGAGCACAGCAAGCTACATGGGGTCTTCGGGTTTGCCCCGCGAAAATCTTTCATGACCACTTTCACATCCAGGCTCACGTTATTCAATCTTTCAATCAATTTGTATGCATCATCTCCTTTGGTAGACGCCTCCCCCTGTTTTCCTCCAATATGGACCCCGCCCAAGGATTTCTATGATGCTTTTTAGCTGTCTGCAATAACTTTACCACAAATCTTGGTAGGATTCCCTTGGACAAAATATATGGAACAAACCGTTGTTTCCGTTTACTATTTCGGTTCTTTTCACTTTCTTTTTTTGACAACCCCTTAACCCTATTTAACTGGATAAAAAGGTGATTTTTATATTCATCTAAAATTTTACAATGCATGTTACCTCTACATCCTACTATACTTTCTAATTACTATATAAACTATAAAAACACCACAGGGACAGGACCACAAGGAGCAAAGGACAATGACTACCCAGTGACCATTAACATGAAATATAAAGATCAAAAGGTGATTTTCTACCAGGGGGGCCTTTTTCGCCCCTTAATTGTCTTCGCAACTTTGATAGTCATAACAACGAAACTTGCACTGTGTCATAATCAAACAAAGGAGAATATAAGTATATCATCAGTTAATCTCTAATCACGTGATTGGTCACTAGGTAACCAAGAAAAGTGCCAATTTTGATAAAATCGAGCTATTAGCAAAAAAGGTATATTTTTCTTAAATAACTTGCTAAAATAGAAACTAGCCAAATACTTACTTGATAGACATATTTTGAGATTTCATATAGTTTATTCGAATATTTGTGGTTTCAAAGAAATTAGCTAATGAAATAAGGACAATTCGATTCCATGGAAAGTAGTTTGCTCACTAATTATGACTAGAAGTCATCAATTTCGCATGCATCAGGTGAGATAAAGTGCTTTCATCACTATTTCAAATCATTACATGATTTTTCATACAAAAATTACTAATTCATTTGCAACAAGACATCATAAAGATTTATGACGTCATAGAAATTATGAATAGACCTTTTAGCTATTCAGCAAAAGAGCCTGGATCGAGCGTTAGTTTTATACATTTTTATACGCGAGATTCGATTGAGTGGCGTTAGAGCTTCTATCGCTATTGTGCACATTCGAAAATTCTACAAAATGTAGCAAAGTATCGTTCGATTGAGATTCTTTTTCAGAATAGCTAAAAGGTCTATTGCCGACCCTTGGTGCCCAGCAAATGATGGTGTTGAGGATATGGAACACTATTTCCTGCTCTGCCGTACTTATGATGCAAATAGACTTGATCTTCTCAACAGTGTAAACGCGATATCGTTGCCTCATGGTTTAATAAATCTTTCAAATGAAGAGTTTTTAAAATTATCCTCTATGGCCATAAGCAGTTAGCATTTGATTCAAATGCGAAAATTCTCTCCCAGCAACACTGGAATATATCCAGACCTCCAAACATTTTGAATAAGTTGGTTATGAAAACCTGTCCGCAAATTCCCCCTCTCCTTAAATAGTGTCCTTTTCGTTTATCTCTAAATATTTTTTTGTATTAGCTAAATAGCATCTTATGTCGTATAATTAGTTGTATTCTAGGTCTTATGTGTTCTATGTTAAATGCCAGTGGGTAGTCATGATATTTTTGCTCCTCCTGGTATCGTTTTTGTAGTGTGGTATAGTGCTTCGTAGTTAGCGTCTTAGGGAACTCATCATTGTAAACTTACAAAAAAATTGCTGGCGTCAGCAAATATAGACAAATTATATATCAAATGAAAGTACTCATCGAGATGAATCGAATGGTACATATATTGATGAGATTCAACACAAAATAAAGAAATTACGGCCATTTTAACGATTTCTGTGTGACTATTCTCCAAATATGGGCACCTGGTGGTCACGTGGTTTAACAATAAGCATTAAAATTTTTACTTTCTGATTGCCACTTAACATTATGATTAAATTTAATAAAATTCAGCACGTTTCGGTGCTATAGCTATCATCGCTTTAACGATAGGGTTAAAAACTATGTTTCGTGAATACTAATAAGAGTAAGACATCTGGTAGATCATATAGCGCAAAAAGGCCAAATTGCACCGGAGGTGAGAGGGGCTGTTCATTTCAATTTGCTGTGTCTTGCATTGTTCAAATGTATTTTGTCTAAGATATTAGATTCTAATACATTGAATTTAGGCCTCACTAGCCTAAATGATGAAATCAACCTTAAATGAAATCATTATGACCGATGTTTCAAGGAACTGACAACGTTGTTAAAGACAATTTAGAAATCGGTACATGAAAATTAAAGTCGTAGCTAGCTTGTAGTGGCAGGTATATCTTCCTCAGCTTCCTCATGTATAGCCTGCGTTGATCCCTGCGAAGGATAATGACGTAATTTATGATAGAATCACATCTGTTAGAATAAGAGAATTGAAACAAAAGAATGCAATTGAATTATTCCCAGTATGATGTGCCGTTTATTGATATGAATACATAAGGGGCCCAGTGCATATGATTGAAGATAATATAAAAACAAAGCAGGTTTCAATGGATGTAGAGTTGGTGTGCTGTTTGACAGAGAAGAAGCCTTTTCGCTTGAAAATCCGCTTGTTCAGTCAATGTGGGAATAGTTGTTGTTGAAGAATTATCGCAGGCCAGCACGAGTTCGTCGAAAGATCAAATCAAAACAAAATAGGCTCAGACTTCCAGGAGACATGTCGTAGTGGATTCTTTCAAATATTTGTGAACCTTCTTATGGTTGATTGTTAATTTAAGGTTTGTAAATGAATTATTTTGTTATTTGTTCCTGTTAAGTTGGGCCTTTTTCCTTTACTTGCTTTATGGTTTCCTGTTAACTGTGATGTAAGAGTTTTAGCCATGTTGGTTTCAGTGTGGGAGACATAACCACTATCATTGCATGGACAAGATGTAAAAGATCTAAGTTAAAAAACTGGCCAAGTTTGCTCGACTTGTTGCAGTCATGCCAACCAAGTCATTTCAAAACATGAACACAGACTCAGCTGATAGTGCGACATATGAATATATTTAGATACATCGGTTTCATGAAACTCTGTCAGTTTTTATCCATATCCACAGCTGATCGTTACGTAACTAAGAGGTTTTTTTCGATTTCGTTTCTCCAAATGATAATATTGCTCGGCACGATCACCTTCACAACCTCTTCACTAGGTATATTACAGGGAGTAGGCAACTGCTATCCTACAAGACTGTAAAATTATTTGAGAATAAAACACAGATTAAAACCCTTTCCACAAGAAATTAATCTTACTTTATCGCCAAACTCATTATAGCCAAACTTTGGTCCAATGATCACGAAATAAATAATACGCTGCAATGGTCATTCTTAGGTATACTCCTCTGCTAATTATTTTCTTTTTGCCATCGAGATAACCCTATAGACGAATCTAGGGGCAAAACTGAGCGCCCATTAATCTTAGTTGCAACGATACCAAGTACCTTGCAACTTTCTTTATTTCTTTGATGAGATTCTGTGAGTGTCTCTTGACTGATGGCCTCGTTCTGAGTTACGAAGGTAAGACATTATCCGGACAATCGTTGACGAACAGGTTTATAAATTGTTTACATGTCTGAATAAGAGAAGGCACATCACTTGCGTACATAATTCACAAACAAATGGATTGTTTGCTATGCTTTGTTCTTATAAAGGCAAAGAGGGCTTCGATTTAAAGCAGTCATTTCAAAGCCCTAGCTCGAGCCACTTAAACGAGGTATAGCTGGGTGAAGCCTCGTTAATTTGGAAACTCTCAAGGCAAGCAAGGCAATTTTTCGCAGTTACATGTGGTTCGAGTTGTCTGGTGTTTTGCATGCAATTTCAAAAGATGGAAAAGAGTAGGTCTTGGTTTAGTTGTCGGAGATATCAAGTAGCTCTTGTTTGACCATGTTCGATGTCCTTTGATTATATACAAACGTCATTATTTAACTAGGGAGACGGAGGAAATGAGAAAAATGAATTTGAAAACAATCACATCCTAATGAAATGCATGTCCAATTCATTATAATTAATTATGTTAAAACTGTCATGAATATTCTTAATTTCTCATAAATTCGGCTTTAAGTAAAACTGTGAGGCTGGGTCATTTGATGGATCAATAAGGCGTTTGCATCCTCAGTGGAGGTCTGTAGGATTACATCGTAGGTAGCATAGCATAGTCATTGTCTTGTTCTCAATACTGTCCCTCATTCCCATGAGAATAGTATGCTTAAACTTGTGAGTTCCAAATCTTCCCAAGTAACTGCCTTGAAGACATTGATTCTATATAGATACATGAGTGCTAACGCTATCCTGAAGTTTAATTGAAACGACATTCTGTAATCGCCAGCCTTTCTTAGTTCGGTTCCTCCTGAAACATGCGTCAAAAGTCTTTGCTGTTAAATAGGTCATCTTTTTTCTGACCAGCGAGAGTGACTCAAAAGAAGCTTGAGCGATCAGGTAGTTGATCATGCTTTCCTAGATGTCTGTAAAAAATTCAAAATAAGTGAAAGCATTATCTCAGATAAGTAGCGTGGAATCCGTACACAATGCTGATTCTACTTGTACTCTCCGATGTATTCAAAATCTCGTTTGGTTTAGATTGAAGAAGTACCGGATGTCCCAAAAAAAGTTTCCCCTTTTGAGCAGTTCCACAAAAACAACCACTGCCTCGTCTTGCACGATTTCTTGCTTATAGGCTAACTTTAGTCCACGTAATTTTTCCCAACTTTTTTGCTCATCAAAATACTTCAAAAATAGATTTTTCGAAAATCTTATCCTGGATAAGTCTTTGAAAAGGTGGGAAATCTAGCGATGGAGATATGTTCCATTCCTTCCAGATTTTACATCATAGGTGTGAATGCTCGTCAGTTTCTTTGGTATTCATAGTCAACATTGCGCTAAAGTGCGGACCGCAGGACCTTATCTTGTGTAGCATGCTGTTTCTTCGAGCATCAAGCAAAATCGTGCTTTTTACGGACAAAACAGACAAATATGATTTTTCTTAGGTCTTTTCATAGAATTCAAGCTCCGTACTGCTTGAATTCAGTTAAAAAAAGAGAATTTCTGTGGATTCAGAGATGAAGGTTTAACGATTTTAGTTATCACTCGTTTTTAGCTCTTTCTTGGACATTTCAGGTAATCTGTTTATCAGGAAAATAATTGTAGAAAATCAATGAGCGCAGACACAGAAATGAAACAAATACTAAGCTGAGTGTTGTTTGACAAATTTCTTTCATAATCTTTATCAAATAAAACGCATTTTTACTAAAATAACAGCTCAAGTAGGGAAACCTTTTTTGCAACACCCGGTCCTTACGTTGTTTTACTTTTCAAGCACATTTTTAGTCAGTCAGTAGATATCCACGACTCCTTGTTCCAGTAATTGTTTACAGTATAGGATTGTCATTGAAAATCTTTGGAAAAACATCCAGGTTGAATTTTTCGTATCTCAAAACATTGATACTTTGATTTTCTTTCCAGACATTACCAAATTTAGATCAAACCCATCCCACTCATCCATCAAAACTGTTTAATCAGACTCTCTAAAGGCTTGATGAATTAATGTAGGTTTTGTTATCAGTACACACCCTGGATAATTTATTTTGAAATGTGGTTTGATTACTGAAAATCCCTTTTTGCGTTCATTATTTGCCAAACAATCTGTGTTTTAGGTTGATAATCAATTTGCTCCATAAAGCCACTGGAATGTAGGCATTTTGATGATCTTTCTTTCATTGAGTACCAGCTGTTCATCTGCTGTCTTTTCGAACGTGAATGATACATTCACTGTGTTGTATTTATCCATTTACACCTTGAAGCAATTTGATTGAAAGGAAGTTCTTTGATCTTTGTAAAAATATCAAAAATGGTTATTATATTGATAAATTATGCATTTGTGTGTCAACTTTGTTGCAACAGAAAAGACAAACCTTTTTCACCTTAAATGAATCCATCTTTCTTGCCGCCACTTCTCTTTGGCGTAAACAGACTGAATAACCTTTTTGACCCAAATAACCCAATTTTTATCATAAAACGCCAGTTAATAGACAATTTTCTCCTTTATTCTATTAAGAAAAGGTTCTTTACTATCCTCATTTTGAGTACTTTAAGTTAGTTTTAATATTTTATCAGAACAATAATCTATTTACACCATACCGCTTGCGCCAGAAAAAAGTTCCCACTTTTGAAAATTCTTAACACCAAGACTACTACACGGATTTGAATCATTCAAATTCTAGTTAAAAGTCGAAAGATCAAAGTATTTTTGTGATTTTTCTCGCTGTCCTACCAGCACTAGCAGTATTGGTAAATTCAACTTTATAAAAATTTCATGGTTGCAAAATCACGGAAAAGGGCCTAAAACATTGATCAAATCGTAAGGATTCTATTTAAATCGAGCAATAGGCCATGGGCGTTTCACCTCCCTCAAGAGTTATAGGACATCGATTTTCAAACAAATACGAAAGATTTTCAATCCCAAGGAAATTAATGCCTAGAGGATATCTCTCACCAATGAGAAGTTACATTTCCTTCATTATTCTGTGCGAGAAGTCATTTATGCATTGATCGATGTTTTGGGCCATTTTTCAGTAATCAATCAACCATGAAATTTTTGTAAAGTTGAATTTACCTATATTTGTAGTGCTGGTAGGACAGCGAGAAAAATCATAAAAATACTTTGATCTTTCGGCTTTTAACTAGAATTTAAATGATTCAAATCCGTGCAGTAGTCTTGGTGTTATGAATTTTCGAAAGTGGGAAGTTTTTTCTGGCTCACCCGGTATATATCTTAACAATATGCTCAAAATTTGCTTATGGTTTCTAGCAGGAATTTGCTCCCAACTGTTTTTCGGATTCTATATCAATCTTTTGAAAACAAGGTTTTTTAAGCCTATCCAATGTTTACATGTAATTTACAATGTTTACAATGGTTTAGACTATACTCAAGTACCTTACAACTAATATGATATATAAGAAACAAGTTGAAATAAAGTGAAAATATGTTAAGACTTCCTTTATGAAAATAATCAATTTCTTATGCTGTATTTTCCGAGTAATGGAGTTTCTTAGTTTTTTGGCTATCTGAGAGTTGAGTTTCTTATCAGCAGTTTCTTATAAAAATACGTGTATTCAAAGGATAACATAACTCGAAAACGTTGCAAAGGGACATGTGGCTTCTTTGAAAGTGTTGTGGCGCAGTGGAATAATCCTCTGACTTTGCAGCCAGAAGAGTCAAGCGGAGCGGAGAGGGTTCGATCCCAGGTAGAGCCCTACCACTTGAGCGTCATGACAAGGGGTCGTGGCCTCGATTAGGTCTTCTGTACTTCTGTGACCTCAGCGCTTAGCACTAAACAGCACAACTTCACCTACATTGGTGTATAAAGATGTCTGAGGGTCATTTACATAGATGATCTCGTTGCTCGAAAGTATACCACCGAAAGCTCACCAAGGATTAACTCTTTCCTGTGATAACTGCTGAACATTCTTTTTCTGTTCTTTATCATATCTTTTGTTCGCTTGGAAAAGGACCGTTGGTATGGTGTGCTAATAGTGCTTAGTACTGAAATTTGTGGAAATTTGATGGATATAATGAGACTTGCTGAGCAAAGAAATTATTAGAGAATTCAATTCTTAGCTCCTTGTGGGTGTATTGTGCAAAAGTACCAAACAATATTTAATACGATCCAAGTCCATCCCAAGCGAAAGGTGTATTTGTCAACATACGGTTAAATGTTGAAAAAAACCAGCCCACTCATACTATTTCTTGCGTTTTCCAACAATGTAATTAGTTGATGTTGCTAGCAAGAAACAGCCTTGCGACCCCGACCCAATTAGGACATAGGTCTTTATGCAGATATTGTGTCACAAATGAATGACAAATATTGACAAGTCTTGAAACGAGGGAAATACCAGACAATAAGTATAGCCAAGAAACTCCTCAAGTAAAGTCCGAGTTAGTTCAAGGCACAAATTTGGAACACTAGTGGGTGTCACGTGACCTTGCCTGACACAGACCCTACAGAGTGACCGAATCTCACGAAATACTAAATCGTGTAGGCATCGAATTGATCTCTCAAGAAATTTAGGTTAGCCCATCCCCTTTTAAAGCATACCTAGCACACTAAAAATCTAGCTTGGGGCGAATTTTAGAAAATGTTCCTTGAGTCTATTTTTCTGAGTCACTTCTGAAGATCTAAGGATACCTCTCTTCTTTAGTGATTGCTTCTTTGAAACAGTTTTCCTGAGGGAAATTTTGCTCATCAAAAAGGCCTACGGCGTTTCTTCAGAAAAGAGCGATTTTTAAGGGTTTTTGATGAATTGTTCTTGAAAGCAAAATGTTTTTGCCAACGGTGTACGAGATATCTTGGGAGTCAAATGCCCGTCAGTTTGTACCGACGATAGTTTCAGAAATGCAATCTTTTGAACTTGCTTCAATTTCGTCATAGAATTTGAAACGGAAGCCATTTGTTGCGAATGATGCAAATCTCTTTAGACGCAATAAAATTTTTCGAACAAATCGCATCTTGACTTCGCGTGCCGTTGGTGATTTGTAACGAAGTTTACGATATGTATGTTGGAAGACTATAAAGGAATTGACAAGCTTCGAATCTTATTTACAAGGGGGAATCATTAATCTTGTTAAAATATACATTCGCTTATCCCAACTTTGCATTGATTTAATTTTTCAGCTATCCACGCACGACTTTCCTTGTTATAAAGCATACTGGAGAGCTTAGCATTTGACTTTCGTCGAATCTTCTTTATTCTCATGGTAAGTTGTTACAAAATCATTGGTATTTGCTTCCTGTCAGTGGAAACCTCTGTTGGTTTGCCAAAAGTGGCTAACTGGTTGATAACCTTTAAATTGCTCAACTACGGAAAGTACGGAGTCAGTCAGAAAGGTTGTGGGACTTTTGATAACCCATATTTTGGCGAAACAGCTCTCAGATTACTGAAAAAATTTAAAGATGAATATCGTGGAAGGAGCATTTTACTACCTTTTCTTTCAAAAAAACACGTTGTTTTGAGACATGAAGTCAGCATGAAGTATCAATTTCATAATGATTTATCAGTCAATGATTTCCACCTGATGTTTTGATTTATCAGTCGTCTTACATAGCAGCTTTTATGATTCATTGAAGAAGATGTAACGACCAGACGGCTCATATTTTCATGATGGCCTTAAGTTGTGGTCACGCTAACACGCAAACTTCGAAAGAAAAGCTTATGCGGAAGCGTTGATTAAGATGGCAATGAAGAAGATGCAACACAGAAACAAGCTCACTGTCCATCATAGAATCATCATTCAAATCTGTTGCCATCCAGGCGGTTCCCAAACTAAAAGTATCGTTAAGGCTGAGGGAACAATTATCTGCTCTTCTGGTAGCCAACCCATTACAATCGTAATCAGAAAAGAGCGGAAAATGCGTTAAATTTTAATCGCATGACCCATCCTTTTGCGCTTTAAGCAATTGGTTGTCGCAGCGTCAGCTGCATAATAATGCCAAAGAATCAGCTCGCTCTTTCTTTCTTTCTTTCCTTCTTTCCTTCCTTCTCTCTTTGTTTCTTTCTTTCTGTTGATTTGCGGAAACATCGCGTAACCTATATTTGACGAATGGAAGACAAAGTCCAAATGAGTCGATGGGAGAGCTGAGAGATTCCCCTTGCAAATTTGGGATCATATCATGGTGCAAGGGATTTTTATTTTCAGAAATTGATACAGATTGGAGTTGATATGGTGATCTAAGGGTACATGACTATCATCATGACGTCAATTACCACAATAGGCAATAAATTAACAAAGGAAGCACATTCTTACCAATAGTCACGAGGGCTGCTTGGATCTTCCATGATCCATCTACTTATGAGGTTAAAAACAATTCCAAGACAGTGTTAATTAAATAAATTATCAATATCAACGTTCTGGGCCATGCGTTTTTGATCCAATTTTCAGACCAGGAGATCGGGAACCTTTTGACTCTGGGTTTGTGTTTGATTTCTGCAACCAACAATTGTCCTTTCCATTTTTGCCATGTTTCACTGAGACAGATCTGACAGATAATAGGACACGAGTAAAAGAAAGCTTTTCGAGAGTTTCTATTACAATTAGAAATTTCATCTTTTAGTTCATTTTGGGTCTGAGATGCCCCAGATTACATATCATTTTTGCAGCTTCAATTTTTGGGTCACAAATGATCTTCAAACTTGGCAGAGTTGAGGGGATTTCATTCATTCAAAAAGCGCAAGAGGTTTCATCAGGACAAAAGATTTTTGAGAGATTTTTCTTGATGACCAAAGGGTTTCTACCAAAGGTGTATGAGATTTTTGGGAGTGAAATTACCCTCGGTAGAGTTTTAAAAAGACCTGTTTGTTGCAGCGTTTGCTGCAGAATAATGCCAAAGTATCAGCATGCTCCGATATCTTTCGCTCTTTCTTTCGGTCATTTTGTTGAAACATCGCATAACCTATTTTTATCAACACAATAACGAAACGTCAGAGGTTGTGTCATCAAAGCCTTCTTAATTGTATCTTTGTCCATGGAATGAATGAGTGTTTGTCTGACTTCGCTTTGGTCTTCAGACAGTGGATGGGGAGAGTCATTTTGTGATGCAATGCCAATAGAACTGAACCGACTGCAAGAATGAGGGGTTGCGAGACAGGGGAGGAGGCAAATGCATCTCGTAATATCAACAGAATGAGAAAGGCCTATTACTTTTTATTCCATTCCTAATGATGGTACAGTTTGCCTCCGTTTCCCAAAATGCTGCACTCACTAACTGATGTTATTGCTAGTTTACAATATTTTGTGGGCTGATGAGCAGCAGAGACAAAAACTATCACTATCAACTTTGCCGTCTGACGCAAGACGCAAGAAATCAGCAAGATCAGTCATGGAAAAATGCATTGAACACAATGGCCTACATTATCAAGAGGGCTTTAAAGACTGAGTCTGGTGTTTTTGTTCACGCAACGAAATGTTGCTTTGCAATATGAAATATAGCTGCCATAGAGATCTAATTTATCAATCGCCTTACACAACAGTTGAGAAGGATAAGTCATCTAAGATTCTCTCAAAGGTTAAGAATTAACAATGTTGATAACTGAACTGACGCATGGAACGTGATTATCTGAAAGATTGCTCGGATCAAGATTGCTCGGATCAGTTGCGTAGATCAACGTACGAGAGTGTTCTGTAACCATGATAAATCAGTGTGATAAACCTGCAAGTTGCATGTTCAAGTTATGACATATTTGCATAAGTAACGCCCTTGTATATTGCAAGCTGCTGCCGTTCTACCAAGTGGCAAATGTTCTAGCAGCGAGCAGGCAGTTAAAAAGACTTGCCCTATGTCCGTTTCTTCCGTCCGTCTAACTGTTCTATCTATGGTAGTTCCTGTCTCCGCCATTCAAACATTCTGTGCGAGAATCTCTTTGTGCTATGACAAAATATTGGAATGACGGAATGGAACGGCCGATGGACTGAGAGTATAGACTTAGGAAAATCTAGCAAATCACAGGAGAGCAAAGGTAACTGCAATGGACTGAACTACTGAACTGTCAGTCAATCAGTCAATCAATCAGTCAATCAATCAACCAACCAATGAATCAACACTGCAAATTAGTATTTACAGTGGCATTATGAAAGATACCAATTCAAACAAACTATTTGCAAACGTAATATGTAATAAAAGCAATAAATAAGAAAAGCTATTGAAATATTTTACGGATTCATCTCCAGCCAAAATTTTTTTCTCTTTTTTAAAAGCTGATAATGTTGGTCCTTATTTCATTCCGTCAGCAATAGTGTTTCAGAGGAAACCACTTGCGTAACGAATGCATGTGTGTTTCGACAAGAAAAGGCATAGCATCCTGTTAAAAAAATTTCCCCATTATGATATAAGAAGTATTGAACTTGATTGGTTCAAATCCTATCTTAGTGGTAGAAAACAATGCTGTGAGGTCAATTGTCACATATTGAATATTGACAGTATTCGATATGGAGTTCCCCAAGGGTCTTTCTTTGGACCACTTCTGTTTTTAATGTATTTAAATGACTTTCCACTTGTTCTTGATAATGCCAAGGTTACTATGTATGCAGATGATACCAGCATCGCTTCTTCCTCTAAATCAGTAGATGCAATCAATTCTGCAATCAATGATGATTTGTCCAATCTCAAATTATGTTAGAAGGCAATAAGTTGTCTCTAAATGTTACGAAATCTCAAGCCATGCTTATCGGTAGCAGGGCAAAACTCCAGAATATTTCTAACAGTGATGGCATTAACCCTAAGTTAGTTATTGATGACGAAGTTGTCCCGATGATAAACGAGGCTAAGTATCTTTGAATACAGATAGACAAAACATTAAGGTGAAGGAGACATACCAACGCTATTGCTTCGAAGATTTCGCGAGGGATAAGGATGCTAAGATATGCAAAAAGGTACCTCCCACACAGTGCCGTAAAAACCATGTACAGAAGTATAGTCGATCCCTATCTACGATACTTTTGCACGGTATGGGGATGTTGCACTGAGGCAGACTTAAAAAGACGGCAAATTCTCCAAAATCGCACTGCCTGTATTGTGACAAGTAGTGCTTATGATGCGCACTCCTTGCCTCTGATTAAAGGTCTGGGCTACCTAAGAGTTAGAAATCTGATAGGTTTGAAACGGCTACAACTGTTTTCAAATCTGTGAATCAACTTTGTCCAGACTACATGGCCCAAATGTTTCAAAGCCAGCGTGAGCAGGCAATAAGAACGCTAAGGAACACCGAACCTGACTTGAAACTTCCTTTGTTTAGAACAAAAAGTGGACAAAAAAGTCATTTGCATATCGAAGCGACCGTTTGGATCACCAGATCAAACTGTCTCCCGCGCTGAAATTTCTAATTAAAACTAAAGGAAGGGTTATGGCCGAATTCTATTGATGTTCCTTTCTGTAGCAATGTGATTCCCCTTTTCCTTTCAATAGTACTAATTAGAAATTAGGTTTTCTTTTGGAATTTCATCTGACAATGTATAAAGTAGTATTTAGGAATTTATTGATTAATTCTTTTTTTGGTATTATCATTGTTTTTTTTTCTATTTTAACAGGGAACATTGTAAAACAGTTTTTTCACCAATTGTATGTTTTCACCCTGTATAGATAATTTAAAATGAAATGAAAATGAGATTACCTTAAATGTGTGGGATGACGCAAAATTTGCTTATTAGAATGTGGCAAAGATCATCGTCAAATTTAAGAAAGTCCACGGCTGCTGTGTTTTGTTCGAGTTTCTTTCATGAAAAATAAAAATTTTATCCGTTGAAGAATTTGCAGGTGTACGATCATGCTGGGTCAGTTTTCAGGGTTAAAAAATCGAATGGCCTTTTTTGTCCCACTCTGGTCACTCACTTGGCCCTAGTCCACCTGACTGGTGTCTTGAGGTAAAGTTACGCGAGGCAGTTGAAGACCACATGGAATTGTTCCACAGAAAATAGTTCACCTTTGACACATCGAAGGTTGCATTACTTTGAGAACCCTTCTACAAAATAGTCCAACCAGTTCGTATGGGTTTCTTTTTAGGTACAAATAATATGATGTAATGATGCATGTGTCGCTGCAAGCATCAATACTTCAGCCATAAGTAGCCATAGTAACATATCATCTATCTGATGACTTGAAAATAGTCGAAACATCTCGAGAAGAGTACTTTCAAGTTACAGTCTTTTGGGTAAAATCAGAAGTAGATAAAATATGGGGAAGAAGTAATTGTACCAAATAAATAAGGAGCCTCCCTTGAGTAATCCTGCTTCAAAAATTGATTGTATTTTAAGATTCCCGTAAGATTACAAGCCGAAAGTTTACCTTTAGCTGGGCTCACTTTCAAACACTCTGCTGATAAGATTCAGGTAACGTTTTCGAAACAATGCAAGGAAACAAGGAATTAATTGTTGATACACTATGATCGGCCTGCCCAAATCCAATATTCGGTGTACCTATTCTGGAAGCAGTTTAATCTCATTCTAATAATCCTACATTTGAATTCCAAGAATCAGAATCAACCAGAAATCTCAATGTAATGCTTTAACTGGATTACGTCCAATGTTTTCGTGGTTTTACTTCATTTCAAACTCGAAGTCAAGCGAATTCGGTTCGGGTGAGAAGGACGTGTTATTGTTTGCAAGATTTTATTCCCATCATAATTCCACGCTGAGGTTTGTGTTCACCTTTTTTCACTTCATTTCATTTGGTATTTGCAGACTCACGAAGTTTGTTTTTATTGAAAGGACAAGTTGATTAGAAGTTGAAAAGATAATTCATTCAATTCATTGTGGTGAGTTCTAACAAAGCAGACATGTTTCAGCCCGAAAACGTTTCGTTCAATGAAACTACGAGACATGATCAAACATGAATTATTTAACCAAGTTTTGTTACAGATAATGGGTCTATGAGTCAAAACTTCGAAAATAATTCTACAACACATCATAGCAGAATAATTCTTGGCGTAAATATGGTTTTCCCAGACATGGAATTCCAACGAAATCTATCTAATATTTGCAGCATGCGAGATGGTACAACTTGCTTTGTAAGTTTGGTATTCAATCATACTTTCACTGCAAAGCTAATAAATTTTTCGCTATTCAGCATCTGTAAAACGACAATTTAACATACTGGAGTTTACTTAATCAAAGAGCCCTTTGGGGGGAGACGAACGGACGTTTTGAAACCTATTTCAATCACAGTACAATGAATATCCTCAGCCAATGGTGCCGTACATACCCCAACCGTAATGTTAAAGTACATTTCAAAAGGTTGAAATCATACAACTCTGGTTCTCTGAATCACCATCACTCTATAGGGTACTAATTACATAACTTCTCAGCATAACAAGGCTGTATAAAGACAACAATCAGCAGGATCAACTGCTAAGGATATCAAGGCAAATATATCATTGAACTTCTACTCTTGAGTAAAGCGAACCGAGTACCATGGATGAACCAATGAGCTTTTTTGCATGAACAAGCTTCTTTCAGCATGCAAATATTTTACCGTCCGAACACTCTAAATGAAGGTGAAGGTGAAGGTGAAGTTGCGTTTTTCAGCGCCAAGCGCTGGGATCGCAGAAATAGAGCAGACCTAATCGAGTCCGCGATCCCTTGTCATGACGCTCAAGTGGTGGGGCCCTACCGGGACTCGAACCCACTCCGCCTGACTATTCTGGCTGCAATGTCAGAGGATTACACCACTGCGCCACAACACCTTCATGATTAGTATGGTGGATTTCTGCAAAAGTGTTTTATTGATTGATTTGACTTGATTTTATCTTCTTTATACAGGGTTTAGTTACAGCTGAAATAAATACTTATTTCCAAACTGCCCTGTTTAAGCGCTTACAAAAGATTGTGCAATGTGAACGCCGCATTTGACAAGATTTGCTGGGCATACCATATGACGTAACTCGGTGCGTCAAGAAACTGAACAACCAAAGGTGAACAAAGACTTCTATTTCATCTAAACTGCTTTATGTCATAAACAATGCAGGGAATTGATGCGGTTGGAATAGGGCATATGCCATGCGTACACTTACCTTGGATGACCTCATCAGTGAAGGTCGAAGAAGATTGTGCTTTGAAATGTAAGGTCCGATCAGATGATGTTCTTATCAACAGTAAGATTTTTTTTCTGTGGAAAAGATGTTACGATGTTCAGGAATTGTTATGAAAGGGTACTCCCCTTGCGGATGGCAGACTGCGCTCAGTGAATACGGATCAATTTTCTACTCAACAAAATATTATTAGAAGCTAATGGATTTAACTAGTATCTACCTTGATTATGCCTCAAAACTTCCTGAAAATCTCATGCTGTTACATGGTGTAGTTATTTTTCTAGAATTTATCGCGATAAAGACATTTCATACGGAGTAGCTCTAATTAGGGCCCTTCCCTGCGGATGGCAGATTGCATTCAGTAATTACAGCTCTATTTTCTACCCAAAAAATATTTTTAGAAACTAACAGTTCTAACCAGTATTTGCTTTGGTCATGCCTCAAAACTCCCTGAAAATCTCATACTGTTACATGGTTTAGTTATTTTTCTATAATTTTTTACAATAAAGACATTTCTTACGGATTTGCTATAATTAGTGCGCTTCCCTTACGGATGACAGATTGTGTTCAGCAAGTCCAGCTCAATTTTCTACCTAAAAAAATATTTTTAGAAACTAACGAATTCAACGAAGACCTACCATAGTTATGCCTAAAAGCTTCCTAAAAATCTCATGCTGTTACATGGTGTAGTTATTTTCCAGAATTTTTCGCAATCAAGGCATTTCTTATGAAGTGGCTTGATAGGGCGCCCCCGATTTGGAAATCAGATTACGTTCTGTGAATACAGATGAATTTTCCACCCGACAAAATATTTTTAGCAACTAACGGATTTCATCAGCATCTACCTTAGCTATGTCTCAAAGTTCCCTGAAAATCTCACACTGTTACATGGTGTAGTTATTTTTCTCTAATTTTTCGCGATCAAGACATTTCTTATGAAGGTGCTTGATTAAGGCGCACCCGATATGGAAGTCAGATTACGTTCTGTGAATACAGGTGAAGTTTCCACCCAACAAAATATTTTTAGCAACTTACGGATTTTACCAGCATCTACCTCAGTTATGTCTCGAAGCTCCCTGAAAATCTCATACTGTTACATGGTATAGTTATTTTCCTTAATTTTTCGCAACATAGCGTTTGCAATTTCAACTCCTTCCTGTGGCCTTGTCGATACTAAGGCTTTCAATCGCTGTAATTGAATATCATTTTAGTCAGTGTTAAAAACGGAAATTTAAAGTAAATTCTCTGCTGAAATTCAATGCCCTTTTCTTTGAAGAAGCTACGTCTTGGGGGATAGCAAAATGAATTCATGAAACATGATTCTGTTGATTGAAGAAGCTTCGGTATTTTCTGGTTTTCGCCACGGGGCATTTTGGTCAGCGGTATACAATATTCCCTCATCTTATCAACAGTGCATGTTTTGACAGTTATTGATCCTTCACTTCAACAATATTAGACAGATCTTACCCCCATATTAGACAGATCTTACCCCGTAATGATCCAGTAAATTTTCTAGAAATCATTTTTGGCGGAAGTCTCTACAGCCTCAAAGCTTCCTTTCTTGTCTATAGAAATAATGTCATTTAAGAGCAAATCACAATAACACTTTACTATGTCTTCCTTACCAGCATGACAGTTTTTAAATTCAAGCGGTCTTTGCAAATTTTTTGTATCAAATTGTTGTTGCATCTGTTAGGATTTCCACCACTATTTGTACATCATGGCTGATGCTAGCCATGACTGCATAGGGGAGGGGGGAGGGGACGAACAACCAAAACTTTCCGACGAAATAAACCATCAAGAACAACAGCACAACAACAGTTGTAGGGAGCATACATTATATTTATGCATCATACGAGCATTGTTCTGGCTCCTTAGTAACCAACACTTAGCTGTGTTTTGCATTTAAACCTTGCAATCAGCACATTTATTGGATAGCAATAAAAAATATGCCATACCTATATTCAATAAGTCCTGTGGGAATTCATTTTTAACACCAATAAATGCATGCTTTTATACATCATTTGTCCTCAAAATGCTCCAAAAGTAGACATTTAATTCACAAAGATGTGGCAGGATCAGTATAGCAAAATTTCCGATAAACCGCCCCCCCCCCCCCCTCATTGGCTTCGGCTCTGTTGTACAGTCAGTCGCAAAACTGCTCTAGAACTTTTCTTAAATCATGTGTTCTGATTTTGCAAAGCAACACGTAGGGATGATCATAGCCCAGTCGAAATAACATGATATTTATTCCAGAGCGTTGAGATTCTCTTTCATGGTTTACGAATTTGGCTGACCTTTTCATATTTATAACGTCCTGAGAAGGTAACAGTGAACCACGTTTCACACTTATTGTAGTTTTCTGGTTGGACTACTTAATTGTGGATACTGGGAGTTCTCATGAGTGCTTTCCTAATCATACCAATAGGAAAATTTATTTTAGAGAAAGCTTAGGTGCAAAGAAAGGCTGCATATGAGGCCAGCAAATAGTCGCAGGTAGGTTTTATAGATTTTTGTTAATATCAAAGAACAGTAGCCCCCTTCATGATGAACACTTCAAAATTACCGAGAGTTATTGTTGGAGTTGGTTAGTGTAGAAAACTCAAATATATCATTCTTTTGATTTCCATGGGCGGTTTAGAATAACAACTGTATACACTGTTTTACCTAATAAAATCGTATTACTGGCGTTGGCGTTTCAATGTGTATTACGAAATAGATTCTTGGATCAGTTATATTTTAAAAATATTATCCTTGCTAGAGAGCAAGCGATCGTATCTGTCTAAAACCGAATAAATGATTTATGAATTTTATGAATTTATGATTTAAGTACGAAGGACTGTTTGTTGGGAGCAGAAATGCGTAACTATTTGTGCGACCCTGCATGAAAGTTGCAAGGACATGGTTGGTTAGTAGATTTTACTTTTTAAGCGCTGTATCCCAGTAGTTTACCATGTCAATTTTAACAATAAGTTCAGTCTGTCAAGGGATCTTACTTTTCCAAGAAGATTCTAAAGTCGAACCGTTTCAAATCCATCCGCTGTGATATAGGCTCTTGTACATGGAATTCTTGTTCTGGAAAAAGGACAAGACAAGTGGCACACCTTCTTTACTTCTGTTTGTCATGGTTTCTTTGGTATCAAATGTGTGTTATTGTGAAATTACTACCTCCCACATGATCCTATTTGACTGCTTGGTTCACCTTGGTGACCAGCTAGTTTAGGTAGTGTATTTAGTTATAGTGCCGCAACCAACACTCCTTATTGCATGCGCTAACTTTGCGTCTAATCGAAGATCCAAACTGTCTCAAATATTGTCTTGAGAAGGAATTTATTGGTTGAACAGACTGACTGTCCATTTCATTGTCTACTCAACATTTCCTTTCCGGGACTTATTTGACTTCTTTCGGGCTCTGATTATAGCCTGCTGCATTCTTTAGGTGCACCTGTACCAGCTTATGCTCAGTTGACTCCAACAAATTCTTTTATTTTTCAGGACCTAGAACTGATGAAAATCGAGGTAACTGAGTATCCTTGAAATAAAGTCAGATTGATAAAAGACGTACGAAAAGGTACAGAGAACTCTTTTCCTACTTACGTGTGTCGTTCACTCTTCCTTATGTGTTATTGACCTCTCCAACACATATCATCAATGAAATGACATTTTGTGTGCAGAAAACGCCTTCTGGGATGAATCGATTAATCTTTCTTTTGTATATCTTTGCATTGTTTGCCATTGCAATTAATGGACTCAAGAAAGGGAAAGGCAGTGTTAGGTGTCCCAAGAAGTGCACCTGCGACAACCAATACATGAGATATGTGTCTTGTTCATGGAAGGGACTTTCTGAGATACCGCGTGACATACCTCATGACGTAGAGCATCTGTCACTATATGGCAACGAGATCAAATCATTAAGAGCCAGTGATATAGCAAATATGACGAATCTCAAGATTTTGAACCTGGATAGAAATTTGATTGATACTATCGAAGAGAGTTCCCTCAACCAGCTGTATCGTCTTACTTCGTTGTCTTTGTCAGGGAATAAGCTACGTCAAATGCCATCTAACTTGCTGCAAAACTTATCTTCATTACAAGAACTTCACTTAGACTTCAATCAGATAAAAGTCATCCCCGACAGCTTTTTTCGCACTGCAAAAAGTTTGAAAAAGCTGTTCCTCAATGGCAATCGCTTGACAAAAATCGGTTCAAAAACATTTGATGGAGCTAAACTGCTAGAGAAATTAGGCCTAAGCTTCAACCAACTTCAAACAGTAGATGAAGATGCTTTTCGTGAAATGAGCAAAATGCAATGGCTACGACTAAACAACAACAACATTACAACAATCGGTGTGCATACATTTGCAGGTATGACGTCACTCACAAGGGTGCATCTCGACAACAACAAATTGAAAACATTGCCAGATCAGCTCCTACAAAGGAACACGAGGCTCAACATTCTTACATTACACAAGAATCCATTTCTCTGTAGTTGCAACTTGAGATGGCTGCAAAGAATATTTGAGAATGACAAAATCATCATTCCGAGTTTGAATCAAGTCAGATGTAACGAGCCAGCATATTTCTACGGAATTCCACTTTCCCGCCTGAAGTTCGAAGAGATGCGATGCATGACGCAATCGTGGTCAACTTGGGGTGCTTGGAGTATCTGTAACACGCATTGCGGAGGAGGCTTACGTTATCGTCAGCGGAGGTGTCAAAAAGGACAAAATACTGCTCCGAGGTTTGGTTGCATGGGCAACAAGTTTCAGACCGAAACCTGCAATACACATCCTTGCCCATTATTTCAGCTGACGGAATGGTCTGACTGGAGACCTTGTTCTAAGTCATGTGGATATGGTATTTCATCAAGGCAGCGTTCTTGCATTGACTTTTTCACTGGACAAGATAGCGAACTTTGTGTTGAAACGCGAAATGAGACAAGGCCATGTCATATTAAGCCATGCAGAATCGATGGAGCTTGGTCAGAATGGTCTCCATGGTCGCCATGTTCAAGAACGTGCGGTATGGCAGTGAAACGTCGACGGCGTTCATGTACAAATCCCATACCTCAGCATGGTGGTGCACAGTGTGACGGAGGATTTTCTCAGTCACAAAACAGAATCTGTATAGGCAGCCCATGTGTTAATAATTTCAAGTGGACTAGTTGGTCTGAATTCTCGCGTTGCTCCGTAACTTGTGGCAAGGGAGAACGTGTGCGTAGACGGTTCTGTATTAATGACCATGAAGAAACCGTCAGTGGTTGCAGAGGAAATAAGACTAACGTTGTGGAATGTACTTCTGGCCCCTGCCCTATAGATGGGGGTTGGTCGGTTTGGTCTGTTTGGTCTAGATGTCATCCAATTCAGTGCAAGAAAGTGAGGACGAGAAATTGCAGCCAACCAACGCCTGCTCATGGTGGGAAATATTGCTCAGGTCGTTTCACGGATCATTATGATTGTCATCCCAAGGACTGCTTTGTTTATTCGCAATGGGGAACTTGGGGTGCTTGGTCTGACTGCACAAAATCATGCAATGGTGGCTATCGTACAAGACACAGAAAATGTCATTGGAGTGATGGCGAGATTCTGGAGGTTAATAGTGAGGATGACAGCTTGAAAGTCAGTAGAAGCCGAGCCCAAAGGAGCAGAGGCCGAAGGCAAATCAGAATAACATGTGGATCTCAAAGAACTCAAGTAGACGAATGCAATAATGTGTCATGTTCGTCCGGAACTGGTACGGTTTGGGGTAGTTGGGGTCGCTGGTCATCATGTCAAGGAGGATGTAATGGGCGGCAACTTCGAAAGCGGACGTGTGTGTATCCATCGATTAAAGACGGCTTACAATATTGTGAAGGACACAGCAAGGAGGAAAGAAACTGCCAGTCGCGTAATTGCCAGAATTATGCCAAAGAAATTGAATTAGGTTCATTACCGAATCCATGTAACGGAAGTGAAAGCCCTGATAATGGGTTTGTCGTTACCGAGAAAAAAGGAAAGCTCGTTACTGCAAAGTACTCCTGCAAACGATTCTATAGATTACGCGGTGTGAAGACCATGACGTGTGACCCTAAGACAGGCTGGTCACATCCTGTAAGACCACATTGCGTCCCAGTCTGTGGTAAGAGATCTGTTCCTGGCTATGGTCGTGCTAGAATCCTAGGTGGCAATGAAGTTGTGCGTGGATCTTGGCCCTGGCAGGTACTTATTGAGAGTTATCTTCTTGATAAGGGTGGCTGGAAAGTACGTTGTGGGGGCAGCTTAATCAACGAAGAATGGGTCGTTACTGCAGGCCATTGTTTGTATGAAAAGCTTGCTGACGATTCTAAACGCTTATTGAAACCATCCGAACATAGGCTGTATTTTGGTGTACACAATAAAGAGCTGAGGAAAACAGACCCATCAGTGCAAATAGTCGATGTGAAACAAACCATTATTCATTCACAGTTTGAAAGTTACAAACTAGATAATGACATTGGCTTGATTCAGCTGAAAAAGAAAATTTCCTTCACTGACTACATAAAGCCAGTATGTTTGCCCAACAAAGCCTATCAGAAGTTGATTTCATCCCCTGGAAGGCGTGGTCATGTTATAGGCTGGGGCTGGACAAGGACAGGTACTCCCAACATTCTTCAGGAGCTGACCCTTCCAGTAGTCCAGAAAAGCGAATGCAAAAAGGCGTATCCGGACTCTTTAACAGAGAACATGTTTTGTGCTGGTCGAAAGAAAAGTAACTTTGATACTTGCAAAGGCGACAGTGGAGGAGGATATCTCTTTTGGGATTCACGGCGCAGAAAATGGTTCCTTCAAGGGATCATTAGTTGGGGAGGAACCAGTTGCGGCCAAGCTGGTATGTACAGTGTTTATACTAAAGTCGGAAGGTACACCCGATGGGTCAAAAGAATGATCAGAAAAGAATCTGCAAGGCTAGCATTGTAATAGACCAAGGATTGTCAGGTTATATGGCAAAATTACCGATGGAAAGATTCCAGTTTATTAAAATCCTGGCAGCTGATCTCGAGTCAAGACTGCTTCTAAAGATTCCTAGGAAGATTGTATCAGAAAACAAGAAACCCATGTTGGACCGATTGAGGTAAATGTTCCTATTGAAGCTACTTGTTTTAAGATGAATGGTGTTCCACAAAGGTAACTTTTGTAAAGTTTCAACCATTGAGTGAGATATAAACATATACCGGGTGAGTCAAAAAAAGTTCAGGTGTTTGAGGGGGCTATGGAATGAAAAGTATGTGAGCGATATTCAAAACTAACCTGTTAACCTATCAGTCAAAGGCTAACTTAGATGAAAAAATTTTTTTTCGTAAAATTGTTATCATTTAGACCCAGAAATTAGGAATATGCTGGAAGGAGCATGTTATGGGATCAAGAATTCCATATTCCATTCTGGTCCATGACAGACTTACTAATGACATTCGAATTCAATTTCTGAAACTGACAATAGCATTAAACGTACGCTTCAATGTCATATAAATCATGGAACAGAATGGAACGTCGATTTCACGATTCCCATACAAACCCTTATAGATATTTTTCTAATTGCAGGGTCTTAAAGTTGTGTGAATTCACCAAACAAGATTTTCTCATCTAAGCTAGCCTTTGACTGATAGGTTAACATGCTAGTTTGAATATCGCCCATATACTTTTCATTCTATAGCCCCCCAAACGCCTGAACTTTTTTCTGACTCACCTTGTATTTTGATCAATGCTAGTTATGTTTCATTTAATTTTAGTGGATCGTGTAGTTGCTGTAGTCTATCCTCAAACAGACATTAGGAATGCTTTTCAAATATGCCAATGGACTCAGTAAGAAGTTTTTCTTTTCAAACTTATAAAATTTAGATTCTCTACCGAAGATTGTTCTTCTCAAATCTAATTTTTCTCGACTGCTAAATAAGTACATATATGACGCACGAAAATCAACATTTTGGTCGAAGAAGAGTGAGCAAAGAAACTCAGAAGTCGATGCGGATGCTTTGCACTTTTTCATCTCATCTTCTGTTTCGTTACCATAAAAGGATGTTTTCAATTTTTCCGTCGACTTACCTTCCAAAAATGACATGTTTAGAATCTGCAGCCACATCAATCTCTGATGAATCCTTTGCACCTCACTCAGTAGTAACTGGTTTTAACATTTTGGGTAAGAGTTATTTTTCTATGAATCTCATCGAAATTGAGGTATTTGTTTCTCCGTTAAGACAAATTGAGAGTATTGCATGATCCTTAGAAATAGATAAGTTTGACCAATAGCTGCAAGCTTTGTCGATATCTCTTCTTAATACACTCGTTTTTAAATGGCGATGCATGATGTTCTTTCTTTGCCTAAGAATACGGCCAGAGATTATAGGAAGTGGTTTGCTTTTCATACTCATTAACGTTAATGAACAGAGTTGAAAGTAGCATTTGCAATGTGCATGATTACAGATAATGTGTTCTTTCTTAGACGACAATACAACATAGGTAGCCAGATCAAGATTACCACAGGGTGTCCCAATATAATTGTGCCCTGTTTGTGTGACTACTATGGAGGAGCTGTAGATTCGAGCGTCTCGTTTTTTACACAGTTACCACTGGTCAGGCTTCATCTTAAACAAGGAGTTTGAAACCTTTTTAATCTAACACATCGTTGCTGATTTATGGTAGAGAAAAAGCAAAATAAGTGATTGCTTTGAGAATAGCAATTCTATTGTTCTCCAGCAATGTCAGAATTAAGTAAATTTTCAAAGAAAGGACTCAAGCATAGTATTAAGATTTTACTAAATCTTATTACCAAAATTCATTAGATATATGACGTTACGAATTACGTCATCAATAAGAAAATAAAAAAGTTGAGCATTTTTCATATTCTCTTATTAATTGAGGGTTGCAGTGAAAATTTCATTGAATTATCTTTTTTCTGTCAAGAATTATCTTAATTTAAAGTTATAAAGAGTTTGACCGTAAAACAAACAAAAATTAAAACTACTCTCTCAAAAAATTATTGTATTTCCAGAAATGAATAAGGTATCATGACGAAATTTGAAGAGAAAATGTGAAAAAGATAGTTAGGAAAAGTCACGAAAAAGAAGTAGCCTACAAATTATAAAAAAAAGTTACCCAGCCAAAACTGGGAGGGGGCTATCTTAGCCCCCCCCCCGGTCCAGATAAGCGTTTGCAGTGTTGTCTGTTCATCAAAGGGCACTTTCCATCTTTTAACAAATGTGGTGAAAATCTCAATACGATGCCAGAGTCCTTTCTTTGAAAATTTGCTTCATTTTGACATTGCTGGAGAACAATAAAGTGCTGGTTTTGAAGCAACCACTTATTTTGCCTTTTCCCGACCATAAATCAGCAATGAAGTGTCAGATTAAACAAGGTCTCAAATTCTAAGATGAAGCCTGACCTGTGTAACTGTGTAAAAACCGAGATAATTGAATCTACAGCTCCTCCACAGTAGTCACACAAACGGGGCACAATTATTTTGGGCACCCTGTATATCTCCCCTCCTTTACAGTGGCGTAGCGGAGGTGCATGGGGCCCTTAGTGAAGAAGGGGGACTGGGGCCTCTTGGACCTATGTCTATGACGTAATTTGAAGGTTGGGGGCCCCTCCGGAGCCCCTAATCAGTGGGGGCCCTTAGTGGTAGGCCCTAAAGGTAACCACCGTCGGCTACGCCACTGCTCCTTTATTTTAATTACAAATCACAAAGCTCGGCAACTTTCAGAATTCATATATTAAATGAAGCAAGCTTCATACAAATAAATAGAATGTTACTCGATATTATATATTTTGGCCAGTAATTTACAAAGAACTGTATTCTGCTTCTTTCCAACACAATTTTACGATTCACACATTGTGGTGTAGTGAATCTTAATTTTTGGAAAAACCAGTAGTCCTTACATTATCTTTTGAATGATCAGAAGACTCATGAAGTAATACTGTGTTGAAAAAAGACTATTTTACTTTTTGTTTAATTAGTTGTATTTAATTAGTTTAAGTATTTCACTTAAACGTGTAGTTGATATATATATATAAAGGTATATAGAGAGTGTTAGAGACGCATAGAGTGAGCTTAAAGAGGTATTCGACATTCGCCGAAATGCGCGGACGAACGAGTTCAGGTTAAATGACAATATCGTCACAATTTCAGTAAGTGATTAGCGATTGAAGACGAATAGTCAAACCAAACGAAGTTGCAAAAGATTCCCCGAAGCCAGTATGGCTAGCCATTACATTATGCACACGAAAGAGATTGTTTCAAGAACTTATTAGCATTAAAAGACAAAGTATACCGGGTGAGCCAGAAAAAAGTTCCCACTTTTGAAAATTCATAGCACCAAGAGTACTTCACAGATTTGAATGATTTAATACTGTTCAAAATCCGAAAAATCGAAGTTGTTTTCGATTTTTTTCACTGTCTTACAACCACTAGAAACGTAGGTGAATTCAACGCTACAAAAATTTCATAAGTGGAAAAACATTGATGAAATCATAAAGGACGCCACGCAGAGATCAATAACGAAAATGCAAGTTCTCATGGGTGAGAGATATCTTCTGCACATTTATTGTCATGGATTGGAAATCTTTTGTATCTGTTTGAAAATCGATGTCTTGTAACTCTTAAAAAAGGTGAAAGGCCCATTGCACACTGTTCTGTGTGAGGAGAGTCCTAACAATTTGGTCAATGTTTTACGTCATTTTTCAGTCATTTTAGAACCACGAAATTATGTGAAGTTGGGTTTACGTATACTTCTAGTGCAAGCAGGGCAGCAGGAAAAACCACGAAAATACTTCAATCTTTTGGCTTTAAGCAGAACTTCAAGCTTAAATCATTCAAATCTGTGAAGTGCTCTTTGTAATATGGATTTTCAAAAGTGGAAACTTTTTTCTGGCCCACCCGGTAGACCTAGCCACGCGCTGCTAATACTTAATTTGCCTACTTCAAGAACTTTACAGTAAGCATTGCAATCCTCTTGCATTTATTAGATAAATCAAACGCTCAAAGGTCAGCTTCTAAATTTTGATATCTGGATCATTTTCAAAAATAAGACATTTTTGCATTATGAGGAGATTTCAAGCAAATTTTTACAAGTATTAAGACGTCGTATCTCCCAGTTTGATAAAGGAAAACTGGTCATATTTTCAAGTAAACCAAAGTTTATGAAGGTCTGCGATATGATCGCAGTTAGAAGTTTGTCACTCTTTTCATTTGTGACTGACAAATTTGATGACGTCACAGACTTAGACGGGTTGAAATTTCAGAATTTTGATTTTGAAAATAATCGAGATATCTAAGAAGCTCAAGATAAAATTACTTCTAAGTCATTCAGTGCGTAGAAATAGGAATAGCGATTTACAACAGCCTTTTCAAGACTGGAGCCTAACAAGTTTAATAATAATCCACAACTTCCTTGCTGCCAGACCATTGTTGGGCAAGGCTGGCCAAAAAAAACAAGGCACTCAGCAATGTCTAACTCTCATAGAAATATTGTTACAACTCTCCATAAATTTCTAATTATTTTTAAATTACGTAACTTTAGCCTTCTTCTTTGAGTGGTGGTATAAACAGGCTTTTGCATTTAAAGTAGCTCGATAAAGAATATATTAAGTTATATGCAGTATGGTATTATCGGACGTAGAAGCTATGTTTTTGACTTTTGAATGTTATTTCAAATGTATGGTAGACGTTGTTATCGAAAATTTATGTGAATACAATATTATCGCGCGTCCTCTTTTTGCTTTTTCTCAGTTCCTTGTGTTTCAAAGTATAATTCATTTGTAGAAATTGGTATGTCCGCTTAATGAATATGAACGCTTTGTTTCGCAAAACTCCTGAATTTGGCCTTCAATCAAAACTTTATGTAGTGCCAAAAATATAAAAAATCATATTTTTATGGTAAAGGTATATTTTCATTGCTATGCACATCTAAACATCGTAAGAGCCTGATTTTAATTGCTTATTGGAAATTCTAGGAGCCTCGGCGAACTCCGATTGAAGTTCTTCGATTCTCCTCGTAGCATCGAGATCACTGTGCTTGCACAGTTTATTATTTTCTGATAGGAGATCACTTTTGATTGAAGAAAAAAGTAACAATGGTCCTACAACAGTACATAAGCGCCAACGCCGGTATGTTGGATATTGTGATCGGAAGCAATCTCCCATCAGAAAATAATAGGCCTTTACACAAAGTAAAGTTCAATTCGAGGTGAAGCCTGCATTCCCAAAAGGAGCTAAATTTCATTGCTACAATCAAGGCATTCTGTTTCCAACACAAAACACTGCTAATAAATTCCTTGGGTTGCCGTTAGAGACGTACGCCTTTGGATGACTCCCAAGCGAGGCGAAACCGGCACGTCAGTATTGCAATAGATTGCTGCTATTTTGTGTAAAGGTCTATAGGCTGATTTCCACTCAGTAGAATTTTCCGATTGGACAGGAAATCCTTTGGAAGATGGTTTCATCCCATCACATATTACACTATTACTTATTATTTCCTGAAGAATCGAATTTGTCAAGGAAGATTTATACCCGGTAAGAAAGAATAAGTTTGAAATAGGAGTTAGCAGTTTTGTAATTTTCATAAGATGTATTCGAACTGATGAACGAATGTTAATTGTTTAGCTAACATGCACACTTGTGATTATCATATGAATATTTTGTTGGATCAAATCATTCTCAAATTATAACTAGTCCATGAAAATATTTCAATGAAATTAATGAATGCTTACTAAGGGAAATTAAGGCTCGCAAATTGTTTACTCTCCTTCAACTCACCTTGTACCTATCTTGGAAAAAGCATCAGTTATTGAAGTTTGGCGTAATTGGCAGCACTGTCATTGGTCGCTGCTCGTGTGTCGTGTCTTCTTTTGATAACCCTTTTTCCCATGCACAACGACAGAGTTAACTAACTAGACTCCAGAGCATCTTTTGAGGTACGATTTCTTACATACGCCTTCGATACAACCTGACTGATCTGCTGTAAACGTTATGTTTTTTCAATCGCTAATCGCATTGTACTGGCAGTAGAAGAAATTGCAACGAAAATAGACTTTGCCTACTGGGTGAGTCTGAGAATGTGTCGACTGTTTGAACAATCAGTGAAAAATCCAATTCAAACGTAACTTCAATGATCACTATAAATCCTTTGTACCCGATAAATGATGGTATTGAGGATACGGAACACTTTTTGCTGCTCTGCCATGCTTATGGTCTCAGGGCCTGACCCTGTTTAACCATGGGAGTTGTGGACACAATTGGGGTGTTGATCGTGTCAACAATACCTGGCCTAAATGATATTTAATCAATAAATGTATTTCGTTACCTTGCTTGTCTTCAATTCACTGTTTATCTTCTCTTTCTTGTCTGGCAGCGCATCAGCATACTATCGACGTTTCTGCATGGCCTAAATGTTTTGAACTGTCGAGAACTAGTTCCCAGATCGACGCGGGTCGTTAGATGGCCGCGTCAATCTGGGAACTAGAGTCGTTAGGTGGCCGCGTCGATCTGGGAACTAGTTCTCAACAGTTCAAAAGATTTAGGCCATGCAGAAACGTCGATAGTATGCTGATGTGCTCCCAGACAAGAAAGAGAAGATAAACAGTGAATTGAAGACAAGCAAGGTAACGAAATACATTTATTGATTAAATATCATTTAGGCCACGTATTGTTGACACGATCAACACCCCAATTGTGTCCACAACTCCCATGGTTTAACGTCCCTTCCGAAGGACTGCGAGGTAAGTTGCGAGGTCAGGTCTCCCAGGTCACCTATGCAGAGTTTGACCTCACTCGACCAAGCTTAACTTCTGTCACTTGAGGAAGACTATACCGGGTGAGCAAGAGAAAAGTTCCCACTTTTGAAAGTTCATAACAGCAAGAGTAATTCACAGACTTGAATGATTCCAATTCTAGTTAAAAGCCAAAAGGTTGCAGCATTTTTGTGATTGTTCTCATTGTCTCACGAGCACTACATATATAGGTCAATTCAACTTTACAAAAATTTAATGGTTGCAATATGACTGAAAAATGGCCTAAAACATCGATCAAAGCATAAATGACTCCTCGCACAAAATTACGAAGGAAATGCAACTTCTAATTGATGAGAGATATCCTCTGTACATTAATTGCCATGGGATTGAAAATCTTTAGTATTTGTTTGAAAATCAATATCTTGTCACACTTGGGGGAGGTGAAAACGCCCGGATTGCCTATTGTTCGGTGTGAATAGAGTCCTTATAATTTGATCAATATTTTAGGCCCTTTTTCCGTCATTTTGCAACCATAAAATTTTTGCAAAATTGAATTTACCAACACTTCTAGTGCTGGTAGGACAGCGAGAAAAATCACAACAATACTTTGATCTTTCGGTTTTTAACTAGAATTTGAATGATTCGAATCTGTGAAGTAATCTTGGTGCTATGAAATTTTAAAAGTGCGAACTTTTTCCTGGCTCACCCGGCCACTCACGCGAAGTTGTTCCACTCGGTTCCACTATCATGTGAAATTTGAATTTTGGATCATTTGTATTGATGAAAGGCATGATTACATTCTCGATGGCTTCTGTATCACTAAAAGGCACTGACTGAGCTGGAGAAAACCGAGAAAACATTTATTTACCATTTAGAAGATTGAAAAGTGAATTGAATTTAGGCACACTTTTACGTTTAGCCAAAGTCAATGGAATCTAGTTTTCCGGAATACTTCATTTGAAGTTAAGATTCTGCTTGAAAGGTTATTGCTGAGTTCTTATGAACTAAAACCCTCAGAGAGACAACAGATTGTAATTTTAAAATCTATCTTATAGTCTTTATTATACGATTTTTCAATTATTGTATATATTTTTTGACTCACCCTGTATGTTGCTCAACTTGCAGCAGTGCCAATACAAATTTCCGGAAATACAGTGACTGTGTATTGTCTGATATTCAACTGAATAGTTCGAACAAACTTTGATGAGGATAGCTCTAACTCTATGGGAGCTAGATATTTTTTATTGATATTGACTAATTGTGTTGATTTCAACGTTGGATTGCGAAATTTGGTCAAATTTTAGCTACCGAGTAGTTAGATCGGTATGTATGTATGTATGTATCTATGTATAATTTTGCCATCAAAGTAAATATATAACTATTTATAAAAGAAAAGAAATCTAATTACAATGTCTACAATTTGAAATAATTACAGGCAAAAATTACATATCTTATTAATAACCTAATTTAAAAACACCCCATGGTAAAAGATGGCAGGGATAGCATTAAAAGGTCAATGCAACCTTGTTTCCATAATGGTCCCTCCAGGAGTGCTATTCAAAAGGAAAATGAAAGAAAAACATTTTTGTTATTGTTGAAGGATAATTTCTGTTACAGCTTTTAGGAATTCAATAATATATATAAGGACTATTTTCTCGCTTCTGAAGATCATTAAAGAATTTGTCCTTGATCTTATGCGGTCATATGATGCATAAATTTAATGTATGTTCCTACAACTGCTGTTGTTGTTGTTGTTGTTGTTGTTGTTGTTGTTGATGGCTTTTTTCGTCGGAAAATTTTGGTTTTTCACCCCCTACGCAGTCATGGCTGGTATCGGCCCTGGCATAATCACTTCAAGCAATGATTACTGTCTGAAAAGCCAGATTGAAAGAAAACCTACATTTCTCATGTAGAGTGAAATACTTGTCATCATTTACCACTCAACATTTTGCAAGAAACTTAATATGAGGATGGCTTTGTCACAAAGTCACAAGAAGATGGAATGTTCACAGCTCCTTGGCTATAAAGGTGTTAGATTTTCAGTGAATGCCCTTCAAGAAGCCCACAATCATGCAAAAAGAAGTTGAATTAACTCTTCGATAAAGACCAGATACAGGATAAAAGCATGGATAAAGTCTTGCTAAATTTAGCAGCATGCTCTGAGATTTATATGCTGCCTTGCTGGACAGACCAGAAACCTGCAAATGGTTAATGTCCCTTAAAACAATTTTTGATTCTATTGGAAAATCAGATGTTTGGTTAAACCAAGGGTACCAATCTAAGATTCATCTATGTGAAACATCTGAACGATGTCTGAAAGATCAATTTTTGCAAAACTGGAATTCTGAAATGTTGAAGTCCAGCAAAGGCAGAACATACAGCTCATACAAAACAAGCTTTGAAATTGAGGATTACCTTCGGAAACTACCAAAGAAACACAGGGAGATCTTATGTCAGTTTCGTTGTGCAAACCACAAATTACCAGTAGAAACTGGAAGATGGATTAAATTAGACTACCATCTTCGTAAATGTGACATGTGCGATACTGCTGAAGTTGGTGATGAATTCCATGTACTACTAAAGTGCTCTGCACTGAAAGACTTGCAAAAAACATACATCCCTAATTATTTTACGAAATACCCTTCCCTTTACAAATTTCAATCATTATTGAATGGAAGGAACCCATCCCTCTATAAAAAAGTTTCTATATTTATTTCCAAATTATCCTCATTTCGCAAAAGTATGATTAAAAATAACCTCCTGTAAAATCCTTAATTTTGAAGTAAAGGTGCTTTGCTTGGCTGTTTGCAGTCAGTTGTTGCATTTATAATTTGATATTTTTCTCTTTGCTTTTGAATATAGAGTTGCTCGCTTAGTGTCTATTTGATGTAAGAGTGACTCTTGTTTTAAATATTTTTTTTCTTATATATTCATATATCATACCCCAGCTGGGGGTATGAGTAAATTATAGAAAGATGATTTGATTTGAGATATTCACGCCAGAGAATGAGAGAGACGTGTGACGAGTGTCAACGTAAACTTAGCAGACAATATTGGTTTTTGGGAGTTTTTGATGGGTAAGTCTATTCATCCAGTGGCAATTTACTATTTATGGCTTGAAACGCTCCCAATGAGCTCTCTAAATTACTCTTACGCAGTTCAGATGTCTGTTTCCCAAGTACTTCTCTAGAAACATAAAATTCCAAGTCCAATATTTAGAGTCATTCATCTGGTTAACCCTATTCAGCCCGGGTAAAATTTTTGGTATTTTGGTCCGGCGGGGGGCTATTTTGGCCCCCCTCTTTATTTCAGAAACGAGAAACTGTTCATAGGTGAAACTTCGCACATTCAATTAGGGACCTGGAAAGAATCCAAAACTAGCAGTAATTAGTAATTTGTCACGTGATTCGTTGCTAGGCAACCAAAAACAATAGTAAAATCAAGCAACAAGTAGTGACTATTCTTAAATGCCAGATATTTACTGATTTGTTTAAGATGAGTAGCTAACTATGCTGCAAAAGTGATGGTTAGGAGTCTCCAAAGATACTTTTATTGATTATTTGAATTTTGAAAATTGTCTTTGTTAATTATTGCAGATTAAGTCCAATTAACGGACACTTCAAACAATGAAAACTATTGTTACAGTTATTTATTATATATTTTGACCTTTAATCAACGAAATTAGACACCTCAGTTTATTATCACGCCATTTCGATCAAATTTTCATGAATGATTCACTAATTCATTCAACATATGACGTCATAAAGTTGTATGACGTCATTGAAATTAAAATTTGCTGATCTAAGCAAATAATAATAAACTATATATGAAATGAAAGCTCTTTTCAAGACAAAGCCAATGGTATATATATATCTTTACATTTAATGCTACTGGAAAGAAAATAACAGAGGATTTACGATTTTCTTTGTGACTAGTCACCAACAAAAGGCATCTGGAGGTCACGTGACACAACAATTAACAATGAAGTATGGATAATTATGTAGCCTATTAAATTTCATTAAAAGTCAAGAAGCTTCAAAGTTACATTTTTCATGGCAGAGATGCTATCTAAAAACGTTTCATAGGGGGGGCCATAATGGCCCCCCCCCCCGGGCTGAATAGGGATAAACAAATATTTCGTCGTACGAAAAATTTACGCCCGCATTGCAGTTTCACCAGCTATGAATCTGCTCTTTCTTGGGTATTGTCTGCTAGATAAATCGTTAAGTGACCCGTTATCAAGAATGAAACCAGAATTTACTGATCTTTCCCACTCAAACTGATCAGCTGAGATGCTGATAACGGCAATTTACAACCAAATGAGTAAAGATCCTTGCCATGCGCATCCTTTTTTTCCAAAAACAGTTTCTTTTGCATTTTCATCGCCAGACAGCATTAATTTCCAGGCGTTCCTACAGAATTTCCTATTGTTGTTGGATTAAGGCCCCAGTTACACTATACCGGATCGCTATCGGAGCGGAGTGACTTTCGTATCGGATAGGGGTTTGAGTTACACTACGCCGTACCAATCCGATACACAACGCTCCGATTAGCGGAGTGAAAATCACTCCGCTCTGGAGGTGGTATGAAAATCACTCCGGAGTCACTCCGTAGCGAAGCGTTGTAGTGTAATCGCACGAATCCGATATACTCCGCTTTGAAACAATGAAATTCCAGATTAGCAAACAATAAGCTTTGGCGCCAGCCTGCAAAAGCACCCTGCAGTGAAGATATAACTGCTATATGGGAGCAAGAGAAGCGATATAACTGCTACCCCAAATATCACTTCGGAGTGAAAATCACTCCGCTCTGCTCCGCTCCGATAGCAATCCGATATAGTGTAACTCTAGCCTAAATTTGTTTACCATCGTACAGCTTACATGTTTTGATGTAATACGTATCCTCGAGTTTTCCAGGAAAACCGTTTTTGCTGAATTTTGGATGCAGCATGTACCCACTTCTATCCCATGTGTTTCTTAGAAGTAGGCACGCTTCAGCTAAATCTGTGTTGATTTTGTGGTTTTGAAATTCGTATTTTGAGAGCGTAGGGCTCAAATCTTTGCAAAACTTTAAAATTTTTCTTTCAACCAAATAGATTGAAGGGAACTTGAGAACGTTTTCCATGATTCCAGAAAGAGCATTTTTGATGTTATCATTATTTTCAGAGTTACAGCTTTTTTAACAATCTTGCTGGTCTTGAAGTTATGACGTCATCAAAATGCTAAATCGTAAACCATAAAAGCTACAGACGTTTGCTGGCTACCATCTTGTAGATCGTCAAAAACTGAGTACTTCTTGCATTAGTCATTTTGATTTTTCGCAATCAGATGTATTCAGTTGAAAGAATTAGGCAATACATTTTACACACTCAATTTTGAAATAAAGGCAATGATTCGAGCCCTATGTTTATTTTGAGTTGATTGTAGTTGCCTTTTTCCTTGGCATTTCCTGGATTTCACCATGTGAGCAATGATTACGTTATTATCCACGGACTTGTCAAAAAGCCAAAACACTTGGATATATATTTTGAAACGTTGGGTTGGCTCCAATTTTTTGTATACGAATTTGAAGAAAATCGTTTAAGATTACTGAAGTTTCAGCGTTTTCTTGCAATTAAATAGGACAAATAGGTTGACAATATAGTAGGCTTGAATTAGCTTTTACTTTATGCTATCTATTATACGCCTACTTTAAATAAATATATAATGATAATGATAATAATAAACTACAAAATAAAATCAACCAGGTTCTGGCACAGACTTGCCTTATCACAGGCATAAGAGACAGGGGTGGGGGGGGGGGGGTGGGGCTACAGTCCTCCTTCAACGTTAAACATTGCAAAAATCTGCCATAATCGGGCAGAAATTTTTTTTAATTCGGAAAACATTTTCGTAAGCAATGGAAGTTTTATCGGGCAGCCCCCCAAGTTTTATCAGACCCTACGCAGATGCGCCTTATCCTCAACTGTCTAATGATATAGGGGAAAAATTCGAATTCAGTGAATGCATAAGGGCATCTGTTAGAGATGACGCTTCTTTGTATATTTCTACCTAACATCCGAGTGTAGTTTAGGACACTATCAAGCTGAGCTTATCATCGAAGGTGTCCTCGTCCTTCCTCTTGATGTGACCAGACATCGTTATTAATTTCTTTGGCCTAGAAGTATCGAGAGTCGGCGACTTTCCTCACTCTTGTTAGCAGGAGCAACGGTAAACTTATGACCTACAGTCTCTTTTTTCCCGATGCTCTTTGACTTGATGATGGCGCTTCCGTCAACAGAGACTCATAATGTTACTCTGAAAACCTCGACCCTATTTAGGCCCAAACTCTGCGAGTACCAATTAGATTGCGATGTCTGTGAATTATTTTTGTTACGGCAACTGTGATAGGATTTTCGATTCGATTGATGAATAGAAAAGATTCCCACGGGATTGAGATTCGAATCGGTATGACTGCAGAAAATAGGGTCAGCTTTTTCACAATTTCATTATGAGTTCTTGTGAAGGTTTACCACATGGATACAAGGGACTCATCGTCATAAGTCGAGAGCATCAGTTCAAGATCTTTAATATCGAACCGGTGTGATAAGATGCATATAAATAGTACGAGCTTTTTCTTTCAACTCAATGGCTTGAAAGAAACTTCAGCTATTTTGCTTCAATAGGGACTTGCTTCAAGTCTCGCTCTTGATCAAGTAACAATGAACCAACGGGAAGAAGAAAAGGGAAGGGAAAGGGGGGGGAGAGCGAGACTTGTGGACTACGCGTGCCGAAACGAGACCGCTCAAGATCTTGACCGGTGGCTTTCTTTCATGTTAGCGGAAGAGCCAATCAAACTTGAGCAGGTGAATGCTGAGCCTCGTTTTCGGAACGCGTCGTGCACAAGTCTCGCTCTCCTTCCCTTTTCCCTTCCCTCTTCTTCTTCCAATCCCATTTGTTTATTGATCAAGGGCGAGACTTGGAACAAGTCCAGCTACAATACTGCAATTGGACTTTCTAGCAATTTTGAAAATTTTTCGAAGTTACAAATTTTTTGTATTTCAACTCATTGGGGTTCTCACATCATGAAATATTTAGGATATTGTAGACGTAGATAAACAATTGCCTTCTGGAAAATTATTTCATGTTTCATCAAAAAAGTTTAGAAATGTTACAACGATTAAAATTTTTTCAACATACATGACTTTGCATACATGACTTTGAGATTTTAAAATTCTGTCTGATATTACCAAGATTTTGAGATTCTGAATCTTTCTTAACTTTTCGGATTTTTGAAATTTCAAACGTTTTCGAGATTTTCAAAATACGTTGAAGAAATGTACCATTTTGGGGGGGGAGATAGACTTATGCCTTTTCGTCCCTTGTTTCCCTGCGTTCTTTGATTTGCTGATATCACTTGGTCAATAGGGACTCATAATATTACGCTTATATAATGGGCCCACATTTTTAAAATGGCCTAAATAGGTGGGAGTTCTCGTACACTTAACAAAATCGCTTCAAAATCTGGCTTAAAGAGCTCGAACATTGAAAAGGAAACTTTTAGTACAAAGAATGATGTTGTGTTGACGTACGAAACGCAAAATGCAAACCTTTCAGACAGTAATCTTCCTCTGTAGAAGCAAAATAGATCTATCGAAGCTGCGAGAACTCCAGGCTTCTTCGACCGTTCTTTAAGAGCAACAACAACAACATTCTGAATAGCGGCCCCTGATTGGTTAAAAACTGAATTCTAGCGATTTGATTGGTGAATACGGAAACAAGGGACGAAAAGGCATCAGTATAGGGGGGGAGGATTCTTCGATTTTTCGTGATTTTTGAAGATTCTTAGGATTTCCTTGGGATTTCGAAGATTTTGTGAAGATATTGATCTTTGAAGATTCTAAAAGGTTTCTTAGAGTTTTCAAGGATTTTCAGGATTTTTAACCCTAATCCTGCAGGGCTGTTTTGAATTAAAACCAGCCTTCTCCCCCTCCGTAAAAATAGCCTTGGACCAATGGGAATTCGTTGAAACTTGGCAAGGGCGTAGTACTAACCATTCTTAGCTTATTGGCAATTATTGGTGTGGCCACCTAATTAGGTGATGTCACTATGACGTCATAAAGCTGAAATATGGCAAAATCTATGGTTTTCCAGGTTATTTGTTCTAATAATAAGATAAGTATGATATGATTCACTGTATTGCTGTATCATTCATTTTTAATTCAAAGATGATACCTAAAGATGCTTTTGACAGTTCTTTTGGAACAGTATGAAAAAACTGATGACGCCATAGCTATGAACTGTGTATTCCAACCAAGAATTGGCAATATGTGGCTCAAAATGCTTTGAAGGCATTGCAAAACGCAATTCTGTGCATCTTTGATAACATTTGTCGGCAAAAGCTTGAAAATTTGCTACGATGACCCAAAATGGTGGCTCATCTGACAGCATCATTTAAAACAGCTGATGTCAGCAAATTCTATTTTTATTGATCAATATTTACTGTTTCTTTCAAGGTACAATGATCAATGTTTGGAACAAATTCTGGTTGTAAAAATATCAAAAGAATCGATTTGTTCAATTCCTTTGCCCAAATATGGCAGCGTCACCTGTCACGTGACACCCATTGTTCAAAAAAAGCATTGTCAAGGTTAAAGCGAACAGATAATTGGTAAAAGTCAGGGTGGTTGGAGGGCATAGCTTTGCCGTTAATGAATGGTCTACAAAGACCAGCAGGGGTTGGAAAACCTAATCCGATGGAATTAGTGTCAAAAAAGAGTAAAAGGTATCTGGAGGACAGAGCAGAAACTGCGTAAAATGACGTCATCCACCAATCTGAGTTAAGGAAAGTGTATGGACAGATAAGCTTTTTGAAATGATAAATCAAGAGTTTTAGGTTCTAGGAAGAAAATATCAAGTGTTGCTTAATTCTGTTGCAGGGAGCTAAGGGGGCTCAAAGTTACGAGTTTTCACGCATGCGTGCGCAGTTTCTGCTCTGTCTATCTGGAGTCATTTGCCCCTGAAAGTTATCACACTCTGAAAATATTTACACGAATCTTGTCGAAGATTCTCAACCTATGCTCCTAGCAGGTTTGAAACAATTGGAAACCATCTGGTCTCAGATTGGTAACGAAGGGCACTACCAATTGAGGCATCCTTGCTTACTGGAAACTAAGCTGTAGATCCCATTTTACAAAATTAAGAGGTCATGATACTTGCACGTATTTTGTAAAAGAAACTAAGAATTTGGATCAGTATTGAAAGCTTCTTAGAATTTGAGTACTCGGAGTTTTTTACGAGTTTTCTAAAGGTTCCATAACAACAATATTTAGGTTTACTTCCTGTTTTCTCTTGAACATTTCAAAGGAAGGTATTTTGAAGTCTTTCTAATGTTTAGACATTACTCAACACAAGAAGCAAGTGAAAGTAAGGCAAAAAATATGTTAAGAATTCCTTTATCGAAATAAAAAGTTTCTTAGAATACATTTTTCTTGTACTGGAGCTTATTAATTCTTTGGCGATCTGAGAGATGAGTTTCTTATCAAAAAATCCATGTATGGGTTAAAAGTCTCTATTTGAGGTGCAGGGCCTCCGACGATTTGGGGCCGGGGGGGGGGCCATGGCCCCTCCACTTTTTTGCAAAAAATGCAATTCCAAAATCTGTTGATCACCGTTCTAATTCTTTTTAAAACCCTATGCTCATTTGCATTCAAGCTAATTTCCTTGCATCCATTCAATTCAATCCTTATTCTAAAAAGTATACACTTTCTTGGTAGGATGTCTTACAAAAATTGCTTTTCAATTCTGCCAGCTTTAATTCAATATGGGGATTTTCAACGAGCTGAAAGGCATAGTCAAAAAAATCTTTCGGGGGCTGCCGCCCCCGGACTCCTACATTAGGACCCCTAAGTTAGAATTTTGCTCGCGCTTCACGGGCTTCACGCTGGCACACCTCAGTCACTTTTCCATCTAGTTCCATCCCGGGGAGGGCAGCTTATATGGTAAATCAAGTATATCAAGGTTGGCCCCTCCACTTTGCAGGTCTCGTCGGAGGCCTTGAGGTGTCAAACTCCCGATGTCACTAGGAAATTCGTTGGCACTGCACATAATTAACAAAAGTTTGAACTGTTTATATTTGATATTGAAATTCATTTGCACCTTTGTGATTATGTCACAGATCCGACATGGAGCGATAAGAAGTCAAGATCTTTGACGTCACACGTAACGGTCAGTACACTGGAAATAACATTAGAGCCACCAGCCCTCGACCTTCACTGTCACTCTGTGCAGAATCTTTGATAAGATACGTTTATAAGCAATGTTTTTATTAGCAGAGTTATCTGTTTATATTTAATTTCATGTTATTACGTTATGGCAATAGATTGCAAGAACCAATAAATGAAACTGTTTTTTTTTGAAGTGGACCGATGTCTCCAAATAAGTTAAAAGGAACAATTGAGGTTTTTTGATCTTTAGATATTTTTTCACTCTTGTTTCAATTCCATGGAATTTAATTCTGATTTCTGAGGTTTTCTCAAGTCCAGAAATTGGTCAAGAATATTATGCAGAGGCTATGTGCTATCCATCCATTCAGTCTTGACATTGCAAAATTTCCTTTTTGACTCTAACTTCCTTTTTGGGCTCTTTCAGCTTTTTGAACTATAGAAACAACTCAAACGTGCTTAGGAATCTGCCAGGGGGGGGGGGGGTAACTCCTATACAGGTTATGGTATACATGTGCCTGCCCGGGTTATGGGTCATGCTTTGTGAATTTTGCTCTGGTTATGGGTCTGCTTTACGGAGATTTGCTGCCGTTATGGATAAATGTTAGCAATTTATAGCTATTTTTGGATATAATGACAAAAAAGTTTCGTGAAAAAGAATTTTTCTTCAAAGATGTTACAAAACATAGTCTTTTCATGATACTTGGGGAAATCTTGCCCTGTTTATGGGGTCATACTTCAAAATTTTGTCCTGTTTATGGGGTCATACTTCAAAATTTTGCCCTGGTTATGGGTACTTATTTTCAAAATGTTGCCCTGGTTATGGGTCATAACTCTGAATTCTCAAAGGCACATATATACCCGACCCCCTATAGGAGTTACCCCCCCCTCGGGAATCTGTTAAATTCAAAATGGGGCCTATGAGTTAGAACGTGCTGCACTAGAGGTAAAGCTTATTTGATAGGTCTTAGTCTGTTGTCGCTACAAACATTGCATCCGTTGTTCATAAGAAACTCATGTTTGGATATTCCTAAGTGTTTGGGTGACTTTCTCCAGTTCTTTATTCATTTGCGTTCGCTCTCGCATAGCTTTCTTTGATCTCCAATGCATTTGTCATTGTTGTTTTCCAACTGCTTCTGCTGCATGGAGTGGCATTGTCAGGGGCAGGCAAGTCCTGTTAAGTACGTGACCCCATGTTTGTCAAAAGAGATTGGAAAAAATATGCGGTACTTTTATCACACAGTAAGACTTTCTTGCTTAACAACCAGTTTTCGGGATAAAAGGAGATGAATTCTTAATATCAGTCTTACTTAAATTTCCATTAGTTTGTCACAAAAATCAAGGCTTCCAAAATCCTTCCTTATCAAATCCTCAGGTTTACCTATAGGCTGGTTTGACTTTTGTCCGCCAAATTTAAGCAAAAACAACCAGTATCTCAAATTCGGACATAAGCAGTTCCACCTGTGCCTGCCAAATATTGGAATGAAGACCAGTATTTTTTCACAAATGTGGTTGCACAGCATAGAGCTCAAATCTTTAAGGTGGTTACACTACAAATAAAGTCAATTTTTGGTTAATTTTTTGAAATTTCAAATTATTCACCAATGTATGCTATCACTATCTATCTTTGCCTTAGATAACATTTGGATTCATTCCCCTTTGCAATTTTGTCAAAAAACGAGAATTTATTGGTAGTAGTCCGTATTTTTACCTCTTAGCAACAACATAGCAACCAATGTTTTGTTGAAAAATCAAAGATTTTTGCCGGATCTTCACAAAAAAAAAACACTTTTTGACTGCCTATCAATGTCCTCATTCCCCCACTTACGATAGCCTCTTTTTAGTGCTGGTGACTGATGATTATGATGAAAATTTGCAATAATGATGAAGTTAGGCCAGTCAGTCAAACAAAACTTTCAACGCTCAAAAAGTGTTTACTGTTTGCTCGAGAAGAAAGAAAGTCTGCACTCAATATAGATGCAAAAGAAAACTGGTATATTATCTTGCAAGTAAACCATTGAAGAGAGTACGTCTATGGCAACAAATCCATGAAAGAGGAGACCAGCAATCAAACTGGTTCGCCGATGAAGAAAAATGCAACCGGCCTAACTGAGCTGAGGCGTTTGGAATTTGGCCCCTGACATACAACTGAGGGAAATGGAATATAATTGACATTTCAGAGGCAAAGCCTCCTAATCGAAGATATTGCCAAATAGAAATGGAAGTGATTGCTGCCTCTTTGTACATTTTGGCAGTCTAAAATGTTTTCAACAGTTGATGGAGCGAAACAAAAAAGTCAAAGGAAGAGTTACAAGGTGTTGTCACTTCAGTGTTAGGCCTAGCCTAGGCCAAGACCTGGCTTATACCACAAACAAAATGGTTATCAGAAAAATTGCTGAAGAGTCAAGAAAACGTGAAATTGAGTCTGAAAAAGCCAAGGAAAGGGGACAGCAACTTTATAACTCTTATAAATAAGAACCTGAAGTGCTGTTTAAGTTGCTGGCGTGGAGGAATATCTGCGCACAATTTCAAACAAAGGAAGAACGATTGATTTATTGTTTTTAAAACAATAGCCAGGCATGCATCTTCCGCATGCACTTCCCAAACTTATCAGTCTGGCATAAGAAAAGGATTAATAGGCAAAGGGTAGGGAAAAGAAGGTAGAAATTCATATGTAACTGGTAAACATTTGAACTTTATTGTATGACATAGCTAAAAAAGGCATTTCCTGGAAAAGCAATTTTCATGGTGTTTTGATTTTTTCATGCCAGTTATTTCTGAAACTACTCAATGGAATATTGTGAAAACTTGCACATACCCTTAGCTGCTCTTCCTTGAGGGATAAGACTATTATTTTTTCCTTTGGAATTATCTGGGCCCTTTTATGCACGATTATGCATGTGGTGCAAGTTTCGAAAATGTGACTATTTCGGAAAATCAGCCATAAATTTGTTGAAAGTTGAGATAATGTAATATGAATAGTCTTGTCCCTAGATCAGAGTCTCTTCAACATGTCTGCCAAGTTTCATAGAGTTAGGTCAACAAATAAGCAAAAATATATGGCATGAAAAGGTTAGCATTTTCTGCCCATTGTTATGCAAATTACGTCATAATTATGTGATTTTATGCAAATTTTTTGGCAAAATTTTTGTCACCAATGTTTGGTTGCCAATTTATTAAGAAATTGGGTCCATACCATCTTTAATACAAAAGTTGGCTTATTTGTAGTGTAACTACCTTAAAAAGACGGGTGTAAAATTCTTCTTTATTTTTCTTTGAATCAAAGTGCTTGAAAGGAACTTTAGGTAATTTGCTGTAAATCTGCCGTGGCAATTTTTTGATATCGTGATTAACTTTAAAATGGCGGCATTTATTGATTTCGAGGTTGTGACGTCATCAAATTTCTAAATCCCTAACCAGAAGAGCTACAAATTTCTGCTTGCAATCATGTTGTAGACCTTCATAAACTATGGTTTTCTTGAAGATTGCGTCAATTTTCCTCAAGTAATTTAGGAGTTACGATGATTTTAATTTTCTCAAAATTTTTGATGGATTTTTACAAAAATAATCAAAATGCCGCCATTTTGAAAATAATCAAGATATTAAAGAATTGCCACGGCAGATTTACGGCAAATTACCTAAAGTTTCTTTGAAGTCATTCAATTCATGGAAAAATTTGATACAATTTCACACCCACCTTTTTTAAGATCTGAAAGATTTGAGCTCTATGCTTGGTTGCACCATTCTCCGCCAAATTTAGAAAAAAAGACCAAGAACTTCAATTCTTCATCAAACCGATTCTATTTTAGTCCGGCAGATTACGGTAAAAAAAGGCCTGGAATTCCAATTTTCCATCAAAGCGGTTCTACATTCGTCCAGCAAATTTCTGAAAGTTGGCCAGGATTTTAAATTATTCACCAAAGCGGTCCTATCTTTATTGCTCGACACAAGAATGCAGGGAGATGCTAAGCAAACCAAGATTTATAGCTTTGGGACACTCTTCGGCTGTCTTTGATGAAACGATGCTTGCAGTATTAACTCCGAGTCTGCAAAATGCTTTGGGACGGACACTTGTCTACAATTACCACTTGCTTTCAAATAACGGTATTTGCTCAGCTTTTAAGACAAAAATTGTCAGCGATAAATTATGTTAAGATTGTCCGCCAAATGAAAACTCCATCTTCAATACGACCCATCTATTGTGTGCTCCACTTTGAGGTGTGCCTTATGCGTAGTAAGTGTAAACCAAATTCGTGAGCCATGGTCGCAACACAATACGTTGTGTGAATACGTATGACCGAGTATGACTATTACTCAACTTTTTAGTATGTTTATAATTCTAAGAGAATGTTGCAACTTTTCATCGATGGATCCCCATGAAGGCTTTAGAGCTGAGGCTTTTATTTCCGCTCTTTGCAGCCGCAATATTTTTGACGCGATTCGACAACTTTTTTGTTGTTTCCTCAGCTTAATATATTTAAGCTTCGACACGTTATGTTTGCCAATTTCCCATTTATTACAAGAAGGTGGTGGAATAGAAAGACTGATATAAATTCACAAGGTCCATTTACAACTATTTACACTCTGAGGGGTCTGCAAACTTGTTTTTCATGTTTCATTGTATTCAGAGTATTTTCATATTCGTGCAATTGTTTGCATTTTTGTGAATTCCTTCAGCTTGGCATAATCAACTATTTACAGAACAACTGGTAAAAGGTCGTGCCAGTTTTGTTCAGGTGTCATATGTGTTGTCTATGGTCATAGTCATATGGTCAACGTTTGGACAACTGCGAAAGCCAACGAAATCTAAGGTAAGATGGGAACAAAATTTATGTTTCCTTTTTCTGGATGCAAGGATTTACTTAAGCTGTGTGTTGCTTTTAACCTTTCTCATATCTCAGTGCAAGTATGGGCTCTTTTGGCCTTTAAATTATTTATTTACAGGATTTATACCCGTCAGCATTCATATATATTTGCAGACTAAAACAAGACGAATTCGAGCTATCCAGGCAGTTTAAAATTTAAGAGGGATGAATTGGCAGATTTTGTTGCATTGCCCCTTCAGGCGATTTTTTAAGGTATGCCTTTTTTAAATTCGTTGCAAGAATTTGCATCGGAATTTAATTTCAATCCATATCATTTTATTGGATGCGTTGCTTGAGACCGTTTAAAGAAGTTGCATTTTTCAGATGTCCAACGAGGATGAATCGATTCATGTGTGTTATTTATAGCCTGTTTCCCCATCGTTATGAGTTTTTGCTCCATGTTTGTCCAAAGTATTTGTTTGGAAGAAAGACTGCTTTTCTATCACAGGGTATGGGGTTGCTGCCCAGAACAACTCCTTTTGGGAGAAAAGCAAAACTTTAAGAACAGTTTTATTAATTTGTCACCAAGAAAAATTTCATCGCGTGCTGTAAGGTCACAATCTTAACCCATCCCAGACCAGGGATAAGGCACAAAGTTCCCCCTGGTGAAGGAGACATCCTTTCGTGTTCAATAATTTTGATCCTGATTCAGGGGGCCAACGTATGATTTTAAACACAACGGTGAGAGGCAAGATGTTCAGCGGGGTCCTATTGATAAAAACATGGTCAAATTTTCACCGGGGAGCTCAAAATATTTAACAAGGACAAGCATAATCATTGGCGGGGCTCTACCTTGGAATAATTTCTCAAATTTCTCTCCGGGGTTCGCCTGTTTCCAGCTGAGGTTTTAGCCTGCGCGTAGACTTTGGGCACAGGCTACCGAGGTTTCACTTGTGAGGCATTTTGCACCGGGGAGATTCATAGCTTGTCCGGGGACTGACTTTGAAGCAACTTTTTCACCGGGGAAGCATCGGGGAAGGATATGCCGGGGCACTTAGACTAGCCCTGTCCAGAAGTTGCTCGAAATTTCTCGAAAAGTTGCTCAAAATTTCCTAAAAAGTTGCCAAAGAAGTTGGCACTTTTTCAAACAGTTGCCTAAAGGTTGCTCATTTATTGCCACTCTTAAAGGTCATATGCTATAAAGATATAAATAACAGAGATCTATGCATAAGATTAGCGGCGCCAAGGATGCTCAACAACAACAACAACAGAAACAACAACAACAATAATTGACGAAAATGATAATCATCACAGCCATAATCATCATGATCATGATCATGACCATTATGATGATGTTCATCATCATCATCGTCATCATCATCATCGTCTTCGTCATCGTCATGGTCCTCATTGTCAGAAATAGCTATTCTCAACGACCAGCTCTTAACAAATCAAGACGTTGAATCCCAGCCTGACCAGAAAACAGATGCTTTACATGCCTAATTTGCATACTTTTGCAGAGAATAAACAAAACATCAGTGAAATTCTTGCAATACCGCCAAAATAAGGACAAGTGGCTTTATGTTGCAAAAGTTGCCGAAATTCTTGAAAGTTGCCCAAAAGACTGCAAGTTGCCCTAAAGTTGCCGAGCAACTTGTGGACAGGGCTAAGTTAGACGGGGGTGTTTTTAAGTTGAGTGCTCAGTTGTCAGGTCAGGCTTGCTGCTGAGGCTATCTGATACTGGTACCACGTGACCTAGTACTACCTCCGCAGGTCGGGTAATCGGTGACTAAACCGGTTCCCCACTTGGCGTATGCCTTGTGAAGTGGGTGTGAGAAGGCATACCCAGCAGAACCAAAAACAAAATCTGTCAAAAGATGTTGACAAGCTCATCATCTACCCTCTCAGTTGTTGCCTTGTAACTATACAGTCTTTGTTGGTTAGCGTCAGGAAGGGCAGCCGGCTATAATACCCCCTTTGCTCCAACCTGTTAATATGCGGTTTATTAGAAAGGAGAAGAGTGCTAGGGCGTACCCCGCAAGCGACGCGCAGCATGCAGTCTCGAGTGCTGCCGAAAATGAGCTAGAGACATTAACCCCAAATTGGTTAGGCTATTTCATAGCCCTATTTTGGTTGGGAGGTAAAAAAGCCCACCCCCCTACCTAACTCTTGATCTTGACTGGTAATAGGTAGAGCAAACAAATTTGGTATGCTCAAAGCCTCAGGCATGTACTTTGACAGAAATCAGAGAGGGGTTTAAGCTATTCTACACTGGAAGTGAGAAGAAAAACCGAGTGGGCATTATCTTAGACAGAGAGCTGAAAACACAAAACAAGTGATAAATGTCCAAAGAACATTAGATAGATTATTGATGGCAAAGATCATTGTGGACAATGAAGTGGTAAGTAAACATAGTCTCAGCATATGCTCCCCAACAGGGTTGAAAAGCATCAGAAAAGGAAGAGTTCTTAGAGCAGTTGGAAGATCTCGCAAGACCAGTAGATCCGAAGAGAGAAATGTTTCATAGGTGCAGATTTAAGCGGACATGAAGGGGAAAATGAAGGATGGATTTGGTAGAGTGCATGGAGGATTTGGGTTTGGAAGAAGAAACGACGAGGAAGGGGTAAAGAGATCCTACAGTTTGCACAGGGTTTAGACCTCAGTATTGTGAACACCAACTTTAAAAAGAAAGAGGAGCATGTCATATCATACAAGAGTTACTCATATGAAAGCCAGATTGATTACATCCTGACCAGAAGTGAAGACGCCAAGGAAGTAAAGGACTGTAAAGTAATACCAGGAGAACCAGCAGTAAAACAACACCGACTTATGATCGCGGACATCAGGAGAAAGCCGGGAAAGAAAAGGAAGAGAGTGGCAGCAATGAAGAGAATAAGAACATGGAAGCTGAAAGACAGGAGAAAATTGTTCAATGAGGAGATGGTAAAAGAGATCGAGAAGATGGAAGATCTCTCGTGGGAAAAATTTCGGGATGTAACCCAAAGGTGTTGAAAAATACGTGTGAAGTTACAAATGGAAAGAGTCAAGAGCCCAGAAAGACCTGGTGGTGGAATGAAAAGCTACATGAAACTGTGAAGAGGAAGAAGGAAGCTTTCAAGGTTTGGCAACAGAATAGAGGAGATACCGAGAAGCAGCTCTACAAAAACCCTAACAAAGCAGTAAAGAAGAATGTGGCAGAAGCAAAGATGGAAGCCGAGAAAGATCTGTATGATGAACTGGAGTCAAAAGAAGGTCAAGCGAAGATATACAGCATTGCAAAAATCAGACAGAGAAAGAGACAAGACATCACTGAAATATCATGCATTAAAGACTCGTCAGGAAAGCTACTAGTGGAAAATGAGGAGATTCAAAACAGATGGAAAGAGTTTTATGAAGATCTTCTGTATATAGAGAACCCAAGCGACCCGCTTCCAGGAGCTGCTCCGGTTTCTGGACCGGAACCAGAGGTCATTTTGGAAGAAGTTGTGTCTGCAATCAAAAACATGAAACCGAAAACAGCAGGAGGACCATCTCAAATCACTGCAGATGTTATGAAGATGATGGACAAGAATGCAGAATGGTTGTGGCAAATCACCAAAAAACTCTGGAGTGAAAAGAAATATCCAAAAGATCTAAAAAGAAGTATCATGGCTCCCATCTACAAGCAGAAGGAGATGTGCTAGAATGTAAAACTTTCGAGAAATCAAGTTGTTGTGGAGCATGTGTTAAAGATCTTCGAAAGCATTCTGGAGAAGAGATTGGGGAAGTACATCAAGATCGATCAATGCAGTTTGGCTATATGCCAGGAAGAGGAACTATGGACGCTGTCTTCATACTGAGACAAGTGCAAGAGAAAATCTCAGAACGGAACAGGAATCAGTACTGGGCATTCGTTGATCTCGAGAAGGCCTTTGATAGGGTATCCAGGGAGCTAATTCACTGGAGTCTGAGGAACCAGGAGGTGCCTGAAGAGTGTATCAGCATGGTGAAGGCAATGTATGAAGACGCAACCACGCTTTTCAAGTGCAAAGATGGCTTGTCAGAATCGTTTGAGATGAAAGTAGGAGTACACCAAGGTTCGAAGCTCAGCCCGGTGTTGTTTGTGATGGTTCTGGATGCTTTAAGTGAGGAAACGCGAAGAGGCCTGCCATGGGAGATGTTGTACGTGGATGATTTAGTGATCTGTGCCGATGATGAGAAGAGCTTGCAGGAGAATGTGTGGAAGTGGCAGAGTTGCATGGAGAGACGAGGGCTGCACGTGAGCGCTGCAAAAACAGAAGTAATAGTCTGCAGGGAGGAAAGAGAGAGCATCAACATTGTGGACAGACATAACGACTAGCTGAAGCAAACGGAGATGTTTAAATACCTTGGCTCAACACTAACTGAGAAAGGAAGCTGCCAAGCAGAGTTGGTGACAAGGGCAAATGCAGCGTGGTGCAAATGGAGAGAGCTGACACCAGTCATCTGCGACAAGAAGATATCGGCAAGACTGAAGGAGAAGGTGTACAGAAGCATGGTGAGACCAGTGCTGTTGTACGGCGCAGAGACCTGGGTGACAAAAGAGACTGATATGAAACTGTTGGAGAAGACCGAGATGAGGAAGCTTAGGTGGAAAAGAGATGTTTCATTGAAAGATCACGCGAGGAGCGAAAAGATAAGAGCAGAGCTTGGTGTCGCACAGATCAGAGACAAGGTGAAAGAAGCAAGATTACGATGGTTAGGGAATGTCAAGAGAAGTGACAGTTACATCAAAATAGCTTATGAAATGGAAGTGATAGGGAAGAGAAGCCGTGGGCGACAAAAAGTAAGATGGAGTGACTGTTTGACGAAGGATATGCAAGAAAAGAAGCTGAAGAAGGAAGATGCAATGGACCGTGAGAGATGGAGAAATAAGATCAAGGTGCCGGACCCGCAAATTTCATGCAGCTGACCCCAACGGGAAAACAGCTTGAAGAAGAAGAAGAAGCAGAAGAAGAAGTTTTTAAGTTGATTCCTTCGTAAAGTAAACAAATTTTCAGTCATAATTGAACCATTGACTCTATAGCAATGAAATAAACATTGCTGAACTTGTCTTGAAACAAGCTCTTACTTGATGCATGGTTTACTGATTTTTGATGAGGTCATCAATGATTTGTTGCTGCGCATGCGTGCTAATGAAAAGCCATACTAGGCTTCACTTTTTGAGACATGAGCAATATGATTCAGTAGGTCATTTAGCTTTTTTTGCTATTCTTTAAGCCAATTTATTTTTGACAAAAGTTGCTCATTATAGCGCCCAAAATAAAAAGTGCTGGCATCAGCAAAGATATTAGCGTCAGGTTCTATCCTTTTATCCTTTTATCGTAAAATTGTTTATTCAACCTAATAAGTCGACGGAGAGTCCAACTTCCCTCATAAATATTGGAAAGAATGTGTTCCCTTTGTTTTTCTATTGCCTATTGCTGCAATTGACGTCATAGCTGCTTAATGAAACTGAAACCATGCATCAAAAGTAGAAAAGTATCAAAAAGGTTAAGTATGTTAAGTTTTTAGGTGTTCTTGTTGATGAGCATCTATCTTGGAAATTCCACATAAATGAACTCTGTAAAAAACTTTCTAGAACTACTGGAATCTTCTATAAAATCAGGCACTATGTTCCTCTGCAGACCCTAATCTGTCTCTATAATTCCCTTTTTTCATCTTTTCTCAATTATGGTATTATAGTTTGGGGTCTCACCTATGACTCTTACTTAAACCAGTTGTTCCTTCTACAGAAGAAAATCCTAAGATGCATAAATTTCCAGCCATTTACTGCTCCATCTGCACCTTTATTTCATTCATTAAAGGACATGCTTCTTTTAAATATATCAACTTTTGCTTATAAAGCCATTCACAAACTCTCACCCATCTGCTTTCACAACTACTTTACTCCAAACTCTTCTGTCCATAGGATTGGAACTCGTCAGTCCACCAGAGGTGATCTATTTCTTTCCCTAAAAAGGACCACCCTTTACGGACTCCAAACTGTTCAATATTTTGGCTCTAAATTATGGAATACTCTTCCACTTTTCATTCGAGTAGCTAGCTCTATTTCACTTTTTCGGTCTAAGTTGAAAGCGTATTATATTGACTCCTATGTCTAGTCTGTCTGTCTCTCTTCCTCCGCATTGCTGAGATCCGTCGTTTCCTTGGGGCACATCTGATTCTTTGTTTTTTCTTTTATTTAAATAATGTTTTTTCTTTAGTTTCTTTGTTTTTATGGGGGGGGGGGGCTCTCTCTCGATTAGTATACCTACTTAGAGAGCTCCTCCTTAATCAATCTATACTATATACAATCATGTAATGTCCTTCCCTTTTGCTTAGTTATAGTTTTGTATTAGATGTTATTAATTTGGTATTGTATTATTTGTAATGTAATTGTGTAGTATTGTATGTGGTATAGATTGATGATGAAATGAAACTGAAACTGAAACTGAAATGTCATCAGTCTGTATGTTGACTCCATCAGTGCCCTATTTAAGGCCAGATTGCTCCCAAAATGACTCTTTGAGCCAAGACAAAACAACAAAACCACGGACAGTAAACGACGGACGACAGACATGTGACAGGATTCGCTCCTATACCAACGACTCCATGAGTCAAAAGGGAAAGCAAAAGAGTCTAACGACAATGGGAGGAGAGTGGAGGACAGTTAACAAAATAATAAAATCCATGGACGTTTTCACTAAAAATTCGGGATGTTTTCTATTTACCATCCCATGGAACTCAAGACATAGGCTATATACTCAAGCAACTGGCCCATGCCACGGTGGCCTTAAGGTGACGAGGTCTCCACCAAAGACGGACTTGTTAATTCACAATTCTTAGGGCAGTTGTGGCTAAGCCTTTGAATTAGCCTTTCTTTGAAATTCATGTGAACTCAGCCTTGAATTTAGCATGTAATGTTTCTTATTTTCAGAGAGTTTACAAACTATGTCTAACAATGTCACTCACTCATGAAATATCAAAATGCAGCATCAGCAGGAATTTAGCGACCTTGCTATCAATTAGGTCCATATATCCATCTAAGTCTGGTAAAATAAGCAACTTAAAAGTGCAGTGAAGTCAAAATTCAAAACCTTTCTTGCATGTTAAGCCAATTTTCTCTTAGCCGATTTCATTCGTAGAAAAAAGGCCTAAGTACCATAGCAGGTTTATCCCACTAGAACTCTTAGGCCATTAGAAATTCTCATTTCCTTAGCTGATTTGTTCTTTCTTCTCATTCCTCTCAAGCTGATTTTATCCACTGATTGAAGAGAGGATTGACTGTCAACAGCTCAAGCAACTTTGCAGCTAATTTGTTCAATAAAGATCGCTCAAAATAGATCATTTGTTGTCGTCAGATCAAAGGTTCAAAAGGAAAGAAACATGTGGTGAGTTGAACACAAATACGTAATTTTCTACGAAAAAAAACAGGAAATGTTTACACTTTTACTATGTATTCGAAGCAGCGTTGATATTCATTTCTATAAGTAGAGTTGAGAGTTTGTGCAAGTTTAGTGGCCATAGTTAGCTATATCTCCAGACGTCTTCTTATTAGCTTGCTTTGCCTGCATCATTAAGTCTGCTTTCTTAGCATTAAGTCAAATTTTTCAATAGGGCACAGGGAGACCAACATATCGTCCAATTTCACTCAGCCAATGACATCGCCGTATTCTGATCATATGACTAAAAATAAGGCTTTTGAGACAACTTTTCGAGTACCTTCACGAAAATGAAGATGAATATGCGAGTAATAAAGATACAGAGCAGGTTTTGCCGCGAATCAGTTCTACAGGCCGCAGCAGGAGCTGCATGAAAATATGTGTGTGTGATTTTCGAAAATCCTTGACGAGTTAAAGCTATTTACTATTAAAGCTATTTACTACCAAGAAAGCAATGGGCCTACCAGCAGAATCCCAGTAATCTGAATTAGGTCAGCCTCTTTCACATTAGTAAGCAGCTGATACATTTTCCAATTAGATGAAAATAAATCCAATTTCTTTCCACCATTTTATCGTTAATTTTGGAAAAATGCGATCAAATTTGACGTCTCTGCAGCAAACTTAGTATTTCCAGTTTCCTTTGTCACAAACACCTGGGCAAGGATTGTGTGAAACAAAGGTTTTGCAAGATCCAGGTCTCCCATATGACACAGCAAATTGATACATTCAAGAGTTAATTGCACACCACTGAGGGCATTCTACTTTAGGAAAAATAGAGAGAAGACTAAACACAAACGCTTCTCGGAAATCCCAAATTGCTTTGTCGTATCGGAAAACTGCGTTCCTTGTGTAAAGAAACTCCCTTGCAATCATTCTTGAAGGTGTGCAATCTATTCTAAAAGGTATTACTTTCTCACAACAAGAAATGCCCATTACTGGAATTCTGCTGCGGGTAACGGTATACCTATTAGCTTTCTTGACAACAAATGGCTTATACTCGAAATCACACAAACTACACTTGCTCACACAAACACTTCAACTATTCTCGAAATCACACAAACAAATAGTTTGATGTTGTTCCTGAACATAATTCACGTAACACGTGAAATGTTGAAAGCTATATCTTATTTGTAGCATTCCCGAAAGTCTCTTGAACACAGGACAATTCCCAAAGGAATGAAATTCGAATAACGCCGATCCCTGACAAGATTTTAAGTAAATGCAAAATACAGGATACCGAATGGGGCCTGTAGGATCGAGTTGTAGTAAAACCAGCTCTGTATCTTTATCAGTCGAATATCTATATTTATTTTCGTCGAATGTCCATACTTATTTTCGTGAAGGTACTCGAAAAGTTGTCTTAAAAGCCTTATTTTCAGTCATGGGTTTGGAAAAAGGCGATGTCATTTGCTGATAAGCGTGAAATTGGAAGATTTGTTGGTCTCCCTGTGCCCTATTGAAAGATTTGACTTTTTGCTATCCCAAGACTTCGAAATCTCTTTGCATCCCTTGGGTCTACCGGGTGTCCCAAAAAAAAGTATCCGGATTTGGCCGACCCTAGCGATAAGAATATGAATCAATGAGCGTGAATCAATTCGAAATGATTTTCAAAACATACCTCGATAGCCAACTTGAACATAGATACCTCGTTTGTTGATATCGGTGCATTGAGAGAGAAGATATTGATCTTCAAAGGACAAATTTGCCTCCACCTCCGAACCAGAGCTTTGACGTTTTGGCCTAAGCAAATTCTTGAAGCACAGTGAATAAAATCAACAAAATTTGAAAACGGCACAGCAGATGTGTTTTGCAAAATACAGTTTATGTGAGAACTATCTTCAAGGGAGCTCTCAAATTAGCTTCATTCATCTCAATATCGACAATTTATTTTACAAATGCTGTTCATCGGTGAAAGTACTCCCTGGAGCATCAACGCGCTTTTTACATATTCGAATCATTCCTTGAAAAGAATTTGTTATCAGATATCTCGAGATCAGGTTGATCATGGCTTATCTTCGAAGCTGTTTTCCCGGGTGGGTCATCAAGAAGGGACGAGATATCTTTTGGCTCCTAAAAGATCTCCAGACCTTCCTGTCTTGACTCTAGAGAGATCCGACAACAAATTTTTTTCAAGGAATGAATCCATTGATGCTCAAAGGAGTCCTTTCACCGATGAATAGTAAGTGTAAGATAAAATGTCGATATTGAGATGATTGAAGCTGATTTCGGAGCTCCCTTGACGATATGTCTCATATAAACTATATTTTGTAAAACACATCTGTTGTGTGTGCCGTCTTCAAATTTTGTTGATTTTATTCATTGTGCTTCAAGAATTTACTTAGGCCAAAACGTCAAAGCTCTGGCTTGGAGGTGGAAGCAAATTTGTCCTTTGAAGATTAATATCTCCACTCGCAATGCACCAATATCGAGGTATCTATGTTCAAGTTGGCTATTGAGGAATGCTTTGAAAACCATTTTGGATTGATTTATGCCATATTCTTATCGCTAAGGGTCGACCAAATCCGGATGCCTTTTTTGGGACACCCGGTATACTTACCTTATTTCTTCTCAATCCCTTCCCAAGAGTCAGTGTGCTTTTCTTATATATATATAGGAATCTTCCACAAAAATTGTTCCCTGCTTGTGTTGCTGCTGTGGAGGAGCTCCCTCTTTACTTCTACTGTTTATTACAAAGTTGCGTCATCATGCATAGAAAAGGCTTCAACGTAGGGGTTGAAACCTTGCCTGATGCCAGATGCCTTTTGTACCTCGACAGAAATAATATTGTTTAGCGTTAGACAGTTATGCTAATGAATTGTCATCATCATCATCACAATAATCATCAATATCAGCATCATCATCACCATCACCATGATCATCATTTGTTACGTCAAGCTCGGTGTTAGTTGTATCATGGGTTTTTTTCCTATTGATTGTAAGACTTAGACAAGTAACCCATTTCTGACCATTCACAGTTCAAAACCATGCCAGATTCTATAAAGTTTCTCCATTTCTTTGGCAGTGGGTGGGAAGGCTGGTACACTGTAGAGTGGTCTATTCCCTTTTACACATACTTCTAAAAACTTGATCCTGTTCCTCATGCTTGTGTTGCTATCAGTCAATATATACATGTTTTATTTCGCTCTGTTTCTGGTACACTATACTGCAACTGTCTGGGTCAGTCAAATGTATATTGCTATTTTCATTTTTGTTTGTTATCTTTTAACACAAGTATCATTCATTCTCTGGCATAGTTTACCATCAAGATTAATCAGAGTTCGTGTACATACCTAGGGGAGAGGGGTGTTTCACCTAAATTGTGGCCTAAATTGGCCTAAATTGTGACCAGCAGATGGCCTAAATACCAGTGGGCCTAAATTAGCATTCAGTAGCTAGAAATCCTGACAAGCCCACTCAAAACAAATTGAAAACAAATTTATATGGTGTGTGCCTACGAAAAAAATTTCTTACCAGGCCCCAGAATTCTTCCCTTCACGTGATAGCCAATTATAGAAAAACATGGCCAAAAGTATACTCCGAAGCCAAAAATTGAACTCAATAACAACCCGATCCAGCAAAGTTTCAGTTTCTGAAATGTTTTGACAACTGGATCAAGAAAGATTGTCCTCTTTTTATACATTCATCCATTCATTCATTCATTTTCATTTTTCATTTCATTCATTTTTACTTTTTTAGGCACGGTAGCCCCGTCAGTCCTTGGAACTGCTTTTCAGGGGGCCGTGGCAAAAACATTTAGAAATGGGAAGATAGATACTACGAAATAGGAATGGTCATCATAGTTTGTTTTTGATTCTTCTCTTAAAGGTGGTAAGGGAAGGTGCCTGTTTGGCATCGAGTTCAAGTTGATTCCAAAGCTTAGGTCCACGAAAAGAAATAGCCCTCTGCCCATTGTTTGTTTCTCGTAATGGTAGCGAAAGATCAGTATCAGTATTTCTCAGTTTTCTAACATATTGAGTCGACTTTTTCTGAACAGGTTGGAAAGGTACTCTGGGACGAGGCCATTTAACGATTTATACATAGTTGTAGCTATACCTTGTTCTAAAGCAATAAGAACTACCTTAAACTTCGAGGCCGGCCGAATGATTGGCCTGCCAAATATTTGGTCACGAAGCGTTCCCAATTACTCAAGACCTGCCTAACCGGCCGAATATTTGGACGCTTAGCCGACCTTCACTCCTTCACTCGGTTACCTAGGGAAGCGGCCTTCTTGTGAACTGAGCCGGTCAAATTTGTGAGCGGCTTCTTGTCAACGCTCTAAGCGAATAAAAATTTGCAAGGTACCACAATCGTTATAGCTATACCTTATTCTAATCGTGAAGGCCTGACAACACCATTGGAATGGTGCTGATGGACCTATCAAAGGAGTATGATTGCTTGCCACATGACCTTCTAATTGCGAAACTCGAAGCCTATGGATTTGGCATGCACAGCCTGAGGTTGATCGCTAGCTACCTTTCTAACAGAAAGCAACGCGTTAAGATCGGTTCTACCGTTAGTGATTGGCAAGACATTATCTGCGATGTCCCACAGGGTTCTGTCTTAGGACCACTCCTGTTTAATTTCTTTCTCAATGATTTCCTGCTCTTCATCCAAGATTGCGATGTCTACAACTTTGCAGATGATAACACCTTGTTTAAGTGTGATAGGAATATTGAAAAAGTTGCCTTGAGCTTAGAAAATGATATCAGTAATGCTATTTACTGGTTTAAGTGGAACCAAATGGTTGCAAATCCCTGTAAATTCCAAGTTATGTTCCTTGGATTAAACAAAGAAATAGAAATGCAACTACACATAAACAATAAACAGATCAGGGTAGTCAATACCGTGAAACTATTGGGAATTACATTTGACTCAAAGTTAAAATTTGATCAACATGCAAACGTCATCAGCAAAAAAGCGAATTCGAAAATTCGTGCCTTCTCGCGCGTTTCACGCTACCTAGAAGAGCCCAAGGCCAAGATATTGTATAATACCTTTATAATTTCTTGCTTCAATTATTCACCCCTTATCTGGATGTTCTGTGGAAAGACTGCGAGCAGAGAAATTGACAGGATCCACAAAAGAGCTTCGTAAGGCAAATGAATGTACTATTCACCAAAGAAATCTCCAAAAATTGATGCTCGAGATATATAAATACCTTCATTTTGAAAATCCATCTTTCATGTGGGAGTTTTTCGAGAAAAAAGATCTCACGTACAACTTGAGAACCCAAAATTTACTAAGACTACCACCTACACGAACCGAAACCTATGGCTCAAATTCATTGTCATTTCGGGGCAGCATCCTCTGGAACTATCTTCCTGATGACAAGAAAAATGCACAGTCAATACAATTATTCAAAAAAAGAATTAGAAACTGGAAAGGGGAAAGATGCTTGTGCAAAAACTGCAAATAGAAGCACAGATCTCAACTCGTGTCCTTTTTTACTAATAATAATAATAATAATAATAATAATAATAATAATAATAATAATAATAATAATAATAATAATAATAATAATAATAATAATAATAATAATAATAATAATAATGGAAACTTTCATTCAAAACAATTTAAAATACAATAAAAGCTAAAACCTAGTCTATCCAGCCAACTCTCCAAAATTAGGCATTGGTTGCATACTCACACAGTTCAAAAGTAAGATCAATAATGTCCTTATATACTACCATTAAAAGCTTAAAAGTTCGGGGGATGTCCATTCTTTATTTCTTAGACAAAATATATAGTACGATGATCTTATACAAATATTTGTTATTCGCTTAGTGAGGAACAGAATTTCATTCTCTGGTACCCTCATAGAACGTAAAAGTTCGAAAAAGTTTCTGCTGTCTTTCTCTATGAAACCGCAAGCACCCATGGACACATTAACATAACAAACGTCATCATATTTCGGTAGTAAGTTTGACTTCAACGTTTTGTATTTGTCGCGTTTTCTTTTGCTGTTTCCCTCCATATTTGTTTCAAAACCAATGGTAAGTTCTATGATGGTGACGACTTTCTGCTGAACGACAACAATGTCAGGCCTTTCATTATTACCTGTTACGATGCATGGGGATGCAAAGGATGGTATATCTGCGTATACATTCTTGCAGAATCTAGACAATGTAATCGCTATGTAACTGAGGACGGAGTCATGTCGCCATGTGTATCTCCCTTGGCCAAGAGAACTCTTGCACCCTGCAACCACGTGACCCAGAGTTTGGTTGTGGTGGTAATAATAATAATAATAATAATAATAATAATAATAATAATAATAATAATAATAATAATAATAATAATAATAATAATAGTAATAATAATAATAATAACAATAATAATAATAATAACAATAATAATAATAATAATAATAATAATAATACCAATAATAATAATAATAATCGAGGATGGAATGCCACACCGACCAAATATTTGCACGGTACAGCTACGCAGCCATATATTCGGCTGGCCGAGTACTCGAGCGCCCTTTGTTAATGCAGTCTTAGGAACAAGGGACTACTCATGTAATAAGCAGATAAGAACATGTTGTCAAGTTGCGCAATCACTTCTTCTCGTTAAGCTTACAAAAATAGAAAGCATGACAGAACGATAGCACAGGGAGCATGAAAATAAATAGCAACCCTGTGGTGCTACCATTATCATTTGATCTAGTACTGTGTGTTGTTAAACGGAGGAGGTATCGAGGTAGTTCAGGATAGAAAAACATAGATGGCTTATTATGCAAGTGACGCAAAGGCGTTTAAGTGAAAACCGAGTCTTTTCTCGGATAATTCTTATCAGCTGCGAAGTTGCGATTTTTTGTTGTTTTCTTCCTGGCTGCTGACGACATTCACAAGAAAAACAAGGCCAGTTCATATTGCGGTGACGTTTAGTTCTATTGATCTTTCACAGATTTTACCGGCGATTTCAATTTACAATGAAGAAAACCAACTTGAGTTTGAATCAATGTTTTGCAGCTGGTTTCATACCAATAGGACTTCGTAGAGATATGGAAGACATGTTGCATCAAACAACACATTCTGCAATTTTTTCTTACTTGGTAGGCAAAAACAAAGATTTCTGAACCTCATTTATCTCGTGTATTGGGCATGTTTAAGTGCCTGGATTTCGCTAATGTAAGTCTCGAAAAAACATCTTCCAGTCGTCATTTGTTAATCTTTAGAGATCCCTTCTTGATCTTGGGCTTTCAGAGTTCTAAGCCAGTTAATCAACTATGCGAGGGCATGTTCACTTTACTTGAATGTTTTGGCTACTGTTACATTTTCCAAAGCAACGATATGGTGTGAAGGTATTTGATTGAAGAGAGAGGCGTGCAATGGTTTTCATCAATAAATTCGTATAAAATACATGGAATTTTGAAGACTTAATTGCTGTTTTTCATCTGATGCACGTGGTATGTAGCGACCTCTTATTTAACTGAGGGATATTTTGATAGGAGCAGATGGCTCTGCAGACCTGCGTCATAAAAGTTAAATTCTGCATCGCAGAAAAGTAAAATTCTTGGAAATTGTTATGATTTGATGATATGAGCACCTGAACTTGCTGAATCTAAAGTGAAATTTGCATGAAAAGGAAGGCTTCTTTCAACTTTATCATTTGCTTTTGGCGAAATTTGTGCTTTTGCTGTTGACTTTTTTGATGAATGTGGTCCATGTCAGACAACTTTTAAAAAGCATTTATTTCTCATGCAAGCATCAACGCAAATTGCGGATTCCCTGACTGAACTGAGACTGAAGGCTTCATCCATTTCAAGACCTAACGAGGACAAAGATTGGTACTTTCTCATTTGGCGCCAAAGCGAAACTGCACTCTTCACAGTTTGTCCTCACCACTATTAAATGTGTGACCATGTCGTTACATCATTGAACCTTGGCAAAGAATGATTTAAAATCCTAAGGTTTAAAGGGTCTGTTTCATCCAGCATTCCTTGCATGTGTCGTCTCTTGGTTGGCCTTTGTTTGCCGTCATTTTCACGGCCCATGAAAATGGCGACAACAAAGGCAAACCAAGAGATGACACGTGCAAGGCATGTTGGATGAAACAGACCCTTTAAATGTCGAGAGAAGGACGATTGCTGCTTTTTATGTAAGAAATAAGAATCCAATACTATGGTGCCTATGGATAGTCTAGAACTAAGTTTGAAAGCCCAAGGAAGCTTCATGTGATATTCAAAGATATGATGGCAAATATGTCAATGAATTCTCATTCTTGAGTGCTTATAATACGGTACCCCATAGCGGCCAATGAAAATTCACAAAAAAATCGCTCTCATTCCTATTGTGCAATGAACACCTCTCTATTGCGCAATAGGAATGAGGGCGAATTTTTTTGTGAAATTTCGTTGGCCGCTATGGGGCACCGTATTAAAAGAACAAGAACATGAAATTTTTAATTGTTATACCGGTGCTCAAGGAAACGCAACATATTTGAAAAATTCTTAACACAAGCTGTTTCAGCTTAAGAAAAAAATGATTATTTTCTCTAATTCGACAATAATTAGATTAAAGTTTGATCCATGTTTCAGGATTTTTGGTGATCTGATTGCAGAGTTATTAATCGCCAATTTTGAATTTGCTGTCAGGGCAAAATCAGAGCTGCTAGCATTAGTGCAAAGTACACTGCAAAATTACAAGCGTCGCGTTATCTGCAAGTTCACAAGATTACAGACAAGCGCACAATTTGATCACGAAACTGTGCCGAAAAGATCCTTTAATGATTCACGTGAAATCTATTTCTGAGGGAGCTCTCAGTGACTTCCAATTGGAAGTATAACTCTAATAATGGCCCTGTCATTTTAGAAAAAGCAACTGTGTCTTGTCAGAAATCTTAATAAAAGTGTCTGTTCAATGTTCAATAGCTTGCGTGCAGACTCTACAGTGCGAAGGAGCGAAAAGGAGAGGAAAGCTCCCTGTAGAGTCTGCGCAACGGCGACCAATTCTGTGTTTTGAGCTCTCAGATTTTGTGGAAACGTCTGTGATTGGCTGCACAATTTAACTGTTGTTCTTAATTGTTTTCAGCGTAATTTACGTGTAACAAACATTATTCTAGAATTTTTTACAAGCAGGATACCCTGAACACAAGTAAGAACAAAAGTTAAATCGTGCAGCCAATACCAGACAGTTTCACAAAATCTAAGAACTCAAAACACAGAATTGGTCGCCGTTGCGCAGACTCTACAGGGAGCTTTCCTCTCCTTTTCGCTCCTTCGCATTGTAGACTCTGCACGCAGGCTAATGTTCAATTAAGTAGCGTGTTTGCGCACTTGTCAGTAATCTTCGGTAATTGCTGGGACTGCCATGTTTTATAATTTGACAATGTAATCCACTATTGCTAACACAACTTAGCAGCTCTTGTTTTAACATAGGGGCAGTCTTGAAGTTTGCCAATTTTTAACTTTGTAACGAAGTCACAAAAATTCTGGAAAATGTATCAAAATATTTTCCAATTATTCCAGATATCAATAGAATAATCGTTGGATAAAAAGTATGAAACAGCCTCCATTAGAATGGTTCAAATCTGTTGCGTTGTTTCTGGGACACCTGGTAGGTATATTGATAAAGTGGTTGAAATGGCAAACATTACATTATGGATGCAAGCAGTGGTGCACATTCGGCTTTTTCATTAGAGGGGCAAGTGCAGTCAATTCTCTGAGTTGGAAGAAATGCTTTTGTTTTGAGGTATTTTGGTGGAAGACCTGACTTTTGTCGGGCCCTTATATCGTGAGGAGGCGGGGATATACCGGGTGTCCCAAAAAAAGTATACGGATTTGGTCGACCCTAGGGACTGGAATATAGCGTTAATCAATCCGGAATGATGTTCAAAACATACCTCAATAGCTAACTTGAACATAGATACCTCGTTTGTTGATATCGATGCGTTGAGAGTGAAGATATTAATCTTCAAAGGACAAATTTGCCTCCATCTCCAAACCAGAGCTTTGACGTTATAGCCTAAGCAAAATCTTGAAGCAAAGTGAACATAGCCGCCAAATCTTTTCTTTTGTCCGAAGTTCCCAAGGGGCGCTGACTCATATCGCATTTTCTGCGAGAATTGACCAATCAGATGCCGTCATTTCATTACTTCCGCGTTTCGCAGCTAGATTTAGGCCATTTTGGGTACCCCCCAATAAAAAAACATTGCACGCTCGAGTAAATCGAATTTTTTAAAGATTTCAACGGGAAAAGGATGCTAATACATAGGACCACAAGTGTTCATGTAGTCTCCGTGCCATCACTCAAGATTAAAAAATTATGGCGATCTGAATGCTGGAATTCGATGTTTTTTCAAGCAGGTAGCGGCATCTTGCTCGCCGTCCCCCCAAAAAGTAGTTTTTTAGCAAAATTATCAACAATATGCATATTTCTTCTGAAATTTTCGAGATCTGCGCTTTACTTCACCTTGCCATGCGAATTTCTGACCCATGCCCCTCCAGAGTCCTTGCTTCATCCCCATATGGCAACTTGTGCCCCACTCTGATCCAGACTCAACAGGAAATGGAGGGTAAAGAAATAATTAAAGGCGATAGTGTTGTCATATTTTTGTCGGTAAGATAATTTACCGTCTTAAAGGGAATAGACACAGGTATATATCTCATAGTCGCTATAAATAGGCCAGAGAAACGCCCACAAATCCAGTGTTTCTTTAGCTACACAATGAAACCGGATGCGTCGAAGCTGTCGAGTACAATAGATTATAATTTTGACCTGGCCCGGGCCAGCTTTTAACCATGTCGGTTCCCTTTAAATGTTACTTCAAAAATGGGGAAATCTCATTCAAATGCAATGTTCGTTGAAGCTCGACTGGACTTGGCAACATCTCCAACTGTTGCAAATCATTCACATCGAAAGAAAAGACGCTACGAACATATTTGCATTGACTGTCTGATATGTCTCGACAAGAGAGAATATGCAAAAAATTTGCCAACAAATTTCAAAAGTTTGCCTGCTTGGGGCCTGCTTGTCAAAAGGTTTTTTGGAGTTCGAAAACAAAATGATTTCCCAGACAATAATATTGCTAACAGTTGCCTTTACACGAATTCTTTTCGTAAGAACCTGCTGCTTTTAAGAAACTCAGCCATCAGACCGCCAAGTATTAAGAAACTCCAGTGCACGTACCTTTGATTAGAAACTAAGAATATCTAAGAATTTACGTCAGTATTACAAGTCTTTCAAAATTATCAGATTATTCGTGTTCCCTTTCCTGTGTCCTCGTGAATTTCAAAACAAGGTCCTTGAAACCTTTGCAATGCTGTTTTAGACGTTATTTTTACGTCATTTTCACTTATTTCTCGTATCATATTGCTCGAAAGGTACTTGAGAAAGGTCTCTTTGGAAAGGCTTCAAAATTTTTTGTTTTGGAATGTGCTCAAAATTTGATAATCTTATAAGAAACTTTCGATACTTTCAGTATTGAGCCAAATATTCAGTTCCTTTTAAAAAGGATGTGAAACTATATTAACTTTTACAACAAACTTGACTGTGGACTTAGAGTTACGTTTGACCCCAGCTCTTCCCGGGTTTAAAGTTTTTTTTATAGATTTTCTAACTTCTTACAAAATTGAATTTGCAACTTCACACAGGCACAGAGTTGGCTATTAGCGGCTTCTTGTAAAGCAATGATATAGCATTGCTTGCAAGCAATGAGCATTTATCGTTGTCAACTTCGGACAAAAGAAAAGATTTGGCGGCTATGTTAGCAAAGTGAATAAAATCAACAAAATTTGAAGACGGCACAACCACATGTGTTTTCAAAAATACAGTTTATGTTAGACCTATCGTCAAGGGAGCTTCGAAATCAGCTTCATTCATCTCAATATAGACAATTGATTTTACTCTTACTATTCATCGGTGAAAGTACTCCTTTGAGCATCAACACACTCGTGCAACTGTCGAATCATTCATTGAAAAGAATTTGTTATCAGATCTCTCGGGAGTCAAGACTGACAGGTCTAGAGATCTTTTGGGGGCCAAAAGATTTCTCCTATCTTGTTGATAACCCACGTGGAAAAGCAGCTTCGAAGATACGTCATGATCAACCTGATCTCGAGAGATCTGATTGCAAATTCTTTTCGAGGCATGATTCGACGATGTCAAAGGCGCGTTGAGCTCAAGGGAGTACTTTTACAGATGAATAGCATGTGTGATTTCGAAGCTCCCTTGACGATAGGTCTCTCATAAACTGTGCTTTGTAAAACACATCTGTTGTGCCGTCTTCAAATTTTGTTGATTTTCTTCATTGTGCATCAAGAATTTGCTTAGGCCAAAGCACCAAAGCTCTGGTTTCGAGGTGGAAGCAAATTTGTCCTTTGAAGATTAATATCTTCACTCTCAACACACCGATATCAACAAACAAGATATCTATGTTCAAGTTAGCAATCGATTTATATTTGGAAAATTATTTCGGATTGATTCACGCTATATTCTTATTGTTAGCGTCGACGAAATCTGTATGCTTTTTTTGGGACACCCGGTGCATATCAGATTTCAAAAGTATATATACTCAGCAGCTGATAGAATATGGCAAAAGTATCATAGGTTTAAGATATTTGTAAGTTTGTACCTAATACGAGGTGGATCTTGCATCCACCTCAAAGCATATACGAAGAAATATCAGATAAACACATGGCTAAGTGTGCTACGCAGAGGATGGGCCCTAGCCTAAACACTACAATAGGAAAGTAGATCTAAGCACTATAAGGACTCTGAAAGCGAAGCATCCAGGAATACTTTTGAGGACGCATGCCTTGCTTAGAAAGTCTCTCAAGACTCCATGTTTGTCTTTCCTGAATTGGGATTTAGACAATTTTATAACAATTTCTTATAAACTAGTATCTCTGTGAAATTTTTGAGTATATATAATCTACTTTGGCTTGCAAGACCTCTTTCCATCCTTCGTTTGCCAGTGCCAAATTTAGAATTTGACAAGTATGAGTAACCACATCTCGAAAAATTTTCGCGTTAAGAACAAGCTTTGCCTGCCTCCACCATGGAAACATTGACAATTACTTGATAGTTATCTTACTTTTGCACGCCAAAGATAATTTTTAAGAACTCCAGCTTATACATTGGCTTAGCATCAGCTTATACTTTGGTTCAGCATGCCACTCCCAATTACGTTCCAAAATGTTTCAGAAAAATTGCTGCGCTACCCTACCTATTTCAAACCTATTTCATCTCGTTTTTGAGCGGAATGTAATTGTTTAAAAACTTTAAAATATGCTTTGAGCTTGTGCATTTTGACTGCTCTCTCCAGATAAAGACTCGTATTTGTTTAGACGGTGACTCGCTTCTTCATTGCACTTTGCAGAGCCCTCCCCCCCCTTCCATAGTACCTGTTTATAGCGGATTCACTGGTTGATTTTTCGTTTTTCGTGTATCACGGACCATAAACAGCATTTTCAAGATCACGTTGCACATATTTTAAGAATGCTCCAGGAGGGTATATTTTATGTCAATACATAACTGTCAAAGACACAACAGGGAGCGCAGGGTGGTTTTAGCATACGTTTAAAAGTTTCGAAGATAAAACTGTGAGTGAAATGAGATAAATGGGGATCCAAGGCTTGCCCAGAAAGATTGTGTGCGTACTCGCCTTGCAGAATGTCAAAAAACGCCTAACTGTGGAATTAAAAGAGTGGTATACGCAGAAATGGTTGCCATGAGAAATACATACGACACCGGTGGTAATTTGAGAAGTGCCATCTATAGCTTCAGGTAACTTAGAAATCCTTCATGTAAGATTAATGCCCTGTTTTCAGTTTTCCAAAATTTACATCTGAAAGCTCTCTAGCAGACAAGGTTCCGTAGATGGGCTAGATTGCGAGCGAAGGGAGTAAAAACGGGGGTCCGGGGGTTTGGCCTCCAGAAACGTTTTGAGACTGCACCCGTCACAACATTGGAATGAAAAAACGGAAACGGAATATTTTGTTACAGTTCAAGGCGCAGTCATGTGCTTTAAAAATGCATTTCACAAAATAACGACCAAATTTTCATTACGTCACGCTGCACGATGGCATCTGTGTTCTGCAATTCATTAGCCGAAAATATAAACATTACGAAATCACGTGCGTAAATTAGCCAAATAACGCTTCATGTACAAATATTGGGGGAGGGGGAGGGAGGGCCTCTTTCCTCTTTACATCCCATCTAAGAAATAGAACATTCCCAAGTCTTATCGAATATATGGGAGAGGGAGCAGTTAGCCCCCCAATCCCCCATTATTCCGCCATCAGGGGAGGCAAGGTCATCTGTAATATCTGTTGCAGTTAAGACAAATATGGTTACTGAGTTAATGATTTACTGTACTGCTGTTGTATCGTTTGGATTACAGAGACCAGATCCTCTCGTTGCATGTACTACGATGTTACACAGAGGATTCGGCGCAATTAATACACTGTTGTGAACATTTCTAGTGTCATGGATACTTTTTGAGAATGAAACAATCCCATTTTAAAATTACTAAGTCATTCAAATTCTCGATTCATTTTTGGATCAATGCAGACATCAACTGGGTTTCGTGAAATCCCCCTTTTACTTTGGATTAAATAATAAATTGATACTCTGTCATGAAAATCCTTTGGGACATTGATACTTTGTGAAGTAATTAGAAATCGCACTGTGAAACAAATACTTTAAGTCGTTACAGCGATCATAATGTATGTTTGTAGCTGTATGTTAAATTCGGTTTAGAATCTGAAGCTGAAGAATTACCACTACTCAGGGATAAACAAAGGGAATGGGTTGGGTAAAGGGTTCTTGGTACTGAAACATGCTAGTTGCAACTTGCATTTCTTTTAATATTTGTCCGATTACCAATGCCGAGTCTGCTAAATTACGTGCCAAGCGTGCCAAACGTGCCAAAGTGCCTACGTGCCAAATTTTCTAACGTGCCAACGTGCCAAGACATGTTACGTGCCAACGTGCCAACGTGCCAACGTGCCAACGTGCCAACGTGCCTACGTGCCTACGTGCCAAATTTCCTCACTTGCCAACGTGCCAACGTGCCTGCGTGCCAAATTTCCTTACGTGCCAACGTGCTATGACACGTTACGTGCCAACGTGCCTACGAGTAAAATTCTTTTTCGTGCATTATTGCTATCACATGTAGGATTTCTTACAAGTTTGCACTCGATTGTATCGATGTGCCAGCATGTCACTCTAAGATACTCGTCTGAGAACAACTTTTGGTTAAGGCAGAGCAATGTCAATGTGGGCCCCATAACTGAGGATGATTTAAGCATCTTGTGATCTGGTAAAATAAGTCGTTTGTACACCCATCTAAAAATTTCCTTTATCTTTTATGAACCGACATTCAATGTTTGCTACATTATCAGGTTAATCAAGCTTTAGACCGGGGAAAATCTGCTAGAAATTATCGAAAATTTCTTCGATACCACTTAAAAGCTCTAAACGTATAAATAGAATTTTCAACTTACAATCGTTTCAACAGCGAAAAAAGCAAATAGACTAAAATCACCCTGTAGGCCCAAATTACAATCTCCCACTTTATCCTACAACAAGAATCATCTTTTAGGCAACTGAAACAGGTCCACATTTCCTGACAGCCGCCTGACGGGCAGGAAAAGTGGGTGAGTTTTTGACACTCGTATCGCAAGGAACATGAGCTAATATATTCTGTTCATTTTGGAAAGCAGTTTAAAGCTCCTTTGTAAGAGAATGCACGAACATGTGTTATTCAAACCATGCAGTTCTGAAAGCTTCTTTACTTATATACTTTGCCCTCCCGTTATTAAAAAGGTAAGAAACTTTTGTATTTGGGAACTTTTTCCTTGGTCAATCGGAAATGTTTTGACCCTGTACAGTAACAGTAAATGTTTCGACCGTGTTTTCAATGTGAATCATGTCATTATCATGTTTAAGATCTTACCAAGTAATTTGGAAGCCCTTCTAGCAGCAAATTTAATAGCTGTACTCTTGGCAAATGAAGAAAATAAGCATCAAAAGGAAACGGCTTGTTACAACTTGGCACGTAGGTAAATTGGCACATGGCAGGCAGGAACTATGCATGTTTGCACGTAACATGCAATGGCACGTTGGCACGTAAGTATGTTTGGCACGCAGGCACGTAGGCACGTTGGCACGTGACATGTCATGGCACGTTGAAACGTAAGAAAATTTGGCACGTAGGCACGTAGGCATGTTGGCACGTAACATGTCATGGCACGTTGGCACGTAAAAAAATTTGGCACGTAGGCACGTTGGCACGTTGGCACGTAACATGTCATGGCACGTTGGCACGTAAAAAAATTTGGCACGTAGGCACGTTGGCACGTTGGCACGTAACATGTCATGGCACGTTGGCATGTAAGGAAACTTGGCAAGTAGGCACGTAACATGTCATGGCACATTGGCACGTAAGAAAATTTGGCATGTAGGCACGTTGGCACGTTGGCACGTGACATGTCATGGCACGTTGAAACGTAAGAAAATTTGGCACGTAGGCACGTAGGCATGTTGGCACGTAACATGTCATGGCACGTTGGCACGTAAAAAAATTTGGCACGTAGGCACGTTGGCACGTTGGCACGTAACATGTCATGGCACGTTGGCACGTAAAAAAATTTGGCACGTAGGCACGTTGGCACGTTGGCACGTAACATGTCATGGCACGTTGGCATGTAAGGAAACTTGGCAAGTAGGCACGTAACATGTCATGGCACATTGGCACGTAAGAAAATTTGGCATGTAGGCACGTTGGCACGTTGGCACGTAACATGTCATGGCACGTTGGCACGTTTGGCACGCTTGGCACGTAATTTAGCAGACTCACCAATGCCGATCGATTACCACCTCCCACGCCTTACTCTGCATCCTTTATCGATTTTTATGAGCTAAATGAAACTGCATTTATGCTAACAACTGATTTGTGGTAAAAAAATTGAAACTAACCTTGAATAGCAGGCCCATCGTATTAAATACATGTATTCAAAAAGACACCGTTATCTGTAAAAAGAAGACTGTTAGCTCCTGTAAACTGTAAAAGAGCAACAACCAAAAAACTATTGAATCCTTCTAGAGAAAAATGAATTAATCTTAAACTCTGAAAGGAAAGAAATAAGTTTGTAACTGCAATGAAGGGCAACTTTGAATAACCAAAAGCGCGTTTTGTCGCAGCCTCGTCAGTTCGCTTTGTGCAAAGAACAAATCAACGATGCAAGAGAAAAACGAAAATCACATGACGATAACACGTAAGCAACCGACTGGCTGAAGTCAATCAATAGTTGCCAAAGAAAGATCAAAGCAATTGCAATACGAAAACTTTCTCTTCGCAGAGGGAAAGATCTCGAAGTTTAATGAACACACTTCTAAGACCTTAAAGTGGATGGTAGACCTTGCCCTACTCTAAATTCGGAAATAATGCTTGCTATAGTCGCTCCCACACTCATTATTACTAAGTAAATTAGTACCAATCACAGTATCACTTTCTGCGTTTCGACGAGTGTGCAACAAAATTTTTTTTGGTTATTCAAGGTTGTTCCTTATTGCAGCTACGAACTCATTTCTTCTTTACTTTCATGGTTTAAGATTAATTCGTTTTTCTTTTGCAAGATTCAATCGTTTTCTCTCTACTTGAGGTTTACATATTGGTTATTGTTCTGGTACAGGTATTGTATTACTCCGGTCTCTACAGTGGAAGTAGCTTCGATCCCAGTATGGTCCAAACAAAATCAGCATTTATTTTACTACGAAATTCAGCAATAGCTAGTTTGTCTATTTTCATATGTACAAGTCTGTCAAAAGTAATAGTGTGTCTCTTCATCAAATCTCATCTAACCAAATCGAACGATCAGGAGCTAGCCTCACACCCAGCAAAATCTGATCTGGCCTAATTCTGGTTAGCACTGCAGAACAAACGTCCGTAGCTCAACATGTTTACTCAACAACTCTCTGTCTCCTAAATTTCACGTGATCTACAGGGTGAGTCAAAAAAGCGCCCGGCGTTTGAAAGGCTACTGCTCCCTGAGTATATAAGCAATAATATTTCGCAATATCTCATGAAATAGCTAACATGTTCAATTATTTTTAGACATTTTCCTGGCTAACATCGGTCACTCTGTTCAGATTCTGTAGGCAATTTTCTAAAATGAATCCCTTTGAGAAACCTTAAAAACGTGCTAAAATTACAAGCAAAAGTCCTTAATGTGTTTACCTCACAGCGATGACATTCAGCATACTTTAGCACGTGCTTTCATTTTGGGTGGTTGAAAAGTCTTCCCCCTGGTGTGAAGAACTTATTTAGGGGGATTCTATTCTGCCATAAGGACAAAATACACGAGCACATCCTAGAGTCATTATTGCTAGGAAGGAGAACAAAGGGAAATTTTGCTTGCTGTTTTCGCTCGTTTTTGCAGGTTTACTAAAGGGACTTTCTGCAGAAAATCTCTTATTTCGACGGGAAGGAATGGCCGATTAAAGCCGGGTAAATTACTGAACCTAATTTGACATATCGGGGATAAAACAAGACAATTTTCAACATCATTGCTTTGATATTGAGGGATTAGGATTTTTTCAAACGCCAGGCGTTTTTATTGACTCATCCAGTAATAGTCTACACTACCGTCCAATCAAATACTAGCTGAAAAATGCTGTCCAATCAAATGCTTAACAAACAACATCAATGTAAAACCTAACACTTTAGGAAACCTACACCTAAAACATAAACAAAGGAGCTAGCAGTCTTCTTTCTCAAGAGAAAAACGAATTTCGTAGCGATTGCGGATCTAGTACGATGAACTGTTCTTCAACGTTATTCTGCAATTGATAATCTGCTAGACATGGTTGGTTCTTGTATATGCCTTGACATTGTGCTCAGTGTGTCTAAGCTGAAAATGAACTCCGAATTAAGAGGCTGTATGACGAAAAAACGGTTGCGTTTCTGTCAACAAAGTGACGAGATGAATAATTATCGTATCGCCTTGGCATTCCCATTGAACTTTTATGTGGCTTTTTCTTAATCGTTTCTGATGAATCTTAATTAAGGTATAGAAAATTAGGAAAACTCGAACCACATCAATCTGATGTCTGTGTATTAATAAATGAAAGACAGAACAGCTATGTTTTGTTGAAAGAGTAAATCTAATTTTCTTATCAAGACCAGACAAACAGTGTTAAAGAAATACCTAGCCGTAATGCTACTGTTCTTAAAGTGTCTATTTGTTTTGATTTCTTATTGATGCTAGCTAAGTATAAAACCATAAGCGTTTTTTCGGCATTTTTTAATAAAGGCGATACACTATCAAAATTCTGTGGTATACGATGTTTTGTAATAACTGTGCATACGTAATGAAACTCATCTTGAACAAATTTGTTTCTCCGGCATTCATGTCAGTTGAACGTATCTTGGTATTTCATGCTGGCAGCGTTGTTAAATTCTTTCTTGATCTAATACCGGGTGTGCCAATGAACTATCCAATTTTTACAGAGCACCATAAATCGTGCACTGAGTCGATTTTGAAAATTCATGACTTTGCTATGGCAAAGAGCCTGACTCAAATTCCAGGAATTTTGTGCAATCCCTCCATTTTTTGGGGCAGTTCAACATTACATCGGTTTTGGAAGTTTGTTGAGCTATGGTATTGAAATTTGCTCTTCACTATTTGAAAAGCCCCATATGACTTAACTATCACAACAGTAATCAAAATTGGGTGAGAAAGATCCTTCGGTATTAGAACAGCATTTGACACAGTTCCTGTTCCTTCCAAGTCGATTTCTTTTCGTCATCAGTATCTTACAGATGAAATAAGTTTAAATGCGAAGGAGCAAAAATTGAAAACGAGTTCGCATTTCCTTCCATAAAATTATTTCCTCTGTAAGATACTGATGAAGAAAAGAAATAGACTTGCAGCAAGTCAATGTTCCTTAGCCCTTCGTTCCTAGAATGTTGCGTAGCGAACTGTTAAGGTGTAAATGCATCTTTTCTTAACACTTTCTCTCGTCGATGTAATAGTTTTGTTGATCAGAAAATGTTCAAGGATGGAAAATTGATGATTTAGCCGACTCCAAATTTTCTTCAAATGCGGCATAGGTAGTAGTAGCATAACTCAATGACCAGCTCTCTCAGGCGGTCTAAGAAATTTGCCTATGTTTACGTGAATTGCTGTGGGAATACAAACCCGACGTGAACATGAAAGGTCGCAAAATATAATTTGAGATTTCATCTATACCAGAAACTGCAAATAAAAAATTCTTAATTCAAGGCTCCTCCGCAATAACTGCTCAAAACGCTTATACTTCTTTTGGGAAACCCTGTACGTACCCTAAAATAATGAAAAAACCCAAAACTTTAACCAAGGATATGAAATTTGATCAAATTTAATAATCCTGAAGAGTGCTTCTTCCAAAATGACACCCCAAAATTTATGTCTCTTTGTGATCTTACCTAAAGTGACACCCTAAAATTTCTGTCCGAAAACTAGACACTCCCAGCAAGGTACATGCCGTACCAGCATATACAGTAGTTCCCCTCCCCCCCCCGGATTAGTCGTAAAAGCAATACTGAAAGTGATATTTTTGGGGACAAATGTGAAATTATGACCATGATTCTTTTTGGCGTCAAATGTTGTCAAAGGGTCAAACTGATGTTTCTGAGTTCTCTACAGACACTTCTGATCTCAATTTGAGAGGTTTCAGGATATTTATGTTTGTTTACAGGTGTCTAAGTGTATAAAGCTGAATATTTTGGGATGAAGCGAAGCTGAACCGATATTTTTGAGTTGCTCGTAAATCATGTTTGGACTGACCCCCGTATTATTATGTAGTAAGTGTTACCCTGGGCTAAAAACAGAAAAACAAAAGAACATATAAAAAATGCAAGGGATCCTAGAATGTAATGCAGAGGCTTTTTGCCAGTTGCCAATGATAAAGTCACAAATCTTTATAATCATTCCATTGTAAGATTTATCGTGGCGTAGCTCTTGGCGCACTCAACAGCGTAGATCTTGGGATCTGGCACCAAAAGCTTTCGTTCCGAGGAGGGGTAGCCGTATGGTATTGTGAGCCAAACCACCTGTGTATGACGTGAACGGGGTGTTGTTTATAGACCATGCATCATCATTGTTGAGAAGTATTTTGAAAATCTGAGAATTGTTCGGTATACTTGCATGATTCAGTAATACATACAAATGTACTAAAATTTAATCATACCCCTGCCAGTTAACTGTGTTAATTTTCTATTGAATCCTCAATCAGTTACACAGACCAGATCTCTACATCTCTGTTTTCGTTAGGCCAAACATTGTGTTGTGTTGTTGCAGTTGTATTGAATATATACAGTCTGCAGAAGAAAAAAATCAATTTGACTGTGTATTCAACAGCGGCGTGGCCAGACAAAAGTTAGTGGGAGGGTAAAACTTTAAAATTTTCAGACTGGGGGGGCAAAAAGGTATACCCATACATTTTTATTTCATTTTTCAATTACAATTTTTGCCAATTCGTTAAAAATGGGAGGGCAATTGCCCCCTCATACCCTCCCCTGACCACGCCATCGTTGTTCAACACAACTGCAACAACACAACACAATGTTTGGCCTAACGAAAACAGAGTTGCAGAGATCAGTCTTTCTGGCGCGTTGGACGGGGCTTGGGGGGTTGTGGCGGGATTGGCTCTGGGGGTGGCTGTTGTTGCATCATCGGGGGTGGCTCCATCTGGTCGGGATTCCGGATGTATCCGGGTCTGGTCTTGGTTGCTGCGGTTGGCTTGGTGCGGGTCGGGCATGCATGATGGGGCTGGGGGCTGGGCGGGTCGCTGGGTGGTTGCAGGAGGTTGCCTGTCTATTATATTCTATTTAGTTAATTGTATGTATTACTGTAATTTATGTCATAGTCTATTTTAGATGTTTTTATGTTATTTGGATTTTGTATGTTGTGGAATTTTAAAATGAAACTGAACTATTTATTTATGTAACTGATAGAGGATTCAAGAGAAATTTAACACAGTTAACTGGCAGGTATGATTGAATTTAAGTACATCTGTATGTAGTAATGAATAGTGCAAGTATTACTGAACCATTCTCCGTAACCTGTGTTCCCGGTAGCAGGTCAGGTGGACGACACTTGCATTCGTTTGATTTCTGTGCTTCGATCTTGGTCTCATACCTTGACCAATAAAGATTCATGCCTGTGTAGCAGGTTTGATCACTTCAAAGAATAAGCAGGCGCTCTATGATTTTCTGCACTTCACTTTTTTGGACATTTTCCCTATATTTGAGACGCTGTTGACTTCACATTGTCCACAGTTTCATACAACTTTCTTTTCAACGCTATTTTCTGTTGCATTTCAGTACCCCTTTCATTTGCGCAGTTTTGTTTTAAGATTGCCATGTAGGTTGCATTGTAAATAGCTCAATATGAAAAGGCATTCGATTTCCCATTCATTCCAATTGAATAGTGAATGCCTCTATTGACCTAATAGTGATTGATTGATAATTAAAGAGAAAAAATAAATAGATTCATGTTTTGTCCTCGCTTGCTGTTAATTACGTCACCTCCAGTTGCTTCTTCGTCAACAAGCAGGGTTATGACCATTTTTTTTCTGTTTTCGCATCAGATTCGGTAGATTTGGTGTACAGGGTGTTCAAGAAAGAGAACAAGGAGAGAGGAAAATTGATCCAGTAAGTTAATTGCTATGTATTTTGAAAAGGCCTAAACAAAACGGATCGCTAACCTTGGCTATCAATGCTGTATTTGAAATGCTTGTAATAAACATTGTACGGGAATTCAAGATGGAAACTTGTTCACAGCCTGCTGAATTTATGCATGCCTCATTATTCTGATGCTTGTTGTTGCGTACTGAGCTTTATGATGTATGACTTATGAGCTTTTTAGTAGGGAGAGTTGTGCTGTAGACTTCCACAAAAGGACTTTTAACTCTTTGATTGATATGTCTCGTAATGCTTAGGCTGTGTGCCTTATGTAAAGTATAAATTGGCATAGTCATACGACAAAGATAACAATACACGCTTTTTTCACAAGAAACTTGGATCAGCCCATAAAATAAAAGTTTCTTAGTTTCACATGAAAGCTCTACGTCGTTTCTTGGTGTACAAAGGATCGAATTGGAAGAAACCATGTCTCATGACAATCAAAAACTTAAACCAAAAGTATTAAATTTTTTACCGAGATGAAGTTTCAGCGAAACAGTTACCATGGTTTCTTGGATTAGGCATTAAAAAGTTTCTTCGCTCAGTTTCAGCGTTTGTTCGAAGTTAATACTAGAAATTCTTAAACTTGCGGCCATTCAATCCTAGTACTGGTGTCTTATAATTGTGTTGTTTCTAATATAAAACACATGCATGTCATTTTGGTTGGTCTCTCGCTATTCTTGTTCTATTTGGATTTTGTACGGCTTCGTAAAACCCTCAACATTGACTAATCTTTGTGAAAATCGTAATTACGCAATCTGAAATCAAACATTGTAACATGAAATTCAAAGATCGTTTTAATCAATGAGAATTGCTTGTGTTTATATCTGTTTGTATTCACAGCTTTTGACAGACTTTGTAAAGATGAAACAGGCCTCAGAATTCAGTCAGAATTCATGGACAATGGACAAAGGCATTTAGCCGAAGGTTCATGCGAAGAATACAATAGTAAATATTCGCCATGCCTCAGTTGTTCTTTCGGTCTGAACAATTAAATAAGGATGAAAGCTTTTAATGTCAAGGATTGAACGATTACGATGCTGTTCTTTTGCTTTCTCTCAGCAGATTCTCTCGTTTGCATTATATCTATGAGACGAAGCGAGTTGCCCCAGTGAAAGTCAACAAACAGTCCTAGTGCACAACTGATTTGAATCTCAAAATCATGGAAGCTTTGCAAAGGCAGGAAGAACAGCTGAAAGATAAGGTATTTCTCCGTTATGTTTCGTTTCCTCATGATCTTTAATAGTCGAGATTAATCCTTTCTCCTCCAGGGGTCCGTGTTGATATGATCTGTTGCCACGATCTCGCAGTTTGTGCATCGGAAAGACGACGAGATCGAACGATCCATCACATCTTGATGTTGCAAGTTTGGCGATAACTGAGGTTATCGATGTTGCATTTAATCTACGGCATTAATTCGATTATCGGTTATCGTAAATGTCAGTTACGGTCATTCAATCTTTTGCGGGTTGCTATGCACTGGCAACGTAGACGAGTCTCAACTGAATTTTTCATACGCAATTTACGAAATTGCTAATAAACCCAAACCACTACTGCAGATATGGCCTATTTTTATAGGACATTTCCAATTTTCAGAAATTTTCATGGCCTCCTTATCCCTCATTATATCATATCTTTATTATATAATTATTAAAGACTTGTCGAAGATTGTTAACTCATATTTTATTGTGGCCTGGGCCATACGCACATCATGAAGCACAGGAAAGGTGCAATCCCAAGTAATGTAGAGAAAAAAAACACCCAACAAAGTGAAACTAGAAAAGTATTTCGATCACCTTTGAGAAAGTTTCCTGAGGATGCTCTCCTGACTACCATGAGCTTTTTCATCCGGAGGGAATCTTCCCTTGATCTCTCCATCGTGCTGTTTAGCGTATGGCGGAGACACAGGAACTGAGGGGGGGGAGGCACTGGGGGCACATTCCCAAAGATTTTGCAATAACGATGAAAAGGCGTCATTTTTGTTTCCTGAAGCTCCCCCTAAACTTTGGTAAAAATGCCCTTGACATGCCGTGCCCCCAAAGTTTAAGATGCTTCCTTTGGTCCTCCTCCTCCTATGTACGGTTCTGTGTACAATAGGGTCGAACACAAGCTGTGAGTTTCGCAAGAATTTTTAGGAATGAACAATTGATTGTGGGTCGTGGTGTCAAGTTTTGTTGATTTGTCGATTTTAGGGACAAATCACTCGCAGCATTTCAAGTCAACCCTATGCAAGAGGTATCTAAATGTCACTTTCCTCACCTAGAAATCCTGTCCCTCCTTGAGGATCATAACTCCCACACCGCTTATCCCAAGGGGGATAGGTACTTCTATTGGTATGTGACGGAGGCTCGGATATCACAGAATATTATTGTAAAACCCAAAAATATATGCTAAAGTTAGGGCATTTTAAGACCACAGAAACATATTCATTGCTTCACGGTACATAAAAAGTAGACGTTCCGTAGCTTTTTCGGTAACTACACTGTAATATTTTGGTGAAAAATTTAGCCTAGCACTCACCTTGTCAATCTCTCTCATCAAAAGCCCCGAAAACATACTGATTATGCACTAAATAGCGTACACAAAGGCATGCTAAAAGCGTTTCCCAAGCCAAAAAATGTCCGGTCCGACCCCCCGTCCCCTACCAATAGGGTGTGCCCCCTGGGCCACTTGTATTGTTTGAATTTTACAAAAATTGGGTCCAGCCCATTAAAGTTGACAAATGTGCTTTTTGACAATGGATTTTGCATTTGCAAATTTAGAAAACGGTGATGAGTTTACTGTCAGTCATTGGTGGGTCGTTCCATAAACTTTGAAATGTGAGGCTGTCCTGGCGTAAAGCCAAAGAATCAAGCATCCTTATCTTTTGATGCGGGCTACCGAAATTTTCTGATAGACTAATTCTAAGATTTTAATTATTGGACAGAGTAGATCCTCTTCGAGATAATCGTAACGAGATTCCCTCAACCCCATTTGTTCGTTCTCCTCATACACATGGGGCAAAGAACAAGCTGTTTCATGGAGATGTCATGAGATGTTTGTTTACGAAGGATTTCAGATCAGATTTGTATATCCATGTTTCCAAATGACTTATGAAGTTGTCTCAAAATAGATTCGAGCATAGCAAATGAGCAAGTGAAAACCAAACAGATCCGTAGAAACAACGATAGACGCATTGGTCCTTATGCCCTTGTAAACTCGTTATGGTTTTTAGGAACGATCCTTAGCGTACCACATTATAGGATCAAAATAGTTGTAATTGGTGAAGCAAAAGGAAAATAAAACGATCAAAGAAACTTTCGTTGTTTACGCTTAAAACAGTCAAAAGATCAGCTACTGTTTGTGCCTAAGTTCAAGGAGGGGGGGGGGGGTTCTCGGCTAAATTTCGGGTAGTGGTGTGCCGCCCACAGTTTCAAAACGACACCGTTGGCTAGACCAATTTTTGCGAAAAGGATACCCTTGGCTAGACTAATTTCTATATCAAAGGTGCCATGAGTTGGCATTTTCTGGACAATACTTGCCAAATTTGTGCATTCCCTTTGGACCAAAATTTGAAAAAATTTGAGGTTCTTTGCAGGAATTACCGAAGTTTGACATTTCTTTGACTAAAATCGCCAAAAAGCATACCCTTGCCCAGACTAAAATCTACTAAAATTGGCAAAAAGCATACCGTTGTCAGGACCAAATGGGCTAAAATTGGCAAAAAGTATACCCCTGGATAACCTAGAAAGTTCAAAAAAGTAAACCCTTGCGGGCCGCACATCTCCAGGTGCCTTTACTATGGAAGAGCCCCCATCCCCAGGAACCTTTACTATGGAAGAACGTGCCTAAATTAGAAGAGATCACTGGTCCTAAAATCTAGGCTGACGAGGTGCTGTAACCACTCCAATACCCCCTAACAACGCCCAGTAATACAAGCTGTTTTCGTTCAGAGCCCCCTAACTACACCCAGTAATACAAGCTGTTGTTTTAATTCATCATGCCCTAATAACCTTGGATGAAAATCGTCATGGCTATACTTGATAGCAGCTGATTTTGTCCGCATCTATTCAAGGGCGTCGCCAAGGGGTAGGTTGGGGCGCTATCTATTCATATGACGAGCAGTGTAAAAAGATTGGGTATACATTTCTGACTTTGATTTCATGGCAAGTCCCCCACCCCCCACTGTAAAAGGTCTGGGAGGGCCCATGCGTCCATTCTCTCAAAAGCAGCGACAGATTTAACTTCGATAATCTTGAACCTCTTAGCGGACTCACGCCCTATTACACATATTTTCAAATGCAAATGGCACGTCGTTCGATCCGACGGGCTGAATGAAATATGTTTCATTTGGATTCCTCAGTTCCAATTTTTGTTACGTCTTCAAAACGTACATACTTTGAACGAAGTACTCGAACGATGGTAATTACTGATGTGCTGTTCAAGCAGAAAAGCGCATTTCAGTGATGTCATAATGAGGACACTGAATTCTTTTAATCAAAGTTGGCTTTGCTAAGGCAATTTGATGCCTATGGAGATCTACAATACTGCAACCTTTATACAATCTTGATCAAGGTTTGAAAAGGCTGATGATGAAGACTTCGGCTCCTGACGTCATAGTTCAAGCCTGCATGAGAGATTTCATTAGGACTCTGCAGGGAAGCCAGAAATGTTGATGGCAGTCCACCTGTCGTTCCGACGCGCTAAGCTTTGGAACAGTATTGCTACTAAGGCTAAAAATTCTTCAACCCTGAGAGCCTTTAAGAGAGAGGTGCAAAAATGAGCACTAAAATCTCTTCGTTTCTTTTTTCGATTTTTGACAAATTGTAATATCAATTTAGTTCGAAATAAATTGGTTTTATTGTACATTATTAATATTGTACGTTTTTAGCATAGCCCTCTGTAAATCAGTTATTCTCCCGTTATTCTAACTAAGGGTCTACCATGGGTAAATAATATAAAATCAATCAGTCAATCAATCAATCTGAATCAAGAACCCGGCTGCATTGGGGTTCTGAATGAATACACGATGTGTTTTCTATGGCATTTAAGTGGTCAACGGTTGTAATTTTATATGCAGGTACAAACTTGATGGTCATGCTGGCTGTATGTATGCTTCGAAGCTAAACATCGCAAGTAAAGTGCTCAAAATATGTTGTCCTTTAAAAACTTTCTAATGATAACTTCAGGGGTACGGTACATAAAGTACCGAAAACCGTAGTTATTTGAACAAGAAAATACATGACCCTGGACTTTCAGACATTCGCTATACTTTTTACCGAGGTTTCAAAAAGTGAGATATCTTAGTGAAATAGCCTTCAACATCAAATTTGACCTCTATCCAGCAATACAACGGACATTCTTTCAGTATATGTGTTTGCTAATTTCCGCAGATAACATATGGGGCTGCCTGTATTTACACTGCTTGCCTTAAGCTTGGTACTGTCAATGTATAGCAAACGTGTAACATTTTGGTATGAGTGACCATTTAGCGGTCACGTTGTAAGGGCTATGAAAGAAGTGAAAAGAGCTATACAGGAGACAGTAAGGGGGTACCCAAGGAAAATGTTTAAGTAAGTTTTTTCTTTCAACTTGGAAAAAGTGTCCCTTTCCTCAACAAATCTATAGACACAATTTGAGTGGCAATGCAAGTAATTGCCATATAAAACCGAGGTTCCATCATATTAAGGAGAGATTTAGTATTCCATGCTTTTTTCTCCGATTCCAAAAGCAGTCTCTGATCGAAGATATGTAGGTTTGAAGTTAGGAGCCTTAAGGGATGGACATATTCCACTGGTGGTATGACTGAAATATTCCATATGATATAACTTGTCATCCTGTGGTGCTCTTTTCATGAAGTTTTGTACGCTTGTGACGGAAGTAATTGCCCACATCTTGCCGCAAAAAATTCGGGATTGGAGCACACAAGGAAGACTTATTCCACATAACGCGTTACATCTAATTGTACCAAAATCACTCAGCCAATGAGATTCATCTGTATTGGACGTCACAAGAGTGGGGAATTTTGCTTTAGTAAGACGTATCAGAGCAGAAAATTATTGATTTATTCCCTTTAGAACCATTTAGGATGCCGTAATTCCAATCAAAAATAGCAATAAGCAACACCTTTGTTTGAGGAAACTAAACAAGCAGTTTTTGGAATCTTTTATCAAAAATCGCTCTCATACGTATTCTTAAGCCTCATGTCACTTAAGTTCAGTTTACAAGCATTTATCATCTTATATTTGCAACATAATTCGCTGAAAAAGTTCTTTAACTATTTATGATCAAAATCAACAAAAAATGAGTTTTTTACTTTGTGGAATTTACATCCTTACATGCTCCAATAGCTGTCAATATATGCTTTTTAGACTTTTCACGCTACTACAGCAATATAATTATCTTTTTGAATAATTCACGGCTATATTTTAACGATAACCGATTGACCAGAATTTCATTGTCTGCCATTGTGATTTCCAACGAAATCGTACAAATATTATGTGAGTTCCAAAGTAATTTAACTGTTTTCAGTATCTGCAGGAGGAAGATAGTGACTCATTTTACCATCATTTTCACGAAACAATCACGAGGTGAAAATTTTGCTGCATAAAAACTGATTTTTGACCAAAAAGGTGCCATTTTTGAACTTGCCTTAATGGTACTGAATGGAAACGAAGTTTTCATTCAATGTGGGGCTGAGGGCAACATTTGGCACGGGATTATGCTGAAGTTTACTGGAAATAGCACCACAAAGGCATAGGGGCTTCCGGTATGAATTAGGCGCTGCCAAAAGGATAGGAAAATTTTTTCCATCCGACAGTGTCCGTCCGACAGACAGACTGCATGCACTTAATGTATTCTCATGCCATGTGATTAATCATTTAAGCAAAAAGCTACATCGAAATGCAATCTTGAAGAGTTGAGCGATGCATAGATACCAAGAGTGTAAAGGAAAGTGCTTTTCAGCAGCACAGAGGTGCAATTGAAAAACATGCATTAAAATTTCACTTTCTATCTAGTCCGTCCGACAGACGAAGAAAACCTGGATTCCTGCAGAACAGGGAGGGTCAAACGCCGATCCATATGGACCATTTTATAGACAATGATGTGTTTTGGATAGGTTCATAACCGAGGTAGCCATACACATTAAGGTTTGGGCAGGCAGAGGCTTCAAAGTATCTAATGTCCATCCGACAGATTTTTGAATTAAAAAATAGGCCCCAGACCAGATTTTGGAAGTTCAGGTATCTTAGATAGTATTTCTAAGGTCAAAAATTAAAAAGAATTTCATAGGTCCAAAATTAAAATTTTGTAAACTAAGGAATATAGAGTCCAAATACGCTCATCCCAATGGCGTAATATTCTAAAGTGCCACTAAACCCGATTTTGTCCGGAGATATAGTCCGTTAAAGTCAAAATTGATCTTTTCAGAACAAAAAACTGATTTTTAGATTTTTCGAATGGACACTTTTTGCCAAGTTAAAAAAAAATACTGACTTAAGACCATGCCCTTTAGGACATCAGAAAAGGCTCTATTCATGAAGGATTCATTGTGGTGCTATAGATTTCCACTTGTGAACGTAATTAATGGCAAACACCTTCTAGGTAAACTATGGTTCATACGATGAAGGTCAAATGTTTTGGAATTAGACGACTGCAGAGAATACGTTAGATTGCTAAGTCACAAGGCAAGGAATTTATAATGAAAGCAGAAAAATCAGAATTTGTGTCGAAAACGTGTACATACTGGCAATGAGTTTTTGAGATGGATTCAAAACCATGGTTCAAAGATGCCTTTTGCACATATGAAAGCACGGCATTTGAAAAGCTTCTTTTAGAGCCTATTTTGATGCTGGTTGTTGAACTAAGGAACGGTAGTCTCCCTCATATAAGAAGCGACAATTTAAGAACCACACATCCAGACTTTCAAAATAATACCCCGTTTTAAAAGAAACCAGTACAGGTTTGAAAAATCTTGTTTTTTATACTATAGTATTATGTTATATTTATTATATCATATTATATTACATTATATTATATCATATTTTATTCTATTATATTATATCATATTACGTTGTATTATATCATAGTATTATATCATATAATATCATGTTATGTTATATTGTATTATATGATATTATATCATATCATATTTTGTTGTTATATTATGTTATGTTATGTTATATTACCGGGTGAGACAGAAAAAGTTCCCACTTTTACAAATTCGTAACACCAAGGGTACATCACAGATTTGAAATGATTCCAGTTGCAGTCAAAAGCCGAGATATCGAAGTATTTTTGTGATTTTTCTTGCTGTCTTACCAGCACTAGAAGTATCTCTTCAACTTTATTGAAATTTCATGGTTCCAAAATGACTGAAAAATGGCCTAAAGCATGAATCAAATCGTAAAGACTCTATTCACACAGAACAATAGGCAATGGGCCTTTCACCGCTCTCAAGAGTTACAAGACGTAGGTTTTCAAGCAAATACTATGGATTTTCAGTCCCATGGCAATAAATGTACCGAGGATAGCTCTCAACTATGAGAAATAGCATTTTCTTCATTGTTCTGTGCGAGGAGTCCTTTATGACTTGAGCATTTTTAGGCCCTTTTTCAGTCATTCTGCAACAATGATACTCTTTAAAAGTTAGATTTACCTATATTTCTAGTGCTGGTAAGATGGTCAGAAAAATCACAAAAATAGTTCGATCTTTTCGCTTTTAACTAGAATTTAAATCATTCAGATCTGTGAAGTACTCTCGATGCTATGAATTTTCATAAGTGGGAACCTTTTTCTGGCTTACCTGGTATATTATGTTATATTATGTTATGAGTGATGCTGTGAGTTATGATTTTGATTATATAAAGACCAGACTGAAAGCGATGGCTTACTCTTGCTATTATAGTTATACTCCAGAGAGCCTCCCCTTAAATATTAGTAAGGTTGAGCTTTTGGCACTTAAGAATTTATCTCGAAATAAGGAGATCGTGGTTTTACGTCCTGATAAAGGAAATGGAGTTGTAATCTTAAACCGAACTGACTATGTTTCTAAAATTGAATCGCTGCTCGAAGATGCCACTAAATTTCGTCCACTGGATACTGATATATTAGATCTGTGTATCAAACGTGAAGGCAAATTGATTCGCTATTTAAGGGACACACTACTTAAGAATGATATCATTCCTGAAAATATTTATAAGGATTTATTTCCAACAGGTAGTAAACCGGGAATTCTGTATGGTTTACCTAAAGTCCACAAAGAAAACTGCCCGGCTAGGCCAATAATGTCAGCAATAGGAACCTACAATTACAGGCTGGCTAAATTTCTCGTCCCCATTTTTCAACCTTTTAGTATCAACCAGTATTCCGTCTATAATACCTTCTCATTTGTCAAGGAAATTACCAACTTTAAGAGTGATACTAAATTATATATGGCTAGCTTTGATGTCAGTAGTTTGTTTACTAATATTCCTTTGGATGAAACTATTGATTATGCAGTTAATTTGGTATTTGAAAACAGTGATACTTATGTTTATAATGATTGTTCGTTTAATAAGGAACAGCTTCGAAAATTGTTGCAATTAGCTGTAAAAGAGAATCATTTTTTGTTCAATGGACGGTTATATGATCAAATAGATGGAGTGGCAATGGGATCTCCACTGGGGCCTACATTAGCAAATATTTTCATGTCAGTTCTTGAAACTAAATTTATGGCGAATTGCCCCTCTGAATTCAAGCCGATATTATACCGTAGATATGTTGATGATACTTATTGTTTATTTGAAAAAGTAGAGCATGTTGAAAAGTTTCTGGCGTATCTTAACGGACAGCATGTGAATATTAAATTTACTTTTGAAATTGAAGAAGAAAACTCGCTACCCTTCTTGGATGTTTTGGTCACTTGGGACGGTTCCGCTTTCGCTACTGATTTATTTCGTAAGAAAACATTCACTGGGCTCTATACGGACTTTGGCAGTTTGACACCAAGCAATTACAAGACCAATCTTATTACGGTCTTGGTGTATCGTGCTTTTCATATATGCTCTACTTACATTAGCTTTCATAAGCAATTATTATTTATTAAAGAAGTATTGCACGATAATTGTTACCCTAAATATTTAGTTGACCGTTTTATTAAGAGGTTTTTGAATAAACAATTTGACCCTAGGCCTAAGTCTACTACGGTCCAGAAAATGCCCTTGTGCTTTTATATGCCCTATTTAGGTCAAATCAGCCTTCAACTTAGGCGCAAGATTTCCAGATTATTACGCAAAGCTTACCCCTGCGTAGACTTTCGAGTTGTTTTTCGATCAGGAAGACGTATTGAAAACTTTTTCCCATTTAAGGATCGTATTCCTAAGAATGTTTGCTCCCATGTGGTTTATAAGTATTCGTGCTCAGGCTGCCAGGCCTGTTACATAGGTAAAACATCTCGCCACTTGTTAATTAGAAGTAGGGAACATTTGGGAATAGGTAAAAAAGGTCAGCCTATCAAGACATCACCTTTGGCCATAAGTGAACACATTAAACAAACAGGCCATTGTGCGAATTTAGAAAATTTTACTATTCTGGAGAAGGCCAACAATGAATATGATCTATTGATTTTTGAGAGTTTATTAATTTTGCGTGACAGACCGTCCCTTAACGCTCAAAACTCATCAATACCCCTCGTTTTGTTCTGATCCCTGGGGTATTTGGCTTGTTTACCACTCACTTGTTTTTCCAAGTTGTCTTGACTGACCAGTTAAACAGGTTTTATAATCAGTGCTATATAAACAGCACGTGTATCTTGATTTATTAGCTGAGGATGGCACGAGTTTGAGTGCCGAAACGTTCTAAATAATTGATCATGTCTTAATTTATTTAATAATGTAACTACTGGATTGTCACTAACTTGGATATGTCGTAATCACTGGATTGTCAATTTTTCTACTGGATTTGTCGTCTTTTTATCATGTCATCCTGAGCATCCTGAGAGTTAATAAAAATGAAACTGTTCGTCGTGACACTTGCAATAAAATTTATATTCTGGCTGCGATTCCCTAAACATATATTATGTTATATTATATTGTATTCTATCATAATATATTATATTATGTTATATTATATTATATTATATTATATCATATTATATTATATTATATTATATTATATTATATTATATTATATTATATTATATTATATTATATTATATTATATTATATTATATTATATTATATTATATTATATTATATTATATTATATTATATTATATCATATTATATCATATCATTGTTACGTAAGATATTAATAAAGCAAGTATGTTTTGTATCACAATCATAGAGCTATCGTCGTAGTAGTTGATGATTTTGCTTATAAGAAACTTTACCCTGGTTTGAAGTCTATCTCATTTTATGAGTAACATGTCAGACTGAAATTGATAAGGTTGTTTCTTACATGCAGGACACGTACTCTAAACTGCATTACGTCACTGATGTGTCGCTGTTTCTTAAAAAAGGTTGAGCGGTAAGATGACAATTCCCTGTTAGCACTGTGCTCTATGCACAGTAATTCGCAATACTGTTTTGTTTGAGGACATCTGAATGAGAATTTTTATTTCAAATTTGATTTAGTGCGTGTAACGTCACCCACGCGAATTGGAGTAGGGCTTCAAAATGGAGTTATCTTTGCTAATTATTTTTTCGGATAGAGATCAACATTTGAGGGGTTGGCCCGTTGGAAGACAAAACTTGTGGAATAATAGCCTTTGTTTGACTATAAGTGCGAAAAGTGCCAAAGTTTTGTGTTGTCCAGACCAAACTTGCCAGGTCTGTGCCTTCCCTGGACTAAAGTTGCTTAAACGTACCAAGTGGCTCAAAAATGAGGATTTTTATAAAACCATAGAGTTTGGGTTCTACAAGGTGTTTTAGAAAAGAAAAAAAAACGAAACCAAACCACAATTTGAAATCTTTATATTTCTTCTTTCGGATAACATGCAATTTGGATACACTAATTTAATTTTTGATCATTTGATTGATATTTTCTTACGTATGGCCAATTTCAAATGCAGCATGTTGCGAGAGCAAAATCAACAACTTTTATTACGAAACAAGTTTTATCAAAATATTTCAGCACTCGAGGTGATGCCTTGAGGAGAGCAAAAGACAAATTTAACGCCATAAGATGCATTTGTTGATACTGATAAAATAAGCTCGCACAAAGATGGGTGTTCACGTATGTAAATACCCTGTCACTGCCCCTTGGGGTTCAGGGTATCTCCGCAGGAAAATTTCTCCAATCATACACTTAGGTTATCAGAAAATGCATTTCTCGTAGATCTTTCGCTGTCGAAATGGGAAAAGTATCGTGATCGACCATAAGCTTCTTCTGAAGTTTTTGAAAATTGAGCAGAAGGATCGTACAGAAATGGATTTTTGTCAAATGATCGGCTAAATGCGTTGATGTTTCCCAAAAAGTAAGAAGGAAGTTTGGGACTAGTTTGCAATTTATTGCATTTCATGATGTACCAAACTCGCGTCCAGTTTTCTTTACCAATGCGTTCAATTCACTAAAAGTCTTGGGCTTTCTCTGGAGAGGCCCTGAAGTATTTGGTGCAAATCAACGTGCTATTTGCCCCACGTTTATGATCCCTTTGGGCCCATACAGCTCAGGGGCCCTTAGGAGTTGCTCTAACCCCAACCACCGTGCGTTACGCCACCGAGTTAATGACCCTTAGCTATAATGATATTCGAGAAGTGTACAGCGAATTCGCTGTAAACTGCAGTCCTAACCCTTAAAGACTGTAGTCTGTATAAATTTTATACGTAAATGCAAATTCCTGTTTTGACTTTATTACAAATTTGTCATCCTAGTCCTTTTAAGCTCTTGGAGTTTTAGTCGTTTGAGCTTCGTTAAGCCTGCCATAAGCATGCCTGATCCATTCTAAACTTGGGTAAGAACTTATACTTTTATTATTTATTATTTTGTAAAGTGGATCATTGCAGCTGAAATACTATTTTACGTCAATCGTGTAGCCTTTAGGCCCTCTTGCATCAAATCAATTCATTATTTATTTACATTTTTACGGTAGTCTTCTAACAAAAGTTAGAATAGCAAGATTACTGCTAATTTAGACGTACTAACTGGCTTACAAATCAAAAGAAAATATATTTACAATCGTTTAAAAATATGATTAGACTTGATTTGTACATAGCATGTTGTGTAACCAACCTGCGGTATATATGTTTTCGAAAACCAGTTGCAGTTCTCACCCTTCCAACGTTAAATAATCGATAGATTATGGTTTGATATTGTTTTTAAAGATAGGAAGTGTGCTTGCTTGTTTGACTATATTTGGTAAAGTCGACCAAAGTCTATTTTCAAGGAAGGATATAGTCTCAGTTCCATATCTTGTTGTATGCACTTTTGGAAGCTGGGAGTTGGTACCGTGCCTTAGATTGTAACCAGTATTCCGCTCAGCGAAGATATCTTTCATGAAAGGAGGACCTAAGCCAGACTTTGTTTATAGATTTCGGCATAGTCTATATTTGTCGATAGATTAAGATTTCGGTCATGAGCAACTGTAGATTTTGCGTGGATGCATACAAAATTTCTTCGCTCCAGAAGAGACTCAAAATCAATTAGCAGTCTTTTTGCTACTAAAGACACTATTTTTCGCGTTCTCAGTTTTAGTCCTGGGCATATTTGCAAATTTACAATGTTGATGAACAATGCATGCACCAACCAAAAAAGAAGTCAAGTCATCGGAATATTTTACCACAGCAGGTAACCCATCTGAAAATTGTATCCTGGAGGAAGTAAGAATATGTTTGTGTTTCTCAGCTGTGAGGTAGGCTTTTCCAAGGATGATGCAAACTGGCTTGGAATCTTAAAAAAGTTGCGAAGGTCACAAGCCTCTGGGTTTTCAGATATATTTGCTAAATCTAGAAACCGAGATTAAGGATGTTTTATTCGCTAAGCAAAGATAGTTTCTTCCTCAAGATGGAACTAAAAGTTGAGCTGAAGCCTCACAAGCGTGACTTACATAAATATAGGAACAAACACGAAGAGTTGCGACCCCTGGCCGGACAGATGGTATCATGGTAATTTGCGGAGAAGCCGGTGCGTGATATTTTCTACTTTAGATTTGGATTCAGTACCCAAAATTTAATTTATCTCGAGATTGTAGGTTTCTTTTCCTTGCCGACAGATCAGAAACTGTGCACGCATGCGCGAAAACTCGTAACTTTTGAGCCTCCCTAGCTCCCTTCAACAAATCCTGAAATTAGGCAACACTTGATATTTTCTTCCTTGATCCTTGAACTCTTTATGTATCATTTCCAAAAGTTTATCTATCCAAACACTGTATTGTCTCAAATTGCCCGATGACGTCATTTTACACAGTTTCTGCTCAGTGGTCCTTGCTCGTCAACTTCAAGATACTAACTACTTCTTCATTTTATGAGGGATTTAACACAAATCTTTCATGGATAGAATTTTACCCATCAAATGTTTCAGTCAAATCCTGTAGAAAGCCCTTTTCATCAAATCACCGTAAATTCAATTGAACAAGGACCAGGAACATGAGACCTCGCAGCTCAGCTGGACTATAGTGTGTGTGGTGAATTTGTGTCTGGAATCAACGTTTACGAATGAAATTAGGGAAAAAACTGTCTATAATGGCGGCAACTCGTAGAAATAGTGTTGTGCCACAGCTGCCATCACGTAATAAAATATTTCCAGACACTCTGTTGCCATGTTGACGAAGAAAATATATCCTTGGGTATGCAGCTTCATTTTATTAAAGATGAAATAAGGGTTTCAAAACAATTGAAATTCCATCTCACATCTTTATTTGGGGCAAAATTACGCCTACTCATTGCTACTTATTGTTAGTGCGGCCTTCACCGTTGATGAACGAAATAAGTTGACCCCATCGCTATACTGCGCTGTGCACATGGAGAATTATATTCCGTGTAAACAGAAGCTTAGCATACCAAAATTCACTGAAAACTTCTGAATGATTTCAAAAGCTAAGTTTAGGCGCTGGAATCCAATCAAGCATTTGCATTGAGCTGAGCTTCAAGTAGCAATCTATCAGAGAAAGCGATTTGTTCTTTTTAGTTTGCGCAATTCTTAATCATCTTTGCTGTAGTAAAATCTTCCTTGATAAGCTAGCGGTACTGCTTGGGAACAACCAGATTAATTTTATAAGATGATTTCAGAGGAGCTCAAAGGAGTTTTAACAAGCATCAAATGAATTTGCATTCCTTTATGATCTAAAAGTATTTGTCGCTGCTCTTCAAATAAAGTTTCTTTTCCAATTTTCGTTGTATCATCGGAGTATTTTTCTCTTTTTGACCTTATAAAGTGGTTAGCTTTGTTTGTGGAGTGTTTTAATTGATACGTCCTGTTACTGAGTACTGCCTTGTTAACCCTAAAGGAGTGTTCTTGTTGGTAAAGCGCCTTGGAGGGCGAGGAGGGGGCATGCAGATTTTACGTAATAATTCATGTGATCATTTCGGCGACGAGTGTGACTAGGTGTAATGTTGTCACACTGATTATTAATTTGCAGTTGCACCCCTAGAGCCAAACTGAAAACATTAAATGTTTCTGCAATTTTGACACTTTGATTCTTAAACAACCAATAGATCTTTTAGCTATTTTAAGAAGGAGTCTGAATCGAGCGATATTCTTATCTTTTTTATAAGAGTGGCTCGATTGAGGATCTAAGGAGGTTGGAGAACAACCAAGCGGGTGTTGCTATGCTTTCATGACTTCACTCGGATTTATCCCTCTTCTTTATAAATAATCTCATTACTTCTCTTTCAAAACCACCTTTCACATGCACAAGGCGGCAGTTTGCTCTATTGGTTTCAGGATAACTTTTCAAGCTTTGTCCGTATTGAATTACCTGGTGACAGAATTTCCTTCATCTGCAGTCACTAATCGCTTTGAATTATGATGTCAATGAAAAACAACTGATGCTAATAAAATCTGAAGTAATTAGTAATTAAGAGTAAGTAAGAAGTAATAAAGAGTATAGACCTTTAATAAAAGAATGAAAAAGGACATGAAGTGCTCCCGGGGGATGCACTACATATTTTTCGGGGATAGGAACGTGTCATCGGGAAGGGTATCAATCTTCCAGATATTGGTTTGAAGAACGGTATCGATTTTCACAATTTTGGTATGGAATAGAAGGTCGGATATACTTTTTCGAAAACTTGGTATAAGGTCGAGTATGCTTTTTCAAAAAATTGGTATAAAGAACGGGTATGTTTTTGAAGCCTCGTTTGGCACGTCCCCGACCAAAATCTGGTCAAGTGCACTACTCGGGGAAGTGCTTCGCAACAATCTGTTCGTGCCGAAGTCAAGTGGCTCTGGTGAATTTATCGTCTCATATTGTCAAGATTCAGTATTCAGAGTACAGTAAGAACCCGCGTATAAGAACATAGTGATTAAGAACCTACAGACTGAAAATTTGAAATTATAGACCCCTATCATCTAAGAACCACTGATCCAAAAAAAAGTCTTTTTTTGAGACCAGTGTCTAAGAACCCATTCAGCCTTAAACTGGAAATAGATTCTTATTTGTAGAGACCATCAAGTTAAGTCAAAACTCCTGTTGCTTAGTCATCGAACCTATACAAATTGATAATACAGTACCATGTGTGAATATTGCAAAAAGCCTTGAAAAGTGCAGTACTCAGTAATTCTGTTTCAAGTGGCTCTTTGAAAGCTTTTCATTGCATTATATAACATTTCTAGATTCTTCCGCAAACTTCTGTTGTGAATGAGACCTTATGAACTCAAGTGCTGTGCACTGACAGTAACTAATATAGGCTTTAAATTTGAATTGCAGAAAAGAAATTCTCTACGCTCTGAACAAAACAAGAACCAAATCTAAGTACCTGAACAGCCACATTTCCCATTGATCACCCAAAATATTAGAACCTAGTCAAGGCTGACTTGGAAAATTGTAGGTTCGCATACGCTGGTTTCTACTATATGCGCTAGTTAGTGATAAGTCGTCTCTGTTCGGTGAGCCGAAATGGTAGCCATGGATGCCTGACTTTGATAACAACCTGGTTATAAGCCTAGTGCCACCCCTTTCTAGCATTGATTATGTGTTTTACGGCTGGTTTTCTGCTCGCATGCAATGATTTTATCGCTTGCACATTGATATACCATCGCATTTTGCACTCTAGATCCAGCATAATGGCGAGCATTTTGCACAACTTTATTGACTAAGTGCTGTTTTACTTGTTTGCATTAGAGAAGTCCCTCAGACAACAGTTGAAGCCAATAAGTGACACATTCAACCATTAAAGTGCTCAGATAGTTGAATTTGACTTCATGATTTTCACTTCTTTCAAGGCTTTTCTCTTGATTTATCGTTTTGTGCCTTGAAACAATGTGTGCTTATCGATCGTGCAAAAAATTTTTTTACGTCTCTGACAAACCATGAAAAGAAGCTTACTTTTCTACCCATGAAAGTCCATCAAAAAGGCAAATGTGTTGCTCAGTTCTCTTTAAGACCGCTGTCTTGTCGTAAAAATATCTCTATGTCATTTCAATACATTTTGAGCCATCTTCCAGTTCCTTAGATTTTGCTTTAAAACTGGCAAAAATGTGCCACATCCGGTAATGGCTTAAAGCATTTCACGAGTCGATGTCAAGAAGTTCGAATACTGTCTCCTGAAAGTGTGTCTTCGAGCTCTGTGAGGTCCAATGTAAACAATACATATTCTTCTCTTTTAGCTTGAAGATGCTGCAACCATAGTGGAAAGAAGGCAACTCCGAGCAGAGTTACGAGAACTCCGAAACAAGATCGCCAATTTTAATTTGAAAGACGAAAATGCCAATGATATTGCACCGAAGAAAGATCTGAATTCAAATACGATATTGCCCAAGAAGGATCTCAATGCTAACATCGAAACGAAAACTTCGACAAAAATAATTGATAGTGAGTCGAAATATTCGAGAGATTCATCGATTTCGAATGGCAAGAAGAAAGACCCGGAATATCGAGTCACTGATGACACGGAGAATTTGCGAGTAAAGTCAGCTGACGAAAGAGCGAGCAGAAGGGCGAAAAGACAGGAGCGGATGGCGAAATTGACCAAAGAGCAGAACGAAGATGAAAGCAAAAAGGAAACAACTTCAGTGATTAGCAGTAGGAATAAAGTTGAAGAGACAAGACCTACTGTGGTTGAAAAGAAAACTAACGTCGAGGACATGAAGAGTAGTGCGTATGGGAGCAAGAAAAAGGTAGAGGACACGAAAATTAGCGTTTATGATAGCAAGAGCAAAGTAGAGGACACGAAAGGTAGCATGCATAGCAAGTGGAACAAGATTGATGACGCAGATAACGAAGGTAAGAAAATGAATGCCAACGGATTTGACGCCAGAAGGCAAAGAAGCTACATTAAGGATGAAAAACCTAAGGAAATCGATTCGCCTAAGGCAGCACCAATTGTTGAGAGAAAATTCGAAGAAAGGCCGTTTAGTAGGAACAGTACTTTATCAAAGCCAGAGACGAGATATGAGAAGAAAGATGAATTTTCAACCCGTTCAGCTGTAAATATGCCAAAATCATTCATAAGTAAAACTGAAAGGAAGGAGGAACGCACAATGGCCGTTGATGTAGGAGGAAGAAAGGAAGAAATAAAACATACAGTACAGGATAAATCAGTGATTCAAAATGGTGAACAAACAACACATACTACGAGGACAACAACAAGCAGGACAAATCCATTGGATCGTTTCAAATCTATTGAGGCAGATAAGAAGAAAGCTGCAGGTACAATTGGTAAAGCGCTGAGTGTTAGTTCTGCTAGAGAGAGATTTGCAAGTGCTGAAAAGGTATGTGCATGTTATCGCCTTTCATATTTTGTTGGTTGAAGTGTCAAGCATTTAAAAATTTCGCTTCATGTGATTGACGCATTGACTAGTGATGAATGTTTTGGAATGGTCATTTCCACCTTTTAGATATTGTGACAGACATTGACGCCCTGATAATTATTCTAGCCTGCAAAATCTCAGAACTACGAACTCCGGAAGAAAGGCAGACAAAACATTCTTATTGGCAAACACTTCCAAAGTTATTGTTATTGTGGATAGTTAGGCGCCGCAAGTATAATTCATGCTAAGAATGATGTTGTTTCTGTGGAGAATTGTCTTTATTCATATCATGCAAAAATGACATGTTGTTGAGCTCCAAGAGTTACCTAAGTGTGTGTCAGGTAACGTGCATTGTCGGACGGTTACTTGTACAGGAGAGTTGTAACGTAATAGCGGCCGTATAGGACAAGATAGCTATCTAGGTATGGTAGCTCTGAAGGAAGAAGCAAAACTTTTTAATGGTAAATGTCAATTGACGTGCTCATTTCTTTTCTGTTGAATTTAGGGAGTGAACTATTCCCTGCTCATTGTGGTTGAAATCTAATTTCCTTCCAGCTCTGAAATAGTTGATTCAATGTGTTCCAAGGATATTCATTGGTAATCTTCTTTTTTTACAGTCCGCTCCAAGTAAACCAATGGATCTTGGCTTGAATTTTACGAAGAAATCTGACAAGCCAGGATACACTGTGAAGAAATTCTCAGAGATCAAAGTTGAAGAAAAAACAACGATGAAAGGTCCAAGTGAATTTGGATTGAGCTTCCTTCAAAAGAAAGATCAGGTACTTTTTGTTTAAATTTTTTTCAAAATGCTTGTTTTCCAATACTCTCACAACTGGCCTTGACTTACTGGATGAGTAAACGTAGGCGTAGAAGATAGGGCCTGGGGAGGAGGCTGAACCCCCCCCCCCACATTGTTGGAAAAATTTGCAAAAATCAGCCATAATCGGGCAGAAAATTGGCCGATAGTCGGGCAAAATCTTCGTAAACATCGGATTTTTTATCGGGCAGGCTTCCTAAATTTTGTCTCCCTCAACGCTCATATGAGTAAAAACTTAGACCTTTTGAACATTTACCAAACTTTGATGATAAAAATCAAGTTATGAATTAGTGTACTCTTTCTCACCACTGCTAATGAAGGGTTAAACCCGAAGCGTTTGATTTTACCGATTGAGTGAATCATAAATGCCCGTCTTTTGAAAGGCTACTGCGTCCTAGATGTAAGCAATAGGCTATTGCGCTAAAGATGGTGGCAAGGAACTTTTTACCAAGGTGCTTTGCGTTCTTATTACGAATCCTTAACGAGCCTGTAGGAAGTGGAAGTCGATTAAAGAGCACAGAGCGTCTTGATAAAAAGTTCCTAACCGATATCTTTAGCGTAATCGTCTATTATATTTAGGGCATATATGATTGGTAATTCCAAACTTACCAAATTCTGAAGACGGTAAACTTCGCAGCGACGGAAACGCAGTGAATTTTGCCGCATTACGAAAGGCAAACGAAGTCAAATGATGCCTGTGTCATTGGTAAGCGAATCATTGAGCTCAAGAATTTTACCAGAACTTTTTCAGATCAATGGAACGGTTAAAAGTGAGGAAAAGCTTAGGTGCAAATTATGTCTCTGCCATAAATAATTGAAAATTGTCTGTGATTGTAAGGTATGATGGAAGTGAATGAGTTGGAGTTATTGCTTAAGTCAGCGTGAATAATCGCTGAAATTCTATCCCTATACCACATTTGTAGCGATTTCTATCGATATTTCAACGAAGGTCAAAATTCTTCGACCGGAGAATGAACGGAGTTCCAGCCCCAAACCAGCTATGTGCCTAAACATGTAAACAACTCTGGACAGACATCTCGGCAACCGATCTATCAAAAGTATTTCCAATAACTGCAATAATCTAGCATCCATTTCACTTTTCGAAAGGGTACTAGAAATTCATCTCGAACATCTGATTTTGTCTCAAGGGGCTAGAAAGCGGACATCTCTTTAACCGATCTATCAAATGTCATTGGCTTGTCTCTGCGTGTTCTGAGAACATGTACCGATTTGAGCCTTATCTTTGCTCGAAGGGGTGTCCAGAACACTACTAGAATCAGTGACACATCGGTGAACTTTACACCTCTTTTTCTTTTGAATTTTTGCTTATCTTTGGTCTGGGCATTCTTGGTCTCGCCTATTTGGGAAAATTGTTATTTTGTTTTTACGTGAGGGCTGTTGAAACAGTTTCACGAATTTTTCACAAGAAATAACTTTTTTGGATTTGTTTTGTGAAAATTTTCCTTCTTCCTGTCCGTAGGCTCCAGCAAGAAGCAATTTGAGAGAAACAGGTCCAGGGTAAGTGCCAACAGGAAATCTATGTATTATGGACTATTTGCTATATACTCTATGCTATGTAGTATACTATGTAATATATACTATTTGTACTACGTGCTGTGGACAATGAAATCTGCAACATTTGAAGCTACTGCCACTCAAAGACGTAGCTATAATCCGTTGCGAACTGCATGAAAAACAAATCACTTAGGACCTCATAGGAAATGTCATATCATGCAAAGAGTGACTTCGGGGCTGCAAAGAATCATGGTTAGCTGCGGGCTATCAAGCGTGTTCGTAGTATATTCTTGGTTTAAGGATGCTCCTGAAACCAGGTCAACATGATTTTTATAAATATACGGGGTGTTACAGAAAGTAGACAGATTTAATTGGGTTCAGCGATGTGAACTAATATCTTTAGTCAATGTAATGTAAAAAAGTTCCCAGATACAGGGTGTCTCTAAAAAATTGTTCGACGTTTGATTAAATACTAAAAAATAACGATACGCTGAATGGACATTTGGTCATGTCACCCTTTTCCTGAGATTTTGAATTAATTTTTGACACATAAACCTTGCAAATCCGTTAAATGGTGCTACAAGCTTGTGAAGTTCAAGTTTGTGCGAAAGCTGAAACCAGAGGCCTCGAAATGGCATGTTTGGTAAAAGTCCTATAGGCCGTTGTCTCTGTTATTTCTCATTAGTTCCAGGTCGAAACAAGTGGGATTCAAACAGGTATTCGCGAACCTAACTGTCAAGCATATGGATGCTTTGAGGAAACAGATTCAGTCTCTCGCCGATTTTGTTTTGAACCACTATTTTTGGACTTATGCTATGTTAAGGAAATTCTGAGAATGATCACAAGAAATAATTTACTTTAGAAGTCGTATTTGGTTTGCTCTGATATCAACGAGAGGTATGACATTGGATAAGCTTCTCTTACCTCCGTCTTCGAGCTTTTTGCGATACAAGTAATCTGGGAGGTCTCTGGTTTCAGCTATCGCATATTTTTGATCTTCGAGAGCTCGTAACTCAGTGAATTTTTAACCGATTTGCACGATTTTAGTCTCTAAAATTATTTCATAATCTTAGGAATAGGCTTATCTTTCCATGAGCCTGTTCATGTTGTCCTTATTTTCCAACATTTAATCAAACGTCGAACAATTTCTTTGAGACACCCTGTAGATAATTTGAAAAATACTGTGTTTGTTAACGTTGATGCTTTGAGGGTACTGAGTGAGTCAAGAAAACGTCTCTCTGTTCAGAAAGTCATTGCAGCAAATTTACGTGAAATATAATCATCAAAATTGTTTTTTCTAAAGGTACAGTAATTTTGAAAGATTCAAGAATTTTGTTTTGCACTGCATCCAGAAGATGGTCTAAAAACGTATCATGAAAGGCATCTCGAAACAAAGCAAACGTAACCTGTCAGTTTTACTATTTCCAGTAATCCTTGTTGAAAGCAATACTACAATATCAGTTTCCGTTTCAGTTTCAGTTCATCAGTTTATTTGTCATACTTACATCAAAACGATTTCGAATTGATTTCAAACGACCAGAAGGATTTGATCACGTTCCAGCAGTTCTTAAAGACAGCATTCTAATTCTTTTTTAGATTTCTCAAGAGACTACTGCTTTGAAAATTGTTAAAAAATATATAAGATACTCGAATCTTTAAGCTGTAAGAAAACAATTGCTATAATCATCTTGTTACAACTTTTACTGCAATAATTTTTCAAACAAAGAGATATTTTTTTAGTCAGCCATTCCGCTGTTAGAAATACCTATTAAGGTAGCTTACCAACAAATGAGTCAAATTTTTTGTGAAAATTTGAATTTTTTTTTATTATGGTTTCCAAGGGTAAATTTATCGAAGATTTTGAAAATCAAACCCATTGTTACCCGTCAGTCCTAGATAAGAAGTTGTTCGTGAGAATATGAGAAGTATCCTGTGATATTTACCATAGCAACGTCATAGCAACCATTTTATTTCCCTTTCCCGATTTTTAGGGTAGCTCTGTTAGCGAATCGGGCACTGTCTCTTCCAAATGAAACATTTCTGAGCTACCTGTAGCTTTCTAGATCAGCATATGAGTGCCCTGTTGTCTATCCGGGACTTTTATCAGCAGTTTTATTTGATTTTCCTTGAGCATTGACTGAAATTTTTGTGAACGAAGGCTGAGATAGTTGCTCAAAATGGGATGAAAAACGTGCTCTAAAAGGACTAGAAAATGCTAAAGACAGTTTAAATTCTACAGTAATTGTAGCACCAAGCTAACAGCTGAATGGGAGAGTGATAAAAACGTCGATAATTTGCAAGTGGATGAAGCGCAAACCCCAACAAAGAGGCCTAGGCCACCTCAGCTGAGCTTTAGGCCAGAGAGAAAAGAGAGAAGTGCCCAGGTGGAAGAGATGATTCAGTCTTCAAAGCAGTTTTGGGCTAAAAGCTTTCCCAGAAGTAGTACAGCAACCAAAGTCAACAAATCATCAGAGCTTTGCAAATATCACTTCACTTGAGAGATTTTTAAAGAATCAATTGCCTTGGTAGCTGTCCAGAATTTCAACAGGAAAGAACAAGAAGAAGTCAACATGTTGAAGAACGATTTGGAATTATTTGAAACTACAGTGCACTGTCTGTCCTTGTCAAAGTTCATATTGCACCTTAAAGTTCAGAGAGACTGGGGAAAACTTTTTGTAATGACAGCAGGCAACTGATTTTACTCTGGAGGTGAAAGACTTGTGGTATATCTTATATGTGAGTGGCCAAACAGATCACTGGAAACAACAACATACAAAAGTGAAGTGAATATGCCTAAAAGTGGATCCATGAGTTGACAAAGCCCTGTTTTGAGGATATGAACAGAAGACACTTTTGTCGCAAAGGCCAAAATGCAAATAAGTCATTGAATAAACATCATTTAGCCAAAATGCCCAAAGAGTAATTTGTTGAATAACTCAAGCTTATGGTGTCAAATCTGCAGTTCTTCAGTGTAATTCAAATCCATGGAGAGTCCCTGGATGAATGGAGACATTCTTTAATAGAACCAGGATGTTTTACCACTTTGCTCATATAAGCGAACAATTAACAGGTTGAAAAATACTGAATAAAAAGCAAAATAAACAGGAAAAGAGGAGAAAAAGCTCAGAAATATCAGCAAAGGGTACATAGATCTAGAAAGAGAACAAGAGGGAGGCCTATCTCACATATCTGCAGGTCACTAGAACAGACTGTCCTATGCAAAACTTTAAATTGCATTTTCTCGGAATTCATTTTTTACTGTAGCTGCTAATTTTGAAGAAAGATATCACAAAAAATATTGTTGGTATGGAGGTGAAACTTTGCATGGACTTAGATGATATACCAAAGAAGGGCAAGGGCTAAAAAAAATCCAGATTATACAAAGTAATGAAGCTAAAAACAAAGAAAGTAATGAGGCGTATCACCTTAAAAATCCGCCATCTTGAAATTCATATTAAAATCTGTTGTTGATATGATATCTTTCTGGAATTTTTTTAGCCTGTGCCCTCTGTCACCTAATAGACTAATTGCATGCAGCATATGAGTTGAATTGGGCTTTTACTTTTTGAGAAATCTTTCTTTAGATAGAACCATGTTTTCAGTGATGAAATGTTGCTGATGTCAGCATTATGCAAATTTATGCAAATTAGATATGCAAAACTTTCTTTGCATTGCATGCTCGTTCATTTGATATGATGATATGAAGCCAAAAGTTTACTGTTAAAAAGTTTGCTCATTTGTTGGTAAGCTACCTTAATATTGAAAGGTCAAGCAAAGGGACGTAGGAAGCATCTCAAACTTGAGGGAGGGGGGGGCACGACACTTCGAGGACACTTTACCTAAGAAAAAAGTGCATTTTCTAAAAATAGAAAGGGCACGTTTTTGTTTATTGCAAAATCTTGGGGGCATGTGCCCCCAGTACCCCCCCCCGGTTCCTACGCCTATGCAAATTTGAGCTTTTAAAGATTTATGTTTCTGTTCTCGACATTTCTATGTTCAAGTTGTCTATTGAGGAACATTTTGAAATTGATAGGCCATTGATTAAAGCTAGCTTCACATCGCTGCATCAAATGAAATCTGTAGACTATTTTTTGGCCCTCAGTTATGGTTTCCTGAGTCCGCCTTTTCGGCATCACGATCACTAATAATGTGATGTACCTTGTTGATTTGAATGGGGGCGTGTGTACAGTGCCTTCTCTGAATTTTTGGCGGTACTGTTCATTTCTTAAACCCTACATTGTTCGGTTGAGTAGTAATAGGTAGATCAACCAGATTCGGTGTGCTGATAGCTCTACACATGTACTTTTCATTAATGTAGAAATTAACTCAAAGTTAGCCATCATTGATGTTTACGCCAGCACTTTTCATTGTGTGGTGAAGAAATGGGTCAAAATTGTCCGAAATAAGGAAGAAATGCATTAAATCAAGTTTGGTGCACAGTTTTTATCCAGACATAAAAATTATGACAAAATGCATCAAACAACACAAGTCTCCAAAGGAATTTGCAAAATACACCAATTTTACCATTTTTATTTCGTGAAAATTATGATTTGAGTATTTGCGATTTTGACAGGGTCAGTACAAGAAAAATTTCTCCCCCAATTTGTCAGAATATTTATTTAAATGAAACTTTACTAGTTGTTGCACAATAGGCGTCTGTGAAAATTCACAAAATTTCATTGCTTCCTCGTGAACTCTTATTGTAGAGTTATCAGGAAAACTCTTATTGTAGAGTTATCTACTAGGCACTCGACCCAAAGACAGGTTACGGCAACAGACTATGTATGACCCCACGTCACATGCCACTCGTCTGTTGGTGTGCAATGGATCTGTACTTGTTGGAATGTGGCGAGGTTTTTGTCAAGGAGTTGGTACATCACCGAGATATTTCATTGCGTTCAATCAGAAAATATCTGCGAGTTTAAAAAATCGAATGGGTATGAATAAGTAATTCCACGTTATCGCAAATCTCTTCTGACATCTAATGCGAGGCGGAGTTTTTTGAACAGAACGATTCGGTATAGATAAAATCTTCCACAGCTATTCAGTATGTATTATGTTTTATTTTCATTACAGCTCAATGTTCAAGAAGACAACGCCTTCACCTCATCCACGGCACCAAACTGCCCCTGCAGCCCCAACTAGCCAACCAAGCTTTAGTATGCCTGGCGGAGGATCAAAATCCTCCTCCGTTGCTGATAGAATGGCAATGTTTAGACAGGCACAAGAAGATGAAAAAGCGAGGATTGCAAAACAGAAAGCGAAGGAAGATGCACAGAGACAGAGGATTGCTTCTGATCCATCGCCCGTCAAATCACCTACCTCAACGACAGCGTAAGTGTCAACTTGTTCAACGGTGCATTTTGTGCAAGAAACTGGTCGGGGGGTAGACCAGACAGTCTTGTTTGAAGAAAACGAAATCACATGAAAATCAGTTAATATTGTCCATATTTATGCAAAAGCTTTGCAGTTGTTTGGCCTCACATTGCTATAAGGCCTGTGTACAGTTAAATTTTAACTTGGACTGAACCCCAGTCAATGTTTACTTGCGTCAGAAACTATGTACTGTATTTGAAGCTAACATGGGTTCAAACCAGGTTAAACCAACGCTTCTCTGGAAGTTGAACCTGGTTTGAACCTAGATTAGATTTCAAGAGGTATAGTGCAAATGCAGACATGGGTTGAACCTGGGTGAATCCTGTGTAATACACATGTCCCTCTTAGGCCTGTATCGAAAGGCACGAAAAAAGCAGGTCAAGGCAAAAGTTTCCTTGGAGAAGACGTATAGAAAGAGAAATGACTTTGGTCGTTCTATCCGTGTCGTGTGGTTTTGATTTTTTTCAGAAACAATTTTGAATGATGCTACACTTTCCTTATTTAGATCCAAAATCTATCAAGTTTATATTATTGATTCTTACATGCAATCCAGTTTGGTTTAGAATAAAAGTTTGAGACGGGTGGTCCATATCATTTTTGAAAACAATCAAAACATTTGACCATAATTGACAAAATCGACTCTACCACATCCTTACTTTTTATCTTGGTTTTACTTCTGTCATTTTGTAGCCTAAGCCAATTCTTACATCCTGAATCAAACAAAATGTTTTGACAGATATATCAGATTTTAGCCCATATTGTTGGTTTTGTGTGACTGTATCATACGTATAAATTTCCACTCGGTGGTCAAAGAACATTGAGAATTACAATTATTTGATTATCAAAACTTATTATGCAGTACTTCAAGTTGATAATAATTTTTGCATACAACAGTGATAAGAGCAAAATTAGGTGATGTAGGCTGTTTGCAATATCTTTGTGAAGACTCCTCATCATAGCAATAACATCATTATCAATGAATTTGTGAAATTTTGAATTCATGAATGTTTGAGACTTACGTTGGAATCACATACAATGTTTATGCAATCCAAATATTGTCTTGAAACCGAGCTTCATATTCGTTGATGTGAGTAGATAACCATTCAAAAATCGAATTATTTGAGGGTGCCACTCTTTTGGACTACAATCAAAGTATCTTTTGTCTTGTATACCACATGCAATGCCGGAAATACCAGGCAAACAAAAAAGAATGCGAAATCTGCCAAGGCTATCTCTAGATATGAGAATTCATTTTACAAGAATTTCCGCAAATTTGTGTCGAAGCTGTTGCAATTTTACAGAAACTGATACTAAGTACCATCCATCAAGAGGCAAAAGAACAAAATTTTTAGCTGAAGATAAGAAAATATATGGATTGCTTATGTAAGTTTTTCAGAGGCAAATTTTTATTTTGAAGCCGAAACTTGCCTGAATTTGATTGAATTTGAACTTATTATTACTAAGAAATTATTTATTGTTTTTCACACGCAACAACTGATTTTCCGCTTCCTCTCCTGAGAAATAATGTCATTATGTTTCTTTTGTCTTTTGATCTTGACTTCCAGATGGGAAGTCAATCTGATACGCCTTTCGTTTAATTTAACATAGCGCGGCTAACTACGGACTGCCATAACGGCCTATTATTTGCTAAATATTCATCAGTTGCTACAAAGATCGTTCTATCTTCTTTTGCAACCATCACCCTTGCTGTCTCAAGATCTTTTCCAATCATTTTTATTCATGTTAACTTTTGGATTGCTTGGTTTCTTTACATGTCTCTGAGCTTCTCTTAATGCAGTTTTTGCAGGTGGTCTTAATGCAGTCTGTCAGTCTTAAGAGATGTCCATACCAACTTAGTCTTCTTTCCTTTATTGTTTTGCTCCATTCATCAATTTTCATTCTTTCGTATAATTGTTTGTTTGATACATTGTTGGGCCACTCGATTAGGACCTTGCGGAGGAGATTTCTCTGGAAGACATTTATTGTGTTTTCAAGCTTTTTGGTAAGGTAAGCTCACTATTATACAAGAATATGCTCTCTATGTGACTCTTAAGTAGTCTCATCTTTGTGGGTATTTGGACTTTTTTGCTCTCAAAAATTTGTTTCAACTGATTGTAAGCTGTTGTTGCTAAGATTCTTCTCCTGGAGATGTCGTGCTCTGTGTCCAAAAGGCTACCTAGATATTTGCATTTTATCCAGGAGTCACTTCCATTTCTTTCGATTAACTGTTGCTCTGTTTTTCCTACATTTGTTTGCAGATTCTTTTCCTTCAGAATTGAAGGTACTGCTTTCCTTAGCTGGAGAACTGTCGTGACTTCCTGCCTTTGTCAATATCGTCTTTTCATCATCCTTCAATTTCTGTGAATCTTCTTACAATTCTCATTGTTCCGAGTAAAGCTGCTTTTTGCATTTCTAACTGCGATATTTTGCAAGGTATTTTCTCCAAATCTTGTTTGAAACTCTTCGATATCATTCCTGTTGCTCCATTAACTATTGATATTACATGGCTTCGCTGGTATGCCACAACCGTTTTTACTCTTTAGAGAGATCGATGTATTTGTCGATTTTCTCGATTCTTTTCTTTACAACTATTATTAGTACTAGCTATTAACATACCGGGTGAGCCAGAAAAAAGTTCCCGATTTTGAAAATTCATACCAGCTAGAGCATATCACAGATTTGAATGATTCCAATTCTAGTTAAAAGCCAAAAGGTTGAAGCATTTTAGTGATTTCTCTCGTTGTCTTACAAACACTACAAATATAGGTAAATTCAACTTTACAAAAATTCTATGATTGCAAAATGACCGAAAAATGCCTTCATCGATCAAAGTACAAATGACTCCTAGCACAGAATAATGAAGGAAATGCAACTCATGTGTGAGAGATATCCTCCGCACATTAATTGCCATGGGATTGAAAATCTGCCGTATTTGTTTCAAATCGATTTTTTATAACCCTTGAGGGAGGTGGAAGGCCCATTACCTATTGTTCGGTATGAATAGAGTCCTTACGATTTGATCAATGTTTCAGGCCCTTTCCCGTCATTTTGCAACCATGAAATTCTCATAAAGTTGAATTGACCAATACTTCTAGTGCTGGTACGACAACGAGAAAAGTCACAAAAATACTTTGATCCTTCGGCTTTTAACTACAATTTGAAGGATTCAAATCCGTGAAGTAGTCTTGGTGCTATGAATTTTCAAAAGTGGGAACATTTTTCTGGGTCACCCGGTAGTTAAATGAGTGCAGCTCACCACTGTTCACAATGCAAGTGTCGGGAAATCCTCTAGAGGGCACATCCTCCTAGTTGGAAACAATTCAGAAAAAGTTTTTCCAATTCCTCAGCAAGGCCTTTCCTGCACTTCGGTTTTTCGCCCTTTGGTGCAATGAGATTGACGATCGGATCAAATTGATAACCTCCATTGCGAACGTTTTTGACGACTTCTTTTTTGCGGTGCTTGCAGCAAATATTTACGAAATTCTTCATCCATTTACAACCGAGCATCTATAACGTTGCCAACGACTCATCGGCGTGACAGTGTTTGATGCAGCTCATGTTTATTCGAAGTGCTGTTCACTGCACATGACCCCCGATTTTTACAAAAACTCATTAAGAATTCCTAAAGATATTCCCCAAGCTAACAAGTTCATCCATGTACCTTGCTGCAAGTTATCCCTCTATGTAACTGGACACCCCTAGAATATCTGATGTTATCCCCCTTGGACACCCCCTCCTCCTATTCTGATGTTATCCCTCTGCCGCACTGCTTGCTATCCCCGTCAGTTACTGAATAAGCCCTCTCTTACTGATGTTAGCCCTCCAACGACACGATGTTATCCCTCTACCTTACTGAATAACCCCAAATGTACTGGGGTTATCCCTCCAACGACATGATCTTGCCCCCTTACTTACTATATGTTATCCCTCTAAATAACTGAAAAACCTCAAATTTACTACGTGTTATCCCTCTATGGCACTGAATAGCTTTACTGAACAACTCCTACACTATTGCACAAACGTTATCCAGAGTGAGTTTCTTTCTTTGCAAGAAACTAAAAGGAGAGGGAAGTTTCCATCTCTTACATCGTAAATTAGAGGGAATTTTTCCTTTCCTCTAAGTTTCCACAGAGAAAATTTTCATGAAATTTTGACATTTTTGCGGTGAATCCGTGGCCGGAAGTTTTGCATGAAGAAATTTTCAAACATTTGCCAAACGAGGCCGTTCGTTGAAAAGATGTATGCCGCTGTTTAGTGACACTTTTTGGCACACATGATCTGTCAAAATTATAAGATTTCATTGGTTCTGCGAAGTTAGAAAGGCATAGAACCAACTTTGCCTACATTGTATTAGCAAGACATCCTAAACACTGCTGGTCGTTAAAAGCACACAACTCTAAATCTCTTCTTTCTCAATTTATAGACCATGCGTGAAAAAACGGGAAGTAAAGAAGCCAATAAAAAGAACCATGTCAATTTCCAACATTGTTCTGGATTGGTGCAGAGAAATGGTTAAAGATTATGTAAGTATGCTGTAACTACGACGTGTGTCGGGTGAATAAAAAAAAAGCTTTGGGCGTTGAGCAAGCCATACTATACTTTGGTAACATTCGAGTCATATTTGATGTGTTGGAGTTTATTTTGCATGAGAAATATTAAATGAGATACAGAAGTTTAATTTGAAAAAAAGAGATAATTTCTCCCTAGGACTGCAGAGTTCATTTCAGGATTTTCAGGATTCATTTCTTTTGTGCTTTTTAACACAATGCATGCCTTTTGAGTTCTTTTGGCAGAGAAGCTCTATGTTTGTCACTGTTTAGAAGTGCAATAATGCATGAATATGAATCCAATTAAAGGCGTATTCTGGAATCTTGTGAGACACCGAATAACGTTTTAAAATACTATTTTACTGATCGTCCGTAACAGAGGATTGCGCTAAAGATAGCGGCGACGAATTTATACCAAGGTGTATTGCGTTCGAGTTACGAATCTTTAAAAATTCTATAGGAATTCCATTGAAGAATGCAATGGATCTTGGTAATAAATTCCTTACCGCCATCTTTTGCGCAATCGTCTATTATGGAACGAAAAGACTGATTTCCACCAAACAGATTTTCATACATAAATTAGCCTTTCCTCTTTGCTCTGAATTACAAAGAACCGAATTCCAGCTCTTAACTGCATCCAATGCAAGTTGGCAAACACCCTACCTCTTTTTTACTCACCTAATAGATCTCTAATAAGTAATTTTTTATGGGTCCCATGTTATATGCCTGGAGGGTAAAACAAATGTCGCCTTTTGGAGGACTTTCGAACTTAATCTAAAAGGCCGTTTAAAAGCAACCTGTTTTAATCTATTGATCAGCGTCTGAGCTATGTTAGGGATTTTTCTGTGGTCGGTAATGTTTAGGTGTTGTAAAGCGATTGTAAAATGAATTAGATCAACAAAAATGGTGCATGTTTCGCCTTGACAGATGTTGACAATAATGAATATACTGCGTTACTGGACATGAAGTGCTTTACTGGAACTGTCCATGGAAATTATTCATTGCATCCATCCGTTGTTACTGTGAAAATGGTTGTTGTGGTCCTTGTATTCAAAGGTACTCTCGGTATGGATACAAGAATAAGAATGAGACCAAATTCATAAAACCTCTAGAAACGCATTCCAGTAGCCTGAGTGCAGACTTTACTTGCTATTGTGAATGAGAACCAAGGCGGAATTGTAAAGTTTGCGCATTAGCGTCCATTATTGAGTTCTGAACGACAGGTCCCTCCTGCGAAGAGGAGCTCAATCTTGCGCAATAAACTGACTCCGCAAACGGGAAGATATCACCCGTCATGTGAAGAGAATCCCACCCACACAACTTCAGTGCCTACAATTTACAAACTGCAGCGGCAATAAGGATAAAAAACTCACCAGTAATTCAAAAACGCCACTTGCTGACAAATATCTAAGAAGCTAAGGGTACTAGCAAAACATCATTGCACATCTGACGAACACAGGCCTAAGCCTGAAGTAAACGAGTCGAGTAAACGTTCTATCCTTCGAAAAACTTTCGAAGAATTGCCTCTTGATCGTTGTAGACTTCCTTAACCGTGAGAATATACTTGTCTGTTTATAATTTCTTTCAAAACATGGTTTCATCCCAAGAAATCAAGTCCCGAAGACAGACAAACTGGACTAACTTTCTCGGCGAACTTGTTTACCGCGGCACGCTCCTCGATCTTCACGTTACAATGACGGTTTGTTGTTTTTGTCTCTCAAACAATGATCACAAAGGGTCGCTAAACACAAGACAATTCTGTCAACTTTTGATTGGGTCCTTAGAATCTCAAACCAGATGCTGATTGGCTGAAAAACAATACCTAGACAAAAGGCAAGAATTATTACGCAAGGTGTCAGAACTCAATTATGGACGCTAATTCGCAGACTTTACTATTCCGCCTTGGCTCTCATTCACAATGCAAGTAAAGTCTGCACGCAGGCTAGCATTCCCGCTGATAGACTATGTATCTGCGGTGACTGAAGAAATGTGCGCTTGCTGGACCAATAACTGCAACAAATATCATTGCGCTACAATCATGAAATTTGATTTTTTCTATAACTATTGTTATAAGATTGAAGCATTTTTTATTTCAATTCTAATTTTCAAAACAGTCGTCCCGAGTGTCGTCCCATGGTAAACTCTCAGAATCAAAAGTTAGGTTTAAGAGCACCGAGACAATAACCTGAAACGCACGATCAAAGACATTCTCGAAATAAAGAAACGCAGCTTGTCAATGTTACTATGTCACAGCAATGAATGAGATGCGGATTTCAGTTTCTGTCTCAGTTTATCATTTCAATAGTTATGCTGTAACACTCAAAGGCCTTCGAATCAAAGACCTGGAAACTTGATTGTGTTTCAGACCATTTTCGTGTAGTTTTGCAGGAATGATTTTATTTTGTAAATGTTTCGAATTTAAGGCGGCACTGCTACTTGAAGATTGTCACAAAGATGTTACAAAGCCTTCAATCTTTTGGCTATTACGTCAGCAAAGTATACCAAAATTTCTCCAAGATTTTTAAGTTGGAAATTTAGAGTAAAAGAACAGTGTCCCTATAGTTTCCAAGTCGAGAAAAGGAAATGTGCTTTTAACCTTGGTGTTCCATGGTTTCCCAGGAAAAAGATTCAAATTTCCAAATGGTTCCTCGTTAAACACTATTTCCAGCAGACCTTTCATTTTGTTAGGCCCTTCTCTCGACACTCGGCGATAGTGATAACACAACACAATATCCGTTGCTCTTTACAATTAGAGTTGTACTAAGCACTGCGATCACTCGGAAAAGAAACTACCCTTGCAATCACACAAATGTCAGTATCTATGGTTATGGCACAGTTACTTTTGCAGCTATGATTTGTGAGGCATGGGAGATTTTGTTAGTCTCGCTGCACATTGAAAGTGAGGAGGAGGGGGATGGTTGAAGCAAAGTTATGTCACAAAATGCATTTCCTCATATTCTATTGTTTTTTGAGAAGAAGGAAGAAAGCACCGCCACTCAGAATTTCTGTTTTGCTGCCCATGGTAATGTTGACACAGTGATCTTTACTGCAAGTGAAAGGCTAATGTGCAGTGTCCTTTGCCTTATTTCTAATGTTACACGCTAATCAAGGATTACAATTAATACCCTGGATTTGTTACGCTATGAAAATCTTCTCAGAAAGTTAGGACAATGAATTTGACTAGAATGATAAAATATGAGTGTAAATTCTGTACCTTTGTCCAACAAGGGCAGATTTTGTAGCGTTATAGCATCAGTCGCTTTGGCCCACACCTCAATTCAAAGCGATTAGCGAATGTAGACAAAAGAAATTCTCTCAGCCAGAAATTCTAAACAAACACAGCCGCAAAGTTGCCCTGAAACCAGTACAGCAAACTCTCGCTTGGTGTGGGCGAAAGGACGTTTTTAAGAGATGTTATGTGCTTATAATGAAAGAAGAAGGGTAAATCCATATCTATGTCTGGCGGATTTTGCCTATTTGATACAGGAGCTGAAGAATAACTGTTTACATTTGAGCAATAAATATGCAAAAATTGTAGTGACCTCTGCTTGGCTTCTGAATTACGTGAACAAAATCTGCAAGACAGAACTTTGTTAAAAATATGCGAAAAATAGAGCTATGTTATTGTTTGTTACGAGAAATGACCTTATCACTTCCGTTCATATCATGCTGTGAGATGACACTTGCTTAGTTAGTTTCGTTCGTATGTTATCGTCGTTATGTAGCAGACGTGAGTTTATCTAAACCGCTATATTGCGCGTAAAGCTCCTGATTTTAACAAACTTCAGATTTACCCTTCTTCTTTCGTGTTAAGCACATAGCTCCTCTTAAAAACCTCCCTTCGGTCACATCAAGTGAGAGTTTTCACTACTGGTTTTGGGGCAACTTTTAAGGCTGTGTTTGTTTTGAATTACTGGTTCAGAGAATTTCCTTTGTCTACATTCGCTAATCGTTTTGAATTGAGGTGTGAACCAAAGCAACTGATGCTATTGTATTACAAAATTTGCCCTTGTTCTTTAGTCCTAAACCTTCTCTGAAATACAATTTTCCGAAGTTGAATTATACTTGTTTGTCTGCAGGGAATAGAAATCAAGAATTTTAGCGGAAGTTGGAGCAGTGGTCTTGCATTCTGTGCTTTAATTCATAAATTCAATCCTGACAGTTTCGACTTCAACGAGTTAAATGAACAAAATCGAGAGAAGAATTTTCAATTAGCCTTTGATACGGCTTTGTAAGTACTACTTACTCCTGTTATTTGTAACTTCGAATTTTGCTGGAGCAAATGACATGCATGAAACTAGGCTCATTTTGCTTCACTTTTTCGTGGGAAACTTTTGTCAGCACTTACGTCGTTGAAATTTCTTAATTAAGATAGAAAATTTTCGCCGTTTCGTACTAATTGTATCCTTTTATTATGGATATGTTTCTTGAGATTTTCCTCTAGCAAGGACCATCTAGCAAAGAACAGTGTTCTTTTGCTATCAAAACGCAAATCGCAGTGAATTTAATCAAGAATTGGTGTTGAATAACATTTTTTTCATAGCAAGCTTTGATTTTGGCTTTTAAAATTTTCTCAGTAATCCTCGGCTGTTCGAGTTTTCTTCAAATTTTGGCAGTCAGTTTCTGATCATGTATACAATGCCTACAAGGACGTTCATTTAAAAGTTTTATATATGGAATCAAAATGGACTGGTTATTTGTATATTTAATTATTTATTTATTTCACTATTTATCTATGTTTATTTCACGATGTCTCCATTTAGCAGCTATGCTAGGTATACTAACAAAGAAATAGAGTTTTTGATAATGATGATTAATATAAAAACCAGGAAGCGAAGCTGATTTTTCAAACTATTAGAAAGCAGAATTCTTAGTAAAATCAATCACGAATGTTGCTTAGTAAAGTTTCAGCAGTAAAGTTGCGGAAATTATTTCAACGAAATTGATTGAAAACCCCCCTCGTTTCGTTTCAACTAGCGCAATATATATAACTTTTCTATTAGTGAGGTGAAGAAAATCCCAAAGTTGCTCGATGTGGAAGACATGGTAAGGATGGCAAAGCCAGAACCACGAAGTGTGCAGTGTTATGTTCAGTGGATTTGGAGTGTTTATGGACCGACATCAGGCTATGGGCCTAGTATGGAAGAAATCAAACAAGCCACTGTAGGATGAAATGTATTTAGAACGATGACGCAGTTCGTCTTGATATTTCTAGGGTATTTTTATAACCTTATTGAGATTCTGTAGGTAGGTCCTTAATTGTCATATTGTACAGATTATTGAACATGCAGGAAAGTTAATGAATGAAAGGTGAATAGCAGTTCACTTTTAGGAGAAGAGTTAGACTCGAGAATGGTTGAGAAGTGAAAATCAGAAAAGGACTTCTCAAAATTTCCAAGGATTAGTGATTTCTAGCGGGCGTTTACTAAAAAAGCCTGCGCTTGAAAAAGGCTGCTTTCTTAACATCGAAGCAATGATATCGGAGCTGTCCTATATCATTTCCGATATGTCCAGTTAGATTTAGTAATTTACCCAGCTTTAATTGGCCATTCTATCTCGTTCGAAATGGGAGATTTTCTGCAGAAAGTCCCTTTCGAAGACTTGCAAAAACGAGTGAAAACATCAAGCAAGATCTCCCTTTGTTCTCCTTCATAGCAATAATGACACGTGAATGTGTTCATGTATTTTGTCCTGTCCTCTTGAGAGAATGGAACCCCCTGAATAAGTTATTCATGTTAGGTGTAAGACTTTTGATTCCCCAAGGAGGATAGCGCATGCTGAGCCTGGTTTCATTAAATCGTAATTCATCGCCGATCATTGTCTTACAGCATATCGCTGATCATCGCCGACGCTGTAAGACAATGATCGGCGATGATTTACGATTTATGTAATGAAACCAGGCTTAAAGCAAGCTGAAGTGATCGCTGTGAGGTAGACTTATCTGGGAAATTCGCTCGTAATTACAGAAAATTTTAGGAGGTTTCTCGAATGAAATTTTTTAGAGCAGAATGGCAAAACAGGAACGGAGTGACCGATTTCTGCCAGAAGAAATTTTAGAAATAACTGAAAATGTTAGCTATTCAATCAGTTATTGCTAAATCTCATTGCTCATATACTGAGAAAGCAGAGGCCTTGCAAACGCGGGCGGTGTCTTCTTTGACTCATCTGTTCGTTTTGAAGGACTGCGGGTACAAATGTATTTAGAGACTTCGTCAAACAAGCTTCTTGCTAGCCATCATCTAATAATGCCTTGTTGACGTAAAAAGTATCCCCCCCCCGAAATGGATCTTATGGCAGGAATACATAAAAATGGAACATTGCGCTTTGACACTAAACAATAGAATAAGAGTGCTGGCATCAACAATTTAGCACAAGATTTTTCAGTCATCTTTCAAGTAGTGTAAATATTTTCGAATTAAGACCTTTCACGACTGCAGCACAACACAGTAGGATTCAAGTACGGAATAGGCAAAGAAGTGAAAGGCGCAGAGTGTAATGGCAGCACTATTGCCAACAGAATATGTTGAGAACTTGTACTTCTATATGTGGTACAATTTAGGTTTCTTGTTCGGTTTTGAAATGTTACTTCCTAAACTTTGCATCAGCAAGGTATGAAACATTTAGATATCTTGCGAAAAAATAGCATTAGCGGCAAATTAGTTATTCAGTGTGAATGTTGGCTGATTTTCACTCAGTCACATTTTCTGAGCGGATTGGAAATCTTTTTTATGAGAGAAAATACCGCTTTGAATTTGAATAGAATGTTCCGTATGACAAACATTTTGCTTTGTAAATTTCAGTCCGCCCGGAAAATTCCACCGAGTGAAAATCAGCCTTTAGGAATGTGACTTTATTGTATATTCACTTTCGAGACTTCACTCATATTTAAAGATTATCGGCCTCAAATACCTTTCGAGTGACAGTACCAAGATAGATATCATTACGGCCGCTAGAAAAATTGCAAGTATCAGATCAAAGCATAAAACTTTGCTGTAAATTGGGTCTGCATGAAATTGGCGTGCAATTGAAGCAATGGTGGACACAAACCTGAATTCCAAATTGGCTTGGGAATAGGAAATTCTCAAAGGAACAGTCTTTTGGCAAACTACAAATTTCTCTTGTAAATTATGCCTTGACAACGCGTTAATCTGCTTGTCAGTGTGTAGTTATAGGTCGCAGTGATCGTGAAGAATCTCGAAAGATAGCCCAGCTTTCCAGTGACTTAATGATAAGAGGCATTTGCCAATAAGTTTTGTTTAAGTTCTCTAGGTGCGATTTAATTAGTGAATTTTTTATGAGTTACCATGTAAAGTTTATTTCATCGGTTTTGAGGTCATACCCCGTTGTTTGAAGCACATGCAGGGTGTACCAAAAGACATGTGCGCCGTTTGAGGTTACGGTAAACGTTTATAGGCCAAAAATGTCGATTTTCGGATTTCCTCAACTTTCAGCAGCCCAGCTTTTCAGAAAGACAAAGTTACCATCTTTGGAAGTAACAGAAATGCTGAGAAAAGAGAATTTTTGATTAAAAAAATTAAACTAGATTTTTTCCCACAAAGTTTTCCGATGTAGTTCACATGCTAATCATAGCTTTTCTGACCTATTAAGCCACTCACGTGCTAGAAAACAAAGATTCAACTGAATGGCTTGAAAATTTGCATACGGCCGGGGCGGACTTGGACCTTTGGAAAGTATGTCCCAAAATCTTTGTATGTTGTCTCATCAATCTTTTAAAGCCAAATACAACCGTCGGAGGGCGGAACAGTTATTGGCCAATTTTTGACAGCGCATAGTTTCAAGATGAAAAGGACTTTGAAGAATCCCAGACACTCTTTAAAAGCTTAGTATCTGCACTTCCTGCTGATGTAAGTCAGATTTCGTTACCTCAAACCTAAGGGTACAAAATAGCTACTGAAGGCAGTACACTCTTTTTAAGCAATGAATTTGCCTTGAAAGTATAATTTTACAATATTTGCCAATTATTTTGATATGGATTCTTGTGCATTGCATGCTGTTTAGGTTTACTAGATCCCGATCATAGTTTGGGTTTTAAGGAGAGAAAAGCAAATCTCGTTTATTTCCACAAACGTTTATTGTAACCTTAAGAGACTGCTACGGAGCACCCAAAGATTCAATTTTACCGTTTTTAAGATTCTTACTAGAAGAGACTCCAACTTAAAGGCTGGCACCGGTTTTGAGCAAACGAATTTGACTAAATTGCACAAATAGTTGCTGATTTTTGGAGCAAGAAACTCAAAATTATTAGTTGCCTTAAAACCAGAGGATTCATTATCTTCCATTTTTATGTAAAAATAAAGAAACTGATTGAAAGAAACATACTTATATTTAGCTCGGTTTTCTGAGTTTCACAAGTGAAACGTGTAGGCTTAAATTCGATTTTGTGATAGCCAACAAGGTTTAACGTATCTAGGGTTGCTAGAAACGGTGATATGTTGCAGGCCACGACATGCGCCCATCGGTTATTTTGCTCCTAAAACATGATAAAGTCCTTTTAACTCAATAATATTGCGTTCAGCAGGCTGTCTGGTTATTCTTGATTTATTTGGTCATCACTCTTGCAAGTCTGGTTTCTGACATAACTGCAAAGTTAAAGTTCTTTGGTGCTAAAATTCAAGTTTTTTTTACATTCAATCTAAAAAGTTACAAACCGTAATACTTAACTACACTACTTACAAAATACTATACCCTACTACTAATACAATACCATTTGGAGCGAAAAACTACGACTACCTCATGGCAACATAAAACAGAAAACACGAACATAGCACTATAATTCAAGTTATAAGGTTAAGTACGGTGATGAGAAGCAACATGTGATTTTTCTTTCTTTCATAACACACCAGGAAGCCACTTGACAGATTTACGCACACTCGTTAGATTTAAGGCACCTTCACATTTCATTTCATTTCATTCATTTTAAATTTTTTATCCATGGTAATCCACTCAGTTAAACTGCTTTACAGGGAGCCATGCCAAAGAAACAAAACCTAATAATAGCTAAAATATACAACCCTATTGACAATAATCTAAGACAAAAAAAGGAAAGGAAGACGAGATGAGTCATAGTTTGGTTTTATAATTTCTTCGAAAGGAGCTGAATGATGCGGACGCTTTGACAACACTATCTAGATCACTCCAGACCCTAGCTCCTCTGTAAGCAAACGATTTCTGACCGGTCTGATCACGGCAGCCTCATTCAAACGATGCATATGTTTTTAGGACACCCCGTATCTGCTGAGGTTTAATGGATTTTGCGGTCTTCCGAAGAGAAAGATAGTTTAGTGGAACTTTAATTTACGAAACATTCATGTGTAGAACGGAGTTTGTTGTGTAGAACCCTTTTTTTAATCAGACATCAAATAGAATTCTTGAATCTACCGGGTGAGTCAGAAAAACATACTGCGTTTGAAAGGACACTGTCCCCAGAATATCACTTCAATAATATTTGTTATGATCTTGTTGAATGGCCAACATGTTAAATCAATTTCAGGAAATTTTCTGGCTGAAATCGGCGGCTTTCTTCCAATAAAATGAGGAGCTTTCCATAGGAGGAGTCTCGCAAAAATTTCAAAAGGGGCGTAATTTGCGACCAGCTCCCTGGCTACAACGAACATCGCGATTGAATACTCCAAAAATTTCGGCCCAGGATGACTTCAAGGCAATGAAGTTTTTCGAGTGGATGGAAGTAATTTCTATTTTCAAATACGGTCGCTTAGAATTAGAATAAAGAGGAAACCTTGCGTTAGAGTATGTGAGGCATATGAGTAACGCTTTATTGTGTAAAATTCCGCTCACTCGGAAATTTCCACTGACTGGAAACGAGCCTTTACTAGCCCATGCATGAGCAAGCGACTTCCTTTTGGGATGATGAACAAGTTAACTCTATCGGTGTGAACAGATTAGCTAAGCTAGGGGGATTCCATTCACTGAATAGGATAACACATGCTGATACTTCTTAGAAAGAAGAACCGGTCGTTGTCCTCACTCGTTTTTGGAGGTTTCTGAATGGGGCTTTTCTACAGAACACCTCGAAATTGCCACAAGAAGAACGATCAACCAAAGCCGGATAAGTTGCTGAATGAAATCGAATATATTGGCCATGAAAGAAGTCATTTTTCAACCGTATTCGTCAGATATGCAGAGAGAAGTATTTTTCAAACGCCGTGTGTATGTTTTACTCACACAAAACAAATCAGTCAGTGGAGCCACATGTATCACCATTTTTTATCTATGTCTTTGTTTCATATACATTAAATAATTTTTCATTTGAGCTTGTATTTTAGCACTTTTCTTTACTTTTGTAATGCACCTTGTAAATATATTTGTGGTGATTTTATATCCTTTCGAAAACTGTGATTTGGTATTTTTACATTTCTTATGGTGTGACCAACGTCTCGTTATAAAGTCAGTAAAACAAATTCCATGTTATCAAAGATGTCGTTTTCATTGAGTATCTTTCTGAACCAGACGGCTTGATAATTTCAAAATAGCACTTTATTACCAATCTTCAAAATTCTTTCTTGTTCCATCATATCGAAAGTGAAATATTTTGGCAATACAGGTATATGTACCTCAAAAAAACATGGTACCTCAAAACATACAATGACGCATATTGTTCAATGATTTTTCGAAAACAACATCAAATCTAAAACTGGTTATTATTTTGTATTCACAATGTTCATACGTTTAGGAAAATTGCTCACAATTGCATCATTATAATTTTCTGTTGAAACCAAGGGGTAGAATTGCTGATTCCTGATGGCAGTTAAAACCGCAAATTTTCAATGAATAGCTCCTAAGATACTGTGAACATGAATTTAAGTTCGCAAATTCAGTAACTGATGTCTCTTAAATATCTCCTACTTGTCACTTAAAACAGAAAATCCACATAGAACCTAACATTTCTAAGTAATTAAGCAGCAAATAGGTACCAAACAGGTTGCTGAATTTGTACGTTTTGAGGAACACAAAAGAGAAAACTTGCTTGTGTATGATGGATTATAACATGAAGTCAACCAGGTTCACAGCTTCAGGTCCATAGGGGGGAAGACGGCTTCATGAGTGCTAAAATGATGAGGATGTGTCCATGAAAAAATTTTCCATCCCTGCTGTATCAATTCAACTGAAATTTTCTCTATGTTTTATATTGAGGTACATATTGTGTTTGTTTTGCAGCGCAGTAGGGGCAAACCGTACATAGAAGTTTACATTCCATGTAATGCTACCGAGGCAATTTAGTGTGTAACAAAACACACAAAACATTAGGCCTGTAGGAGTTACGGATTCCAAATCATTGGTGAATATGTCATTGTATGTTATGAGGTACACGTTAAAAAAAGTCAGAAGATTCAACAATGAGCTACAGCAGGATATTTTATCTTACAACATTTAAACCCCTTAGGAAGAAATTGTACTATCAAGAAGCATGCAATGAAACAAAAATTTTTAAAAAATACATCTACTGTAAGATTCCATGTCAAAAGTAAATTCTTTGTATGTTTTGAGGTACATATACCTGTAGTGAAAAGTATCATTCCTGTTTCCTCTGGTGAAAGTGTAAATCTTGGTGGGGACAAGGAACGTTAACTTAACCCTTTCACGCCCGGCTAAAATTAAGCTTAACAGGAAAACCTAACGTAGATCGTCGTTTTCCAGGGGGTATCATAATCTGTGATTCAACAAGCAATAGATGAATGCAATGTCCATAACCTTTCAAATCAATCAAAACTCTGAAAGCTTTACCCCCTGAAAAATTCTCAGTTCTCAGTGAATGCTGTTGGGCTATATGGCCCTTCCGGGGGTGAAAGGGTTAACAATTTAAAGTAATTTTCGATCTGTGCACCATCACGAAATTACCTGGCATCATCAGCAAACCGAAATGTTGATGAAAAATAGGGAATAGGAATGTGCGAAGAATTCCCGTGCATGTAAAATATTGGGATGAGAATGGGTAATGGCTGTGTTGTCCATAGAGTGGTATATTGTCAGTGAGGACACTTTGTTCGTTGCTGCTGTATTTTGTAGTCTGTCGAATATAATGAAGAGGAAGAGGTCTGAAACGTGAAAAGCCACGAATCTGAGTACTGGAAGTGGGTCTATTGGAGTCTACGGATGGAATTCTTCGACACATGGCTACTTCTGGTTATCATGTTGACTATTAGGATGACTACAAAGAAGCGAGACAATCAGTTGCTAAAATATTTGCTCCTGTCGCAACTTGTCACTCACCATTATACATTACATAAGGAATTAAAACTCTTCCCCAAAACATCAGGTATGCATCAGGTATACAAGTTCCAGTGTATGTTTTACTTCGAAATGCGCAAAAAGAGACCTAATACCCCTCCATTAACTTCATAAACAATCTCCTCCCTCGGAAACGTTTGCTCTTCAAGAGTTAAGGACGGATGGGTGCGGGATAGGGTCAAGTCTTTCCAAAAGCACTAACATATGTTGCATGGTTTGTAAAGCACGCTTCGTGAATCTGGAAGGAAATTAATGTACTTGTATCTTACGTCGCTTGAGGAGAATCATTCAAACTGCAGAAGAATGGTACTGAGTACCCCACCCCACCACCCCCCCACCCTACTCTGCCTTGTTCTACTCTGCTGAGCTGCACTCGCTTAACTTTATTAAGAGCTGGTTTACATCATAGTGTACCCGTCACGTTGCCAGATAAAAGTTCCAAGTTTGCTGCAGAATTCTTCTAGCCTAATTGCGGCTCAAATGACAGTTGCCATGGTCAATCTATTTCAGATATGCCTGACCTTTTACACTTTTTGGCACCACAGTGTTGGCACGAAGAGCGTCCGTAAATACCTACCTAGTTTCCTTCCAATACAGAAATCTGGCCATCACGTTATCGCACATAAAAAGGGAAACCGGACAAAAATTATTTGTATTGTTGTGTCATACTTCAGAACCAGGAGGCCCACAAAGCTAAAAGAGTTTAAAAAAACCCGGATTCCTGCCCTGTTGTTACAGGAAAACTAGGGGGTTGGTATGATTAATAGTGGTAAACAAACTCACCAGTTGCTGCTGCAAACTGCCAGCCTTTTTGCTACATTTTGACGTCCGTAAATGCTGTAAACTTCTTAAACATTCTGCAAATTTAGGCCAAACATCGCTTCAATTTGTGACCAACCGTCATTTTCGATGAACTTGACGTCAAAGACACATTCATTGCGCTTGAAGACGTCATGATGCTGTGGCCGCTCATTTGAATAAGTAATTTCGCAGAGAAACGACGAAAAATGGAGGGAAAAAACGACGCACAATTCAAAACAGTACAATCTTGTGTCTTATCATCAAGCATGCCACCTTAAAACTGTCCTTTAATATTGATCAATATCCCTAAATCTTCGAATGAACCTTCCAAATTTCTTTGATTTCCATCCAATCTGCAAAATCTTTTTGACTCACCCAGCACCGCATCTTGCTAGGAGTTAAAGAAAATGCACTGCATTTCCCAAATAGCTCCCAATTTGACCAGGTCTTGTCAAAAACTTAAGATTTCAGGTTTAAATTCCTTTCTGCCAAATCACGACGGCATATACTGGGCTCCGAGAAATCAGTCAGATAAGATGTTTGTACTGTAATCGTTTATCGCGCCAAATGTTACCACATAATTCACTGCACTATTAACCAAATATTTAAAAACTGACTTATGTACAACAGCATACTTATACACAACGAGACAGCTTTTTGTTAAGCACTAATCAAGCACTTATAAATAACAGCATGCAATCGAAATAAAATTTCATTATAAACTGACTTTTTTGAAGGTGATGGTGTAAAATCATGTTACGTCTTCGTGCTGCTATGTCTCACGAAAGAAACATTCAGGGTGTTTTATCAAGTTTCAACGAAAAAGCTCCCATTGAGTCAAACGTGTTTCCGGTTTTCAAAGCTACACAAACAAAGGACTGGCATTGAGGGTCATGTTTTTACAACGGTGTTCAAGGCGATATCTGACTTTTGCACAACCTAAAGACTATTCACAACGGAAGTTACAACATGTCCTCTCCTTTCTACACGAGCAGGCGATTGTCCATACAGTGCCAATCTCTGGCAGAGATGCTTGATAGAAGAGCCACTTGCAAGAGAGATATTCAACGGGTAGGGCTCTTAATCAAAGAAATGCCATATGAGCTGTTAAAATTAGAATTTTTGCGTACGTTAACCCTATCTGGACCGGGGGGGGGGCTAAAATAGCCCCTCCTCCCAGTTTTGGCTGGGTAACTCTTTTTTGATAATTCGTAGGCTATTTCTTTTTCGTGACTTTTCCTAACTATCTTTTTCACATCTTCTCTTCAAATTTCGTCATGATATCTTATTTATTTCTGGAAATACAATAATTTTTTTGAGAGAGTCGTTTTAATTTTTGTTTGTTTTACGGTCAAACCCTTTATACTGTAACTTTAAACTAAGACTATTCTTGAAAGAATCAAGATTATTCAACGAAATTTTCTGTGCAACCCTCAATTAATAAGAGAATATGAAAAATGCTCAACTTTTTTTATTGATGACGTAATTAGCGACGTCATATATCTAATAAATTTAGGTAATAAATGTAAGAAAACAAACTTCATTATTTTTTCAAAAAGCTATGTTTTTATAATAAATTGATGCTTTATCTGTTAATTAAACTTATTAAAACAAGAGAAATATTCCCTCTGAATAAGTTTCTACAGTCAAGTCAGTAAGACTACTGTTTTTGACCAGAAACAAAGAAAATTGATGACGTCATCGAAAGTACAACAATTACAGTAAAATAAATTAGATATTCGGACTTTTCACATCAAGTTACACTAGACAGCCAAGTTTCATCTTTCTAGCCTTTATCAATTCGGAGTTCTGAAGGGGGGGGGGCTAATTTAGCCCCCCCCTCGGCCTGCGGATGCTCAGAAAAGCCCGGTCCAGATAGGGTTAAATCAATGAAATAAGTTAAAAGTCAGGAGCTCTAGTACAGTTGATTGCAATATAGAAACATTATGAGCTCTATGATCTGGCATGGGAGTAGCTTGTGACATTTCATATATCATTCAGAACTTTGACCATTTCAAGGCAGCTGATGATTTGAATTTGAAATGAAAACCTAGCCCTATAGTTGTTTGAAAGCAAACATGGAACATTAAGGTTCACTTAGGATATGATCTTCTACCGGAGGAAGAAATATCATTTCAGGTCGTTAATTCCATGATGTTTTGATGATTATGACGAACTATCGACCAACTAAGATAAGGTTTGGTTTGAAATTATAGCTGAGAGCTAACTAAATTGAGGGTACAGATTAAGAAGTGCGTTACCAGTGGGCAGAAGTTTAACAACACTGATCTACATCTCTTATACCTTTATTGTGTCAAGTCCTGACCCGAAGAGTGTTGCTGGTTGGTGGCTTCAAGGCTTAGTTATATCCTGCAAATCTGACAAAATAACACTACGATACTTTCTTTGTAAGTCAAGCATAAAGTCAATATATTTACCTAACTTGAAGTCTCTAATTGGTTGCTCACGTAGAAATACGGATAAATTCTTCTGTTGTGTGTGCAGGAATATGTCGCGTTGCAGATGTTTCAGAACTGCCATACAGAAGTAGATCTGGTAATCGATTCCCATTAGCAAGCAGCAACAAACGTAACTGCATATATCTCCCCAGTCAAGGTAATTCCAAAAGCATTGTCGAAGCCAATGCTGGCATATCTGGCTCGGGGGGTAACCTGACATTCGGAACGCTGAGTAAATCTGAGGAATCTCTGCCTGCAGTACCAATTCAAGGTTGTGACAAACGGATGAATATAATGGATGGATCCCACTTTCATGAAGCTCTTTCGGTAGGTGGATCTAAACAGAAAATGTTTCAAATATCAAGTTTGTTTCACTTTGGCATGCCAACGAAATAGAAACCATTTGGTATCAAACAGCTGGTCTCGGTCTATAAGAACAGTACTAAGCAATTGAAAGATATCACGCATACTTGAAAAATCATACTGAGAGATCGAAGAACAACCAAAGAGCTCTGAAATATGAAGACTCCCTGCTGTTCATGGCCCTAGCAAAACTTTGAGAATCTATTTTCGGTTGATAAAGTATTATATTTCCTTAACTTTCCTTCAAGTTATATGAGAAAGTACAACCAATAAAGTTTTCCCCTACTATATAATTAGTAAAGAACTGACTATTGGCTTAAGAGTAATGATTTCTAACGGCAAGGGTATCGTTAATTTGTAAAAATGCTCTCCAGTTACAATGTTTTGCATCGAAATAGGTACTGAGAGAGCAAGAAGATGTTACAATGTTTGAAAAACTGTACAAAAAATCTACTTAACCAATCAGTAATATTCAATGCCACCATCTTTCTGATGCCTCAAAGTAATTTTGGGGATTTTTGTCGTGATTTTAGGCACATCATTTCCTAATAAAATCAGGATTTAGCCAAACATTTGCATTTCCCAATTTGCCAAAAACAGCAAAAATGGGTTGTTCATTTTCACGTAAGCTTTGAATTTTTGATGCTCAGCAATGTTGAGCAAGCATAAATACATTTTAATATTTCTATGCCACTTACAGTGAATGACCGAGCGTAGGAAACCATCGCTTTACCATTTTGATGGTTGAAAAGTAGGTTGAGTTGAGCGACACATCGCTGTAACCAAAGCACAAGGTAGCTAGTTTTCAGAATCTTTTATTTAAGATGGACATTGTGCATCGCAAGTTGCAAAAAAAATTCTCAAAAAATCAAGCCAAACTCCTTGGCCAGGCAAAGAATTCGTAATTTTTCAAATAGATTTTCTTGTTTTGTTGTACGTCTTTCAAATGGTGGATACGTTGTCAAAACTCATACGGTATGGTATCTGAGTACGCATTTGAATATAGAGTAAACTGTGCAAAATAAAGTGAGAGGCGGATTTCAATCAGATATAATTGATGTTTGCACACTTCGATTGTATTTATGTACCGGGTGAGTCAAAAAGTTAAGACATTTTGGCACGTTGCGAAAAAAAAGAACACACCGACGATATTCAAAACTCAAATGTCAGTATATCAGTTGAAGGCCAGCTTAGATGCAAAAATATATTTTTGGTAAAATCGCTAATCATTTAGACCCAGAAATCAGGGAAATGCTGGTAAGGGGCTTGTATGGGAACAAGAATTCTACGTTCCACTCTGGTCTGCAATTTACTTTCTACTCAAATCTAAACTAAATACAATAGACGATTACGGTAAAGATGGCGGCGAGGAACTTTTTACCAACATGCATTGGGTTCTTTAATCGAATTCCTATAGAATCGTTAAGGAGTCGCAATTAGAACGCAATGCATCTTGGTAAAAAGTTCCTTGCCGCCATCTTTAGCGTAATCGTCTATTGTCAGTTTCTAGAATAGAACTTGAATTGCTATGGCAACTAAATCATGGACCAGAGTCGAATGTTGAATTTTCATTCCCACACAAACCCCTTACAAGTATATTTCTAATTTTTGGGCCTAAAAGATGAGTGACTTTACCGAACAAAATTTTCTCATCTAAGTTAGCCTTTGACTGATAACTCAACATTTCAACTGTGGACAATAGCTGCATACTTCTTATTCCACAGCCCGCCAAACAAATTAACGTATTTACTCATCCGGTACATATAAATACGATTCATGAACATAAACATAGTTTGTATGGATTAGTTGATGTGATTGTTGGGCAAACAGCATTCCTTAGCCTCCATGGAAGATTTTGGTCTGGAGCAATGTTTACAAAGTATGATAAATGAATCAATGCCACTTACCGATGCATGTAATCGGGCAGTCCACAGATATCCAGATGCAACCAAAGATGAGAATCTTGAAAGAAATTCCCATGATCTGTCAATCTTTCCGCTCATGATTAGATATATTGAGCTCATAAACCAATCGAATCCAACATATCCATTCTGCAGAGACTGCAGTGTTGAAGCGAACTGCCGTTGTTGGCAACTCAAGAAGTATTTGCACTGCTTGGACAGATGCTTTAATTGCTCACCGACATCACTTGTTGGTGGTATTAACCTGTGAAATTGATAATAATAAAATGGCTATCTGAACGTGCTTGTGTGACGATGAACCCTCTCTTTAACAGGGCATGGACTCATTACTGGTTGCTTCGGGGTTTCGTTATATCGAGGGTTCATTGTGGAGTTGTTCTTTGTTTATGGTTTTTCTATTTGTTTCATTCCCCTGTCTTATTTAGGATACATGTGTTGTGTAGTGGCCACAGGGTAGCAATGCATTTCCATGCTCCCTTTGGTGTCGCTGTTGACCGCATAGCTTACGAAAATTCACCGAGGAAGAAACATAATGTATAAAATATTTGGAAAATCGCGTAGACAAGCAATGCAGGCATTTTGTAAACTTTGATTCCGTGATGTTACTGCCACTATAAGTTAATTTCAATGCTTTTCTAACCATTTTGAGTGGATTGTTTCTTTTCGAACCAAAGATGCCTTTTTCTCAAATTTGATAACTGAAAACGTACACGACCCTACAGTTATGGAAAACAATCTGCAGAATACTACCCAAGAAGAAACAAGCTAACCTTCCATCATGCTCAAACAAAAGAATCCTTGCTAATGACAGTTACTTTACCTACGCTACCAGTTACTAATGACAATTACAGTTAATTTGCTTGCATTGGTACAAAAACGCAAAGTCAACTTAGAAAAGCCAAGAAGAGCCTGATAATTCATTTTCCCAATCACACAAACAAATTTTCATTTGATACAGTCTCCACAAGGGACGTCATCAAGATAGTATCAAGTATACCAACAAATAAGGCAGGTGGCATTGATAGTATATGTGTGAGGTCTGTAAAACCAGTTATAGAAATAGTTGCACCATCAATTGCACAGCTGATAAACTTATCCTTAGCAACAGCAGAAGTTCCAGTAGTATGGAAAACAGCAGTCATCTCTCCTATCTTCAAAAATGGATCCAAAGATGACATCGCAAATTACAGGCCTATCTCACTACTTCCTTTGCTTTCCAAGATACTAGAGAAAGCTGTTTGTTATCAGGTTATAAAGTACCTTGAGAGTAACAGTCTAATTAACAAGAACTTTTCTGGATATCGAAGATTTCATTCAACCACAACTGCCTTGATTAAGATCACAGATGACATTCTAAGAAACATTGAAAGAGGTCTTGTTACATCACTTATACTCACAGACCTTAGTAAAGCATTTGATACAGTTGACCACAACAAATTGCTTGTCAAACTATCGAAGTACGGTTTTAATTACTATTCAATATTCTGGTTCAAAAGTTATCTATCATGTAGAGTTCAATTTGTTCAGGTGGATGGCACACTTTCAAAGGAATCGTACTTACAATGTGGTGTCCCTCAAGGATCTGTTCTAGGTCCAATTCTTTTTATGATTTATCTCAATGATTTACCATTAGCACTTGCAGAAAATACAAGGCCTTCACCATTTCCAACTCATCTCCATGGATATGCTGATGATACCCAGATGTACAATGCTGCACATGCAAATCTGATTTCTGCAGCACACATGCAAATCCAGGATGATGTTCATATTCTCATTGAGTGGCTTACTCACAATAAGTTGAAAGCCAATCCAGACAAGTTTAAGTACATGCTGATTGGCACAGCAGCCATGTTAAAGAGAATTCCTGAAGAGTTCTCCAAAATTGCAACTGAAAACAACATTTTGACCAAGGTAGAAGTAGCCAAAAATCTAGGTCTAGTTATTGATCAGAACCTTAAATGGGATGCACAAATAAAAAGTATGACAAAGAAATGTAATGGAAAGCTTATGCAACTGACTAAAATTAGGAATTGCATGAATCCGAAAACATTCGAAAACTTAGTCAAAGTATCCTATACATCAACCCTTGACTATTGTGATATCATTTATGGAAATGCCTGTAAGAAAGAGCTGCAAAGAGTTCAAAGATCTCAGAACTTTGTTGCCAGAGTTGTCGCAAAGAAGCGAAAGTATGACAGTATTTCATCAACAATCAGCGATGGCTAACTATGGATAAGAGACGTTCTGTACACAGAGTAAATCAGATTCACAAATGCTTGCATGGAAACGCTCCACAATATCTGACAGAAACTCTGATAATTAATAGTAACGTTCACCAATATTCTACACGTCAGTCCAATGAGTTACATTTACCATTAGCTAAAACTAACAGCATGAAGAGAACATTTCAATACATGGGATCTGCTGACTTTACTTCTCTGCCTACCTTAGCTCAGCGTACAACTAATAGGAAAAGTTTTTTAGCTCAGGTTAATTCCTTATTTTGACACTTTTTCAATACAAACGATCTTAAAGTTATACGGCTTTTTTCTATTCACTTTTTCATAGGTATTATCTAGCAGTCTTGTCATTTAAATCTTAATATTGAATTTTTAATGCGTTATATATTGTAATTTTAGGTAGCACTACGAAAAACAATGTAAATGGATAGTGTGTATTATCATGTCATGTATATGAACTTAGTAAAATGGAAAAATTATATTTCTCGATGTGCCAAAAACAGTAAAAGATGGCCTATTCATTCACAATCATGTGGATTTTTGCTAATCGATGCGCATCATTAATTTTTTTATACTCATTTTAAAAATTGTTACAAAGACGAATTACCTAAGACACTTTACAACACACTTAACTACACTACAAAGACGATACCCCGAGGAGCATAATATCCTGTCTACCACGACGCCATTTCATAAAAAAGCATAGAACGAATCTAAAATTAAATATACGATAACAAAAAGCTACATACAACAATTTACCAATAACTACTGGGTGGCTTATGACTGGATAGGGTAAATGATCGACCTTGATGGGGAGGCATCATTGATGGGGAGGCATAATCACATTTTAACGAATTCTTTACCATTATGAAGCAACGCTTAAGCTGAGAAAACATTATTCTACCATTTCAACCGCTGAAAGATGAATCCAATTGAGCCAGTCACTTACAGTTCTAGACAAGGTCCATGCAAGCTACTTTTTGGTAAATATTCCTTTGAGATAAAAAGTTTTAAATCATCACTGATATCTAAAAAATTAAGTTAACCCTCCGTTAGGCAACGGAGTTTTAATTTTCGAAATCAGAAGCAAAGAATGCATGCTCTGATTCACAAGGTATATAAAAAACAGGGTAGTTAGTGAACTCTCGAAGACAAAATAAGACATACAATGTCGTAAATCAAACAAAACTCACGAAAAATAAACACAAAAATTCTTACCTTAGAGAAATGCCATATCTGATGACAATATCCATCCCAATTTGATCCATTTCTGAAATTTCCATACTGCTTAGCAATGATTCATTACCAGAGTACTCAACAAGTGGGAATATTGCTTCTTCAGCATCCTGAGATAATGCATGACAAACACGTTCCATCAGATGTGGAATCGATTTCACGCCAGTCTGGAAAGTAAATTTGGAGAGACTCACAATTAAATCTTTGACTGGTAACAAGGATTCTTTGAAGAAAACACACTGCCTGCTTAGAATTATCCGACTAAAGTACCAGCGAACAACATTACGAACAGAAACTCACGTCTGATAAATTCAGATGAATCAAGTTCGTTGAATAAATTTCTCGTTAACTGAAACTTTCAAAAATACGTCGAGTGAGTTCTTAACCAGAAAAATGGATTGCAATGCTGGATCCATCTCCGTCAGGCATTTAACATTCTTCGGAGAAAAATTCCAATACAATTTGATAACAAGTCTAATGGTAGGTGGACTCTTTGCATTGGATAATGATATAACAAAAAAGATGATACACTGTATGTACAGTTGGCTAAAGGAATAGCTACAGGCGACAAACCGCAATTTCAATTCTGCTATATTTAAGAAACTATTGAGATAAATGTGTGCATTGTTGACGAGGTTGCCATGATGGCGGATAGCTTTATCTCCAAGCTTGAAATGAAAGCCATCTGAAGGTCTTGCCTTCATAAAATCACGACTACCCATAAACAATTATTTGGAATTTTCCACCGTGCAACCATACAATGTCCGTACAGTATGTATGGTACTGCAAATTTTGAAATTAGTTAAATTTCCTAGGCGTACAAGTACGGGGTGCAAATATCCGTTGCGTAGCTGAATTATAAATTTGCAAATATCCATGTAATTTAGTGTTTTATTGTCTATAACTGCTGAGCTCCGGCGTGAGGAAGCCTGTCTTCCATTTTCGTTTGGATAGCATGCAGTTCTCGCTGTTGCTATGACAATGCAAATTGAGCAAACCACCATAAAAATTTGGTAGGTGTAACAGTGACGCCAAATTAAGATGAACCTACTAGGTGCAAAAAATAGACGCCACTGCAGCTGAGATCATAAAATCTTATTACAATGTCAGTCTACAAATTTCATTTTTGGATTGGAAAAAAGTCACATTATATTTCTGAATACAGATTGTCTTTGATAGGCTTTAATTTGCATTTATGGCTGTCTTTTTTTGCATTCATGGCTTTTTAATATCTTTATATCTTTATAGACGATCTGTTCTTCACAGATTTGGAGTCTGAGATATGCAATTTTGCTGTGATACAACAATTTATGCATGTGAAACATCTATAGATGCCGTCACAATGAAGCTAAAAGACGATTTAGAAAAGCTTCTAGATTGGCTTCAAAATAACGGAAAGTGTGCCAATCCAGCGAAATTCTAAATGATGTTTTCAGGCCTCAAGAGTGACAATTCGTTCATCCTCAACATCGCTGAACAACAAGTAAAACAGAGCGAGCAGCTAAAGCGCCTCGATGTACAAATAGACAACTCTTTAAAATTTTAGGCACAAGTCAAGGAGTTATGTCGAAAATAAACCAAAAATTATGTGCATTTTAAAGAATGAGACCATTTCCTCGAAGAATTTAAAACTAAAATGCTACTAACATTTGTTGTTATGTCAAATTTTTCATACTGCCCCTTGATATGGCTGTTTGTAGCAAAACTGCTTACGAAGATATAAATAGGACAAATAAACGCGCCTTTACGCAGAGACACGGAGATTACGACTCATCATTTGATTAGCTTTTAGCCTGCACTGGAAGCATTACAGTCCACCAAGAGAACCTACGAAGTCTTATGATTGAAATTTATAAGAACATGAACCATCTAAATCCTTCATATATATGGGAGTTATTTGTTAAGAAGGATATACCTTACAATTTCCGCACAAAAAAGTTATGTAGGCTTCCATCAGCACAGTCACATCGATATGGACTAAATTCTCTTTCGTTTAGAGGCAGTCCCTTGTGGAACGCTCCAGATGATGAATTACAGACAGCTGATACCTTGAGAAGTTTAAAATGGGGATCAAAAAATGGGATGGCAAAGGATGTAGATGTTTAATTTGTAAATAATTTCGTATATTGTAAACAGTTGGTTTAAACTAGTTTTCAGTAACTGTGTTTCTTTACCAACTGTAAATAATATTATGAAATGAAAACGAAATGAAATGTTTTGCGAGTTGCCTGGAGTTAGGGTGGAGGTAATGTGGGTCTACAGGATAAAGTGGTCTACTGAGGTTTTTGCTTGAAATATCCTTCCTCGTCAAATTAAAGAAAGGCTGGCTATTTTTATCGCAATGTCTACATAATAAGCTGCCTTTTGACATAAAACGTTCGTCTTAGATTTATCTCTATTAAATTTAGGGAAATATTTTACTGAACGGTCTATTGTGGAAAAATTTCAAAGCCTCGAAGAACTTTCTCCTGCCACCGTTATTTTGGTTTTCTGTACCATTCAATGAAAATAACGTGACAGTTTGGTCTTTTACGAATGATATGACGTTTATTTGAAAGCCATTGAGGTGATGGTTCCTCTCATATTATTTTTTTACCAGGTGGGGTCCAGTGGGCCTTCTGAGAATTCAGCCATAACTCAAATTCAACGAAGCTTTGAAATGCTTAAAATTTTCGCACTGATATTCCTCCTGCCACATTGTTTTGTATCTAAAATGTGAAAAAGGCTTTACTGTCACCGTGGTTGCTATCTTGAAACCAGTAAATTGGAGTAAAAAAACTGCAAAATCTTTATTTGATTGTTACTAACAAATAAGATCACTGCCTTCCAAATCTGAACGATGGCGGATCACCCCATGAGGATTGCAGTTTCATTTTCATCGCAGAAAGGGGATTACATACATGCGATAAAAGGCAAAGATTGGGATTTTATCGAATATAAAATTGTTTGGAAATATAACTCCATTGCTCTTTTTATTCATTTACCCTCTCACATTCTCACATTAGTATTGAAAATAGAACCACTTTTCCGCTCGTCAGGAAAAGTGGACCTATTTTAGTGATCAAATCTGAAATATTTTCAAAAATATCTAACCGCCTCTATCAGAGCTGAGATTTTTTTGGCAACAAATAAGAAGCATTGAATGTCAATTAAACAAAAAATTTGAGCACCTTATTTTTGTTATTATCAGATTGTGGTCAATTAAGGCCCACATTACCCCCACCCTACCATGATTTTGAGGCATGCTGAAAAATACACGTGATCATGAGATAGAATTTCTTTACCTATATTAACAATCTTAATTGGTTGTGAATTGAAAAAAGGAATGCACAGCATCACGAGACGATGAAACTCGTGAGACTGTTCGATAACAACCACGATGTGCCTTGGGTGGTGCATTTTTACACAAAACCTTCCAGGTGACAAATTTCTGGAAGAAGTCTGTGACGACAGGTCATCTGGCAAAATCTGAAGCGGGCTGAAAATTAGTCACAAAAGACTTTGAGTAAGTGAATTTTGACAATTATGCACCATGCGACTTAATGGACAAAATTTTGGCTATTGAAACACAATACGTTTGCAATACAGAAGAAGTATGTTGCTCTGTTTACATCATGTAATGGAAGTAAGGGCGATTTCTTGATTTCTGCTTTAAGATGCAGATTGCAAGCACCCAAATTAGGAGTTAGAATTGAACAACTTTGAATTTGCAAATCTTATCAAAAGAGTCCATCACTATGGAATCCATCAAAATCTAACGGACGAAATTCATACCTTTCAAAACACTCGACATTTTTGGCCGAAAAGTTATCAACCGAAATTGAAAACTTTCTTCTGAAATTTCTGCATCGGATTTTGCAGGATTTTGCTTTGCCAAAGCTAATCTGGTGATTGCTATTCCAAACTATATTCACCGAAAGGTTGAGGCTTTAATGCATCATTCAGAATAAAACTTTTAAAGTGTTATTTCATACCGTTTAGATCAAGTCACAATAATCTTATTACTCTTAAAAGTAACATAGTTAGTGGCAAAAACGGGACAAAATGAAGTGTAGGCGACGTTGTGGTTTTTTAGCGCCAAGCGCTGGCATCGTAGAAATAGCGAAGTGCTAATCGAGTCCTCGACTTGTCATGACGCTCAAGGGGTGCGGCCCTACCGGTTATCGAGCCCACTCCGCCTGACTGTTCCGACTGCAAAGTCAGGGGATTACACCACTGCGCCAAATAACATTTTAAACACGTGTGTATCAATAAATGATGGTGATTTTTTTTACAAATGTGTCTATTTTTGAGAAATCCGGTAGAATGAACTCACCATTTCTGGATGTTGCTTGACGGATGACACAAACAAATCCCTGCATTTTGACAGCCATTTACGGGCATCTTCCAGTGATTCGAAGGAATCTGAGTCAGTCTCAGAAAGGAATCTTCCAATGTCATCTAGTTGCTCAAAAGCAGTCATAACGGTGCTTGAATCGTGTGGCACATATTCACTTGGCACGGGAAAAGTTGAGAACATTGGCCAAGGGTATGGATTACTTGGATCCTGAAAATAGAGACATAAAAAACATTGGACAATGAACATGGGGAGGCAAAGAAAACTGTAAAACCGACTTTCGTGTTATTCTGGTTGAGGAGATTCTTCACACTTTATTCGAGTGTGTTAGGTCCATTTTCACAGATTGCAAAAGTAGCGATTTTTGTTCAGCTACTCTCTCATAATTCAACCGTTGGCCTCTTTAGAAATCTTGAATAGCCTTCAGACTTACAGAAATGTTATAGTTCAGCTCATTTGAGGATGTGACGTCATCAAATTTTTAAATCGTTAACCATAAGAGCAAAAGAGTTGTGCATTGTGTCATAGTGTAGACATCCATGAACTATGACTATGACTTAATCATTCTGTGACTCCTCACAAACTTTAGAAACTACAATGGTTTTAACTTCATGTTCAAAATTTTTCTCGAATTTAAAGCAAGACAAGAATTCTAATTCCGAGAACATTGAAAATTTACGTCAAACGGTGGAATTATTGTGAAATTACTAATGTTACTCTGCAGGGACGTAGGAGGCATCTCAAACTTGGGGGGAGGGCACGGCACTTCAAGGGCAGTTTTTCCTCAAAAAGGGGGCATTTTCTAAAAATTTAAAGGACACTTTTTTATTTATTGCAAAATCTTGGGGGTCACGTGCCCCCAGTGCCCCCCCCCCCGCCCGGTTCCTACGTCTATGTTACTCTGAAGCCATTCAGCTTAAGAATATTTCATAAGATTTTACATTGATTTTCTCAAAGATAAGAAACCAATGCTATGAGAAGAGCAAGCCAACATCTTATCTCAATATCAGAAGAAATCTCTTTAAATGGCACTCTTGTTAAAAGAGCCACTACACAAAGAAGGGAGAACAACAATTCATACCTGAGACAGATCACGTGGTGGGACAATCCTCTCCGTAGCTCCTCCAACCAAAAAGGTTCGCACTAAGATTTGATTTCGTTCCAAAGCACAATCGTCAACGATATAATTCCCATCTTCGAGTTTCAGATCTTCTTGGAGTCTCAGCAACGTTTCTTGGAAATGATACTTTGTTTGCAGGAGAAGAAATGTATCTAGGCATGTCACCATACTGCTGAGAACTCTCAGGCCAAAGAAATGAGAACGCTCGAAGTGGAAGAGAAGTCTCATTCGCTCTGAGGTATCCACAAAAACCAAATTCTTCAACAACTCCTCAAAGCTCGTTGGAACAGGAAATGCATTTATTCTCGTAACTGGATCATCAGGATTCGAGCTTTGTGCAGCAGATGTTTCTTTGATGACACCTGTTGGTACAGTGCTTAGTAACTCAAAAACACTTGTGAAGGAAGATAGCAAATTAACCAGTGTTGTGAAAAACTTCTTGCATTGTTTATCTTCGAAGTCATCCCAATTTGAACTCAATACAGTCTTTGTATAGTCATTGCTCACTCCTTCAAGACATTGCCATGTGTTCTCCAGGAGAACAGTGAAATAACCTGGGACAAAAAAGGACCATTAGGTTTCAAGTTGCCAGGACTTCCTTCGTCATTTGATCAAGTGTTTTTGGTCCTTTTCTCAGGCATTTTGCAGCCAAGAAATTTTCATACAGTTGAATTTACAATAGCTTCAGAGCATGTAAAATCGCAAAAAAAAATTGCAACATTTTTTTTCAGTCTTCAACTAGAAATTGAATCGTTCAAATCCATCAATTATATACGTTTTTGGTGCTATGATTTTTTCGAAAGTGGGAACTTTAAAGTGAATTTTAAACAGATTCTATCGTGTTTGTTCACTGCAAATTTCTATGTTCTTGTGTGCCATCAATGATCTCCTTTATAATACTAAGTGAGTCAGAAAAGAGCGGGGCGTTTGTCAGACTGTGGCATGGCATTGAGTCACTCGATCAAAGTCGACTAAATTTTTCGATGCAGCCAACGGTCTAACTTAGATTATATGACTTTCCCAAATGAAATCAATCTCTTAGTGCATTTGATAAAAAGATTTTCTTCCGAAGATCCTGTATGGGAGTCTTGCAAACTGATGAAATCTTTGACCCAGCCCCTTCAGCATTTATCCCTGCCAGAGTTGGAGTAACACGTGGTATTATCAGGGGATACTGAAAAAGGTATGCCTGGTTCGCACTCCAGTCGCTCTGGTCGCGAAGATCGTGCAGAAAGACACAAATGATAACGACTCAGAGTTAGAGTCCTTTGTCTTGTGGGTCTTTCTGCACGACTCCAACGACTCATAACCTGGTGTGAACCAGGTTTTAAGAAAAAAGTCTTGTCTGCAAGAGGTCCCACTGCAATTTACAGAACATTGATTTGCTTGAAAGAAACCTCTTCGCAAGACAAAGAAGCACGAATTATTAATGTCTTTCAAACATATTCTCCACGCAGGTCAAGTTATGACAAGACATCCAACGGGAGAAAATACTATCTTCTAACTATTTCATTCACCCCTCATAATACCACGCGTACTTGCAACTTTTGCCAAGACAAACTGCGGAAGGGGCTTGGCAAAAGATTTCACCAGTTTGCAAGACTCTAATACGCAGTCTTACGAAGAAAATTCTTCTTTAACAAATGCATCAAATGATAGACTTCGACGGGAAAAGGTTTATGATCTAAGTTAGTCTCTTGGTTGCACGGAAAAAAATTAGTTCACGACATTCGAATGGCTAAATGCAATGTCAAAGGCCGCCAAACGCCCAACGTTTTTTCTGACTTATCCGGTATGTTTATACAAAATCTTCTCCATACAAACCGAGCTACTGAATAAAACGTGTCACATCTCACATTTACGTCATTTTCACAGGCCTCGTTGAAATGATAAATAAATCGTTCCAGCCTTCCAGTTTGCAGCCCACTGTTCAAAGCTGTTAGCTTCTCGTAACGGAGCTTCTTAGCCGTTCTTGCATAAACACTCAAAAAGTCCACTGCTCTGTTCTCTTCCAAAAGGTTCTGTTCTGTTCTCATAACGGGGCCTGCTGTTTGAGGACACTGATTTTGTGTGATTGATAACTTATTTCTGATACGTTTTCAAAGTTGAGCTTTGACAAATCCTTGCTTTGCAAGAGATTCCATGATAAGGAAATCTCTGTGTACTACAGGACTGGAAATAAAATGTTGATCAATGAAATAAATTGCTGAAATTTTGTCTGACAATAAGAACTTAATGTTGAAATCTTTTTGAAAGAATTCTTGGCATAGATTTGTCAAAAATTTAAAAATTCTCAAGCATACCAATATATAAATCAGTTCTATTGAGGGATTTTACGCTGATTTCACTTATTTTCAAAATTACAACACTAACCTTATTTGATACATAAAAAATTCCCTGCCTAGGACTTTTAATCCAATTTACATGGGAAATCACTTTTCACTCTTAAAAGATTCTTGACAAGGGCCATTATGGGCCACCCTCACACAAATGCAGTTTGCCTGAATAAAGGATCAACATATGTATCCAAAAATTCTGTCTAAGGTAAATCTAAATGATTCTTGTTTAAAACTCCTCAGGGTAGAACATACTGCTCAAGAATTCATACCTGCATTTGAAGAATTCTCTGCAATTCTTTAAGAATTCTTTGGCATTAACATATAAAGCTGTTAAGTACAATGGTAACTGTTTCCTTGAACAAGTATCCTTCTGAAAAGTTTTAACCTCCTAAGAACAAGTGTTCAAAAGTTCTTGCAGTTACCGTTCTCAAGACATCTCCGGAATTCCTGACTTATTTGGGGCCTTCAATCTTTTTAAATATTTTTGGTGGCATTATTGGCCTGTTAAGGAAGTTTTACTTCTTTAAAGACTGTTAGGAAAACCAAAAATCTCATGTCTGAAAATTTCTTTCTGAACAAATGAATAAACTGCTTTACAAACACTGAAGATGCATAAAAAGATGGCACTTTTTACATGCATTTTGCAAAACAAGTCTTCAGTTACATTGAACTTGGCTGGGGGACCTTGGTGTAGCCTGAGCTGAAAACTTCTGATTGCAATAAATTAGGTCAGTTTCCAACACATGACTGGCACACAATTTTGGTTGGACCATCAAGGTGGGGGGGGGGGCTGGGGGTCTAGATCTTAACAATCTAAAACATCTAAAAACATGAAAATCAAAATTTGAAGGTCCCTTAATGTATTTAGACCATGGCCATGTACTGTAAGTTTTACTTGAACAAAATGTATCAATAAACACATTTTACCTGCATTTTCTAATGCCAGGATACCAGGTGCAGTGGATGCTATTTGTGTCACCATCACACCATACCCAAACTTCTCAATTTTGCTAACTTGAAGATTTTGCTGATATCTGCTATTCATGTACTGTGCACACTCATCTATTGCGCCAGTCTGTTGAACCAATAAAACACCCTTTGGAGTTGATGTATAATTCAAGAGATTGTCAATTAATGACTCACTGTACTTCCAGCCTCCTATGACAACATCATCTTGAATAGTAGCAGAAATAGCAAGCTTTTGAGATAAGCTTACGAGATCCTCTTCTGTGACATAATCACTGCTAGCAGATTGTGTATTCTGTGCAGGAGGAAAAGGCTCAAGCAATGATGCTTCAAATTCATTTGCTTCCATATCCTGTCCAGAAACTGATGCAGTGCTTGAAAATGCTCTACTATTGGGAGATATCGAAGTTTTCTGCTGTGCTGGTGAACTAGATGATACTTTCTCTGAAGCTCTCTTTTTCAAATCTAGTAAAACGTTATTGATGCATTCACTCAAGAAGAAACCACTTAATATCATCAACCCTTCACTTGTATTGTAAAGCTGCCTACAGACAAACAGAAAAGCACTTATTACTCTTGCTGAGGGTTGTGGATCAATTTTACCTTCCAGGGCTTTCTTTGTGAACTGTGCAATGGTGTGGATTGGAGCAAGCCTGGATCTCTGCCACCTATCTTGCTTTTCACCATAAAGAAGTTGCCTTTTGCCAAGTTGAGTTGTTGCAATTACAGCTAACACATCAGCTATCAATATCAATGTGCTCTCAATCTTCTGCTGTGAATCAGACAAATCTAAATATCCATCTAAGTACTTTTGCACTGGCTGCAAAAATGCATTTGTGACAGTGTCTTGGCAAATGCACTCAGTGCAGGCATCTACTGAGCCACAAGTGATATTCTTGAGGATATTTGAAGCCAAATAAGCAGGTTCTAGTAGACTGAATCTAACACTGAATTCAGCAGATGGAGGCATAAAGGATATCACCTCAACAAAGAGAACAACTAAGTCAGGCACTGTCACAGTTTCAAGCCTATCTTCCAGCTCAACTGGAAACAATTCTCTTCCTTCTTTGTAAAGCAAAAGTCTCCCAAGAAAACTCAGAGATTGAATGAAATGAGCACAAAAAATTTCCGCTCTGGAGTAAACCAGTGGTTCATCTTCACTGGTACATACAATGGTTTCCGCATCATCATCAGTATCCAGAGTGGGTTGTGTCTTGCAATGAAGTGCAAAGTCCAGGCAGCTTTTGCAAGCTTCTTCTAAAATTACTCTTGATTTACCTAACTGCTTTATGAGCTCTGCTCTGCTGTAGTTACCATGCATCCATTTGCAGAACCAAAATGCAGATGGATCAATCAGGCACATGAAATGATATGGGCTCATCAGCGCTTGGCTAAAATTAAATGAAACTGGCTGTGGCACAATAGACATTAGACTAACTGTTGATTGTAACATCTCTTCAACTAATTTCTCTGGATATCTCACCCAGAAAAGAGGCAATTCAAGTTGAAACTGATTTAATAACCTAAACTCTTTCAGTAGTTTTATGTTTCTCCTATCCCCAAGGTCTAAACCTGATTCAACTGGGACCATATGGCTTGTAGTTTCTTTGAAATACTCTATCATATGATTTGTTAAACTTGTGTAGATTTCTTTAGAAACATGACCAGAAGCTGTTGCAAACATTTTTGCATGAAATTTCAGGCTCTTCTCTGCTAGAGTATGGTTTTCATCCTTTAGTGCATGAGACAACCCTTTCTTGATGGTGCTCCAAAATTCACTGTTTATTAGATCAGTCTGTGGAATTTGAGAAAGCGTGTTCAGAGCTTCAAGCCTTTTTGGCAGTGAAGACTCTGGTAACAGTTGCTTTGCAAGCATGCTATACTTTTGAGGTGACATAAACATAAAGTCATCCCCATCAAAAGATGAAGCCAGAATTGACTCATCTCCACATGAATTTGGACCATGACTTGGGAGCCTTTGATATTTATCTGAAGATGAAGAAAAATTGAATGGTGAGGGTCCAACATTATCTGCCATCGATCTCATGATCTCATTTGCTGCTGTTTTGATGGACGTTATCACAGACTGTGAAAGTCTTTTAAATGCTTCTGAGGCAAGAACCTCCTCTCCAATTACATCAGGAAAATCAATTCCTTCTTCATCTGATGCTCTCTCTCCAACCAGGGTTTCTACCAGTGGGCCTAACTCATCTTCAATTTGCTGCCGCAAAACTTTCACAAGCTCATATTTGTGGAAGTTCTCATCAGTTGTTTCCAAGTTCAGGAGAATTTCTTCAACGGTGGCCAAGGAGTTTGCCTGTCTAATTATTGGCTCGACACTCTCCAGCAGCTGTCGCAGTCCAGCAACGTAAGCGTTGTCATTTTCTTGCACAATATCCACCATTTTGCTTCTCTCCTGAGTTTCTTTCCATAAAAATGCTATTATATGTGGGCCTGTGGGCCTAATAAAATTTACCCATCTTTGTCGAGTGCCATTTGTGAGCAACTTCTTGCCATCTTTAAACTATAATTCATTTGTGCAGTTTTTTAAGCTTCTGCATATGTATCCGATAAGGCGTAAATTGAGCTGCAAGTCTGAATATTTCGAAGAAAATAGATCTCCAGCCTTGCAAACAGAAACAATTGCCGCCATAACAACTCACAACAAATTGGTTCCAAAGCTTCCTCCTTGTTTCCTTGTGCAGTGCACCTGCGATTTTCCTGCGCAGAAGGTGCGGCATTGTTTCCCTACAAATCATTAGACTGGTTCCACAATCTCTGTATGCTCCTTAGAGCTGATCTGTCGCTAATACAGAGACTTGTTGCCAAACAGTATCTGAAATCGGATTGATTTGATAGCCTCGTTTTCATAATCGCTGCATGCTTAAAATTCGGACCACGGAATTAATGTTTTGCGGTTGTTGTTGCTGTGATCAGTAATCATCAAACAAGAACATTCTTGAAAACGATTGAAAACAGTTTGTGACTCTGACAAAATTGGAGCATGCATAGTGAACACAAAATTAAAATTTCAGAGAAGTTCAGAGTGACTAAAGATCAAGAAACCAAAGATTTGACATTAGAAATAATATTAGCATTATACATTGTCATTTTTAGCAATCAGTTAAGTAGCATCTGAAAAACAAGAAATTTTCAAGGGAAGTGTTCTTCATATTTTGTTCCAGTGCTTTGTTTCATCAGAATCTCTCCCCAAGATGAGTGCCATCTAAATGCAGACTGACATGAGATCTGATAATAATGAAGCAGCTATCTTGCTTTAGACAATCCCTGTGGATTAAAAACATTGACATCAATGTAAAGTGATGGGTACTATTAAAATCACAAGCAAAAATTTCATCCCTTTTGTCTTTCTTTGTGCAACCCAACACCAGACAAAATATAACTTTGCACACCAAGGCAATGATAATAAACTATTGGATTCAGTCACTTATAAATGTGGACCACTCTTGGTTATGCTAACAAAATACAGTAAAGCAAATTTTTAGGCAAATCCTTTTTTAAGACTACCAAATTTCTACTTAGCCAAATCCATTTATTAATCAAAACCAAAACCACTGAATTCAAGAGTAAACAGCTGTAAACAAAAGCCCAACAGAAAGGCAAGAAATTCAGTATTCACATGCCAAGTAACCTGTTTGCAGTTTAATTGTTGTTATGACTTCAAATACATGAGCTAGATGTAAACGAAAACTGACTAACCTGGACTGGGCCTAAACTGATGGACTGATACAGTAGCAACCAACACCACCGGCAGAGAGTTGGATGTGCTTGAAAATGCCTCTAAAAAGTTGCAAAAACATCACACTTTGCCATGTCCTGTCAGAGCACAAACAATTATTTCTTCCCATTGCTCATGTTATAAAAAACGGCTGGCATAATGACCACGACTTCGTTGGCTTCTGCTCGATCGAGTTGCGAACTGCGACAAGGAGATCCGACGCCATTATTGCGTTTCTTGAAAATCTCGGACCATGCATTGGCCTCACTTTGAAAAGGAGGCTTTCGAGGAATAAAAAGTAAAGAGATCAAAAATCGATTGGCTACAAAGGAATTAGCTATTGTTTTCGCCAAAATGCTCCAATCAGGTTAGGAGCAGATTTTTCCGCTCCAAAATTCCGATTTGAGATACTCTTTGGCAACTAGTCCCTCATTGAGCTGGCCATCAGCAACAACAACAACAGCGAAATTGAGGGGCTAGTGGAGCTAGTCTAACAAATCATATCTCATGGAGAATTTCTTGCGTTTTATTTATTTAGAAGCATGCTTTGAATAAACTGATAATGATTTATGATTAGTTTGGTGCAGGGGAAAGGAAGTTTATAAGAGAAGTTATGTGCTTATAACGATAGGAGTAGGGTAAATCTAAACTTCTGTCTCGTGGATTTTGTTTATTTGATTCAGAAACCGAGCAGGGGGCATTACAATTTTTCATATTTAATGCTCAGATGTACGCAGTCACTCCTCAGCTCCTGAATCAAATAAACAAAATCCGCGGGGCAGAATTTCAGATTTACCCATCTTCTGTCGTTATAAGCACATGCCTTCTCTTAGAAACCTCCCTTCGCCCGCACGAAACGAGAGTTCGCCGTACTGGCTTCAGGACAACTTTGTGGCTTCGTTTGTTTTGAATTCCTGCTCGAGAGAATTTCTTTTGTCTGCATTCGCTAATCGCTTTGAATTGAGGTGTGAACCAAAGCGACTGATGCTATTGTATTACAAAATCTGCCCTTGTTGACAGGCATTGCAAAAAAGTGTAGTAAAGCTAATGTACTTTAACTTTAACGCCAATACTGAGCATCGCATAAAGCATTTTGCTCAGCATAGAGCTCAAATCTTTAAAAAGACGGGTGTAAAATTCTTTTACGTTTTTCTTTGAATCAAAGTGCTTGAAAGGAACTTCAGACAATTTGCTGTAAATCTGCCGTGGCAATTTTTTGATATGGTGATTAGCTTTAAAATGGCGGCATTTATTGATTTCAAGGTTGTGACGTCATCAAATTTCTAAATCTCTAACCAGAAGAGCTACAAATTTCTGTTTGCAATCATATTGTAGACCTTCATAAACTATGGTTTTCTTGAAGATTGTGTCAATTTTCCTCAAGTAATTTAAGGATTAGGATGATTTTAGTTTTCTCAAAATTTTTGATGGATTTTTACAAAAATAATCCAAATGCCGCCATTTTGAAAATGATGAAGATATTAAGGAATTGCCACGGCAGATTTACAGCAAATTACCTAAAGTTTCTTTGAAGTCATTCGATTTATGGAAAAATTTGATACAATTTCACACCCACCTTTTTTAAGATTTGAAAGATTTGAGCTCTATGCTATTTTGCTCAAATAATGAGTAAAAGTAAAAGCGAAACAAGGTGCAGTGCACTCTGTCATAGGCTATCTTTAAAACACGGAATACGGAATGACGGAATGGAATGACGGAATGACGGAATAGCTGTTTCATATTAGGAATGTTGCTCATTTTGCTTTCAAGTAACACTTTGCGGGTCAGCAAATCAAGATAATCGAGTAAAGAATTCGTTTTCTCAAACCATTCCGTGTTTTCTCAATTCATTCCGTGTTTTCTCAAATCATTCCGTGTTTTCTCAAATCATTCCGTGTTTGCCTTGGGAATCTCCATTTTGCTGTCTTCTCACTTCAGTTGAACAGATTAGTACCCCTGAAGGATTGCTGTCTTCTCACTTCAATTTTCAATTCAATTTCAATTTTTTCTTTTTTAGGCATGGTAGCCCCTCAGTTAGAGAAAACTGATTTACAGGGGGCCATGCAATAAAATTCACTAAAACTAAATTAAATATTTTACACAAAATAAAACTAATCAATAGCCTAATTACAATTGTTAAAAGAAATTTCAAAAGAAAACATTAAAAACGAAAAGGGAGATTTTGTTGATTCTTCGAGGACAGAAGATCATTTTATGGCTTTCATAAAATTTTTTAAAGTTGACGTATTTTTGGTCTTTTTAGATAAACCATTCCAAAGTTTCGCACCCTGGTAAGAGAAGCATCTCTGTCCTGTAGTCGTTCTTAGAAAAGGGACTCTTAGGTCATAGTCCGAATTTCTGAGAGACCGTGTTGTAGAGACGTTGACTTTAGTAAACATGTCACTCATATAGGACGGTGCATCACCATTCAGGGATTTGTAAACAATCCTTGCAGATTCAAGGTCAATTATTTCCCTTACTGTGGACCATCCAAGTGCACGAATGATTGGGAGTGGCGAAGCATCGAATGGGCTGTTAGTGATCAATTTTGCAGCTCGATTTTGCAGTTTTTGCAATTTTCCTATAATTGATACACCAGCATTACCCCAAACCGGGCAGCAGTATCTGAAATAGGGCTCTACCAAACTCCTGTACATTGTTTCAATCGTAGCGGGTGGAAGATATTGCTTTGCATAACGAAGAATGCCAATACCCCTGGAGATCTTTTTCGTGACAGTGGTTAAATGATTCGTCCATTTTAGTTCTTGATCCACTTGAACTCCGAGGTATTTTACATCACTTACAAGTTTGACATCTTCAGAACCTATTCTAAACTGAACTTCAATTGAACAGTGGCCCTGAAGGATTTTCACGAGAGGACTGAATTGAAACGAATCACATGTTTGTTCAGTCTGGTTTCCTGACGTCATTTTCGACTGGGGAACTGGGCTCCACGGAAGCGGTCCAAACTAACGTCTGGACAAAAATCGTAACCACACACCGTAACTATGGCCCGGGCTTCTGTTGTCATCGTGGCATGCTTTAAATTAAGCATGCTTTAAATCATGCAGTCTTTCTTTTGTAAAATTGAAAGAAGGTAAAGTTCTTTCAATTTACACAAAAGAAAGACTGCACCCAGGCTACGCATAACCGGTTTTCCAAATAAGGATTGAGAAGTTTGAGAAGTTTCGCTGGTTTTTGTCCAGGCGTCAACAAATCGCTTTTCTGGCGCCCAGTACCCTCAAACGAACGCGGTCGAGTTGACGCAGGGAATCAGGCTGATGTTTGTTAAGCCTGGTTTCCATATGATCGCAAGGATCGCAAGCGACGCAAGGATCGCTCAAGACTGTGACTTGCAATCGTTGCGATTCTTGCGATTCTTGCTACAAAGCGGTTTCCATTTGATCGCAAGGATGGCAACAATTTGAAGCACGACGCACCAAATCATACGAGAATCTGTGAAAGTGAGGTCAGTTTGGCTAAAGAGAGGCTTTATTGAACATCCCGGATGAAAAACTGACGCAAGGATCGCCAAGTTTTGAAACAAACGGTTTCCATTAAAAAATCTCTTGACGCAAGGATCGCAAGAATCGCAGAGATAGAATTTTTTCTAACTCAAATCGCAAGGATCTCAAGGATCGCAAGGATCGCAGCAAATTTTTAAAGCAGTTTCCATTAAGACGCAAGGATCGCAAGTCACTATTTTCAGCGACCCTTGCGTCACTTGCGATCCTTGCGATCATATGGAAACCAGGCTTTATCAACTCGTGATGAGTAATTTGCATTCAGCCATGCGCTTTTTCATAGGAAATTTGTTCATAAGAAACTAGCACTAGGAAAGGGGAGGAAAGTCTATATTTTTTACGGAGGAGGTCCATATACACCAGTAAATTTCCCCTCCTCCAAGAAACTGTTTTGCAACAAAATCATACCTTTGACCTTTGCAAGAACAATCGGGAAACAAAAGAGTAATTAAGGGTGAACAATAGGCTGAAGTCAGGAAATGGGTTTCTTAAAGGCGGGACTTTATTGTGCCTCCTCTTTAGTAGTAAATAATTTTTTGTTGTGCAAAAGAACAAAACAGCGGCAATGAACAACAACTGCGATGTCTAACCTTTCGAAAAATTGAGGCATTTGCTAATCCACGGCACCACGGCACTACGGCACTATGGCACCACGGCACTGAGTACTTTAACCAGTTTATAGAATTCTGTTGAAACATCTTCAAGAAAACTGTTCTGGCAATAATCTCATCGACCAGTTAAGTCCAAGGTACACCAGCTCGTTTGTGAACAGGCCTTTCGTTCCTTCAAGCCTGTCCAGAGGTTAAACAGTAAACACCAGCAGTGGTTTGGTTCACACAGGATGTCCTTGGAACCTTTTCTTTGGTTGCTCCTCAGCCGAAGTTGGGCAAGTTGCCCCCCCCCTCTCCAAACAAAATAAAGTTATGAGTTGGTACCAGTACCCAAGACCTCTCCTGTCAGCCCCCTCTTGGGAGATCGGATCTTTCTTGGGGATCGTTCTTGAAAGCAAAGGAATTCGTGAAAAAGGAGTCCGAGGACAAGGAACCATTATCACCCCTCGGCTGATGTGGCCAGTTGTAGTTTTAGTAGAACTAAGAAATTTTTAAAAGTTGTAATCATGGATATCATGGTAAATATATCATTGAACCTCTATTCTTGAGCAACATTAACTAACCATTTGTGTTTTCAACATAACAAAACACTGTTTATTCCTATATAATGTTTTAAATATCAAGAAACATATCTGCTGCAGCGTTAGCGATCACATCGATAATTCTGCATTCAAAAAATAAGAAACAAATGAAGAAACTTTTAGTATTAAAATGGACAAAATTCAACTTAAATTAAGAAACTTTTAGTACTATGGCCTGATCCTAGCTTCTTATGAACAAAAACGTGTAGTACCACAGGGAAGAAGGGGCATTAAGGGGACAAGAGTCCCCTATTGAGCAAGATATATTTTCCGCCTTATATAGGAATAAACAGTGCTTTTTATGTTGAAAACACAAATGGTTAGTTAATGTTGCTCAAGAATAGAGGTTCAATGATATTTTTACCATGATATCCATGATTTTAACTTTTAAAAATTTCTCAGTTCTACAAAAACTTTACCCTGGGTACCAGAGCCAAAAAATAATAAACAGAAAATCCTTTCATTTAAATTTTGAGGCTCTGGTACCCAGGGTACTAAAACTACAACTGGCCACATCAGCCGAGGGGTGATAATGGTTCCTTGTCCTCGGACTCCTTTTTCATGAATTCCTTTGCTTTCAAGAACGATCCCCAAGAAAGATCCGATCTCCCAAGAGGGGGCTGACAGGAGAAGTCTTGGGTACCGGTACCAACTCATAACTTTATTTTGTTTGGAGAGGGGGCGGGCAACTTGCCCAACTTCGGCCGAGGAGCAACCAAAGAAAAGGCTCCAAGGACATCCTGTGTGAACCAAACCACTGCTGGGGTTTACTGTTTAACCTCTGGACAGGCTTGAAGGAACAAAAGGCCTGTTCACAAACGAGCTGGTGTACCTTTAACTTTACTGGTCAATGAGATTATTGCCAGAACAGTTTTCTTGAAGATGTTTCAACGGAATTCTACGAACTGGTTAAAGTACTCAGTGCCGTAGTGCCGTGGTGCAGTGGTGCCGTAGTGCCGTGGATTAGCAAATGCCAAAAATTGAACCTACTGTCTCTTTGCAAGGTTTGAAAACTCTTATTTCAATGAAAATCCCCAGAATCCTTAAAACAATGTTTTCAAAAATCTGGCACGCATTTCAGAAAGAGTGAAAACTATCTTATGAAAAACCAAGGGTGTTAGGACACGGATGTTTTGATTGATTATTTATTTACCTTGTTTTGATCCCAGTGTCTTGTTTTGTTGTCTCGTTTTCTGTTCTGTTTCGTCTTCAACTGAGCGTGTTTAGGCCCAACCGCTCTTAAGTTGTTCGAATAGAGCTCCCTTGTATTTCTGTGTCTTAGTGCGCCTTCGCACGAGAAAGGTTTCTGAAACCGCAAAGCCACAGAAAAATCTTTCGAAAGAGATTTTTCTGTGGCTTTGCGGTTTTAGTATCTGGCTTTGCTTGTTCAATGGAGGTGATAAGGCAGCTGTGAAGACGCGCTTCAAGAAAAGGGGATTCCCAAGGCAAACACGGAATGATTTGAGCAGACACGGAATGATTTGAGAAAACACGGAATGAATTGAGAAAACACGGAATGGTTTGAGAAAACGAATTCTTTACTCGATTATCTTGATTTGCTGACCCGCAAAGTGTTACTTGAAAGCAAAATGAGCATCTTATTGGCATTTAAGGTAAAAATTCCTAATATTAAACAGCCATTCCGTCATTCCGTCATTCTATTCCGTCATTCTGTCATTCCATTCCGTCATTCCTTATTCCGTGTTTTAAAGATAGCCCTCTGTCATAATACAGGTACATTGACCGCCATAGTTCTTGGAACACATAGGTCTTGATACATGCTAAATTTTCTCAATTCCCAGTGACATCTATCAGTAAAAGCATGCCCTCATCCTGGCAATGTTCATGAATTGCCCTATCTTATCGTTTTACCTTCATTGAACGATTTTGTCTTGAGATAAATCCCGAGGAAACAATTTTCAAAACAAGGCAAAGTTAACCACGGTGTTCGAAGACTTTTGGTAGGCTTGGTAGCTTGCTAAAACTTGCACTATTCATAACATCTACTAACAAAGATAAGGCTCAAATCCTTACTGGTTCTCAGAGCACGCGGAAATCATCCAACCTTATGAAAATCAGCCAATGGCATCGCCGCTTCAATCCCCCTGAGACAAAATCAGTCGTTTGTGATGAAGTTTCTAGTGCACAGCAAGAAATATCAAAATTTCCCAATAGTTTTTGCATGGAAATTTAGGGGAAACGGACAGTTTTCTCAAGGAATTGAAGGGAAACGGACATTTCCATTTCCCACTTAGGAAACTGTTAGGAAAGTGTCCGTTTCCCCAAAATTTCCAACGCAAGGAACATAGGGAAATTTCACCATTTTTTGCAGTGGTGCCCTCACAAAAACTGAAATGGATGCTCAAATATTGCAGTTATTTAAAATATTTTCTGATAAGTTGGTTGCAGAGATATCCGTCCAGAGTTGTTTACATGTTTAGGCAAATATCTTATTTGGAGCCGGAGCTACGAGCGTTTACCGGCCAAGAAAAATTTACCTTTCTTCGAAAATTCAGATTCAGTTCAGTTCATTTTCATTTTAAATTCCACTACATACATATACTCCAAGTTTAAACTACTCACAACAATTATAATTAATACATAAGACAATACATAAAGAATAAAAACAGAGATAAATTACATTACACTAGAGGACTTGTATGAAGGGGAATTCTTAAGGAGGAACTCTGTCAGTAGCAAAGCTAATCGAGGAGAGAGCAACCCCTTTTTAGAAAATAATTTTAGAAAATTTTAGAGAATTAAGTGGGTAAATTATGACTGTCCATAATATACTCTTAATAATTATTTTTAAAAAAAGTAGGTTTTGAGCTTAGAACAAAAGACACTAAGAGATGGTGACCTTTTCATATTTACAGGAATGTCATTCAAGCACCTTGCTCCTCCATAGTATCGACAAATGCAACAACTCTCCACTGTTGACAAACACACGAGACAATCTGATGTCATGGTTGAAGAGAATTATTTTGTCATTACTTCCCCTGAGAAGGCTTTAAAATGTCAAAAATTTGTACATTACGAAAGCACTTTTTCAAAAACAATGGTATTTCATGTTTCAAATAATGTACAAATACATGTTAAATATTTAGGAGGACAATGACATAATACTACCCTTGAGTAGCGATACCTGACTGCCTCGTGTGTTTGTCAACAGTGGAGAGTTGTTGCATTTGCCGACATAACATGGAACGTTGAAGCTTCTTCAAATTTGCACAAATCTGTTTGCTTTCTGCCGAAGTTACCCCAAATTAATGGATAAATGAGCTCAAATTGGTGCTGGAGTCAACGGTGGGTGAATTATCTTGCTCAGGGTTGTTTATTTGGCCGATTCCAGGCCCAAGAATGGGTTTCTACCGAGGATGAGCGGAGTCTGTTAAATCGCGTGCCCTGCGTGCCCTGCGTGCCCTTCAATCTCCTCGTGCCCTCGTGCCCAAACTTTCGGCGTGCCCTCGTGCCTTCAATGTTGGCGTGCCCTCGTGCCCTCGTGCCTGCGTGCCCTAATTTTCGGCGTGCCCTCGTGCCTTCCATGTTGGCGTGCCCTCGTGCCCTCGTGCCCGCGTGCCCAAATTATCGGCGTGCCCTCGTGCCTTCCATGTTGGCGTGCCCTCGTGCCCAAATTATCGGCGTGCCCTCGTGCCTTCAATGTTGGCGTGCCCTCGTGCCCTCGTGCCCTCGTGCCTGCATGCCCAAATTTTCGGTGTGCCCTCGTGCCTGTGTTACTTTAAAACAATGGATAACATCTGACATGAACTTGACGACTTTTCATTTATTTTGACGACTGCACCACGTACCCTGCATTTTAAGTGCTCGCAATTTTCAATTTTTTTCTGTGATGATTAGGGTAAGACGGGGTAAAGTGAACTACGGGGGTACTTTCAAGGCTTGACCTTCATTTACAAATGCAGTTACAGATCCAAGAATTCTGTTTGATTTGATGAAACAAGGATATCTATCGATACAGGAAAGATAGATGGTCATAACCATGAGCTTGATAACTGCATAAGATTTTTTTGTAGTTTTGGTTTTACCTCAGGGAGAAGTTTCGGGGTAAAGTGAACTACCTCGAAAAAAGTGTTTCTCTCCGTGGTGATATGGTATCTATATGCAATATAACATTTTCTTAAGTGTATTCCCATGATTATCGATTGATTTGTATTCAGTATGTGACTCAAATTTGTACCCAAAAATAGTTTTTGGTAAATATATTGATTCTGCAAAGATTCTTCTCAACATAGGCCACCATTTCACTTTTTAATTTTATTCGATTTTTTGGTTTTGACATGCAAAGGACTGCTTAGAGTCGCAAAGTGAATAACGATTCCAGGTTCCCCTGGTATTTGATTGGTTTTATTGAAAAGTTTGCTCAGTAGTTCACTGTACCCCGTGTCGGGGTAAAATGAACTAAGCGAAGTGGTCTCCAGAGAAACCTCTTTTGTCAGACAGTGGAAAAAGATTTCAAAAACATTTTTGCTGGATAAACTTACCCAAGGACATAATTTCAAAACAAAGTTGAAAAGTTTGCCCTCAGCTGCAGTCTCTTCTGCGTATCCTTAAAAAAATTCGAAAATAGCCCACTTTACCACGTGTTATCCTTAATTATCTCCTTTATTTGGTGCAGCCTAGCCGTTAATGTCCCTATCATTAATTAGATACCGTCACGTGTGCTTGTTGTTAAGTTCCGTAGATGTTTGTCTCTACAAAACTTTATCCATGTTTTAAATTTTTCACTTCAAATTCTCTGCTCAGGTTTCTCGGATGAAATTTAGAAAAAAAGGATCACTAAGTTTCAAACATTCAAGAAACATTTCAAGGGTCAAATCCCTCAAGAGTGTCCTGAACATCAACATCGAAGGCACGAGGGCACGCCGAAAATTTAGGCGCGAGGGCACGCCAGAAATTTGGGCACGAGGGCACGAGGGCACGAGGGCACGAGGGCACGCCAACATAGAAGGCACGAGGGCACGCTGAAAATTTGGGCACGCGGGCACGTGGGCACGAGGGCACGCCAACATGGAAGGCACGAGGGCACGCCGAAAATTTGGGCACGCGGGCACGAGGGCACGCCAACATGGAAGGCACGAGGGCACGCCGAAAATTTGGGCACGCGGGCACGAGGGCACGAGGGCACGCCAACATGGAAGGCACGAGGGCACGCCGAAAATTTGGGCACGCGGGCACGAGGGCACGAGGGCACGCCAACATCGATGGCACGAGGGCACGCCGAAAATTTGGGCGCGAGGGCACGAGGGCACGAGGGCACGCCAACATCGAAGGCACGAGGGCACGTAGGGCACGTAGGGCACGCCATTTAACAGACTCGGATGAGCGTAGGCCCATTTGCCTTGCTTGTTGGAAATCGTTGAAATTTGTCAAATATATTAAAATCTTATGAAAATAAATACATCTGAGTTATTGCCCAGGCTCATATACATCATCTGTGAAATTTTTATCGATATATCTCCTTTCTAGCGATTTATATGAATTTACGAAGAAAAGTCATTAAGGATTTGACCTTTAGCTTCCACTAACACAAATTGGTAGTTACAGCTTCTTTTGTCGCAAATCCATCCAGAACCTATTATGATCTAGCCTATGGCAGCCTTGCTCCTCCTAAAGATTGGCAATGTTATCTGACCTGGACCTAAAACAATCACAAATAGCAACAGTGTTGATCTAAATTCAACAAATGGACTATCTTTCATCCAAGAACTAATTCACTGGCTGTCATTTTACTTTCTATTGTGATTAACACGGATTACGACCAGCCCTACCTTAACCAAAATGAGAGGTTTCCAAGCTGTACAACGCACACCACAGAACAAGCTTAAGTTATCGTATGGGTAACTTATCATACGAGATATCTGCAATTTTGAAAAGAAGCTGGACCTAAATACAAGATCCTATTGACTTATCAACTAAGATTTCAAAATCTGGAATGGTTTCTAAATTTTTGGAAACATTTCAATGAGGCTGTCATAGCTTTGAAAAGGCTAATCGAAAAGTCAATGTTTGCGTGTGAAGACAGGAGAGAAACTGCGCGACGCCACGAGGACAGTCAGAAAGGGATTAAACCGGTTTTAGATAGTCATATACAAATCCATACAGAGACTATTCTTAAACATATCAGCCACAGGTGGCAAAGCAATGCTTTAATGTATATGAAATTCTAGAATATTGACTTGTATTATTGTGAGCTTTCGCATTTTGGGCTGTCCTTTTTTCATGCCTTGACAAGATTATTTCTTTGAAATAATGATAAAAAACAATACTGTTTAAAATATTTATAAGGATTAGGTATAAGCCTTGGCCACAAGATCACATGAAATATATCAACAAAATGCATACAAGCAAAAGCAGAATCTCTATCGGTAACGGATGATTAAATGGAGACGTCGACCCAATAGTGTTCGTAAAAACCAGAAGGCGTGGACCAAATACAGCAAAAACAGTACAAAAGTCCTAAATTCACTCCTATCATATGGCAATAAAATCTCCATGTTAAAAATCTCCAGAAATCAATGACTGAAATCTACAAGTCAATTAAAAAACTAAACCCCTCATACTTATGGGAATTTCACGAGAGGAAAGATGTAATGTACGACCTTAGGACTAATGCTCTTTGTAAACTTCGAAAGATCAAGGAAGGTTAAATCAGAGGAAGTCTCCTCTGGACACACTTAGTGCCAAAAATCAAGCAATCATGGACAGATGACAAGTGCGCCAGCAGGCTCTGTTAATAACGTTTTCTGTTTAGATATGGTATATAAATTCATTTATTATATTCCTAAATATTTTACTTTACAGTTGGAATGAACTAGTACCATGTCCTGGGTTAGAAAAACCCAAATTTAAATGATGTTGATGATGATGTTGATGATGATGATGATGATGATGATAATTATGATGATGATCAGCCCCTATAACGCGACCGCTTCACGGTCACTGCATTAGGGCCCTACTCACTCACGTTCCTCGGGGCGTATGCTAGAATTTTTCTGTTAGTGGAAACTTGGAGAAGGATCAGAGAAAATAATCAGGATCGCAACATCATATCAACACATCATCACGAGTCAATATTCAACGAAAATGAAACAACAGCCTTTTAAAAAGACATAAGGTTACCATAATAACATTATTGTTCATTATATTTACAATATCATAATTTACAGTTAAAGATGCACATATTGTACAATAGGAAGCTAACAATATATTTAAATGCCTTGAAGTCAATACCTTCGCGTGAGAACTAACTGTAACTAACTACTAAACTTCACCTACTTCATAAAGCCTACAAATTAGTTCTCTTGAGATATGAACAAGATAAAATAAGGAACTAGTTCCTTATTTCATCTTGATATGAACTAAAAATCCATTTCCTTCCTTTTTGAAAGATTCCTTTATTTGTTATAAACACTGTTGCGTACTGTTGCAAATTCCTCAAGGATATGGAATACCTAAAAATATGTTTTTAATGTATAGATGTATTCACATCTCCTAATCATTTGTGTGACATTCAAGAAATAAGTTTGGTTTTCAGATATGCTTGGGTGCTGTTTATGTGTGGGAAAAGGTATAACTTTAAGAACATTTGGTCTACCCAGTACCTGACGCAAGTAGCGACGTAGTTTTAAGCATTGAAGCTTTAATCATAGTAGCTTTTTGTGTCATTTCTGTGTTGTACATGACATAGGTTTTATGACGCAGATTAAACAATTATGTAAAGAAACCTATCCTGTCTGCACAAATTCTACTTTTAAGCCATATACCATCATCCAAGAAAACTGCACCAACACAGCTGACGTTCTTTGGGTCATAATGGTTAAGTTTCATAGTTGAAGTAAAATGGTGTCAGATATGTTACATTGTAAATTGATTTATAAATAAGAGACCATGGGTAGACTTCACTTGGTCTCCTTCTGCAAACTTTACATTAGTATTTCAAAATTCCTTTCAATTTTATGTAATCTCCCATTAAAAGGGCTCATGCTGCAGTTAATCTTATATAATGTCATTGCAAATAAGGAGGATCATAAGAATCCTATTTCAATAATGAAAGGCTCGCCTTTCTTTACATATTTAACACTTGTTGAAAGTTTCACCCACAGCAAAATTTTGGCTGGATTTTACGTTCCTTCGGGCTAGTAGAAATATTTCATCTTTTGTAAATGGGACAGGATGAAGAAATGAATTTTTCGATCGCAAAATATAACACATTCTCCTCGAACAACACTGCACACAATTTCCTCCAAACCATAGTTAAGATTGGTAAAATTTTGGCAAGTCGTCAACTGTTCGATCTACGATTTCAAATCTGATTAATGGCAAAAATTGGAAGAATTGGAATTTCACTGACAAAGATTAAGGGCGATTGTGTCCCATGGGGAGGAAAAGTGGAATGCCTGGGTAATTGTTACGCCGTTACTTAAACTCAAGATTATGGAAAGAGAATCTTTTAGTGGAAACCGACTTTCGTCGCTCTTGCATATATTTGATGTTGCATTGAGCTCCAAAGGTTTCATCATTTATCTTGAGCTGTCATAACGCTTTACAAGAACAGCCGATAAGATGTAAATGTCATTCAATTACTATATCGCGTGGCCACAAAACTTCAAACTCAGCAGGCCAGTAACCCGGAGAGTTTACTGTCATGGAGCTACAATTAAGCCCTAAATCATTCAGACCCAAGCCAATTCCAGAGCATTTTGAATTGTTCAATTTATGCGCCAACCACTGTACCTATGGTATTCCTTAAAGGGCTCTTATTCAACAAGCATGCTTTACTGGCGCCATCTCTTGGTTGGTCTTTGTTTTCGCCATTTTCATGGCCCATGAAAATGGCAACAACATAGGCCAGGCAAGAGGCGACACGTGCAAGGCATTCTGGTTGAATAAGAGCCTTTAAATGTCTCTAGTAGGGCCTTTTGGTCTTGTTAATCTTTTTGTAACCTCAATCACAGTAAAATTGGTTCGCGAATAAATCGATTCAAAATGCTCCAAATTTGGCATGAGTTTTGATGATTTTGGGCTTTAACTGTAAATCAAAGAACGCTTTGGCTCCAAAATTTTGGCTAACCTTGTGATGGTCTCCATCTACCAAAATGAAAATTTATACTCATCTAAAAAACAATTCTTTCTCTCACACTAATTTTTGACTGCCGGCTATTTCACTATTGCCGTGACCTCACTGAGCTCACCATGACTCCTGAACAGACCTTCCCGAGTCTCTTGTGAAAATGAGACCAAGGTTGATAAATCCCAATACCCAAGAAAGACAAAGACTTGTGGATTTCGTTTTGGTAACAGTCACAGATGGATCATGCATTCTCATGACGAAGGTGAATCATACGTAGCATGAACAGTAGCTAGTAACGGCTTTGTCCTTGGTTTCATTAAATTGAAATAGAGACTCAGGAAAGGTCCATTCCTCTTAAATGTTACATTATTCATTTGAAATTTTTGCATGAATTCAAATGTATCCCATTGCCTAAAGAAATCAAACCTGCATTTTAATTTTGTTTTGTTTCTGTTTATCATTTCTTAATTGTTCGCACGAAGATTCTTTGCCATTTTGCTGTTTCTCTTTCTTCAAATTAGCTGCTGCTTGGCCGCCTCGTCCTCGTCCACCTTTAACTCGCTTCCATTTCATTCTTCTATTCTGAAACCATACCTGAAAAAAAGAAGAAAAGATGAGTTTAAGAGGAAAAGGAAAACAAAACCTGGGCGGTCGAAAACATTCTACAATATAACAAGTCTCCAAATCAACCAAACCAAATCAAGTAACCATGCGTGAAAAACCAGCAAAATTCTCCAAAAAGATAAAATCTAAAATCTTCTTTTTGGCTAAAAGATGAAAGGTTGAATAAATTTCTTTCAATATAGATTATCTTCTTGGCAGGTTCAAATTTTCCACCGTGCCTGGCTGGCTTCACAGCTGAAGAATGTTTCAAACGTCCTAACTTCCTCCATTTATACAAGGCAACAAACGATGGTAAGAAACTAGGAATGTTAAATCACGAGCGAAGAGAGCGCTTTTACTTTCTAGTATGAAGTACCAAATCACTACAAAGCTCAATTGAAAGAAACTGATGTCAGGCAACCAAAGAAGCCAAATAAGCGAGTGACATTAGCAGTAACATCTTAACATCTTAAAATCTCCCAAGAGGACAAAATATGCAAATACATGTAACTGTCATCATGTTTAGGAAGAAAAACGAAGAAACTTTTGTCCATCGTTTTCACTCGCTTTAGCAGTTGTTTTGAAGGAGCTCTCTGCATAAAAATCTCCCTTATCAATAGGACGGAATGACCTATCAAAGCCAGGTAAATTGCTTTAGTGCTTTTTGTACTTAGGTTAACAATTCGTGTCTTTTCATATTAGCCATGGGGTAGTCATTGTCTTCGCTCCCCATGGTATCGTCCCTGCAGTGCCAGTGTATTGCATAGTAATTAGAACCGTATAGTAGAATGTAAGATTTGTTGTACAACTTGTAATGAACAAAAAGAAGGTAAATTGCTGAACCTGAATGAACATATTGACAATGAAACAAGACAGTTTTCAACATTGTTGCTTTTATATTCAGGGAGAAGTGGCCTTTCGAGCGGGGAATATACAAATTTCAAACGTTTGCAAGAGTGTGGCTTGCTATCTATTCGAAAGATTTCATAACACTAATGTTCGCTAAAGGGAATAGACATAGCTAAATCTCGAAGCCGTTACAAATAAATCAAAGAAATGCCCACAAACCCATTGTTTGTCTAGCTACACCATGAAAATAAATGCGTCGAAGCTGTCAAGTACAATAGATTATATTTTTGACCTGACCCGGCCTAGCTTTTAACCATGTGATTCCCTTTATTGTTAGTATATAACCTTAGACAATGAGATGTAATTGATTATACCTTTCATGTCGCTCCCAGTCTGCAAGCTATTTTTAAAATGCTTCATCCTACGGTCCTCAAAACCGCATGCATGATCTTTGACCAAATGTTCTAACATTTGAGCCTAATATGAAAACGGCTGCAAAATGTTCTGAGTGAATAACACATATCGTATGGTCTGTATCTATGAACCAGATTGCCTAATATTGGTTGTGAAAGACAAGCAACTTTGATTCATGACCTTAGGGGTTTTTGAAAGCATTGTAAAGCAAAGCGTTGTAAAAAATTTCTTGTAATTTGGGAACGATATGATCGATCTTGATCACCTTAACATCCTTGTCGAGGAAAAAAATATCGACAACATATGATGACCAGTTTTACGGACCTGATTAAGAAGTTACGAATTGCATGTTTGCAAACGTATTTAAGTTGTTAGGCTCAACCAGCGCATGGATTTTTAAGGAAGGTCTTTCGAGTTTAGAGAACATCTTCCAAATGTGTAAACCTAAATTGAAATTGAGGTGACAGGGTAGTCAGTCTGCTAAAGAAACCCTGCAGGCTGAAAACTTAATTCCTGTCCCTTACTTGAAGTTATGTTGAAGTTCTGCCACATGACAGACGCTCATTGTAGGTAAAAGACCATTACCTTTACTTGTCTTTCAGTTAGGTTCAACGTCACAGCAATCTCGTATCGACGTAGCCTCGTTAAATAGTTGTTTTTCGTGAATTCATTTTCAAGGTCTCGAATTTGTTGTTTCGTAAATGCTGTTCTTTCTTTTCGTGCTTTCGTTGGCGTAGTCGTGGTAACGCAGTGGTCTACAAAAGAACGAGGAGATTAAGTTACTGTTGTAACAAGACATGTTTTTTTGATAGGCCTACACGATGACCTTCAAAATTTGGTTGTGTTATGAAGTTGTGTTATGAAAAATCTCTTAGTGACAGCAGCGACGAGCTATAAAGTATGTAACATCAAAGATGGGTATAATGAAAGGCTTAATTAACGGTTTAGAAGTCAAGCCTTGTGTCAAATTCAGGCGCTTCCTTGCAAAATATAAAATACTAAATAAAAGTAAATAAACAATATGTGCCGAATAGTCAAAGCTGTAATTTAGCCTATCCGTCGAAGACTAATAGACGTAGGTGCAAAAGTTTTGTTTGGCAAAATCACCTATCTCTTAGACCAAGAAATTAGGAAAATGTTTGTAAAGGATTTTATATACGGAACCGTTCAATTCTCGTCGATGATTCACTTGCCATTATGACATTTAAATTCTAATTCTGAAACGGACAATAGCATTGAATATGAATTCAACTGCAAGTAAACCATGGACCCGGCTCGGACCTGGAATGTTCGTTCCTATAAAACCCTAATTTCTGGGTCTAAAAGATGAGTTATTCTACAGAACAAATTGTAACATCTAAGTTAGCCTGTGACTGATAGATTAGATACCACTTCAGTATTGGATATAAGTGACGTCCATTTTATTCAACAACCCTACAAACATGTTAACACCTTCTAGCTAAGCTGGCAGAGCTCCCAAAGATATTACCATAAAAGCTCTATTAAGCCCCCCGGGGGGCTTATTTAATTTCGGACCTTTCAGAGGGCAGAGGGGAGCTTAATAGAGAGGGGGCTTATTAGAGAGGGGACTTATTCACAAAATTAAGTGACAAGGATATATTTGGTAGCTTTTCAGTTCTTTTATCCCATATTTTGCGTAATCAACATACAATTTTTCGACTCAGATACATGAATTCAACACAGTTTTAATCCCAAACCATATCAAAAGTAACATGCAAGGTTGTGTCGCTGAGTAAATGGAAATATTTGGTAAATTCTAGAGCTGTGCATAAGTGGGGGGGGGCTTAAAAGAGAGGGGGCTTATTTCAAATTTTGACTCAGGGGGAGGGGCTTATTAGAGAGGGGGGCTTAATAGAGAGAGGGGGGGCTTAATAGAGCTTTTACAGTAAGCACGTTTTAGAGAAGTTGCAGGAAGTCCAAGAAATACAAATTCAAAAGCTTAACCTTAAGTTTTCATACTGTTAAACATCACTAAGTTACCAAAACAATTACAGTGATTAATTTCATTTCAATTCCAGCTGAGATATCGCGTATGAAGTGAAAGTATCGCTTCAGGAATAGCAGAGCGAGTTTAACGTCGCCAGATAATCATGTAATGGAAACGCATCAGTTTCTTTTGTAATATCCAAACTGCGGCATCAACCCCAGCAACATGAATTAGTTTAACTTTGATTCTGTAATACATCAGTTTACAGGACTGTGAAGACGATGCACGCGAATTTGGAGCTATGTGAATGCACAGATTTTTGGGATCAGACTGATCAAGCTATTCTTGCAATACAATAGTTTTTACCCAAAATAAGAGCCCATCAGATCAATATTGCTTGCAAAGACAATCTTTGAAACTGCGAGCAGGTCTAATGCAAGATCGACAGAAAGACGATAAAGATACATTAACGACATAGATCATCCACTTATTCCAACTTTACGCTTCTCAAAAATGAATGGGCAATTGATGCTTTAAGAAATTTGATGGTCCAGAAAGATAACTTTTGATAGAAGGCTCGATTTGATGTAAAAATACCTAACGCTTGCATAACTCCCGCCTGGCGGCACATGGTTTCAACTTTATGTCTTCACAACGATTCAAAAGTAGCGCATTCTAAATAATTCTTTTCAATGCACCAGCTGAAATAACTTAGTCTTTCATAAGGGACGATTCCAGGATTGGCATGATTGATGACAGGGTACAACATGAATTGTGTATCGTTTTTGCGCCAATTATTTCAGTCTTTTCTCTTCGAAATTACACAATCAAATGAACGATTTGTGCGCAATGACGTCATCATGTCCAAAGATCTGGGAAAACTGGCGTCACTATGCACAAGTCCCTCATTTGAGTAAGGAATTTCAAAAGGATTAAGAGACGAATTGCGGCAAAAGTACGCTAAAACATTCATAATAGTATTATCTTGTATTTTGCAATCAGTCATACCAGCCCTGTACTCTTCTTATCCCATATAAAAATTTACAATAACGAAATTACCAACAGCACTTACAAACTACTTTACTACACTACAAGAACGATGGCATGAGGAGCAGAAGATCATGACTACCCCATGGCCATAACATAGAGACAGGTAACTAAAGTTAAGCTAAATCTAAATATACAATCAAACATTTTTGATTTAATTCAATTTTTATATTGATTTTAAAAATTTTTACCCTGGGATAAAATTCAGTTAAAAAATAGATTAAGCAACTACTTTCCAATTGTCCCAGCAAAAAAAAAACATAAAAACATTGATACAAAGAGGCCTGTCTTGTATGAGGTGACACCTCATAGACTTGTCCTCCACGCGAAAGCAACCAAATCGAGGAAGATCTACATTTGAAAGCCCTGTAAGTTTGTTCTGATGACTGAGCACTCGATCCAAACGTTCTCATGAATGTCATGTACGAATGACATTTCATCAATTGAAAGTAGGAGGACCAGCTGCAGTTGTCACTTTCTTTTTGGAATCCCTTGCGACTGTCTCTCTCCAGATTAAGTTAAACATTCGAATTACAATTGAGAGCATATTTGAAATCACACAAAGAATGTAGTATGGTTTAAAGATGGTTTTCTCATTAATTTCGCGTGCATTGTCGTTGAGTAAGGCTGAGCCTATGTTTGCTCAAAGGTCGCCATACCCTGCGTCCGTAATCTGCTTATCTTTTTAAATTAGCCTTAGAGGGAAGCCGTGTATTTTGCGATTAAATTAGATCAAATCCTAGAGTAATGTGAGCTCAACATAATAATTAATACCCAACAAGCCTCCCAGACACGAACGCGGTAGCCTGTCCACAGGCTACGAACGCGGACAGATTCTAGTTTTACGGGACAGGACAGCTCCGAGCTTTAGCCCGATTTCCAGTGTTTGCTCCATTACCTTTATGGATAGCCGTGGCTTTAGTTACGACTTTAAAACACGGAGAAAACTTCACCAATATCGCGGCCTTTTTCTGATGTTGAAGATCGATAAAATTCGAGTAATGTTTCAGGCGAAACGAGAAGTCATGATAAAATACACTAAAAGTATTTTCGCCAGACGCAGTTCACACAAGAATAAGTATGATATTACTTAATCCAGGTTCGTTTTTAAAATAGCCGAAAGTTAAGTGTCAAGATAAAAACGATAAAGGTTCAAGGAAGGAGCATTCAGTTGCTTGATTACGCGTGTGTTTTTTATGAGAATAGAAGAATTTCCGCCACTACTGAAAGTTTCTGAAATTTTTCGAAGCAGAAATCTTTAGCAAATCTATAGGAATTCGATCGTCGAACGCAATACATCTTGGTCAAAAGTTCCTCGCCGCCATCTTTAGCGTAATCGTGTATTATATTTTCCTAGTACTAGAGCTTCTTAAATTTTTTGGCGATCTGAGACTTTAGTCTCTTAAGAAAGGAAATATGTGTGCACAAAACTTCCAATTTACGGAGTAGTTTCCCCCGTTAGAATCAATCATACCTTTTAAATACATGGTTCTGTTATAGGGATGTCCACGTCAAAGCATAGCCCTAAGCTGAAACATGTTCATGCCGCTTAAAGTTGATCCAAATGTTTTCCGCTCTCTTTATTAACTATCATCTAAAATGTAAATATATTCTTTATAAATCAATTCTTGTAAAAAGTGAAGTCTCGTTGTTATTTCCATATCTCGTGTTTTCATGCTAAGACAGCACAAGAATTTAGGCGAAATGCAAAGGAAAGATCGGAAATACTATATATTCTAACTTCGCACCACTAAAAACGATACCGAATGATGAAGTGCGTGCCGCCACACAGCAAACATTGTATCAAAAATTCATACACTTTTATCTCTGCATATTTAAGTATGTGATCTATTTACGGTGGTGAACGCGATTGAATGATATGGGCTTTCTTAGATAATCCCTTGGCTTTATGAAGTATCTTGGAAGAGGCCCATCCGCAGTCAAGTACCAAGTCGTTCAACGCCCTACATCCACGTGGGGGGGGGGGGCTCTTTCATGGTAAAGGTACCTGGGGATGTGCCGCCCGCAAGGGTATGCTTTTTCAAACCTAGCCAAGGGTATACTTTTTGCCAATTTTAGTTCATTTAGTCTAGGCAAGGGTATACTTTTTGCCAAGTTTCGCCCATTTTGTCTGGGAAAGGGTATACTTTTTGGCAATTTTGGTCAAAGAGCTGTCAAACTTTGGTAATTCCTGTAAAGAAATCCAAATTTTTTTCAAATTTTGGTCCTTAGGATGCAAAAATTTGGCAAGTTTTGCCTAGAAAATGCCAACTCATGGCACTTTTGATGTAGAAATTAGTCTAGCCAAGGGTATCATTTTCAGAAAAATTGGTCTAGCCAACGGTGCCATTTTGAAACTGTGGGCGGCACACCCCTGCCCGAAATTTAGCCAAGAACTCCCCCCCCGTATCTACATCATGGGATCGTACGCTTAGCAACATGGGATTTAATTTATTATTTTCATTGAATCATGTTTATCCACGAATCCCTATCAGCTAATAATGGTTTGAAAAATAATTATAGTAAGAAGAAAAAAAACAACGTACTATATTATCTCTAAAAAAGAATCATTAGGTAGGTGGTGCTCTTCTTAGGGATCGTGCTTTGGGTCAAATACTAGTGTAGCAAGTAGTCCTTCAATGCGAGAACTGTGGAGCTATTCCTTATATCGAGAGGTATATCATTCCACAAGTTAAGCACCAGAGTAGAGAAATCTCTCCTCCTTAGGTAGGACTTTTCACGGGCGATAGCAGTAGAAACTGACATGAAGTACCGTGAAAGACCATTCCGCAGTTGAATATCAGGCGTTCAACGTCACACATTATGGGATCGTACCAGAAGATTTTACGGGCAAAAGCACCATCAAAAATTATGAAGTACTGTGAGAGACCATTCCGCATTTCAATAGCAAAGTGCTCAACGCTATGCAACATTACATTTAATCAGGACTTTTCACAGATGACAGCACTAGGCCCTATTTACTAATTCAAAAATCTGTCGGATGGACATTTGATACTTTGGAGCTTGGAGCTAACGACTGCCCAAACTTTAATGCGCATGGCTGCCTGAGCTGTAATACTGTTTAAGACATCTGGTGGTCTACAAAATAAACCTTATGGATCTGAATTCTACCTTCCCTGTCCCGTGAAAATCCAGGTTTTGCTCGTCTGTCGGACGGACTAGATAAAAAGCGACTTTTTGTGCTTGTTTTTCAATTGTCTTTGTTGCTAGAAAGTATTTTCCTGCGAAGTATTGGTATCTATGTATAGCTCAACTCTTTGGATTGCATTTCGATCCATCTCTTTGCTTAAAATGATTATTCACATAGCATGAGCATACTCTCGAGTACCGAATAATCGCCCCCCCCCCGCTTATTAATTTTTCAAAAACTTTCCAGCCCCCCCGCTCTTATTCCAACCCCCCTTTTATCGATTTTTGGAAAAATGAAATGGTAGTAAACAAAATTTCTGAATAAACGCAAGAAAAAGTCTCAATAAATGCATTCAACAGAACCAGAGTTCATAAGTAACTGTATCAGTAACATCACTGTTCGCATAAATATATAAAAGATACGTGTTTACCTAAGAAAACGACTATTTTCCACCCCTCCAAGCACCCCCCCCGATTATTCCAACCCCCCGATTATTGCTATATCGAACCATTTCCAACCCCCCCTGATTATTCCCACCCCCCCGTTTATTCGGTACTCGAGAGTACATTAAGTGCATGCAGCCCGTCTGTTGGACAGACCAATGTTTCATATCCTTTTGGTAACGCCTACTTCATACGGGAGACTCATGCCTATTTAGCGCTACTTCAAGTAAAATTCAGCATAATTCCATGTCAGAATTTGTTCTCAGCTCCATACCAACTGAAGATTTCGTTTCCATTCAGCCCTAAGAAAACAAGTTCAAAAATGGCACATTTTTGATCAAAAATTAGCTTTACGCTGTGGAATTGCACCTCAAGATGTTTTCGTGAAAATTATGATAAAGTGGGTCACTTTCTACCGCCTGCAAATACTGAAAACAGTTAAATTACTTTGCAACTGACGGAAAATCTGCTATTAGCAAAAATACGATTTTCTCTTAATGTGACCAATTTCAAAATAGGCCCACTAGCAAAGGTTATGAAGTACCGTGAGAGACCATTGCACATTTGAATAGCAAGGGCCCAGCGCTATGCAACCATGGAATCTAATCAAGACTTTTACGCGTAAAACACTAGTTAAGGTTATATTCAGTACAAGCCTCACTCCACAAGGACCCTTGACTTACGCTCATCTCATTTAATGCCAAGGTAAGCCGCAGAGGGATGGGAGAATTCTGGGGAAATTCCAGCAAATGTTTGATAATGTCTTCCACCCCCTCTTGGTGAGAATTAATGGCCCCTCATTTAATTTTAGTTTCATAAGCGGCAAACGTCATCTATGGTAAGCTGGTACAAGTTAACTGTTCAAGAATAAAACTTAAATCCACAAGTGAAGAGCAATAAACTGACTATATTCATAACATAACTCTAAGCATCGCTTATTGAATTGGATGGTTTCGAAAATAAGATATCAGATTAAAATAATGAACGAATACATGGAATCGTCGCAAGTCTATAAACTGTCAGGGAGTTCAAGAAAACTGGACATAACCTTGAGACGCATTGGCATCTTTAAGTTTAAAGTGAACAACACGTGGTAAAAGATGAGTATCTCACAATCCAACGCTTGGCCAGAAGAAAGCAACGCCAAAAGAAACGATGGAGCGCTGGGGTTTTCCGTTGTCCTACTAAGCTTTTTCGACCAGCCATCTGTTATCCTTGAAGTTTCAATTATAGAAATGGCTCTGTCGTGAAACCGGTGCATTGACTCCATCTTCCAGTTAGATAGACTTCCCTAGATGGAATATGCATATCCTTTTGGTTCTCTAAAAGTACACGATAAATACTGCTTAATTGCGATTGCAAAACATTGTTTTTTAGCTTTTTCAAAGAAGCAAAGCTTTTACGTAAATTCGATTCTTGTCTCAAGTTTCTATCTTACGTTTAAATCTTAGATTTGACGCACCATTTATGAGTAAGATTCGCACATGAAAAGTTACACTTCTACGCACCAAATGGAAGACTTTCAATCAAACATTTCAACCATGGCACACAGAAGAAACAAACAATGCAAAGGTGGGTGGAGGACATGATCGCACTTGTGAATCGGCAGCAAACATTCGCAGGAAAAATTGACGAAAGACTTGATCCAGATTAAACAAACATTAGCATTGCTCATGATTCCTTTATGAACAATAATTAGACGAAATGTGGGAATTCTTCATGAGTCGGGTCAGCCTACATATGTTTGACAAACACAGACTGACACTGCGTCGAGAAACTATTTACTTAAATAATCGTTTCACACGATCGAAGCATAAATGGAACGCTAATATCTACATCAATGAATACTGTTTGCAAATGGGCCTATTTTTTGTACCAACAGTGAGCCTATGTGTAACATCGTGTTGGCCTTATCGCGTCAGCAGGAGCTTGCGCGTGAGAGAGTTGAATTCACTGTTATATCATGCAACCCATTAACAATCGATTAGTTAAGTCAACAAAATAGACGCTGATCAAATACGATTTCACTGTAAAGGTTTCCCTTCACCCACTTCTTGGTTTGGTTCAACTGTCTGCTGGATCGAATCCCTGTTATTATGAGCCCGATGAACAGGCAGGCTCGGTAAGCGAACATACACTCTTTCAAAAATCCCAAAACAAACAACATAGCACCGATTAGAAAGATTAAAACTTCGTTGTCTAACTGCCAGTTTAACCTGATTTTGAGGATCTACTCATAACCTAAATGCACTTTCCTAATCAGGGGCGGATCCAGACCGAAGTTGAAGGGGGGACAACTTGGAGTGGGGGCGCCAAAAATACAATCGAAAGTGAGCGCGCCGAAGGCGCGCGAAAATGTTTGGAGCCTTATTCAAGAAAATTCTCTGGTTTTTGTACTGAATAACGCCTAAGTTTATATGTTTCCTCGCATTCAGAACGAAACACTGAAAAAAGAGCGCGTTTGGGTCAGGTTAAGGGGCGCTTTTCTTGCCAAAAAGGGGGGCGCCAAATCTGAATTTTCATCGTGAAGGGGGGGGGGGGCAGTTGCCCCCACCTGCCCCCCTAAATCCGCCACTGTTCCTAATCAACGAAGAACTTCTCAAAACTGGCTCTTTTGGCTTCTCTAAAAAGTGTAGGTAATGCCTCAATTTAATTAATGTTTAAATGAATACTTCCTGCTGATATGGAAACTGTTGAAATGCTATCATTCTTCCCATCAATGCGGGCAAGCCAGTGACTTTTCATATAATTCCTAATTTCAGATAGCGAAAATCTTATTTCAGAAAGAGCAAATGTACGTAAAATCACTAAGAGATCTTGAAAGCTGAAGCCTGGTAAGATGATGGAATTAAAATTTTACAAAACAGTTGCATAGAAAATCCTGTACGATCCTTGAGACAGTGTATACATTTTTCTCACTCACTCAGTACGAAGCCTGGTTTCACCACAGCTCAACCAATATTGCCGCAACCATTTCTAAATGGAAGCCAAAGATCCCGGTAAAACCAACCGCTACAGCTATAAAGTTGAGGAAAAGTTGACTCACTTTAACTTTTCACTCTCCTTAAAAAGGCAGGTCAGGCACGATTGCAGCGGCAATTAATGTGACATTTCCAAAGAGATTTATACTTCTATTTCAATGAAATTACTTTGCAACGCCTTACGGCATTAACGCAAAAGGGTCTAAGGTGCTGTTTACATGGAGAAGGGCCAGCCCTCCTAGGAGGGCTAGCCCTCTTTGCCGAGATCTCACCTTGCAGGTCTATTCCTTTATAAAATTATTTTTCGTTTACATGAGAGGAGGGCTAGCCCGCCTAGGCGAGATCTCGCTATTCAGTACCTGAGATCTCGCCTAGGAGGGCTGGAAATTTCCCATGTAAACGCAATCAAGAGGGCTAGCCCTCCTAGGCGGGCTGGCGGAAACAATAGAATAAGTGTAGAACAATAGGATTAGAATCGTTGGCGCCAATATGTCTAGCCCTCCTGGAAGGGCTAGCTTTCCATGTAAACGCAAAATATAATCCAGCCCTCTTAGGAGGGCTAGCCCTTCTCATGTAAACAGCACCCAAGACCCAAAAAATTAAAGTACACATTACAAAGTCAAGAAGTTGTATGATAAAGTTACAAGCTATTCTATAAAAATAAATTAAAATATTTACAGTTCTAAAATTTCATTTGTTAGAGTAAACATCCCAGGTCCTTTATCGTTCTCGAAAGGAAACCGTTTTTGGATGATTCAGTCTTGCATAGTAGCTGTATAAATGTTTGATTTGCTAAAACTATGAGTCTTGTTCGTTTCATATATCTTGGTTTTATTGGCAGGTCCACATCAGCATTAATGTGTTACACTTTTACAGCTACAGCAACAGATCAATGAAGTGACTTTTGCAACTGCCGCTTGCAACTTTGCCGCTTGCAACTTTGCCGTTGCCTGACAACTTATAAGTGCATGAAAACAAATCTTACCAAATTATGCGAATCAGTGTGGTAGCTCTTTGGGTACGGCTTTACTATAATTCAATTCAACTGCTTTACAGGCGTGTGGTACATACTTCCTGGTTTACCTGGTCCCCTTTATTTCTTTCCATGTTAATTGTCATGGGGTTGGCATAGTCAATTGCTCCTTGTAGTATTATCGTCCATGTGGTGTTTCGTACAGTACTTAGTAAGTAGCGTAATCAATAACTTCTCTTCTAAAATTTTCAATGGAATATAAAGAAAAACCAAAATTGGCTGTGTTTTTAATAGGTTTTCCCAGCTTGTTTGCAGGTGCAATTATTTAAGACTGTGATCATTTTGAATAGGTTTAATTGTCAGAATAGTTAGTGCATAAGCATTAATCTTCAATGAAGCGCGGTTAGTTGGTTGTAGCGCTTAAACAGGAAGTAGTTGTTTATAAACACATTTTACAATATTGTCCCGAGTACCATGTACCGACTACCACGTACAAGTCTCTATATGGCCTCATACCTGAATACCTTTCCGACTTGTTTATCAAAAATTCAACTTGAAATGTCAGAGAACTGAGAAATACTGAAACTGATCTTTCGCTACCACTGCGGAAAACTAAAAATTGGGTAAAGGGCAATATCTTTTCGTGGACCTAAGCTTTGGAATCAACTCGAGTTTGATCTTAAACAGGCATCCTCCCTTGCCACCTTCAAAGAAAGATTAGAAAGTTGACGAAAACGTTCTCTTTCTTATCACTATTATCATATAACATCTCTTTTATTTAATTTTTAGATGTTTGTCACGGCCCCCTGAACGCATTTGTTGACTACCTGATGGGGCTACCTTGTTTAAACAATTAAAAATGCAATAAAATTGAGTACTTTTTTAAAGGAAATGAATGAAGATCTAGCGATCTGGTCCAAAAACAACAAAAGTAAGTCAAGGGCTATTTGCCGTCCTACTGATTGATCATACCTGGAGGAACAACACATATTCATATTTAGCTATATTTGACTGCCCATTCCCCTTAGCCAATACCACCTTGCACTGCGTTGATTACATAAATACCTAGATTATTGTATTAATTGCAGCGTTTTTTGATGAAATCATATAATCAATTACAGTACGAGAAAAAACCTGAAAAAATCCATCAGACAAAATATTGAAATTTTCCTGAAGGCCATAGTTCAACAGGGTCTATGATATTGGGGTAAGTACAAAGTTTTCGCTTTTCTGCTTTGCACGTTAGCAACCTCGTGACGTCATCATCCCTAAACACACATCATAAAAAGGAACAATGCAGTAAGTTTGAAAGACCAAACTATCAATTGTAAACAATGAAATTGAGGAAAAGTACGCTTCTTCCAAGTAATTCGCTCAAAGTTAACTTGGTAGTTCAATTTGCACAATCACTTGTGAAGAGCTGGCGCTGATAGAAGTCACAAAAGAAAGCACACCGTACGCTTGCTGATGAGAATGCAGCAAAGAAGAGCGTAGTGTCTCATAAATAGAAACATTTTCGAACTGATTGAGATAGCTAAACATAAGCTTTCTCAAAAAAGGACAGCTGAAACGCATCAAGAATGACTAATTACGAAAGAAAGTATTAGAAACTGTAGTACCATGAAACAAAAATTTTGTGATGAGAAAAAATCTCACTTGACTTCGAATGAAATGCAGGGGAAATCATGAGATAATCTCACGCGAGAAGGTTTCTCCCGTGCATAATTAGAATAATGCTTTGTTGTATTTGCGATGTCAACTGCGCCATATGCAAGTGATTCACAGTCAACTCAGTCGAAAACGGCGGCCAGCGGACCATTTTAGAATGAAAATGACCTCGATACACAATCGAGGGAAAAATAGATTTTTGCTTTACATCTTAACATGATTGTGAGGTACAAGGCTCCCCTTAAGGCCAGCTGGTGTGTCAACTAACAAATGTTCTGGTTAACTTGGAAAATTTCCGTACCAAACCAAATGAGTAAGAAAAATGTTTAGATGGATTTACCTCCTTTAGCTTTCGCATCATTCTTTATATCCCTATAAACTGACAACATGTTAGTAGCTAACACGACAACTTAGTATGAAATCTAGTTCGTCTGGTAAATCTGTCGTATGGTTCTCTAGTAACAAACGATATTATAAAATGATTCATCTGAGAATCCTTCAAAACAGGCCTAAAACTTAGAGCACATTAGCCAACAACATAATCTAATTACAAAAGAAAATATACGGAAAACGGCTGAATGTCAGTCGTAAGTGTATAAAATGAGGGATCCAGTAAGATGTTTGAACAATGATTTTTTGATATTGATAGCTATTGCGCTAAACTGTCCGAAAATCTGATCAAGGAGTTTCGGTATCTTTCGAGATGAAATGTTTCCATAAAGTCTCTCGTAATGTGGGAACGACACAACCGGATTTGCAAAACTAAATTTCGAATCAAAGTTGAAGCATAATATTCAAAGTGTTAGCTACAAAAAGATCGTCCATTATGAGAATCTAATACATGGATGGTTTGAACATCGCATGCTTTCAAACGTCTAAATGCGTAAATAGCCATAACGTCTTTCTTGGATTGAGCAGTTTAAAGGAACTCCGGGTACGTTCTTCTACCTGGTTTCCCATAAAAAGTATCAGCGTTTCAGTAGTTACTGCAAAGGAGCCTAGATTAGAAAATTTTATTTTCAGCTTATTTTTAGTTCGATTTGATTTGACTTTATATTTTCTACCTATTGTAGCCCCTCTGTTAGAATAACTAATTTACAGGGGGGATATGCTAAAAACTTACAATAATTAATAATTTATAATAAAACTAGTATATCAAACTACGTTAAAATTACAATTTTTCAAAAATCAGCAAACGATAAAAAACGAAAAGATTTTAGTATTCATTTTTGCACCTCAAGGCACTCAGGGTTGAAGAATTTTTAACCTCAGTACCAAGACTGTTCCAAAGCTTAGCACCTCGGTGCGAGAAGCATTTCTGCCCCCTGCTGATTTCAACTATGGGAACCTGAGGTTGACTTCAGCATTCCTAAGAGAACGAGCAGTGGAATTGTTGACTCTCGTGAACATGTCACTCATATAGGAAGGCGCGTCTCCTTCAACGGATCTGAAAACCATTTTCTGAGATTCAAAATCAATAAGTTCCCTAACAGTGGGCCATTGAAGCGCACGAATAACTGGTAAAGCGGTCGCATCAAATGGACTGTTGGTAATGAGTTTTGCAGTACGATTTTGGAGTTTCTGCAATGTTTCAATGACAGTCACCCAAGCATTTCCCCAGACAGGACAACAATGTCTAAAGTACGGCTCCACTAAACTCTAATACATGCTCTTGACAGTTGATATTGGGAGGTACTGCTTGGCATAACGGACCATACCAATACCTCTAGAGATCTTATCAGTTGTTAAGGCCAATTGAGATGTCCATTTAAGTTGGTGTTCAACCTGAACACCAAGGTATTTGACCTCCTTTACCAACTTGATATCCTCATTCCTCGGAACCAATCTTAAAGTGTGATTTTGCGGAATCGACGAAGTCGATTTTTCTCAGCTTTGCATTGCTTTCAATGATCATTGCATCGGACAACAATATCTACGGGGCGATTGGCCGAGCGGTCGAGTGAGGTCAAACTCCGGATGGGTGACCTCGGAGGCCTGACCTCACCACTCACCTCGCCGTCCTCCGGAAGGGACGTTAAACTAGGGGCCCCATGCCTGGATGCGGCATGCACAGTGGGCCTAACTTAGCTTTCAGTAGCTAGAAATCCTGACAAGCCCACTCAAAACAAATTGAAAAGAAAACAAACAAAACAAACATCTATCTTAGCTACGTTAAAAGACAACTTGTCTCCTTCGATCCATCCCTTCAAAGCTTTAGTTAACCGCTTGATTAATTTCTGAAACAGATTCAGAGGCACAGTCAATGCCTGTATCATCTGCATACATGGATACAAGAGAATTTTGCAAGCAACTAGGAAGATCATTGATATGAACAAGAAAGAGAAATAGTCCAAGACAAGATCCTTGTGGTACACCACAAGTTAGTATCTGTAGCGGAAATTCGACCGTTTTTTACCTTACAGCATTGTCGTCTATCGGTAAGATACGAACGAAACCAGTTTAGTTCTTTTCCTTTTAGGCAACAGAATTTGAGCGTCCTCGATAGAATATCATGATAGACTGTGTCAAAAGTCTTCTTGAGGTCTATGCAAACAACAGCCGTGTATTTACCTTCATCAATGTTTACCAGTCATTCGTAAACTTCAACAGAGACCTCAGGACCGAATGAAGGGCCGAAAACCATACTGATCAGAAAAAATCATCTTGTTCTTGTCAACGTAGTCGTACAGCTGGTTATAGACAAGCTTTTCAAATAAACAAGAGACAACAGGTAGCACCGATATAGGCCCATGATTCGACTAGTCATCTTTTGAGCCTTGCTTAAAAATCGGGGCTACGTAAGCAGTCTTCCAGTTGTCAGGGAAGAAACGACGGACAGAGACAGTAGTGTAAAGAGCTGGGCAAGCGAAAGAGCAAAAATCTCAATACTTACTTTAAGAAAGCGACTAGAAATGCGATCAGTGCCAGATCTAGTTGACTTTTTAATCTTAGAACGTGCTTTTATAACCTCTTCAGTAGTAATATGTTTTAAAGAAAAGGTGGAATCAGTCACTCTTTCACCATAATCAACATTTAAAAAGGGTTTCGTTGTTAGGTATATTTTCGCTAAGGCCCTTACCAACTTTGCAGAAAAATGTATTCATGGTTTCCAATACTTCCTGGGGTTTAGAAATTATGTCCTCGCCATCTTTGAGTGACAAGGTCTCAGTTGTTTTGAACCTTTTATTAACCAACTGGTTTATTTTCTTCCAAGTTTCCTTGGTGTCCCCAGTACAAGACTGAATCTTATTTGAAAAACAGTCTCTTTTCATTTCAGAGTTCAAATTATTGGCCTTACATCGCATTTGTCTGTAGGCACTCATAAGTAGTTCAGATTTGCCTTCACTACAGCAACCTTCATTTTGTCCCGTGTCCAGAAGAGCTGCTTCAGATCAGGGGTGATCCATGGACTGAAACGCTCAGTGACTTTACGCTTTCTTAAAGGGGCATGCTTCCCAAGGACGGATAACAGATGAAAGGACCACAAACGCACTGCATTGCCTAACCCATCGCTGTTGTATGCAATGGCAGACCAGTCAGAATCGGCAAGGTCACTAATAAAAAGGTCTTTGTCAACATTTTTCATTTGTCTGGAGATTATAACTTTATGGTTGGCTTTGATCATTATAACTTTATGTCATAGATGAGATCTCAGCTTAGTTTATTGCGACCTTGCATGTCCAGATCGGGTTTCTTTTCACAGAGTAATTTACTTAACCCTAATCCACATGGGGGGGGGGGTGTTTTCCACTCCCCCTCGAGGTTTTTCTTGCCGTGTTTTTAAAAGACACCAACTATGTCCCCCAAACCTACCTGACTTTTACTAATTATCTATTTGTCACATTTTGATGAAAAAATTTTCAAACAATAGAGCTCACAGGTCACGTGACATGCCCATATTTGGAAGCAGGTAGCAAACAAATCATTGTTTTTGATGATTTCAATGGAAAGGTTTGATCATATTATGAAGTATTATACACCAAATGAATCAGTAAACGAAGAGCTTTAATTTGATACCGGAATTTCTGGAATTTGATGACGTCAGCATCTTATGATGATGACGTCATAATAGCCGCCATTTTGGGCTAATTAGGAAACTATTTTAATCTTTTCGAAATTTTTCAATTGAGAAGACTCCAATGATACATTTGTAATGGGGTATAACCACTTTGCAGCTTATTTTCGTCTATTTTTACTTTAATTGCACAAATGACGTCATACAAATTGGCTAATTTCTGCCAAAATATCACTCTAAAATCATTAATTTCTATGAAATTATACCTTAACATCAAACTTGTGGCTAAATTGAACCAAAAACTGCAAAATGTTCGCGCCAAACCTTCTTTAAATTTAAATTTAACTTGGAAGCCTGATTTTCACTGATTTTCAACTTCATGACGTCACTGTGACGTCATAAGGTGTGGCAGCCACACCCAAATTGCGCTACAAGCTACAAATGACTTGATCTGTAACTGTGCCAAGTTTTATTGGATTCTGAGGAGTCTAAGGTTGTTTTCAGAGGGGGGGGGGGTGGAAAGGTAGCTCGAAAAAAGCCCATATGGATTAGGGTTAAACAAGCAAAATTTCTGAGGGAGCCTAAGGTGAATGGCTATTGAATCAAGCAGTTACTATCTGCGTGTAATTTGGTAAAAGCTTTTGGGATAGCTCAACAATACATCGTTTTTTGAAGTTTATTAAGCCATGAAAATGAAATTTAATCTTCACTAATTCAAGTGCCCAACTTGACTGAGCAATGACAACAATAAAAAAAGTTGGGTGAGAAAGATCCTTCAGTATTATTAGAACAGTATTTGACACAGTTCCTGTTCCTTTAGCCCCTCAGTCCTAGAAAGTTGAATTGTGAACTGTCTAATGCCCTATTCACACTGCAAGTTAAACCAGCTTAGGTCAAACCAGGTTTTTGAATAGAGCCTTCTTATTGGTCAATCAAACAAATCCAGTCATTTGATTGGTTGAAATTTAAACTGGTGTAGATAAAGCTGGTTTAACAGTGTCAGTGTGAATGCAGTATAAGTGTAAGTGGATCTGTTTTTAATAATTGCTTTCATCGATGTAACAGTTAAATGGTCAGAAAATTTTTGAGAACAGAAATTTTAATGGTTGAGCTGACTCAAAATGCACTGTAGATAGTAGTAGCATAATCGAATAACCATCTGTCTTTGGCTGCCTTTTCTGCCTGATCTTTGGCTGAAATTCTGCCTGTTGAAGTGTATTACTCTGCGGATACCAAGCCGATCTGGACATGCAAGGTCGAAAAATCTACGTTAATATACCATTTTTCGTATACCATATTTCGTCTATAACATAAACCGAGAATGAAAATCTCTTAAACCAAGGCTCCTTCGCAGTAACTGCTCAAACGCTTATGCTTTTTTGGGACACCGAGTACTTCTACCGTTAATTTTTGGTAACTGTCCTACTGTCCAATTTTATCTCATACGTTAAAAAATTCTTCATATTTCGAATCAATTAACGTGTTGATATAGCACAAGTTCCAAATCTTTAAATCTACGAAAAAGGCGGGTGTAAAATTCAATGATCTATTTCTTTAAACTGAATGACTTGAAAGAAACCTACCGTTGGACTTTTCAGAAATCTTGAATATTTGTCGAAATTACAGCCTATTTTTACATTTCAATTCATTTTATGATGTGACGTCATCAAATTTCTAAATCACGCACAAGAAGAGTGAAAGAGTTTTGCTTGATACCATGTTATAGGCATCCACAAACTATGGTTTTCTTGCAAATTATTTCATCTTTCGTCAACAGGCTTAGAAATTACAGTAGTTTTAAGTTTTTTTCCGAAAATTCTCTTGAATTCTTAAAAAAGAAGAAAATATTGTAATTTTGAAAATATTGAATATTTCAGCAAAGTGCAACGGCAGATTTACTATAAAATAGTTCAATTTTCATTGAAGCCGTTAAGTTCAAGGAAATTGGTCATAGAATTTTACACCCAGCTTTTCAAAGATCCGAAACCTATGCTTGTTAATATCATCAATTTCTAAATCGCAACAGGTAGAGCAACAGGCAACTGCTTACCATAACCGGGTGAGTTAGGAAAAAAATGTATCAATTCATTGAAAAATAGTAACACAAAAACCATTAACAAAGACTTTGGAGGATCAAAACCCTGTTGCTTGAAAGAGCCTATAGAACCCGCTAGAGTGTAACCATTAGAGCAGCAGACATGTGCTTACCACCACTAGGTGAGTCACAAAAATGTACCTACTCTTAGAATCATAATGCAAAAAATATAGCAAAGAATATGAAAAATCACAACCCTGTTACCTTGAGTGAGGGTATAAAACCCGCTAAACTGTAGCCAGTACAACAAAAGACATGTGCTTACCGCCAATAGGTGAGTCACAAAAATGTGCCCACTCTTAGAATCATAATGCAAAAGCTATAACAAAGAACTTGAAGAAAAGGCAGCACTGTTGCCTGACTTAGAGCATAGGACCCGCTAAACTGTAACCAGTACAACAACAGACATGTGCGTGCCATCACTAGGTGAGTCACAAAAATGTACCTACTCCTAGAATCATAATGCAAAAACTATAACAAAGAATTTGACAAAAACACAGCCCCGTTGCCTGACTTAGAGCATAGGACCCGCTAAACTGTAACCAGTACAACAACAGACATGTGCTTACCACAACTAGGTGAGTCACAAAAATGTACCTACTCCTAGAATCATAATGCAAAAACTATAACAAAGAATTTGACAAAAAACACAGCCCTGTTGCCTGACTTAGAGCATAGGACCCGCTAAACTGTAACCAGTACAACAACAGACATGTGCTTACCACAACTAGGTGAGTCACAAAAATGTACCTACTCCTAGAATCATAATGCAAAAACTATAACAAAGAATTTGACAAAAAACAGCCCTGTTGCATGACTTACGGTATAGAAACCGCTCAACTGTAACCAATACGACAACAGACATGTGCTTAACACCACTAGGTGGGTCACAAAAATGTACCTACTCCTAGAATCATAATGCAAAAACTATAAGAAAGAATTTGAAAAATCAAAATCCTGTTGCTTGAATGAGGGTACTGACACCGCTAAACTGTAAACAGTAGAACAACAGACATGTGCTTACTGCCAATAGGTGAGTCAAAAATGTTCGTAATACAAAAACCATAAAAAAGAATTTGAAAAATCACAGCCCTGTCGCCTAAATGACGTAATCTAACTCAAAAGTGTAGGTAAACAAAAGAGGCATTAAGGCAGGCCAGTAAAAAGGAAAGAAGGCAAGCAGATAAAGGTCATCTGAAATCAATTCATCTGCATTAGTTTTAATTACATTTCACATCTCATTTCACAAAGAATGTTACTGCCCGATCCATTACAAAAATGATTATTTCTATTGATTTTTGGTTGTCATGGTTGAAACAGTAAAATAGAAAAAAAGCTGCAATATGCGGAAGCATGAACGTCCTCATCAAAGAATCATGCTGGCAATGCAAAATGAGGTTTTTGACGAGAGAAACTCAAAAAATAAACAAATTGTAATTTCTAAGATGAATATGCAGAAAAATATGCAAGAGTAAGATGCACAAACATCGAATTTAGCTCAGATTTCTCAAATTTGCTTAAAATGGGTTCCGTTGCGCAGTTGGCATTTTGAAAAACTATCATCTCATGTGGACGAACGTCGCTTTTTGTCTAACAGAAAGTAAAATCTGAGTGTGAAAGTCGTTGTTGCAAGCATTGCGCCCTCAAAACACGAAATAAGCATCGATAGGGGTTAGAGACAAGACAGCAAAACTGTAATACTATGTGTGAACGTACATGTGTGCTTGTCAAAACATCCTTGGCCATCATTAATATATTCATGTTTAATATAACATAGAAGAATTCATTCAAAGTATCTTTAAAATCTGTTTTATCCTGTTTAAAGCAAAATGGTCTTAAGATGATTTCAATCCTAATCCCGCTTAAAATCATTTGGTAGTGCGTTGAAGAGGCCAATAGCGTGTGTTTTTGATTTTGGAAGATTTTTCAAAGTTGTCATTAATGAAGCTTAAAAGTCTGAGCTCATTGCAATTAAAAACTATTTACAAGGGTAGGAGGTGCTTCATAAAACAACAGAGATCCATCAAAATAGTTCGAATTTAAACACTGTGTAAACAGCTCGCGTTAAATTGGCCTCCGCACATGAGTAGCGCATGAATGTTGTCTGTCTGGCTCAGGTCTTACAAGATCTAAGACAGGTAAGAGGCAGCATGGAGACCAAATATTGGGTAGCTAACTATCCACGCTTTCCCGGATTAGGCCCGTCAGGAAATATTTACGATCTATACCTATGCAAACTTCCGCGACAAGGCTCTCAATTTCTGTTTCGCGTTGCTGTGCCAAATCATAGTTGCCCTTATAGCAGTTTTATTCTTCTCTGTGTCCCTATGCATGGATGCTGTTTTGCAGGACACATGGACACAAGGGAATCCGGGGACAGAAAACAGAAAGGAACGAAAATGCTGAGAAACAACTACCTCGCAAAATCCATGGTCTTATCTGTCATCCATGGAGTGCAAGTCCCGAACTAGACTGGTTCCACAATCTCTGTTTGCTCCTTAGAGCTGATCTTTCGCTAATACAGAGACTTGTTGCCAAACAGTGTTTGAAATCGGATTGATTTGATAGCCTCGTTTTCATAATCGTTGCATGCTTAAAATTCGGACCACGGAATTAATGTTTTTGCGGTTGTGTTGCTGTGATCAGCAATCATCAAACAAGAATATTCTTGAAAACTATTGAAAACAGTTTGTGACTCTGACAAAATTGGAGCATGTATAGTGAACACAAAATTGAAATTTCAGAGAAGTTCAGAGTGACCATAGATCAAGGAACCAAAGATTTGACATTAGAAATGATATTGGTATTATACATTGTCATTTTTAGCAATCAGTTAAGTAGCATCTGAAAAACAAGAAATTTTAAAGGGAAGTGTTCTTTATATTTTGTTCCAGTGCTTTGTTTCATCAGAAAGACAATCTCTCCCCAAGATGAGTGCCATCTAAATGCATACTGATATGAGATCTGATAATAATGAAGCAGCTATTTTGAATTAGACAATCCCTGTGGATTAAAAACATTGACATCAGTGCAAAGTGATGGGTACTATTAAAATCACAAGTAAAAATTTCACCCACTTTGGTTTTTCTTTGTGCAACCCAACACCAGACAAAATATAACTTGGCACACCAAGGCAATAATGTGTAATAAACTATTGGATTCAGTCACTTATGAATGTGGGCCATTCTTGGTTATGCTAACAAAATACAGTAAAGCATATTTTTAGGCAAATCCTTTTTTAAGACTACCAAATTTCTACTTAGGCAAATCCATTCATTAATCAAAACCAAAACCACTGAATTCAAGAGTAAACAGCTGTAAACAAAAACCCAACAGAAAGGCAAGAAATTCAGTATTCACATGCCAAGTAACCTGTTGCAGTTTAATTGTTGTTATGAATTCAAATACACGAGCGTAATGTAAACGAAAAGTGACTAACCTGGACTGGGCCTAAACTGATGGACTGATACAGTAGCAACCAACCACCACCGGCAGAGAGTTGGATGTGCTCGAAAATGCCTCTAAAAACTGGCAAAAACATCACACTTTGCCATGTCCTGTCAGAGCACAAACAAGTATTTCTTCCCATTGCTCATGTTATAAAAAACGGTTGCCACAATCACCACAACTTCGTTGGCTTCTGCTCGATCGAGCTGCAAACTGCGACAAGGAGATCCGACGCCATTATTGCTTTTCTTGAAAATCTCGGACCATGCATTGGCCTCACTTTGAAAAGGAGGCTTTGTGGAATAAAAAGTAAAGAGGGCAAAAATCGATTGGCTACAAAGGAATTAGCCATTGTTTTCGCCAAAATGCTCCAATCAGGTTAGGAGCAGATTTTTCCGCTCCAAAATTCCGATTTGAGATGCTCTTTGGCAACTAGTCCCTCATTGAGCTGGCCATCAGCAACAACAACAACAGCGAAATAGAGGGGCTAGTTGGAGCTAGTCTAGTCCCGAACCACGATGGTTGTCCAGACTAAGCGCCCCAACTACAATGGTGGACCACAAATTGGAGCTATCTCATCTTGCAATGGATAAAAAACTGAAAGATCGCTCGATTCCCTCTACACATAGGACGATATAGTACATTTCATCATGTATCGTAAAAAACTGGTACAATATTGTACCATGCCAATGTCTATGTTATAATTTTGAGTTCCATAAAGTAGAAAAAAGTGGTATCAAAGTGACAAGTGACTAGTGACTAGTATGAACCAGGCCTTTAGGGGAGCCAGAATCTCGGTCCATGCGGGATTCTGCTCCATGCAACAAATTGTTTGGGTCTTTCGTAATTTCTTGCCTTACTTTTCGATTGCCTCATTTGCCAATATCTGAAATCAAAGCACATTTAAGCTCCTGATAAACATAGCCATGCAAAGACAATAAGGAGTGACACGTGCCGCACCATATTTGGGCAACTGATCTACGTCAACTGGAAATAGTGATATCTGATAGGCTGGGTCTGACAACAAGTGGCTTGAACTACTTTTATATCCTTAGAGTGATCCTGCGCAAGGACCACATAGCTGTGATGAATTTGGGTCGTCCAATTAAATGTGACATCACCAGTCATTCCTGATATCCGTTATTTTCAAAGGCTTAGCACAAAGGTCGTCAACCACACACATACTCATGGTGGGGCTTTCTTCTCCATTTGTAACAGTCGATCAAACGAAATTTGATACAAAGGAATCAGAGATGAAATATTGAATTTTCATTTGCCTTGTTACAGTTGCACGAGGTTGTGGCCAATTTTTGAAATGACACGTTTTAACACTAGATTAGCAGTAGATGAGCAAAAACCAGATCTATCTCATTGCTTTGTTATTATTGACTTTGCATTGATAGTGTTGTTGACTTTGAGCTTGTTAGACAATATGCCACCTACAAGAAAATATATCACGCCCTTATCACGTTTCGAAGCGCAAATTGCAACTGAATATTTTGAGCTATGTTGTGGGTTGTCGAGTTAAACGTTCCCAATATTTCACTCGACTCTTCCTCGCCTTCCTGGCTCTCCAGCTTCAGGTGATCCAAAGGCGAAAAAGTGGATGTTAGAAATTCGCGTTCTATGCCTCGACTTTTCAAACAAATAAGTTTATTGGTATCCTATGGTAGATGAAACAATAGCAATCTCTGATCCACCTGTATGTTTTCATATCAAGTCCGAGGCTAAAGCAACAGGGCATGTTCAAGTCACAACACATGGCCTATGTACAAATCTCCTATTGTTTGGAGCCCAAATGGAAAATTTAATCATGATTTTTATACCTCGAATCTTGAAAAAAGTTTGTTCGCGTTTCAATTTTTCAGAAGAGTGTTGAATTATCTGTTTATGAATAATGCGATGGTTTTAGCAGAGAGATAGAAACGTACCATCCTTGGCTCATTTTTTAGGCACGTTTGGCCGACCGCAGTACGCGGAAGTAAATGCTCAAGCAAATCCTACAAACCTATTGGCATGAATTCTTGCTTGACAGAGCCTTGCTACTGCGAATATGGCACGGGGGGGGGGGTTCTTCCATAGTAAAGGTACCTGGGGATGTGCCGCCCGCGAGGGTATACTTTTTCGGACTTCTAGTTTAGCCAAGGGTGTACTTTTTGGCAATTTTAGTCGAGTTAGGTCTAGGCAAGGGTATGCTTTTTGGGAATTTTGGTCAAAGAGATGTCAAAATTCGGTAATTTTTGTAAAAAAAAACCGAACTTCTTAAAAATTTTGGTCTAGAAAATGCGAAAATTTGGCAAGTTTTGCCTAGAAAATGCCAATTCAGAGCACTTCTGAAGGAAAAATTAGTCTAGCCAAGGGTATCATTTTCACAAAAATTGGTCTAGCCAACGGTTACATTTTCAAACTGTGGGCGGCACCCCCCTACCCGAAATTTAGCCGAGAACCCCCCCCCCCCCCCGTGGAATATGGTGAGAAAAACTTTTTAATGCACATACGCAAGTTCAGCAATGTCGAGCGCAAAGTCGAGAAGTAGCCAAACGCACTCGATAACACTCGAAAAAACCTCAAACGTTGGAAATATCGTGCACCTTCGTTCGACAATCTTGACTTTCATCAAATTCGACTCGAAAACGCTTGACGCTGCTCGGCACCACTCTACTACATCACTACACAATGTGGCCAAACCCTTTCAGCATCTCACTCGACAAAAACGTCGAGCGCTGTCGAGTGAAAAGTCGAGAGCGTTCTGCCGCAGCTTAACGGCTAAAAAGATTGTCATCTTTAACAAGATGCGAAAGATCGATATTGAACCATTACTATAGCAATCTCGAAATAGTTGATAGCATTTTCTTATAAATAAACAACGCTAAAAACCTTTAAAATGCAGATAATTTACATACAGCTACTAACCCTTTAAAGATGCAGAAAATTTTACATACAAGCCACCCTTTAAAGATTTACTTCATGTCTTTATTTTGATGATGGTGTAAGAAGAAAAGGAGTGATGTAGGACTTAGATACTTAGATTGAAATTAAGCATTTTGAAGAATCGTGTGTAATTTGAGAAGGATGCTGGCAAATATTATGAGTTTATAGTATAGGAATCAGATAACTGCCTTGAGAGCAACAGGCTTTCGAACGGAACGTCTGAACATTTATCTGAATCACCATGTATAAATGGAAATTCAGTTGAATGGAATGTAAGCATATATAAGTGGCTCAGACCATTTTTGGTCGCATTCTGGCCAATCACATACTAATGTTTCCTGTTTACATCGATGAGTTACCTAAAAATGGTTCGCCACGTGTTATGTCCAGTGTCTTTGCAGGGCTTTTTTTATGAAAGGCATATACAGTGTATGTTAAGATTTCATATAACACCTCCTCAATGAACTTTAAAAGAATCTCAAAGTACGAAATGTCTTCCAATGGACAAGTGATTTAGTGAAAACGCTTTCATCTCAGTTAAACGGGATTGAAAAACTAAGGACAGAAACATAGTTGATTCTTACAAACGTTAGCAAAATGGTGGTAGGGTTGTTATTTTGAGTACATGACGGGAAACAGCGCCAAGATGAAGTCTACCTGTGATAATGAAGACAATGTATGATTTCTTAAGCACCAGAATTGCAGGTTTTGATCCTTAGATCTCCATTCATTGTGAGAAAATAATTGCTACATACAAGTTACAACAAATACTTGCTTTCAAGGTGGATATTTCAAAATTCTTTCAAGGTGATGTTTTTTGTCTAGATTTCAGTCTAATAAATGGTGAAAACATTGTCTACGTTTGGTGGCTTTCCACTAAAGTTAAGAAACAGCTCATAAGAAACAGTGGGATCAATTTTTCGGAACATGAAGGCACACTGTCGTGGCTTTGATTGGCTAGTCATGATGTTGAAATCACTAAAAAAAGACCTGGTCTCTAAACAATTACCAAGCCTTTATGCCCTTGGGTCATATCTTGTTTCAAGAATAATGGGAGTCAGATCGTTGGCGTCTTCATGATGAATCTCAGTTTACAGCGAAAATACTGAAGCTTGCCTTACTGTTCTTTTTCATTTTCTTATGCACCAAGTCAGTGTCACGACAGTGTGCCTTCAAGACAAGAGACCATACTACCCGAATTAAAATGCTAAGAAAGTTTCGTAAATTGCATAAAAAAATATTGGATACCGTACATTAACATCAGCAGATTAGAAAATATTCGAGTGCGAATTATTCTTATGACTTGTTTCGCAGAGGCGTACACAGCACCCGAAAAGCGAGGGGGTCTGGGGCGTAGCCCCGAAAAATTTTCAGTGACTACGCCCTTCAGATGCTCGGAAAATGAGGGAAACGCCCTTTTTAGTTATATTTTGCATTTCATGCACGTTATGCTATACAGACTCTTCAAATCGTTTCGATGAGATTGTTTCAACAATGGCAGCAAACAGGGATCCCTATAGCCAGTGGCATGTTCAAGCTGAGATAACAAGGGATATTGAAATGATTGGGTATGGGGGCAAGAACCTAGAAAATTTTTTGAAGATATGCATTCTACTTTGGCTTAAAATGCCTCATCCAGCAGTGTTCAAGCATTTCTTAGAAACCAAAACCTTGCGACCAATTCTTGAAAAAACCATTCTCTGCTTGCTTTTCAAGAATCTCAGAAACCACTTTTTTGCAGATCTGCCCGATCAGCCTGATCCCCCCCACCAATTTTATTACATTTTTGTGCAAATCTTGAGGACCAACATTTTGAAAAATGGGGGGTCTGGACCCATTCCCCCCTTGGGTACGCCACTGTTGTTTCGAGATGTTATTAAGTAATTTGAGAGCCCTTCTAGCAAAAATGATTTAACTCTAAACTTCTGGATTAAAGATATAAGAAACTCACCAGAATATATTGGTAGCACAAGTGTTCTAAACTATAAGAAACTACTGACCAGCCCCGGACTTTTGTTTTTTACGAAAACGACGATTGTCAAAATAAATGTTGGGCCTCAAATTTTCCTCTAAAGACCAGTCATGACATTGTTATTTCAGGTACTATAGGGGCAAACGTATTTTTTAAAGAAACTCTCTGTAGGAAAACCAACTGGTAGATCACTTTAAAATTGGTTCAAAATGGTATATGGGACAAATTTTTAAGAAACTTGTTCTCCTAGTCAAAGAGATCAAGGGCGTACCACGTACTGGTTACGATGTTTTAACTGGTGCCTTAGTTTACTTGTAAGGTACTTGAGTAATGTCTAGTCAGTGGCATGGCCTTAAGAAAAAATTGCCGAGAAATGGTCAAAAGCACACATGACGTTAATTTTTAATATTACTTATTCTAACTTTATTTTAGGACCATATCATGCAGAAGGGTATAAGAAGTACATTAAATTTTATAAGAAACTAATCATAAGAAACACAACTCAAGAAACTGTAGCACTGGGAAAATAAAAGAAAAGAAATTATCCTTCTGATAAAAACTCCTTGAAATATGTTCACATCATCTTCACTCGTTTCCCATATGATATAACTGAAGGCTCGCCAAATAGCTTATAGCACAGGAACCTCAATTGGTTCAAGTTGCATGAGACTAAGTTTGAACCCTCCATGTACCTGCAACGGATCAATGACTTTGCTACAAGACATGCTACGAGACAGCGAACAGCAAAATTTAGATGTAGCGATCATGATTTGATGATAGAATCAGGGCGGCACAATAAGTAGTCTTTTGAGGAAAGAGTTTGTAAGAAATGTAAAATAATGTCGTAGAAGATGAGATTCACTTTTTCCATGAATGCCCCGTGTATGACGATTTAAGAAATCTGTATTTCCACTTTGACATTAGAAATATACTCCAATTGACAAAACTGCACTTTTTAAGGTTAGTAGACGGAGATAAAGGCAACGATTTTTTAAAAATAGATTCAATTCAACTCAATTGAAACTCAGAACACTCTGGGAACGAGGTTGAAAACTTAGTGAATTGAATTGACCAATTGATTTGACCAATCATCGCATCCCTTCCAATCACGCCACCGATTTTCATTGGCTAAGACATCAGATCTATTTCTAACTTCTACATGTGTAAAGGGACTGGGCAAGCTTGGGTGGCTATTTATCTCCGTCTACTTATTAACTTTAAGCACGTGTTTGCCGATGAAAATGCAGAAAATACAGGAGTTTTCGGATAATATTGAAAAGAGGCATTTCATAGTCGTCGAAGTGAAATGAATGTACCAATACCAGCATCCGTTTAATGTTAAAGTTAATTCACTTTTATTGTTCTTGTTACTACCGGGTGAGCCAGAAAAAAGTTCCCACTTTTAAAAATTCATAGCATCAAGATTACTCCACAAATTTGAATCATTCAAATTTTAGTTAGAAGCCGAAAGATTGGAGTATTTTTGTGATTTTTCTCACTGTCCTACCAGCACTAGAAGTATTGGTAAATCTAACTTTATAAAGATTTTATGGTTGCAAAATGACGAAAAAAGGGCCTAAAACATTGATCAAATCGTAAGGATTCTATTCAAATCGAACAATAGGCCATGGGCGTTTCACCTCCCTCAAGAGCTATAAGACATCGATTTTCAAACAAATGCGAAAGATTTTCAATCCCAAGGAAGTTAATGCCTAGAGGATATCTCTCACCCATGAGAAATTGCATTTCCTTAATTATTTTGTGCGAGAAGTCATTTATGCATTGATCGATATTTTGGGCCATTTTCCAGTAATCAATCAACCATGGAATTTTTGTAAAGTTGAATTTACCTATATTTGTAGTGCTCGTGAGACAACGAGAAAAATCACAAAAATACTTCAACCTTTTGGCTTTTAACTAGAATTGGAATCATTCAAATCTGTGAAATACTCTTGCTGTTATGAATTTTCAAAAGTGGAAACTTTTTTCTGGCTCACCCGGTATAATTTGATGTTTGGCATATATTTTCTCTTTTTCAAGGTTGTTATCTTTATTTATCTTTATTGTTATATTCACAAAGCCTATTCTTATTACTTTGTTCAAACGTATACTAGTTGTTATATCGTTGTTGTAATAGATTATTTGGGAACTTTAGTAACTTGTTTATTCATTTGTTAATATTACCATGCCTTGTACTAGATGATGCATTTGATGAAAAAATTACTCGAAAGATCCTTAAAAAATGTTTAAACATCGGAAGCCTAGAAAACCTTGCTTTTAATTGTTCAAGAGAGCAAAAGTAATAAAACATGAAACTCTGGGCACAAAAAATCTGATAATTCCAGAAAGCTTTCAGTAATGGCCAAATTCTTAGTTTCTCTTGAAAATACGTTCCTTTTGGACACTAGACAGGCCTGAATAACATCATTTGGCATGTTCAAGACAGCACAGGGAATAAGAAGATAGTTATGGAGCTTGAAGAAACTCCGCGTACTCATGCTTCGATTTTTTAAAACAATTTTCGCTTTGAGAACCAGATTATCTAGAAACTCACTAGAAACCTTGATTACTCAAAAAGTGAAATTAAAAAAAAAATTGCAGTACTGGATGAAACTCTTAGTTTTTGACAAAAATATATGAATCTCATACAGTTTCTCTCATCTGATGTCATCCTTCTATGACTCGCACCAATAAAATTAGACTGCTTTCTGCGGGCAATCAATTTATATATTCTTTGTTTCAAGAAGGAATCGATCAGTACGAGCTACCTGTCCCTTTGCTTAATTCAATGCAACGTTTTTCATCGTTTGGTCATCAAGCTAAAATTTTCAGGTGTTTGATATTTATCATGGTGTATATTTGCTATAAGCATGCAAATTGTTGATATATTCAGATAACGACTGAGACCAAACCTTTTGAGTTAAAATCTCTAATCTGCCGCCACTTATTTCTGGTTTTGAAATAATGAAGAGCTTAGCAAAAACCAGAAAAAACCTTCCACCTGTTCAATGAATCAAACACGTATTGGTGGTTAGTTGGTTGTTATTGTAGGAAAGCGTCTTTGCGGGTCTTTTCTAAATACACGATTGATTTATTTTACAGAACAACAATTTGTTGTGTGACGTCTTCAGGGAAAGTAGTGTGTAGCGCAAACACGGACAGATTTCATAACAGAAGCATGTGTTGCTTTTGAGTGACAAGCGAAAAGAAAGCAATGAAAGGGACTGGCATACACGTTTTTTTTATAAGAAACTGGTTTTTAAGAAACTAGTACTAAGATGGCCAAATTTTAAGAAACTCTAGTACTATGTCTGAGAAGTACTAAGAAACTTTTCAAAGTTAAAAGCATGAATTTTATAGCAAATAGATCGTTGAACCTTTACTATTGCGCAATATTATCTAACCACTTGTGTTTTCAACATAACAGAACACTGTTTATTTCTATATAATGTTTTAAATATGAAGAAACATATCTGCAGCAGTGTTAGCGACCACATTGACAATTCATGCATTCGAAAAATAAGAAACCAATTAAGAAACTTTTAGTAATAAAATGGACAAAATTTCATGTTAAATTAAGAAACTTTTAGTACTATGGCCTGATCCTAGTTTCTTATAAAAAAACGTGTAGCTATATAAGCATGCCGCTATAAATAGGCAATAGGAACGCCTACACACCCATTGTTTCTTTTGCCACACAATGAGATGACACGTGCCAAACGCTGTCGAATAGAATATTCTTAACTTGGCTAGGCCCAGCTTATAACTATATTTTAAAGTCGCAAACAAAGGATATCATTCGGCCGACTTGTCATTGCCAGAAATGTAAACAAACTTGATCACAAAGATCCTCTGATGATTTAGCCGCGGACTGAATCATCTCATGCATATACAACATCGCTAACTTGCGGTATCTATCATGATGAGAATAGCTATACAGTTGCCGTCTTAGAAATGTTATTAATAAAACTAACAAATTAAGCACTACTATTTCAGCCAGAAATACCCAAAACATGGGTGTGGTTTAAAACCACGCATCAGCGACCACATCGACCACATATCACCGACTAAACTTCGGTGGTATGTGGTCGGCGACAATTATGGTCGATTGCAATTGGTTTTGTTGGTCAATAGTTTTGTTGGGGAGACGAAGTACTGACCCTTTTGTTTTGACGAATTGTGTTTCAGCTTTGTTGATAGCGAATCAACGCTGGGGCTCACACTGTCATGCGCATCGGTGTTATTGTTTCGTGCTCTTGTTCTCAACGGTCAAGCTAATTTGCATATTACGCCGTTGAAATAAATCGTTAGTGCGCATGCGATCTGGAGCCCTTTCTGGGGGATTCCGTGAGGCTCACAACTTAGCCTGCTCGTATCCCCAACAAAGTTGGTGTTGCTGATCGGTAGTCGGTTTGGTCGGTGAGAGATGTGATCGGTAGTGATCGGTGGTATGTGGTCGGTGCACTGGTCGATGTGGTTGGTAGTTTTACATTAAACGAGTTGTTTTCATAAGGGGGCTCGGATTTCAAATTGTTCAATAATACCATTTCAAACTGCATCACAGCGCAGGTATCCCACTTAACTTTACCTTTTGTAAATTGATAAAAAACTTCAGCAAACTGCCCTTAGCGACTCGGCAGTTGGTAGCCAAAAGCAAGGACGTCCCTCTTTTCTTTATGCCACAGAGTACACCGGAAATTAAGCTCAAATAATTTCAAATTTCAGGAAACGCTAAGCAAATCTAAGTCGCATTAAATGTTCAGCTGTGTTTGGCTTGATACCAAATCCAATATGGTAGAACAATGAACTATAAAGAGACAATGAACTAGCGGTCAGACGTCCAAAATTTATGGAACAAATCTTGGACCATTGTGCCGAATTTTCGAATTAAATTGTTAACCTAGCGGCAAGGACCGAGAAAATTTGTCTCAAATGTAACGATGCAACGGGAGACCCAATGAAAATGGAAACTTACCAAATTTGATAATGTTACTGATCTTTGGGGTTATTGCTTGATTCCATAAAATAGGGGATCGTTGTTTCACCTTGGTATGAAGATGACGAAATAACAGCATGAAAGAACTAAATTTTGAGCAATAGCATTTCACAGAATATGACGTTTGAAAGCCGGTTGCCTTTACGGCTTGCATCTGCTTCCTACAAACTGATAATGCCTGTGTAGAAAACCTCTTTTTTAAGTTAAGAAAATGCAATGTGTAAATAACGGTTAGTTGCATTGTTCTCGAGTTACAAGTCATTTTACAAAATGCTCCATCTCAAAATCCGCCAAAACCATGCAATTTAATAACAAAGTGCCCGTCCTGAGTGATGGAAGAAGGGCCAAAATAATTAAGTCACTCGCAACAACAAGAGAACACTTAAACAATGAAATGATTCTTCTTTGTTCAGGAGTATGTTTCAAAACTAATCAAAACGTTTAAAAACGTATAAAAAAATCAAATACCTAAAAATTCAAATCATTTTCCAGACTTATGTCAAAAAAGTTCAAAATTTGATGGTAACAAATTTTTCTCGCCCCAACAACGGGGTGAGAATTTGACAAAAAAGATTTTGCTTTTAGGAATCAAACAGGCTCGATTCGCACGTGTCCAAAATGTTCCCTTTTCATCGTTTTTGATTTTCACACAGCAACGTTCAGTGGCGGCGGCAGCTCTGAAAAATCCTGGAGAAATGGGGGAGATTTTAACGTAATTTTTCAATCTAAAGGTATACCCAACTAATTTATGCATTTTTCTTTGACACATTTGCTGACTTTTGGGATTTGGGGCAAAACAATAAGAAAATAACATATTTAGCCAATTTTCGGGAGGACAGGAGGGGCGGTCGCCCCCATGCCTCCCCTATCCGACGCTCCTGGCAAAGACAAACAAGAAGAAGTAGGCTTCAGAATGGGAGAGGGAGGGGACATGTAAAAGAGAGATTAAAAATCACATTAATTAATGCAAAGATAGTGTCAGGAAATGTACAGAGAATAAAAGAAATTACGAAGAGTCCAGAAAAGAGTGGTAGCATGCGTTGGACAGGGGCCTTTGGATTTAAATCGTAGAATATAAATTAAGGTTAAATTTGCAACTGACTTGCACTGGTTGGCGATGGGAAAATTATTCAAGACAGGGAAAAACGTCTCAGAAACAAACAGGCTTAGCTAATGTTGGCATCCTTATTCAAGAAATAAGCAAGAAAAAGAGAAGTATAGCAATAGTGAGATTAGGGTCTGAGCCAAAGTAAAGAGAGTAGATATTTGGCAGTATCATAGTTAGATGCGACTGAGAAAGAGCAAAAAAACCATAGAGAGAATTCATATCGACAGGGGTCAAACTGAGAATAGAAAAAAAGAGAACTAGTAAAAAAGATGGCAGAACATGACAAACTTCGGAAATTTATTTATTTAAATAGTAGAATCCTTATGCCCCGCACAAAATTTCTGCAAGTGCTTCCTTCTTGAAGAGCTGACAGTTAAGAACAAGGAGAGGAAGCCATCAAGGGTTATGTAGTTGTAAAGCAACCAAGAGAAGAAGATATCTGTGAAGTACAAGGACGTAAAGGTAGAAAGACATCAGGAAAGAGCTATATTGTAATTTGTATTAATCGAAAGTGAAACTGCGGTCCACCGAGGGGGATGCTTCCCACCCCACTTTCGAGTTTTTTGCAGGGCACTCATCTGCAGTAAAAGTTGTGTCCCAAAAATCTTCCATGACTCCTATCAATAACATATTATAACATTAAGAAAAGTAAATTCATAACTTTTAATGTCTTTGTAGAAGAAATTATCAACCACATTGCACAGCCATCCCTCTACATCTGTGTCCTTTCGAGAACAGTGCCTCGTGGAAATGCCAAACAGATAAAATACTGTAAGGCCCTATTACGCCCCCGAGGGGCTTATTTCATCTCAACGCCTACAGAGCAAGGATTAAAAGAGAGGAGCTCTACTATAAATGGGGCTTATCCGTCAAGTCAGTTGTCAATGCTAAAAAATGATAGCATTTGCTACTTCAACTTTATATTTTCCGCAAATAACATGTGAATTTGGAAATAGGAAACCAGTTGAACGTAGTATGATCACAACAAAATCGTGATTGACTCTACTTTATGAAAAGAAAGTACGATGGTGGACCCACGCGGCACCGGAGGCTCTGCGTGAAAAACCTAGTTTTCATACTACTAGCAATGTTGACAATATTTAAGTATTTATTGATAATCTCTTTCATAATGCAACTAAAATGTATCACAAAGCATCAGCAAGGAAAGATCCACGCTTTGATGTTTCAAGCTCATTATTTCTATCATCACCATGACTGGAAAGCTAAAGTGAAATAAGGATGACATTCTGCTGGTCCTTCTGAGCAGAGAAACGAGTGCTTGAAAAACTAAATGCAGGTGACGGTAGCGCTACGCAAGTAATATAAACAATCATCAAAGTTAGGCCTAACATAATCTAATTTGGCTATTCATCGATTCGCAAACATCTTTAGGACAATTGATTTCCTGGGTTCACTGAGAAAGATAAGGATCAATCAATTTGGTTTATTGAACTTCATTTTTTAAATTCATTCAATAATTTTACTGATTTTGAGACCTTTCTCATCAGTCGTTTATGACAGCTCGAAACGTCTGATAAAGGGATTGGCTCAATTTGATCACATTTTCAACAATAAAAAAGCTAAAACTAGATATAACAATAGCCATCATGATGCAATCATAATCTTACATGTTGTGTCCTTAGCTTCCTGCAAATTTTCAAACAATTGATACATTGTTAGAGTCTTGCTGAACGACACAAGACTGACTCAAAATCAAAAAACTCCCATACCAGGAAAATATAACTAAAGAAACTATATACTTTTTAACAAAGCAATTAGGACATTCTTCGCAAATCTTTACTTGTTTTTACTCGTTTCATGTATGATATAACATGGAAGGTACTTGGTTATGTTTAAACATCAGAAAGTCATCAAAAGGCCTTGTATTGAAATGTTCGGGATGGCATAGGAAGTAAATATGACGATTGTTATGGAAGCTTTAAGAAACTCGTAAGAAACCACGAGTACTCAAAATCTGCAAGGAAATTTCAATACTTGCCAAAATTCTTAATTTCTAGTTGCTTAAATGATTTTTCTAGCACTAGACTTTCTTGATTTTCAGTGGTTAGAGGGTAGGGTTTCTCGTAAAGAATTGCTCATCAAAAAATGTGAATAGTCTAAAGTATTCAGTCTAGTTTGTCACTGGCAAAAGCTAGTGAAAGTCGCTTAAAACGAGGAATACGGTAAAAAAGGACCTGAACACGTGCCAGCAGAAAAGTAACCCTGACAATAAACAGATTTGTACGCTACATTATTCATAGCAACAGTGCACGAGTTCACAAGGGAAGAAATTCTTGTTTAAATAAACTTGTGAATATTTTCAGTTAAGGCAATTAGGTCTAAAGAATGACTAAATTTAATCCCATATTATTAAAACCAAAATAACAAAGTGAGTCTTGTGAAGAAAATGTACGATCGAAATTAAGCCACTACGAGCAACCAACTAAATCAGAATTTAATTCGAATGGTACATATCCTTATGTCGCGTTTCCTGCATTTACATCGAATAATATGATTCGGAGATACTAATATGAGATTGATAATAATGATCCAATATTAATTGAAAATGTAATCGAAATGGTATTTTAGTCGCATGTTAAGTGGATTTCGGATCGAAATAAGTCAAAAGACTGATACAAGACCAAAAGGCAAAAATTGGATACAAACGCAGATATCTCACCCAAGGTTTAAAATAGTAGTTGTAGGCTAGAAGCAGAAATAGTTGTGGCATCACTATAAAAAAGCAATACAGAATTCATTGAAAATAATATCTATACTAAAGCCCGTGGAGCAAGATTGGATGACGAAATCTACATTCCTCACAGGAATTCTGAAATATTGGCGTACCCTGGTAGACGGAACTGTATGGATTCGTTATTAACATTTTCGATTGTAGCGGCCAAAAGAATTTGGAATTTGATGAAAATATACTGCCTTTCTACAGAAAATTTAAATTACGGGATGACTCAAAGAAGTACTGGCGTTTCACCATGGGTAGTTAGACACAATGTTTCAGTGTATATACTGTTGCGGAGGAAAATCTATGTGCTTCTTCAGTTATGTTTCAGAGCATAAGCTGCAGAGGAAAATTGATATAGGATGAACAAAGCGGCAATGTAGCACAATAGCGGTGTCCAACAACTCATGATTTGACAAACTGCATAATCACGAAAAATCCACCGACTTCACTGTACAATATTATTCAATTTCATAGCTAAATGGCTGTGTATCTGAGTTAGTAATGCAGATATTGCTTGAAATGCTAGGTGAATAGCAAAAAAACGATACCCGTTTGAAAGGTCATTTCTCTTTTATCTTTAAATTCATTTGACTGACATCAGCTACTCCCTTCTGTAATCATGTTGGATTTCCTAGACACTTCAAGAAACCTTGAAAACTGACGTAAAATCACGACCAGATTTCTTCCTTACAACAATGACTTTTAATTTAGCACGTGTTACCCCTGTGGAAGAACAAAAGTGTCAGCCATGGCACTGTGATCAAGAGCATCGAATTTAGCCAAAATTTGAAGTTTTGGATTCCTGCTCGATTTTGCACTTGAAACATGCACCATAACCTAGGGGTTCATGTGCTGCAAAAATTTTCAAGATCAGTCAACCGAACGCGAAGATATTAATTTTTGAAGTTGGGCCTAAATCAGATCTTTGTTTACATGACCGGCAGAGGCATGGAATTGTTTTGACAGTAAATTGCAATTCCTTGGTTCTAGGCTCAGACTTCATCGGTCATTTTCATTTTAGTCTCATTCTGATCCTCTAAATGTGTGCTTTGAGGCAATGTTAAGTATGCTAAAATATTTTGCCTTTTTATGACCGTTTTTAGTTCATTTCACGACGGTACTTTTCTAAAAAATTCTGGTCTTCAAAAATAAATTGTAAAATTAAAAGCTAAAGACAAAAAAAGTATGTTTCGCTATGCTCTTCAAAATAATGTTAACAATTAGAAACGCCTTTCTAACTAGTCTCTACCAAAGGGCTGATGCCAATTCGAAACCAAAAATCTTTTATGACTATTTTCATTTCACAAGTCTTCAATTTGATTTCTAAGATTTTTGCACATGGTAACCACTAAACTTTAACAGACATCCAGTTAAAGGACCAAAGGTGACCATGCCTTACCTACATGTTAAATCAATATAATGACCAACATTTGACACACTTTGCAAGGCTTTATTTGCTAAGATTCTTGCAAAATTCAAAAATTTTGAATTTTTTTTAGGGACAAATGGCTGCAACATGCCATTTTTGCCTTAAGAAACATATTTGACTAGCAGCTTTACCAGCCTTAAAGGACAAATAAATGGCATATCTTTGATTCTCCATCTTTTTCAAATAACTGGAAAGCTTTCCATTTGACTTTATTTAATTTTTCTCAACGAAGTGTGCAAAAATGTTGAAATCATGTACAAAACTTGCAAAATTAAGTTCGTTGTCAAAATGTTTTGGAGGCGAATTGGCAGGAGCCCTTTGGCAGAAACTTGTTAGAAAGGTGTATCTAATGGCTGAAAATATTTTGAAGAGCATAGCGAAACATATTTTTTGGTCTTTAGCTTTTAATATTACGATTGATTTTTGAAGACAAAAATTTTTTGAACAGTACCATTGTGAAATGGTCTACAAATGGTCATAAAAAGGAACAATGTTTTAGCATGCTTTACATTGACTCAAAGCACACATTCCGAGGATCAGAATGAGACTAAAATAAAAAAGATCGCAGAAGTCTGAGCCTAGATGCAAGGAATTGTAATTTGCTGTCAAAACAGTGCCATGCCTCTTCCGGTCATGTAAATAAAAATCCAAATTAGGCCCAACTTCAAAAATCAATATCTTCGCTTTCGGTTGATTGATCTCGAAAATTTTTGCAGCGCATGAACCCCTAGGTTATGGTGCATGTCACAAGTATAAAATTTCATTAGGATTAGGAACTTTCGTTTTTGGTATTCATTTGATAAAAAGGGCCTAATGGATCACAGTGCATGGGAGCACAGCAACATTATTCCAGGCGATTTCAATCTCCCAAGAGGATAAGCAAAAACGTATTCACGTCATTGCTGTAAGGCAGAAGTAGTGAGAGAATTTATTCATGAATTTTTTAGGTGTGTTTTGGTGGTTTTTTTGAAGGGTTTCTCAAGCAAATTCCTCGTAGTCTCTACATCGAGTGGCCGATTCTAGTCAGACAAGTTTTTAACTGGATTTAAACATGTTTATCATTAAATGATACATTTTCCAAAATTATTCCCTTGATATTCAGGGGACAGTGGTCTTTCAAAAGGGGGTGGTTTCTATTGACTCATCCAGCACTTTGTTTGCAAGCCATAGGAAAAAATTTCTCAACTTCAAATTGACTTTTGATCGCTTCTGGTAGAGTTTCTTAAGTGTGTGGAAAAGGCTATGTACAGGGTGAGTAAAGAAAGAACGATTCCCGTTCGAAAAGCAAATGCTTCCAGAATGCCAAGGCAATAACAATGAACACTGTCTTCTCGTTGTATCATCGCCAATATGTTCTATTAGACTTAACAATTTACTATGCTTTGATTGGCCATTCCTTCCCGTGGGTATGGGAAATTAGGCCCTCCCAATTCCTGCAAAATCCAATAAAAAATGACGAGTGACATTTCCATGATTTTCATTCCTAACAATGTTGAATCTTATATGCATTCTTGTCTTTTGTCCTCTTGGGAAAATGAGGTCCACTGGAATAAGTTATTCATACCAGGGGAGAGATCCATTCATCCTCTCAAAAGGACGTCTCTCTGTTTTTCCCTCGAATTGTGGAAAAACGGCAATTTCAATAAAGCCAAAGCCTCCTTAATCTGTTTCCATTTCTATGGAATACAATAGAATAAGTATTTGTCTGATTTCGTTATCGTCTTGAGACGGGGTGGGGAGACGAGCATTGATATTGTGATTTACATAATGCCATCAGAACTGAATTGACTGCATGAATGAGTCGTTGTGAGACGGGGGGAGGCATCTTGTAATGTCAACAGAACTAGAAAGGCCCATTATTTACTTTCATTCCATTCAATAGATTGGTTCAGTTTGTTTATATCTCCCAAAATGCCGCACCCATTAACTAATGTTATTGCTAGTTATATTTCATTTTCTCTGTCGTGAACAGAATACTATATATATATAACACAAACTTCGTTCTCCATCCATTAAAATAGCATTTATGGAGTCTAAAGATGGTAACCAAGTGCAGTTAACCATTAAAATAATGTATTTGCTGATATAATTGACTTTTTTATATCATCAATTAAAAATTTACAATACAAGACACTTACTACATTACTTACAAAATGCTCTATGATACTACAAATACAATACCACGAGGAGCAAGATATCATGTCTTCCCCGTGGCTTTAGGAAGGGGAGGGGGGAGAAGAAAGGAAGATGCAAAACTACGTGGAACTATACTCAATAAGAAATATTCACTAACAAGGGGACTTGGTGGTTGCTCGACGGATGGCAAAAATTTGAATGAATTCAATCTAATCGACCAGTTTCATGGATAAGATGTAGAGTCAACTCAAGGATATTTCTATTGATTTTATCAGGGAAGTCCTTCAGTACCATAAATCAACAGTTGCGTTAAAACCTCGTTTGAAGGGTTGCTAAGGGTTGCTGAGTCTAAATAATTGACTTGATATCTATGGAGCCATGGCCTTTGAAACGGGAATAGTTTTCATTGACTCACCCTATATTACAGTGTCTTTAAGCGGTCTTTATACAAAATTAGCACCTTCAAAGAATCTTGGTTATTTGTTGCCATGAAATGGGTTGAATATCATCTAAAAAATGTCTAATTGAAATAAATTTTGAGATGGGAACAAAGCAGTTTCTTAACTCTATTAGCGCTTTATTATTCTATGAAAAGGTTCTTAACTCTATTAGCACTCTATTATTCTATGAAAAGGTTCTTAACTCTATTAGCACTTAATCAGAGACTGTGAGCATTCTTAAGTAAAGTGTCGACTTTGAAGTAGTATTTCTCACGAAGTATTCATTGGACTTACAAAATCTTGATACCAAGCTTAGGTTGAAGCTTCTTTCTGTACAAAACAAATCTGAAATTAGTATAAGGAAGGCTCCGTTGCTGTAACCATTAGTACATAACATCTTTTTTGGGACACCAGTTAACGTCCAGTTAACGTAAGGTAAAAAGATAGCATTAGCTTAATCTTATCAGGTGGACAAAACTAGTTGCCGGGAAGTAGGAAAATTCCGTCTAAGCGGGAATTAAACTCGTGGAACAGGGTGATTAAGTAAACAATGATTTGCAGGCAGTTATAAGGAGTGAAATTAAATTCAAAATTCTCAAATATTATTTGTGTTATCCCAGGTTTTCCTGAACATTTCAAAACAAGGCTTTTCAAGCCTTTCCAATGTACAGTGATGGCTGGACTTTGCTAATTCTTGGACAAGTCCAAGTCATAACGGAGGAAAATTATGCTGAAAACAAGAGAAAATAGAGTAAAAATATTCTAAGAATTTTCTCTATCAAAATGAATAGTTATTATAGTAATATTTCCCAGTACTGGAGCTTGATAGTTTTTAGTGATTTTATTGTGGAAGCATGAAAGGCATTCTACACAATTCGAGTGCAGGAATCCGTAGTAAAGCAGTCGTAAAATTGACTGACCAAGAAATAGGTGGTATGAAGCCGGGATTCACGTATCTCGATACAGAGCGCCATTTTCGCCAGAGTACCAAAAGCCGGTAAAATTTGACAAAATCTGATTTGACAGGAATGATTAGATTCAGAAAATGAATTTGTTGGTTTTTTTGTCACGGCATTGAATAGTCATGACAGGTAAGTGTTTAAGTGGCCCTACTACTAGGATGGCGCATTTGACTCAATTAATATGCACAAGGGTGTAACCAGTTAAACTTCTTGGTTAACATCATAGGCGGTTATGCATCACACAACAGAAGTTATAGAACCACTTATCTGAATTATTGCAAAGAACGTGCAAATGTTGTGCCTTATCCTATGACAACCCAATTTCGATAGAATTCAATAAGTAATACTGTTAAACCCTTAATTAAGCGCAAAATACGTAAGGAAAGAATCAAATGTATCTTTTTTAAGGTTAATGCCAAAAGGGCAAAGTTGCTAAATCCCTGCGGAAAAGAGCTTTGTGGACCTCCCATATTTTAGAGGTATTCAGCAAGAGTGAAGACTTTGTGATGGCGTAGCAAGACCAAGCTATTGAGGGTTTGAAGAGTCAATCGCCAAAAAGAACTTCGAATATTTCAAAGTATTCCATGTCTTTCTAGTTTTCATTGATATAATTATTTTGTGGACCTTTTTATTTCATTAACACAAACAATTACCTCTGAACTTCCTGTGGAATAGTGCATGCAAATAGATGACCGCTCAATAGTATAACTGGTATTCGATTTCTTTTATCCTTCTTGGCATCACCTATTCACGTGCCATTGCCTGTAAATAAAGAGGTGTGGTTCCTTGTATCGGGATGTCATAACAACATTGAGGAACATTTGAAAAACCACCTCGATTAAAGTTTAAGTATTATCGATAGGTCTGTCTTTGGGACACGCAGCATTTAATAAGAAACTCTTCATATGGCACTCAACCCTCATATTACTAAAAATTACGAAACTTCAGCACTGGGAAAAAATTCTTCAAGAAATGTCATTTAGTCAAATGAGGAAATCCGTGGTATATTTCACGTTTATCGAGAGTGTTCTAGTATTTGACTTAACACTTCGTTGTGAACCACTATGAAAACAATAAGAACTCAAGGAAACGCTTAAGAAACCGTTGATACTAAAAATTTGAGAAAAACCTGAATTTTTTAGTTCTGGTTCAAATTCTTGGTTTCTAACAAAAATAATGATTTTTACCTGATCAGAAGTTTCTAGCTACATCCTTTCTTACGATTTTGGGCCAGTTGTTAAACCAAAAGCTTCTTGTAGAATTTCTTGATTTTTTCATTACTTTCAACTTTACAACTTACGAAATTCATTGACGAACTTTCAATCAAAATGAAACGATTGTAATTGTTTGTGATTCTTAGCAAATAACAAATAGAAAAAATAACAAGTAGCAATTATCAACAGAAACTGAAGAACAAAAAGGGTACGACATACCAAGTTTACATGTTCATTTTCATATCATTCGTCTTCCAATAACACAATACAATTCCATATTAAAACAAAGTAAACCCATATTACCATTACTAAATTAACTTGACATCATTTCAATAAAATGCTTCCCAAAATAAGGAACAAGCGTAAGATAAACATAATCATGGAAGCATGCGATACGAACCCAAAGCAGGAAGATCATTATAACAGCATTTGTATGCAATGAAAAGAACAATCATATTTTTGCCTCTTCAACTGCGCGACTAATATCTTCACTTCCATTTTGAGCAACAAAACTCAATTTTTGCAAAAACATGCGGCATTTCGGCTGTTTTGGTTGGCGAATTTCCTCGCTATTGTTTTAGTCATTTTGAGTCAGCCTGCATAATTATAAAGTTGCCATTTTCTCGAGGAATAAGTTACTGACAACTAGCTATCTTGTGATACAGACAGTGTAAGATATCAAAGAATGTACTTCATTTGTACGTATTCTTCTTACAAGAAACTAAAAATTGGGTCAGTACTTAAAGTTTCTTAAAATTACCAGATTTTCAGTACTCGGAGTTTCTTATGAGTTTTTAAGGGGTTTCGTAGACTTGCTCCAAGTCTATTTTAATTTTACCAAAGGAAATGCGAAGGAGGAAAAATTGAAAACGAGGCGAGACGGGGGGAAGGGAAGAAAGGAAGGAGGAGGAGAAAATATCATAGTATGAACGTTATTTGAATAATACCCTGGGTAAGAGCCTTGATAAATAGATGGGGACGAAAGTACCCTCCCTTTCCGTCATTAGAGAGGCTCTGGCACCCAGGGTAGTATAATGGCGACGACAAAAGAACACAGGAAAAGTGACATCATTAAAGCTTCTCTCCCATCCCGTGGAAGAAACACAACACAACGAGTAAGAGCACAATTTTTGTTATGATTTTCTCCATATTAATGCTGTATTATTGCTCGTGTTCAAAGTCAAGAAATTTCATCAACAACATCGCCAATATTAGCAAAGTTCAAGTTATCTTTTAAAGGCTCTTATGAGGTCATTTAGACATACCTTAGCGTGAAAACACCGCTGCTGTCAAGTAGTTTGAAATTTGACCGGGTGTCTCAAAAAAGTACCCCCTTTTGACTGGAAATAGGAACGAAGCGATAAGATATCATTACTCTCCGAGTGGACAGCTAAATTTATCAATCTTCAACTTAGATCCACATACCTTGCATTTAGGAATCGTCCACCAAACACCAGAGATACAAGCTTGCAAAGACAAAATTTACAGTGCACCCAAAACCAGAGGGTTTGTAAAAGGGCCTAGCCTTGATTTGTATTATGGATCTTTTCCAAAGAACCTGTAACTTTAACTTTCAGTTTTTCGCGTTTGAAAAGAATAAAAAACACTCGTGGAAATCGCCCTGATTAAACAAATATAACAAAAATGTGGTAAGAATGATGAAGTCGTGCAACATCTCCCAAATGAGCATGCATGTGTTCCGTTTCTTCTTCTTTGACACTTGGAGTGGAATGCAATGCACGGATTGATTCCTCAAAGGAATAACTATTTCCCGGGGGGGGGGTACTTCACTATAAATTCATACGGGGGTGTGCGCCGCAAGGATTTCTGTTACGACCCAATCCCAGAAATTTGGTCCGATATTGATACCCAATCCCAGAATATTTGTCAGATAGTGATACACAATCGAAGAAGTAGCAAAAACAATTCGACGTCAATGGGATAAGGGATTGACGGCTGGGAACGATTATTTTGGTTCCAAGTGGCCATTGGAACGAGGTTCTGATCTGAGGACGTTTTTCAACACAAAAATACTTGAAATCAGTTCACTTGAAACTGACAACGTGTAACTTGAAAATTCATCCAGTTGTACTTTCATTCAACACCCATTACAGAATTTTGAGTAATCCCCAATCCCAGAAAATTCCGAGTGAAAGTATACCCCAATCACAGAAATTTTCCAGTAAAAGGATACCCCAATCCCAGAATTTTCAGGCCAAAAACTACCCAAAACTGGCGCACATCCCCGTCTTACCCAAAGTGAAGTACCCCCCCCCCCGGGAACTATTTGTAGAACAATTGAAGCATTTCAAGGTATAATTCTTTTCAATGTAGAAAGCTAAAGGTCAAAGTCGAAATTCCTGTGCAACATGCCTGTGGTAGCAAGTCGCTCATTTTCAAATGAAACTAGGCCCTTTTACAAAACCTCTGGTTTCGGGTGCACTGTAAATTTTGACTTTGCAAGCTTGTATCTCCAGTGTTTGGTGGCCAATTTTTAAATGCAAGGTATGTGGATCTAAGTTGAAGATTGATAAATTTAGCTGTCCACTCGGAGAGTAATGATATCTTATCGTTTCGTTCCTCTTTCCAGTCAAAAGGGGGTACTTTTTTGAGACACCCGGTATCACACCAGACATGTCTGTTATTACATATTTGAATTTTCTACATTTCAGTCTCAAGTTAATATTTCCGAACTAATTCACTACAGACCGAAAATTTAACCAATTTGGATAGATTTTTTTAGTATTGCTACTGGATTGTTAGTTTGTTTTATCAGAGAGCCTATGCTGAACTGAAATCGTACGTTCAGCACTCCTAAAGCTCGTAAACAACATTATGCCTCTGGTAAAATACAATTACGATCCAACATAAGCCGAATAAATCCGGTGTAACTTAAGGATCTGATGGTGATTTAAAACTGTTAATCGATAATTAGATTATTACTAAAACAATATTATTAATCTTGAAATTCGTTGTTTTAATGTTTTCAGCAATGATCCTTAAATAGACTTCATATAATTAGACTTCTGAGCGGTTGAATAAGAATATGCCACAACATGAGCACTTGTCAGAGTATGACCTTCAAAACGAGTAATCTTGTCAACCTAATTCTAAACTATGAAAATGAGCTACAGCCATTGTTTATAGTCTCACTTTGCTCTGTTTTTGTATGCTTGGCGACGTGAAAATCAAACTAGATCGAATTAATAAGTGAGCCACCAAAACAAGAAGTTTGACGTGGAAAAGTAGCCGTCATATTCTTGTTCGTTTTTGTTGTGATTTGGTGGATCTTTTGTTCAAGACCCATAGTTAACCATAATCCTTTGTGGCTCCAATGTGACAAAAGATATGCCAGCCGTTTCAGGCCTAGGCTCTGTTCGTTTTCGAGTTTCATTCGTCGCTTGCACTGGATCATGGATAGCTTTGGGCCTTTAACTATTCGTGAAGATGGTCAGTCACGCCAAAATTTTTTTCAAAACGCAATCATACTGTATAGCACTTGTAGCAGATATCCGAATAATACATTAGCATATATACACTAAGGATAAAGATAGTCGTGGAAAGACAATAGGTCATACACGTGCCGCCCATATTTGGGAAGCTGATCTATGTCAATTGAAAATACCAATATCTGACTGACCAGAATTTGACAGACAGTATCTTGGGCCATTTTTATGTGCATAAGTTTGTTTTAAAGCATTCGCTTGCCTTTGCGTTAGCAACATTGAAGCGTTTTGGTATGAATGTTTTCAAGTCTCTACGTCATTTCTGTATAATTAACTTTATACTAACAGGGTGAGTCAGAAAAAAATGTGAAACTTTTGGAAATCGTCTGTATTTGTATGCATTTACATCAAGGACCATACCAATTTTAGACGTAAGGCAACGTTTGAAATGAACTTGGATGGGTAGGAATTTGTGCTTTTAGAAACTACCAAGTTTTGAAGTATTTACTGAAATAACAATGACGATTTTCAAATTGAAGTCTGTAGTTGATGATTAGCCTCACGACATAGTCCCAGATATCGCAAAATAGCAACAACAACAACAATAACAACAACAACAACATTTCCTTTTTTGCTCAATCTGGGCCTTATGGACTTTGGTATAAATTTTTGAGACGGAGATGCACACGTTTACGTGTGCCCTTTGGAACGAGGCTGCAGTGTAATCTCGGAAGCGAGGCAAGTGACCCTCGACAGTTGGAAATTCTCAAAGCTGCGGTGAAGTTCATGGAAGCTAATTGGCCTTAAAACTGAGGAACTCCCGATGCACAGTGAAAGGTTTGTTGATTCTTGGATTGAGGAAACATTCGTATGGATACTTGTGGCTTTTGTTCATGGCTAATATCACTGTAAACTTGAATTCTGAGCTGTTTTAACATTGGAGGTTCGAGCCGGCAACTTAGGCCTATCCACCATTGCCTGGTGCTCGTACAGTGTTGCTATGGTTTCCAAATCTTGTTATGAAATCGATCGGGGAAAACTTCATCCCAAATTTTAGTATCAAAGTCAATAAGTCGTAGTTTGAGCGTCCATCAGTCTATCAATAGCGATAACTACGAATATGCAATCAGTCTAGTTGATGATCCAATGTAGCCTCACTACATAAGGACCTGCAAGTTACGCTCATCTCATTGAGTTGAATTGTTGTTGTTGTTATCTCTCCACTGAGGTGTTTTCAGTTCAGGCAAAAAGCGAAACTACGACATGTAATCGAGTCTTGATCCGATGCACATATACACGAGAAGAACATCTAAAGATTGGTGCAATTATAGTGATTTTCCAGGTAGTGGCATCACTTTTTGGGCTCGGCTGGCTCAAAAGTAGCTTTAAGGTACACCTTCTTAAGCTTATGTACCTTATTATGCCGCTGTATGTGTGTAATTGTGTTGCATATTAAACATTTCCTACCAAGTGATCTAATGACTTCAAGAAAAGAAAAAGGTGTCTATTTTTCGAGTGAATCCCAACGGCAGGCCTGATTCACAGGGGAATCTGTACCTGAACCAAGCCCAGAGTCTTTCAGCCTAAGCGGTGAAGTTCAACGTGCGCCTTCAGACTGTCTAAACACATTGAATTTTGCCAGAAAATACTATCATTCTCGCTGTAGGAATTTTAAAATTTTCTTCACACACCTGGTAGACGACCAAAGGTATCAAAATCTATAAGTCACAGACTAATTGATCTCATCTTTTCTTGACATAAATGGAACTCGTATTCCGTTCAAAAGACAGCTCGGAAGTTGTTTCAAGCTTCGAGATTTAGTTTAGGCTGTCGTCCATACCGGGCTAAGCAAATGTAAACAAGATTACATGGGATAAGTGGTTTGTTTTCAAAGCAAGACATGCGCACGAAACTATAGCATTATAAAATATCACTGTGGCTGGGTACACGTATTTTTCATTAGAAACTAAGAATTTGGGCCAGTACTGAAAGTTTCTTAAGATTATCAGATTTTCAGTACTCAGAGTTTCTTAAGAGTTTCTTGAGGGTTTCACAGCAGTCTTTGTGTTCACTTCGTGTTCCTTCATGAACATTTCAAAACCAAGTTTTTTTAAACTTTTCCAATGTTTAAAAGATACTATTCAAGTACCTTCCGAGTAATATTATTAACATAGGAGCAAGCGAAAGAAAAAAGTAAACTAAGTTGAGGATATCGTTTGTCAAAGTGAATAGTTTTTTAAGTTATATTTTCTGAGTACTGGAGTCTCTTAGTTTTTGGCGATTTGAGAGTTGAGTTTCTTATAAGCATAGTTATGAAAAAGATACATGTATGCATAAAAGAGCAGTCATAATCCTATTACACCTCGGGGTTGATTTTAATGTGTTGGCCAAACGTCAGTAGCAACGGTTCTCCAGTTAGTAAGCCTCTGACAACGCAACATTGTGAGCTGAAGATCAAAACGTCGAAAGGTTAACCATGGCGTAATACCATGGCGCAATACTGTACTAGAAAGATGGGAAAATGAAAACGATTCCGGTTTGAGAGGCCATTGTTTCTTCAATATCAAGGAGATACGATCTGCAAATGCATTGCTTAATGGTGAACATCTTAAATAATATTTCAATATTTATTTAATGGAAATTGGCCAATCCATTCTGGAAATAGTGAGGGATCTTCTTAAGAAAGCCTTTTCAAGAAACCTTCAAAGCAGGCGGCCTAAAAATCACAACGAAATCCTCCTATTGATTCTACCTAACAGCAATAACTCTAACATACTTTGAGTGTTATTTAGGATTTCACTTTAGTTTCAAAATGGCTTTGAACATGCCCACGATTAAATGTTATCTATGCCAAATTTATTGCCTTCGACATACGGACAAATGGCATTTCAAACGGGAATTGTTCTCTTTTTCTCACACAGTATAGGAGTATACAACCCCGTAGTAAAGAGGCTGCTAAGGGCCTAGGGGCTTAGGGGGCAGATTTCCCAAGGTGACAATTCCAAAAAGTTCCTAATAAGAAATGCTACTGCAAAGAAACAGTTTGGTAAAACGGGTGTTTTCTATGTTTCTGAAGCGGCCTGACGGTGATCATGAGCAAAAACATTTAGCAAGACGGTCCAGCAATACATTCAGCTCAAGATTTTATTGCCTTGACAGAGTTTAGGAGCACATGTGTTTCAGAAAGCCCAGGCCAAGAGAATTAATACGATTGGTTACACACAAGAAATTAGCCAGACATATCTTATAAATGAGCTGATGTTCCTAACATCATTTTTCTCACCAAGCTTAGATTTTCTTCCTAGCAAATACAAAAACATCACATAAGCAACACTATTCAAAGAAGCAGGTCTAATTCCCAGCTCCAATCTTTTGCAAAATAAAATAAGATAAAAACGAAAATGAAAACTCAGAATTCAGGTATCACATTTGACTTCGCTGAGATTTTTCGTGTTTGAAAAAAAAAGACTTTCTTGCTCGGAGACTAGTTGGAGAAAATCATAAGCTCCAAATCGATTGTGAAAAGGGTGGTGAAAATAGCTATTACATATTTCTGGGTAGGAACTTTAGATACTTGAAAGCGAGTGTTTGTTAAGGTCTAAAGTTCCCCTCTTTTCATGGAAACGTTCGAAGGCTTTGATGACGTCACAACCTCAAACAAGTTGAAATGTAAGAATGTTATAATTTTGAAAATGAGCAGGTCATCAACATTTTCACGGTACAGTTACTGTAAACTACCTAAAGTTTCTTTCAAGCCATTCAACTAATAAACTTTGACAGATCGGTTATGACCTATAAGATGATGAATAAGATCTGCCCTGAAAGCCTTTGGGATACATACAAAACAAGAAATATGTACTCAAGTTATAGAACAAGGAACTGCACGGACATTCAACTTCCGAGATACAATCTTGAGTACTCAAAGAAAAGCTTTCACTATTCGGGTCTAAAAGATTGGAACGAAATCCCCAATACCATCAGGGAACTCTCTACCTTACAACAATTCAAAAAACACCTCAAGATACATTTGAGGAGCTGAATTAAACTCAAACACGACTCCCTGGAAGATCAGCCCCATCCATTGAATTTTTATATATCTATTTTTTATGCTTATGTATTTTAAGGTTTTTGCTGAAGGGATTCCTCGTGTATAAATAATGTATATAATAATAATAATAATAAATAATAATAATGCGAAGAAGAGGTACAGTAAGCACGCAGCACTCACGAATTAAGTAACTAGCGAAACTTATTCAAGAAACTCGGATGCTGAATTTTGTAAAGACGATTTGGCTTACTGTTTTCACATCGCAGTTTGGATTGAAAACAGTGCTTCATAAAAGGAACAGAAATCGAGAAGAAAATGAGTCAGCTCATTTCTTCTCTCTTCTCTCCATTTTTTTCGCTTGATTTCTGAATTAGTTTTCACAACTTTCTAGGTTATAGAGCCAGGCTAATATGCGAGTACTTACTGTGATAGCTATTAACTATACTAACTTTGTATGCAAAAGGAAAGCCTGTAGGGTCTCTTGTTCAGCCTGGAGAGAGGGCTTACAGGCCATGTTTGAACTATTTACTAACTTGTTGTCCTAGAAATTAATTTTCATTTACTCTTAGCATATTACTGGCGTTAACATAAGCATTTCCAAGGTTATTAGTCCGACAAAACTTTCATCAAGAGCAATAAGAAAGGCAAATAAGTCCTTAGTCAGGCTGTTAGATTTAGTTTTCAATGTTTGAGGGTGCATACGTAATTGTATTTATCGATCATATGCTAACACGAAAACAAACGAATTTGGATTTCTTTAGGCTGAGGCGGATTTTTGTTTAGTTCCCACGGCACCATTCTGCAAACACACATTCATGATTTTTAGAAAAGTTATGCAGCAAATCACGGAAGGAGCAAAAGTTTTCGCACGCAATTCTGAAAGGGTCTAGTTCGAGATGTGCGGTCATGTATTTATAGCTTCAGGAAAGGAAAATGAAAGGGAAATGGGATGAAAAAAGAACTTTCAACAGTCAAGTTCTTAGCGGCATACTATTTCCCTTCTGCTTCATGGTGGTGGGAGTATATTCTCGACGTACTCACTTATTGTTGTTTCAATATGTACATGTACTTTTTATATAAGAAACTGCTTTTAAGAAACTCAACTCGCAGATCGCCAAAAAATTAAGAAACTCCAGTACTGGGAAGATATAACTCTAGAGACTACTTATTTTCGTAAAGTATTTTTGCTCTCGGTAATGAGGACTACAAATGGCAACCTCTGTACTGAATATTCTCTATTCCGTGCGTTGTTGTCTTAACTTTTGGCAACCGCAAATGATTTTCACTTCGTAAACTGTTTGGAATATTTCTCTCTGTAGAAATGTTGTTCATAAATGTTGGATTTAGATAGTTTTTCGTTTTTAATATTTCAATCATTAGCAGTTGCAGATTGTGCTGATGAATAGTTCCATATTTTTTCTTCAATTTTTCCAGCTCTGATTCACTATCTTTGCATACCAACCGCAATGCTCTTTCGTGAATACGATTTAACTTCGAATTTGTTTCTCTGTCATGAAACATCCATACAAGTGGACAATAATTATATTGCGACCTGATGAAAGAATTTTTGCGTATTTTTGCTTTATTTCCACTTGTTTCTTGTATCATATTACTTGTGATGTACTTGAGTCTAGTTGAAACATTGAAAAGGCTTCAAAAAACCTTGTTTTAAAATGTTCTTGAGGGGCCAGAAAGTGAACAGGAAGATTGTTATGCAGCCTTTAAGAAACTCCAAAGAAACTCTGAGTACTCAAAATCCGATAATTTCAAGATTTTCAGTACTGGCCGAAATTCTTAGTTTCTTACAAAAAATACGCGTAATCATACTGAATATTGTACAAAGCCAAGAGCATCAGCATTAAAGCAAATCAACGGGGTTAAAAGCAAACTTAGCTAGGGGGACTGGGTAATATAAATATAACCTATTGTATTTGATGTTTTCGATCTATGAAACAAAAGGATGATAAGTGGTGCCTGCGGTTCTTTTGTGCTATGTTTAGATTATTTCACTATATCTCCATTCATTCACTTTAAAGGGAACCTATGCATATATAAGCATTTGATAACAATAGCCACGCGAAGATAATTGGCTGTGACGCGTACCACACCATATTTGGGTAACTTATCGAGGTCAACTGGAAATACCGATCTGTGATTTCCTAGAATTTGACAGCTCGAGCCACTTTCATCATCGGCGGTGCGGTAGGAGACTGCTGTGTTAGCCTAAAAATGCTTACATCGCCTCTTAAAGAAATATATTCATTCAAACTTACGATGCTGTGGTTGTCTCTTCTTTCTTCTTCATTGTCTTTGCCGAAATATTTCAATCAATATGCACACACAACTGTGGCATAAGGCGCCGTCATGCTGCATTGATTCTGCACTGTGCCTCGATATGGGTTCGCCCAAGCACTACATGCGCATGTGTAGAATCAATGCAACATGGAGGCGCCTTAGGCCATAGGCGTGGTGTACATATTGGTTGAAATATTTCGACAAAGACAATGAAGAAGGAAGAGCTCGGGGGGGGGGGGGTACCTTAGTACTGTTCGTGGTACGGGGACGTGCCATTTTTTAGGGGTACTTTCTTCAAGCCATTACGTAATTATGGGTATCATTTTCACAATTATTTGACAATTCCATTTTGGTGTCCTTTTCAGGGTATTTTTCATAATTCACGGAATTATGGCCCAGATCTCTATTCGATTTGTGGAATTATGGCCCTAAAATCCACCAGAATTTACGGAATTATGTGTACCAATTTTTCGGGCAAAATGGCACGTCCCCATCACATAATAGGTTGAGTTACCCCCCGAGAGGAAGAGACAACCACATCATCGAAAGTTTGAATGAATATATTTCTTTATGAGACGATGTAAGCATTTTTAGGCTAACACAGCAGTCTCCTACCGCCCATGCTTTCATATGCTTACATTCCCTGTTAAATGTTTGGGAATGTTCACTTTGATAACTCTCGTCACCAGGAAGGCCGCAAATCATATCTGAAATATGAATCAACCAGTACTAACAGCAGGTTTAACTAGAAACCAGTGAACTCCCATTCTGAAAACTCGCCTAGTGAATGACTTATCGAAGATCATATGAAAATTTCGCAGGCAATATTGTATTCACTAATTTGTTTTCATAAATACATTACCGCTCATCTCAAATTAGACCCTTTCCGAATTGCGTGCGAACATTTTAGCTCCCTCAGTGCTTTGCTGCCAAGGGCGGTCTGGCATCACAATTTTAGGGTGGCTAGCAAGCCAAAAGGGTCCGGTTCAGGGTGTGGCAAATACTTTTTGCACGGGGAGGGGGGTTCTTGGCTGGATTTCGGGTAAGGGTGTGCTGCCCACAGTTTCAAAATGGTACCGTTGGCTAGCTAGACCAATTCTTGTGAAAATGATACCCTTAGCTAGACTAATTTCTACATCAAAAGTGCCATGATTTGGCATTTTCTAGACAAAACTTGCCAGCTTTTGCATTGCTGCATAGCTTTTCTAAAATCATGAATGTGTTACATTCCCTTACATTCCACATAACGACATGCAAATTTTATTACCCCTTAATGTTCTTTTCCTTTGTTAACTGCTGGTATGCTAAACCCTTATTTTAGTTCTTGTTATAGAGTTATTACTTGTATTTAGGGGTATATTGCTGCATCGTGCTTGTACCGAGGGGTACAGCGCTGTATTCAATAAAAAATGGCAAAACGTTTAGAGATAGCTCAGCAAAATACGTTGAACGTTCTAGACCAGGCTGGGCCTAATTATTTCAAAAACAAAATTGACACGGCGATGCTATTACTCTTTGCCCGTCTTTGACTGCAAACTGGACGCATGAAGAATAAAACAGTTTTCTGCAGGGAATGTCTCTAATCTCGTCTCGCCAATGACGATGTCTATATCTGTGGGCTCTATATCTGTGGGCCTGTACCTTCCAGAACATCTCCAGCGGCTTTGATGAAACGCACTGCATCTTTTGAAACTTTATTAAGGTAACATTGACTGATGTAGGATAAGAACCACGCAGAATGCGCTCTGCATTTCCTTACATAAATGTGAACTTCTAATTCTCAATTTTGATGAGTTAGAGAGATTTATTAGTTCCTTCTGGAGGGTTTATGATAACCAATGCTAGCAGGCCTTCCAGTGACAAACAGCCAATGAATTCAATATTGCGTACGTCATTGTCATAATGATCGTCGAAATCACTAACCAGGTGAGTTATCAAAATAGGAATTAACTGGTTTTTAACAATATCTCTGTTTTTACTGGTTGCTTCATATTTCAGATATGTTTGCGGCCTTACTCAACAAGTACCGTAGCAATGAAAATTATCAAATTGAACATTCCAAACAAAAGTTTTTTGAATACTTTCTGATATTCAGACATTACGTAAGTCTTCAGAAATATTTAGACATTTCTGATATTTAGGACATTAGACCTTGCGAGTAATATGATACAGGTAACAAGTGAAAATGAATGCTGTAACCCTATTTTAAGGATTCCTCTATCCAAATTTTATTGTCTCTCAAATCATATTTCCTAGTGCTGGAATTTCTAAAGTTTGAAAACATATTAGCAGTTGCATATAGAAATACGTGCCTGGCAAATAACATCATTTTGATGCACATGTACAGTTATTTCTAAGAATCTTAATTGCATCGCTGCGATTTTAAACTAGACAATCCACTTTCAGTTTTCCAGTGTAACCTAATTGTAATCAAATCGACAAGATTATCAGTAGATCGATGAATTGGATCTTTGCTAAGCTTGGTGAAGTTAAATGTTAGTTCCAAATGATCATAAGATAGCCTTAAAGATGTTCGTGTTTATCATGTCAGCTACCTGTATGACCCACATCTAATTAGGACCTTCGAAATAAATTCCAACCATTATACTTAGACTGCGTTCACACGATGCCGGCACATTTTGAAAACGGTAAAAAATTCGACGGATAGGCCTCCCGTTCACACGAAAACGGCACATTTTTTGCCGGCAAATTTTGAAAACGGTAGATTTTGAAAACGGAACTCTAACCGACATATTTTGGAAACGGCAGCGTATAAACACCTGAAAATGATGAAAACAGAACATTTTTAGACACTTTTAGAACGAGATTGATTGACTCTTAGGGTGTAGGTAAGCTTCTTTGGCATCAAAGTGTTGCAACGAGTTATTGCCGTCCAAGTTCCTACCGTTTTCAAATTGTTCCTGTCTCGTGTGAACGCTAGCTCAGATTTTGCAGCCGTCACATTTTTCACCGTTTTCAAAATGTGCCGGCATCGTGTGAACGCAGTCTTAGTACTACACATTCATTGAAGCATTTCCCAAACTAAATATAGGGGCGTTTTCGAAAGCAATTGAAGGTTTGGGTTAGTACCAGGATTTTCTTAAATTTTGTGGGCAATATTCCAAGTAACATTTGTCATGAGGTTCTTAATGATGATTTAAATATGGACTTCATTTTGTCACAAATGCTAGATCTTAAGTTATGAAATGTTCTAACTGAGGAGCCCAGGAGCCTGGAACCCCTAGTACCCACGAGCCCAAGATCCCTTAACCCGGTAGGGCCCAGGAGCCATAGAGCTCAGGAGTCTGGAGCCCAGGAGCTTTGAGTCAAGGAGCCTTGAGAGACCAGGAACCTCAAGAATTTGGAGGATTGGAGCCGTTCTGCCGGAAAGTTGTGACATGCCCAATGCAGTCAGATTTCAATTCTGAAGGTGGGTGTTCTCCCAAATAAGTGCAACTTTGCCCTTCACTACTTTGGGGCTTCACGTTCGTCTGACAAATATACTAGCTCATCTGACCGTGACTTACAGGGGAAATACCCCTTTGAGGGTTCAACCTAATTTTTCCCATTGATATCAATTCCAATTCCAATTCCAAAGTTTATAAAAGATATCAAAGTTTATGGATACAGATAGAATAGTTCTGATGATGAATACGTTTGTCATGTCACAGTTTAGCTACTGTCCTCTGATTTGGATGTTTCATGACAGACGTATCAATAATAAAGTAAATAAGATTCATGAACGAGCTCTACGGATAGCATACAAAGATAGTCACTCTTGTTTTGAATCCCTTTTAGCAAGGAATAATTCTGTGTCTCTTCATCAGAGAAATCTGCAGTTGTTGTTGGTCGAAATTTATAAAACTAAGGAAAACCTGAATCCAAGCTTCATGAAAGATATCTTTGTTCAAAGAACGGAAAACTATAATCTAAGGAGTGGGAATACTCTGCAGTTGCCAAAAGCCAGAACAACAACATACGGAATCGAATCGGTATCATTTCTAGGCTCACTGCTTTGGCATGCATTGCCAGAAAGATTGAAAAAATCAGAAAATCTTGCAGTATTTAAAAGAAAATTAAGGAGCTGGAATGGACTGGACTGCAAATGTCGACTCTATAAAATTTACATCGCAGATTTGGGGTATTTATAGTTGATTTTAACGATTTTGCATTTTGTAGAACTTATCATGTAAATAGGTAAATAGTTGGCTTTAATTAGCCGTAGTTAGCTATTTTTTCTGTCACTTACCAACTTTAAATAAATCATTTATTATTTATTATATTATTATTATTATTCCAATTGATTCAACCCTTAAAACAATTCTTTTGTGGGGAATATTCGGCAAGTTAGAGGAAAACAAAGGGTAATCGACTATGGCGAATCAGATTTAGGGTTTGAGAATACTGAGAAGTACTTAGGACGCTTTTTTAATGAGGTCAAAGTTTGAATGTGCAAGTTGTCTTTGTGTTGGTTACTCGGTGGTTTCCAGACCCCAATGAAAGCCCAATAGTGAGCGTGCGCAACAGAGCATGCGCACAAAGCGAGCGCTCGAGTCGCAGACCAAAATTACTGCAAGAGTCATTCAAGTCATGTCAAACAAAAATTCTTATAAGAAGCTAAGGCTTCGGGCCACTACTGGATCTTCTTAACCCTATAGTGGTTGGGCTATTTGATAGTACTATTTTGGTTGGGGGGCAAAAAAGCCCCCCTACCTAACTCTTTACTGGTAATAGGTAGAGCGACCAAATTTGGTGTGCTAAAAGCCTCAGGCATGTACTTACTGTAAATATAAAAATTAACTTAAAACTAGCCACCATTTTTGCTTGCGTCAGCATTTTCCTTTATGTGGTCAAGAAAAGCGGCAAAATTGGCCAAAATCAGGAAAATCGAGATAAGATTAAATTGGGAGCATATTTTCCATCCAAACATGGTATTTATGATAGAATGCATCAAATAACACAACATTAAAAAAGAAATTTGCAAAATATTCCACTTCTGCTCCTTTTTTCGCGATAATTGAGATTTGAGAATTTGCGATTTTTCCTGGGTCAGTCCCAGAAAATTGTCTCCCACCCCCTCATTTTTCAAAATATTTCAATGAAACTTTTTGAGAAGTTGCACAATAAGTAGTTGCAAAAAGTCGAGGAGTTTCATGGCTATAAAATTCTTCCTCGCAGAGTTATTTAAAAAAATCTACTAGGGGGGCAAATTTGCCCCCCCAACCAAAATAGGGTTAAAATCCTCAGATCTTTGCCGTCCTGAACACATCACAACAAGGTGCATTGAAGCCTTTGCCAGGTTTCGAAATAACTCAAGTACTGTCCGAGTAATAGAACAGGAAACAAGCGAGAACAAAGAAAATGTGCCAGATTTCCTTGCTTTTTTATGTGAGAGTCTGAGTTTTTCATGAGCAATTTTGCGTAAAAAAACCATGTGCAGATGAATTTGAAGAGGAAGATGTGGACCCTAACTCTTTCTTATAAGATACTTGCTTCTGACGCTGTATCAAAGTCTCTCAATGTAGGCCCAGTGCTTACAGCACACGAGTCTTGTATGTTGAGTTCCTTGCCTATTTATAAATTGAATTTTTGAATCATGACTTCATGGAGGACGAGCATTTGAATCAAGATTTACAAGGAAGAACCAAATCATAAAAGGAAGACTTATCCTTTTTATATAATTTGGGTTGAGACCACAAATCATGACAAAAATTAGGAGAGAGTTTCTTAACTTTGATTGACCCCTGCTCGTTTCTAGCAGAGTTTTCATAATTTTCCAGAAAGCACCGTTACAGCTTCTTATGACTGGCTTCTATTAAAAAATGAGTCAATTACAGTTTATTTGAAAAGGTACGAAAGTTTCACCTGGCTCTTAGTTGACAGATGTTCAAAGTTTGAAACTTGGAGGCGTGTCTCTGTTTAAAATGCCTTTCAACCACTGTCCCAAACAAATTCAACAACGAAGACGCATAATACAAGTCTATTTCGAGAAGAAACGATTTTCTCAAATATCTTTTCAGACACAGGCACATAGATAGAAGTGTCGGAGTACGCGCCTCTTTTCGAGCAGAAATCGCAGACAAAGCTGACACGTCATTCAATGGAAGCAGGGGAACTTTCCCAAATGGCGAGACACGGTGCAAAGTGAATTTGACATTTGTTTTGCAAAATAACGAATAACTCGTGTAAGTGTGTAAGGAAACAAAAATGACTTGTTTTGACGAGAATAACATTTTTCAATTACTGCTAGCTGTATTTAAGGTGAAGTGGTCGATTTCCGATGACCTCCCAAGTATGAAAACTTTATTTCAACGAATAATGTTATTGCTGTCTGGCGCAAAATTCTAGTGCTTACAAAAGCCAACATAGGGTCCTTCTTGGGAGAGTCTGGCACCCAGGGTAACATAGGGCTCGAATCTTTGCAAAATTTTTTAATTGGGTGTATAAAATGTTGTTGCCTAATTCTTTCAACTGAATATAGCTAACGATACTTCAGGTCGTTTACCATAATTCCAGATAGAGCATCTGTGATATCATCATCGCTATTCTTGGAATTGTAGCGTTTTTAAGATTTATGAAAGGATGAGGGATGCACGAGAGGAGGTATCAGAAGCTTTGAAAGAAATTAAACGCATCATAAATTGTAAACTGATCAAGGAAAGTCGAAATGACCAATACTAGAAATACTCAGTTTTTGACGATCTGCAAGCTGGTAGCAAGCAAAAGTCTGTAGCCTTTATGATCAAGGATTTCAATTTTGATGACATCACATTTTTTTCTTTTCATAATAAATCAAAAATAAATGTAAATACGTTAATACTGTACCGCTCTTGGTGTAAGAAGACACAACGTCATCTGGCCTATGCCAAGAACAGCACTCAGAGTTTTCAAATACAACTTCTAAAGTAAAGAAAACTGCTGGGAACAGGAAAAGAAAATAAGGAATACAAAGCAAAATAAAGGAGAGAAAGGGACTGGCAGTTTCACATCAAACTCAAACCATGCTATGTGTCTAACTTTTATGTCGTAGGTCTAACATCGGTCTAACGTCACAACTTCAAAACCAGCAGAAATATTAAAAGTGGTGTAACTCTGAAAATAATGATAATATCAAAAATGCTCTTTCTGGAATCATGGCAAACGCCCTCTACTTCCCTTCAATCTATTTAGTTGAAAGAATAAGGTAATAACATTTTACACATTTAATTTTAAAGTTTTGCAAAGATTCGAGCCCTATGCTATAAAAGTCCCAAGAAATGCAGAAACTGACCACACCTACATGCATAACACCTTGTATCTTGTTGAAACCTACTCTTTGTTCAAATTATCATCATTCATTTAGAGGACAAAATCTTGCTACTTTCAACAGCTTCAAATGCTTTCAACGCAACTATATTATTCAATCAAAGTTTATTGCTGAAACAGCAGGGCCTATTTTGAAATTGGTCACACTCATAGAAAATGAAATTTTTGCTATAACAGATTCGAGTTGCAAAGTAATTTAACTGATTTCAGTATTTGCAGACGGTAGAATGTGACTCATTTTACCATAATCTTCACAAAATATCGTAAAGCGCAAATTCTGATGAGTAAAAACCCATTTTTGATAAAAAAACATGCCATTTTTGAACTTGTTTTCATAGCGCTGAATTGAAACAAATTTTTTAGCTGGTATGGAGCTGAGAACCAAATCTAGCACGAAATTATCCTGAATTTTATTGGACAGACGGATTGCATGCACTTAATGTATGCTCATGCGTGTGAATAATCATTTTAAGTGAAGAGATGGATCGAAATGCAATCCTGAAGAGTCGAGCGTTGTATTGATACCAAAGCTTCACAAGAAAATACTTTTTAGCCGCAAAGACATGCAATTGAAAACAAGCACTAAATATTCTTTTTCTTTCTAGTCCATCCGACAGACGAGGAAAACCTGGATTTTCACGGGACAGGGAAGATAGAATCCAGATCCATAAGGTTTATTCCGTAGACCACAGGCTGTCTTAAACAGAATAACAGTCGACAGGCAGCCATGCACATTAAGGTTTGGGCAGTCGGCAGCTCCAAAGTATCAGATGTCCATCTGACAGATTTTTCAATCAAAAAGTAGGCCCAGCACGATTCTTCTTGCTAAATGAGATGTATTCCACACTTTTCCATGCATTGTTTTAGATATTTTAGTCATCATAGTGAACTGGGTTGAAAAAATAGCTGTGATACCTAAAATTGATATCTGCTCTATAAAAAATTTAGCTACATGTGTCTTCTAAGAAACTAGGAAGTTGGGACATTACTAAAACTTTCATAGAATTAGAATATTATGAGTACTTGTACTTTCTTATGAGTTTCTCATCCCTGATTTAAATTTCAAAACAAGGGGTTTAAAGTGGTTCCAATGTTGGAAATTACGAAAATACTCAGGCCCGTCGGAACTTAATTCATATTGGGGGGGGGCGAAACTAGGTTGCGAGCAAAGCAGGCGCAGATGGTTGACCGGGGGCTTGCCCCGGGAAATTCTTTCATGACCATGCCCTTTTTGTTGGGTAGATGAGATACGCCATGTCAGCGGAAACTTATGTGTCCTCCGTGCAATAGGTTAAAGCTCATGCGCAGTAGCGTTTTGGGGTAGAAGCTCGGACGGGTGCGTGGGCTCATCCACTTTAAGGGGCGACGCGATACTTTCCTCAGAAAAAGCGTACCTCATCTCCCAAGCAATTTAGATTATTGGAAAATCCTCCATTTCTGGAAAATCTACTATTGGAAGAAGCAAAGGATAATGACTGATGGGAATCTGTTCCGGAAAAATTAAAAATTTTGACTTGTATGCCATCAAGAGATATTGCATGTATCTTCATTCCGAAGGCTTCGGCTTTCATAGACTTTTTCACTCGCAAATAAACAAGCCTCATTAGATTATTGGGGTGGGGGGCTGGCCAGCCCCTCCCCGCTTCCGACAAGCCTGACTCAAAACCACTCACCGAAGCAAACACCCATTACAATTATTTTCTGTCAGATGAAACTGCTAATTTGGGAAAATTTTGTAGGCTAATATACCTTCACCTTGCTTCGCTACATTACAACCTTGTGTCCATTAACAGACTTCGAGGAAGTTCACTGTAATACTTTCAGGAAGACAAATACCTCGTGCAACTGCTCGGCCTATTTGGTCTTTTAATGTTTTCAGGTTCATTTTTCATGTAGTTTGCCAAAATCAATGTGATATTTCAAATTCTACCCTATTTGGTTGAGACATCATGTTGTGTATGGAAAATCAGATCTGAAGCTTATAAAATAAAACCCAACTCACCCCCCTGATTGATAGAAATAAACTTTTTAAACAAATATTTGCTGACAACAGTGGAAGAGCGTTTGATAAATAACTGATGCAGGAATTCCACAGAGGTAGAAATGAAATAGATATTCCATAGCCAACATCCTTTTAATGTCGCTGTTTAATTAACCGTTATTGTTGCTACTGTTATGTTGTGCCAAAATTTTATGCTATCATAGTGATCGTTAAAATCATTGTTACACCATGTATCAGATGGTATAGCGTTGTATTTACTGAAAAAAAACAGTAGTGTATTCGATAATTTATGATCCAGAAATAGCTTTGCAGATAAAACATTCATACCTTGCGATTATGAATATATCTCTTTTTATGTCAAGGTCTTCAGAAATCCGCATCGCCGAGAAGGATTGAAGAGATGTTCCATAAAATCGTACTCTTTTCTCTATAGGTTAAAGGCTATTGTCACCAAGAGTCCTTTGCAGGCATGCCACAACTTTAAACTGCCTCAAAATCCAAACTGACCTTGGCAGAAACTATAGACCCATAGTGCAGTGGCAACTGATAAAGCACTTAGTCCAAAGTTTTCATCAATTCAACGAAGGCATGGCTTCCGCTTAGGACTTAAAGACAGCCTGAGTTAGAGTACCCCAATGGAAATGTACCTGCGATTCAATTAATACACATAGTCTTCAATAATAAACTGCTTATATGAAAATCAGGGTCGCCAAGAATTTAGAAACACCAGTACCTGGAAATATAACTTAAGGAACTATGTATTTTAATGGAAGAAATCCTTGTCATATTTTCATTTCATTTCGACTCATTTCCTGTATCATAATAAGGTACTTGAGTAATGTCTAAACTTTAGACAGGCTTCAAAAAACTTTGATTTAGAGTCACGAGGACCACAGATGATGAAATAAGGATTTTTATGGAAACTTTACGATATTCGTAAGAAACTATGACTTCTCAAAATCTGTTGATTTTAAGAAACTTGTGGTTTGGGCTCAAATTCTTAGTTTCCTTTATTCAAAAAATACGTGTATGCACAAGAGTGTGTTTTCACTGGTACAATGTAACGTGCCTTTGAAAACTCAAACCTTTACCTTTGCACGAAACTTGCACTCCCATTGGCCAAAGTATTTCACATGAGAATAACTTTGTTAAGTCCTATCCAAGCTTTGTCGAGGACCGACTTTTCGTTTATGAGAAAACTTCTGGACCGACTCGGAAATTATTGGGGGGGGGTCAGGAGCGGATCCAGCCTTGGAGTTTGGGGAGGGCCACATGGAAGGAATATTGGGGTCTGGGGGCGTAGCCCCCAGGAAATTTTACGAGGCCACGCCCTTCAGACTCTCGAAAAACGTGGGAAACGCCCTTTTTGCTTCAACATAGATCAATTAGCTGATCATTTGAACTTCATTCCTCTGGAAATACCACTGGCATTTTTGTGCAAAAGGCAACAAGCTGTCATTTGGGAAAGTAAGGGACCATGAAATGTTTATCATGAGCACCAATTAGAGAGTGCCTAGCGCAAAAATAAGCTCCACAACCGTGGAAATGCAAAATTGCCATTAGAAATGACGCATATTTTAAAAAAATCCACAAGTCAAAGGCATTTCAAAGTTACCAGAAAATCCTGCGGAATTTCCAATCCTAAGTTCCCAAATTCGAGTCACCAGTTATCAAACTTCTCATCGTTTAATAAGTTACTTTCTAAAAGCATGAGTTTTTATCACCATTATCAGGGCAAAATTTATCATGAAAAAACTTCACTGCAACAGCTTAGTTGACTGGAATGTCCTGAATCACTCCGATACTTCGATAAAGTGAAAGAAACAAAAGGTTTTTAATCTCTATCTCACACAATGAAATTTTGTTCATCATTATTAAAATTCAAATTCATATCTTTTTCATATTTTTTGATCAATAGCAAGTTACTTCGTGAGTTAGTTTGACTGTTTTGTCGTTAGCAGAGTTATCTTGTAGCTGTGCCATGGTTATTTTGGGAGATAAAGGTTTGAAACTTATCCGTTTATCTATAAACGGCAAAAATTTTTACGAGAACTCTTATCGTTTGGGGGGGCCATGGCCCCCCCGGCCCCCCCACTAAATCCGCGCCCTGGGGGGGTGTCTCACCCCCCCCCCCCCCACACCCCCTAAAGTGCGTCCCTGTTTCTAACCTCAAACATTCCTCTTCAGTTATCAGAAAGGAGCCCTTCTTACATCAGTTAAATCGCGAAAGAAAATAGTCACTCTACTACGAGGGCTACTACGCCTTTTTCAAAAACTATAAACAGGCAGTTAACAAAGAGTACGTATGATAAAATGTTCAAACTATCCCACATACATGAATTACATGATTTCACATGTTTGACTAAATTTGATTCATGAGACATGAGGCAAATGAAAATGTGTTTAGAATCACGAACAGTTCATGGTGAGGCGCTGAGGCTGTTTTCTCACAGAAAATGAATGATAAGCCTTCATTAGAAATCTACCATATTTGACAATCCGAAAAAATCTACATAGGCATATGGTGCTATCTGAATTGAGAAGACATTCTGCATATGCACGTAATTCTGCATATGATATCAATCCAACGCTATGTAAGTTTTGGGCGAAAAATTTGAACATAAAACGCTTTAGGATTTGTCCAGAGATCTTTTCAATGAATTCTTTTGAGTTATCGCTTCTAAATGAAATAGAAACTCTTCATCCCAGCTCAAAGCATTCCGATACGTTCAAAGGACCTAAAACTCTCAAACTGAGGCTGAAATGATTGCGATTCGACGCTTTTTCTGTCGCATTCCGAACGTAATGCTGGAGTTTTCTTAATCAAGCATGAGGAACGCTTTAATGATCGCAAGAACAATTTTTTCCAATAAAAACTCGCAGCTCAGCAACGAGGAAGAACCCGGTTATCTATCATCTATCACCAAGATACTGTTATTCACAATACTTTGATGCATGATATAATTCGATATTCGATACAACAATTAGCTGAATATCCTTGTGAGAGGAATTTTCTATGATAATACCAGCTTTTCCTATTATCCGTGTTTACATTCAGGCATTACAAGCTCTTGAACTAAATTCTAAAAGTTACTTCTTTGAAAGTTTGATTCATAACTTAATTGCAGCATTGACTTATTTTTACTGTTGGAATTACAACAATTTTAAACTTTTTCGAAATCTAAACCAGTCTGCCAAGTTTTCAATGTATATAATTAGGTATAACACGAATTTTAGTTGCATCTTACACCACTAATCGACTTTAGAAGTTAGCTAGTTTTCTTGTACGAATCAACTGCAGAGTCCTTTCATAAATAAAATCAGTTTATCTTGGTATGAAGTCCTTGTTTAAATTTAGGCAACAGGCACTTCAATCTAACTTTACCTCCCAAGGATACATAGCAACTATTGACCTATCAACTCGTTAAACAGACCGCTGAACTTAGCTTGTTTTCCTGCATGAATTAACTTCAAAGTACTTCTATGAGATGAAGGCAAGTCATTGTATCGGGACTGGGCTATTGTATCCATGTTTGCATTTAAGCACACAAGCAAAACAACCTAAACTTGGTTCCAACAGACATTTTGTACATTGTTTAAACTTAATAATGTATTTGAAATTTTTGAAAAAATTGACCTATAAGTAAATCAACCGTAGAATCTAGTCTTATACAAATAACTTCAAAGAACTTATATGAAATTTACAAACTGTATCAAGGTATTCCTGTTTATAATTCAATGTAGGTGCATTGTAAGCTCTTCACCGCAAATCTACCTCACGAAAAGAAATCTCCATTTTAGCACTACAGTTAGTAATATAGAGTTTAGTCAGCATTCCTTCTGCCATTGTGTAAGAACTTAAGCTGAAAACGGGATAGCTATTCTTGATGATGCATTCTCTTAAATTTATCTGAAAGTGCCAATCACATGACAATGCTTGCAATCAAAGAAAGGAATTGAAACAAATCAGAAGCTTTCAAACTCAAAATTTTATTCTTGCTAAAATAGGATCAAATAAAACGAAACAAATAAGCTATATAGACACCAATCTAAACAAATTTTGCACTTCTGTAACCGAGAACTTTTTGTTACTTTCGGTAATCGTTTCAGTGTATAAACATTTTACCAAAACTATCTACACAAGCATGTAATTTTCCTGCTATGGTTTATCACCTCGTTCTCATCCTTAGATGATGGGGTGTCGTGGTTGTTCCTTTTAAAGTTGTTTAAATTAGTTTGGAAAATTAGTAACGCTTAGATAAACTGAATGAACGAGATGATTAGGCTTGAGGCTCTTTAAGTTGCTGAAAGGCCTTACCATTGCAAATCATGCTTACGTTGCATCTCATGCTTCTAGGTTCGTTCGTCTGAAAAGCCGATAATGTAAGTTCATGTCTTGAAACGCAAGGAGTATAATGGTAAATCATGATTCTACAAGTCCAGAAGATGACTAATAAAGGAAACATATTTCTAGACATTTTCCATGTCTTTGAAGGATCTAAGCACTTTCACTGTCTTTTGGCAATCATGGAAGTCGATCAAGGTTAGTTTCTGCTTTTGTGGTTTTAACACATTTCAAAGCAATAAACTGCAAGAAAACTAACAAGAAAACTGCAAGAAAACTAAAACTGAAAGATCTTTTTAAGTCAAAAGAAGCAAGTCTTGAAGCGTGGCGTTGCTTAACCTTCAAAACATCTTTGAAACTTTTGAAAGTTACGAAAGTTAGCTATTTAAGAAGTGCTTTGATTTCAATGTTTCGATGTTATATACAGCTTCGAAGTGCAAGAAACCCCCATAATGAAAAACAATAGAAGCGCTTGATTGTGTGAGGTGTTTGACGTGGGGACTTTGCCTGAAACTTCTTACGAGTTCTCAGGTACTGCAACTGCTAGAAATCTTATGCTTGAGAAGCCTGCCTGTTTTCCGAGAAAACAAATAATCAAAAAAAAAGAAATGGAAAGATGAAAATGTTGATCACGATGGCTTTGAGAATGTGATGATGGCTTTAACCTAATGACATGGTTGATAATTATCTGGCAGCTATTATTATTGTATATAAATTAAAAGCAGTAGTATATCTTTCCTTTATAGTCTCAACTATCATGAAGCATATACTGAAGAACTCTCTGATTTATCAACAAGTATGTAATGTGACTATGAAGCCTTGAAACTTGATGTTTGCTGGAAACTATGGAAGGACTTGAAATATCTCCCCTTTTATACTTGGCCTTAATATGTCATCTGGGACATCTATTTTCAGCTCCCATGAGAATATGTTTCTTTTGAATTAATTTCACAAAACAGCAAAGAACATTAAGTTTCAACGGTAGTTATTATGAAACGAGTTCTTCCCATGTCAGAGCAAATCAAAAAGGTTTACTTTGCTGTTTTTTAGAAGATCACTTAAACGAAGCAGCTCGTGTCTCGCTGAAAATTAGTACAATCAGAAATACATCATCTTAATAGGGTTGGGAATGTCTCGGGTGTGTGTGGGGATAGTCAAAATTGATCAATTTGATGGGGGGAAGGGAAATTACCAAATAGTTGATAAACATTCCAAGGACAACTACAAATCTTGAGACCATAGAAAGATTCGTCTGACAAGATTTTGTGATTACTTTGTTTAAGGTCTTATCACATTACTTGCAATTAAGGCAGTACGTTCATTTATTCATTTGTCAAGAAAAATGCATCTTTTCGTCAGATCATATAATGATTCTCCTGCCTGTCTTCATTCTGTTTAGAGCCACGACCATTTTGTTTACTCCTGTGCCTTGAAATTTCAAATCTTCAGCAAGACAGTTCAGCAAAATGTGATCAAAAATATTGTGGTGAAAAGACTCTTAAATTTTCTAAATGTAAGGGATACCTCAACTTTATTGCTTGTCACAAACCGGCGGAGCCTACAAACTAAGAACTTAAATTGTATATATCTTCAAGTTCAGCCAATGAGTGGAATATTTTCACTTGTTTTTTGGAGCACTCAACTACCATTGACTTAAATCAGGGAGCCTAGAAAGCTCAAAAATAGATGTCATATTTCAAGCGATTTTACAAAGGAATGTTGACAATACAATAAAATTTGCACCATTGTAAATCTATCCTTTTAGTTCGGAAACTAAAAAGAATATTCTTTGGGATTAGAAATCTTTCTTTGAAAAGTAAGTCGTGTTAGTTATTGGCGATTTCTTCGGTACATTTGAGGATTATTTCAAAGTTTCTTGGTCCCTTAGTCCAACAAGACAGTACATTCAGATTTGATAAATCCATCGTTTGATTAAGAAAGCGCTCGATTAGCCTGCATTTGTTTTTCTAACTAACTTGAATAAACCCCATTAGTCTTAGTTGCTTAACAAAGTTAATTCGGCACGCACGCCTAAGCGCTATGAATCAAAAAATGACGGTAAGCCCTGACAAGAAAAGAGGAGGGAGGGATTTTGATAAGCCGAGCTTCTTCTGCGTTAAGAGAAGACGGCAACTGTCCTTGGAGCGAATGCAAATAAAGATCACTTTAATCTAATTTCAAATTATTGCATTAAAGGGGAGGGAAATACTGTACACTCATCATGGCGCATGACTTGGAATGTAACAACTTGTTCAAACAGCAACATACTTTGTGTTTAAAGCTCGTAATAAAAGCTTAAATCACAAAACAAACTCCGGAAAGCTGAGGCCAGTTAGTCCTAACAGAACGTAATGATAAAAGACAAATAAAGCATGAAATTTTAAGTTGAATAAAGGAGAGCGCGCGGGGATGGGAAGCACGTTTCTCAGAAGGTCTAATCATGGTGAATATCTGAGATAAAGTTGATTATGTCCACTGTTACCCGCCATGATTGATCGTCGAGCAAACCATGTCTACTCAACTGTTGTTGCAAAATAAATACTGCGAATAATTTGAAGATAAGAAGGGATTTTCACATGCAATATGCATTCAAACAACAAACAATTTACTCTAAATATCATGCATTTATGGAATAAAAAGAGAATCATACCACTTTGCTTGGTGAGGCCCAGGTGTAGGTTTCTTCCCACTTCTCTCGCATCTTGCCTTTCGTTTCCTAACTGCGGATAACCTTGATGAGGAAAATTAGTGTTTGTTAGCTGATGGAAAAAATTATTCCTGTAATTCGGAAATGGGTTCATATCCTGTCTTGAGTCGCCGGTATAAGAGTGCGTTCTCTCTGATGGCGTGTAGATCTGCGTATGCAAGCTAAATGCTGGATTCGGTGGATAAATAGCTGTAGTTTGCCTCAGTCCAACATTAGGATTGTACATACTCGTGTGATTATTGAACTGCTCGTACATAACTGGATGTGTCTCTTGCTCCACGCTGAATGCGTCTGACGAGTGTAAGGGCTGTGCTTGAACTGTCCCGTTGAACTCAACCATAGAAGGACGCTCAACGACAGATAGTGGCATGTGAGAAAGACGTGGAGGAACGTTGAGGCTGCTTGTTGTCTGTGCTATACTCCGGTTATATGGGAAAATGGACATTTCAACGCGAATATGATGATGACAGATGAGTGATCCGTCGTGAATAAGCGAGCGTGTGATAATTATCAAAATGTACAGCTAAACGCTTAACTGCTGTGGGCTATGAACGCCAGCCCGCGTCTAATCCGTTAAGACAATGAGCTTGCTTCTACAAGTGCACACACCTTATAAGCAGAGAAAACAGTCGCCGATCTGCTCTGCTCTGACACCTGTTTTTGTTACCAGTCTGCTAGCAGGTTTGCTTAAGATTATCCGAGAGCGCCCCGTGCTATGGCCAGAAGAAAGTATAGTGCCCGCAGCCAACGTCAAGGGCCCGCGTTGGTGACTTGACAGTGTGGCCCTACAAATAGTTTGATGAAACTTATTGCATAGCTCTTGTAGCTGATTCACTTAAATTACATTTCAAACGACCCGCCTCGTCTGATTAAATTTCTAGTCAGTCAAGGAATTAGGATTTCATGTGCACTCATTGATGGATTGGATGTAAACACCGACCTAGTGTTCAGCTCTCTTTTCAAATTATTAAGAAATTTATCGAAAAGGATTAGCGCTATTTGCCAAAGTTGCGTCGAGGTTTATCGTGGAGATTCAACGGATCGATTGTGTTGCGGGCATCCTCGTTTACATAGCAGGTTTTCACGTGTCTGTCAGACGTGTTTAATCATCGTCAAGGTTAACAACCTATCACTAATGCTTATAAGTATCGTTTGTACAGCAAAGAAAAACTAACACGAGTTTACTGAAGACACGTCATATGGAATACCGTCGCCAAATATACAAATAGTCAAGTGTTTGAGCGAATGAAGACAAAAATTTGATTTTGTTTCGTTGGTTTTCTGCATCAAGAGCAGCATGATTTTGCTGAGGACATTTCTTGCGAAATACCTTTGCCACATACAGTAAACAGACCAGTGGTTGAGTGAATGACGACATAAACTGGATTTTGTTAAGTTGTAAGGAGCAGAAGAATTTTACCGAGAAAAAGCCACACAAATTATTGTCAAAACTTACGGTGATAATTTGGTGTAATTTTTAGGGTATTCATTCTGAAGAGTGGAATCAATGGAAGCCAAGCAAGACAGAAATAAATAAAACTACTATATTTCTCCGGATGCGTCTTACTTCTTGCGGTTTTCCTTTCGACTGATAAGAAATGAGACACTAAGCAAGTTCATCTTGAGAGCATCGTAAGTATATCAGAGATTCATGCATGAACTTTGATTACGGAACGAGACTGAACACGTAACACGAACAAAGTTGATTGTCGAAGCAATGAAAAAAGACATCATGTGACACGAGTTCATAAATTGCAATATTGTCCCAATATCTTTGAGCGATACCGTCATCAGCTTGAGAAATCTGGGATCTGAGGATACTCAGTTGAGAGTGACACAAGTTTACAGAGCCTATGTAGGCAGAAATATTTGCTCAAAACAGGCCCTTTTAATGGCAAATTCGCTGTAAGAGCTGCATTACAAGCAGAAGCAAATTTCTGAGCAAACTAACGTATGACAGAAGAACAACTTAAACATATGATTCATGAAAAATGAGCCAAAGGGAGTAAGATTAACTACATCATTTAGGAAATTGCTTCTTTGGACAGCAAGTATTTCAAGGGTACGGATTTCAAAAACCAACATTACTTTCTGGAGGGCACATTAAATCAAACCGGACACATTGTCATAAAAGAGGTTAAATGCTTCAGTGATCGAGTTAATGACTTCTAAAACGGCTCAATTCTTAGGCTTCAAAGTGACCATTAGGGATTATTTGGACAGCATAACAGACTTTGGGCCAAAGTCAGTCAACCAGATTCTGGCCCTATATCGGGTCAGAAGACATCAAAGAGGCAAAAGATTTATACCCAAGATAGTGTGGCTGAAAATGAGGTCTTTGGGACAGCATTTTAAACTCACGGCGCACGATTCTTCAAGTGAACTTTTCGATTAAGCTAAAGGGGAAACGCTCCAGTGCCCCCAGATTCCTACGTATCTGGCTGAGAATCGGCAATACAAAAGTAAATGGTAATGTGTGCTATGAAAGTGAGAGATTTAATACAAAGATGAAGGTCTAAACGCTAATAAAGAACCTATTATATTTGATAATTTCGGAGCGTGCATCAACGAAGCAAAACCAAAGAAACAATAGCATGTGTGAGTTTTCTTTGTTACGTCATAGACCGCGTCATTTGCCTCAAGTCATTCACTTCAAAGCAGGACTTTTAAACGGGGTTACGCCAGTTGCCTAATTTGCATGATAAGGACAGAATCTTTCGATAGATGACCAAACAATAGGACAATAGCCGCCACGTGACCTTCATTTTCCTATTTTCAGAATACACGATTTTTACAAGAAACTAAGAATTTTGGCCAGTACTGATAGATTCTTAAAGTTAAAATTTTGAGCACTCAGAGTTTCTTCTGAGTTTCTTAACAGTTCCATTACAGTCTTTGTGTTCACCACCTGTTTCCTCGTGAACATTTCAAACCAAATTTCCCTGAAGCCTTCCCAATGTTTGGACATTACTTACGTACTTTCCGAATACAGGAAGCAAGTGAACGGGTGAAGAAAAAATGTGCCAAGGGTCTGCTGTATTAACAATTTTCTTTTTCTGAAGTTACATCTTCCCAGTTATGGAGTTTCGTAACTCTTTGGTACTCTGTGAGTTGAGTTTCTTACAGGCAAGTTTCTTGAAATTATTGTTCTTTGTCATGAGTTACTTGTATTGTCTCTTGGATGCCAAAAATAGGCTAAAACAAGCACTGGAGAATAACGTCAGACTAAAAGGGCCCCCCTTCCCCCAACAAGCAGGATGAATATTAATTAAATCGAAACTGAAATGAAGCCCTTCAAATTTCGGCGTTTTCGTTAGATATTCATATTCTATTTATCTACTTATTTATTTTTTCATTCGTTCATTCAATCACTTATTCATTTCTTCATTTATTCTTCTGAGTTATACAATAGACGATTGCGCTACACATGGCGGCGAGGAATTTTTACCAAGGTGCACTGCGTTTTCTAATCGAATTCCTATTGAATCTTCAAAGATTAGCAATTCGAAGGCAATGCATCGTGGTAAAGAATTCCTCACCGCCATCTTTTGTGCAATTGTCTATTGCAGTCATCCCATACAGTTCCATTTGCGGTAGGAACTAGGTGACTGTGCATCTTTTCCCGCTGTGAATATTATTGCTATTATGTTTTATTTGATAAGAAATTGTAGCCATACCATTAAGTATCACATTTATTACATGAGCAACAGTCGTCAAAAGTGAACGTTACACTAAATTTAAATTGGACACATTTTATTGGTCATTTGGTGCATTTGCCTTGTTGATCATCGTGTTTTGAAAAAAATTGACGTGCAAAAACGAAAGTTAGAAAGCATGAAAACCTGGGTTTTTAGAACATCGATAGCTGAAAAGTGTTACGAGAAATGCCATTATGAGAAAGCCTTACGAAAACTTAGAGATACAGAAGATATTTGTATCATTTCATAAGTAAATTTTACACCATCAGCTGCAAGCGTGAAAAGTTTGGAGGAACTAATTTTCATGATCATGTTTGAAGACTGATCAATGTCCCATTCATGTCCTTTTATGGAAAACGTATGAAAGTGGCATAAGGTGTATATTAAACTTGAGACAGTGCTTTTCTTCCCAAGTAACTTCACAGTCATAGTTGGAAATTGTTTTACAGAAATCTCCTTCCCAAAACTCAATGTGTATCAAACATAAAAATGAGGATTACGAGTACTTTTTGTAACATAGACATGGTACTGAACGTTTCTTTAAAGTCAGTTATGTGTGTATTCAGAGCTTTTAAAGGGTTTGCTAGATGTCTCTTCAAATCCTTTTGCTAAATTGGAGGGGAACTTTTCAAGGATAATTCTATAAAGCAATGCCGTTGTCTTAACACTAGCCAAGCAATGCTAAGCACAATGCAAAAGTACAAGACACCCGACCAGCTGAAAAACTTTTATTGACAGATTTCTGCATTGCTTAAGCTCCTTATTTCAGGTTACCTGACTGTATGGTTATTTTCAGTTTACCATTCATAAGAAACAAATATTTTGCCCCTTTACTGAAATTTTCTTAGACTTCTCATAATTTGAGTACCAAGTGCACCTTAATGTTTAAGTTCTCTGCCCTCATGAACATTTCACAGCCAAATTCAATGAAAATATGTTTCTTGCGTGTGGTACCATACAAATTAAACGATAATATTGTAAATAAAAGACTTCAGTACCAAATGTAGGAAAGATGTTCAAAAACACGATGTTTCGAGGATTAATAGTTAAAGTTATATTTATTGACTTGATAATGAGTTTTTGCTCGAAACGTCGTATCTTTGAACATCTACGCTACATTTGGTACTTAAATCATTTATTCACACTATTACCGTTTAATGTCACAGCGAAGTTTATGAAGCGGTACAACTTCAACATAAAGTTTCGAAAATAACTATGACTCAATACCGGTTTTCTTTATTCTTTTTAGTGAGCTTCTTTTAAAGAGTTTCGTGTACATGTGAAATACATGGGAAAAGTTTCTGAAGAAAAGCAAGGCAAAAAGTAAACCATGGGGTATGCAGGAAAGTAGATCCACTACGTAGTATCCAGCAATCAATAAGCTCGCTCTGTCTGCTTTAGCGGAGGACAGTAAATCCCTCAAAGTATTCAAATAAAATTACGGTCTTTATGAACAGCAAACATGGGTGGTGGGAGACTGCTGTGTTGGCCTCAACCAAAATATCATAAAGAATTGCTTTAATATTGTGTATTTTATTTCTTTCTGTTCATTGTATTGTGGCATTCTATTCGTGACAAGCTCCACTCCATCAGATCAGTGCACTCCATGCGCTTTCCCCGTCACTTAGCATTGATTACAACTCATTCCAAGGCACAGAGTCACTCAATGCTAGATGGCGGCAAAAATGTATGGAGAGGAACTTCCACTAAGACAACAAACATGGGGAAGGGGAATTACATGATATTGTAAGTTTAAGTAAATATATTGCAGCAATTCTTTACGATGTCTTGGTGGAGGCCAACACAGCAGTCTCCTACCCAGTGGCGTAACGGAGGCAGTCGGGGCCCTTAGGGATCCTCCAGCTCGGGGCCCCCTACCTAAAAACATATGTAAAATGATATGATAGACATCGACAATTATGCCCCGTTAAAAATTTAAGGCTAATGATTTCCAACCTAGTGGGTAGACATAGTGACAAATCATGCAGGCATGGGGCCCCTCGGTCATTTTATCATAGCTACAGTATCAGCTTTATAGTAAAATAACAAAGGAGTTCTTGTTGCTGGGGGGCCCTTAGAGGTCGGGGGCCCTTAGTTTTTGAACTAAAGGTAACTTTAGCCCGTTACGCCACTGCTCCTACCACTCATGAATTGCTCGGGATACTGCGAACTCCCCCTTTTGTAAATAACAAAGGAAAAGACGTTAAATTAAAGGGAGTACAAAGACCAGCATGCTTTGCGCAAAGTCAACGAATTGCTCTCCACAGCTTCCAGAATATCTGACTGTACGAAATTCACAAAAACAACAACAAACGATTGCAAAGGCTGCTGGTCTTTGTACTCCCTTTAACTCTGTTTGGCTCGCTGACCAATGGGACGACCAAGGCGTTTTGGGGCAAGCGCAATTTCACCACGGAGGGATGAAGGGCGATGGATAGACTATATTACGGCAGTTTTTGTGGACTGACTATATTGCACTTTTGAACGCCCAATGGAACAAGGCTGCTTGCAAATTCGATTGATTGATGTCAACCAACGGAAACTCAAAGCTCAAAGCAGACAGAATTTCAAGGAACTCAACTTGACAGAACAAAATCATACGACTAAGAATACCATGAAAACAGTTGGTGAAAATGTCAAACCATGCAGGTAGGTACCATTTTATTGCTTTCGGCAACCTTTTACTTTGAAGTCTTCAGATCAATGCGTTTCATTTGAAAATAGGAGTGTTTATATCTTTGCCTAGGCCCCTAGATACTTATCGAAATGAGGCAGATATAATCGTTTCAAAATAATGGCTTTCATTGTGAGTCGTAGTTAGGAACGTCCAGCAGCCTTTTTTCAATAGCGATAACTAAGGCCATGTAATCAGTCTAGGCGATGAACCTGAGATCGATACTGCGCAGACTCCAAAGGGCTTGCTCGGGCGTCTGGCTCTTCTGGAGAAATTCCGAAATACCTTAACTGATAGCATCCCGAACAATGACTCAATGAACGAGAAATAGACTTCGACCAAGAATAAGCAGTCCATGACATCAGCCCGGAGGAGATTCTAAATCCGTCGATCCGCCTCCTGGCCTAACGTAATACAAAAATCCAAACTTGGGATTTAACGACGCCATAAAATTTCTTGGTTGTGCAAACAAAAGTACCAGATCATAAAGATCAAATATTAGAAATCCAAATATTGTCATAGACAAGCAAGTTTGTCAACTGTTCAACAACCAGAAGTTAAAATCCTCTCTCCTAAGTTTAGAAAAAGTCAGTTGAATGTAGATTAACTAGGGGATAGTTATCAGTTACAGGTCTAGAGTTACAACCTCTGACAGTGAGGTTGAAACAGAAATTAAAAGTTTGAGTCCCCCAAAAATACAGAGGTCTCCTTCAAATATCTAAATAAGCTACAATAATGGAAATATCAAAGACATTGCCTGTTCCAGAACACACTAACAAATTTTAAGTCGAAGCGTCGGACGTTTTTTCTATTAAAAAAAGCGTATGCACTACATACAAAGCTTTGCAACAGAAACAAGCTACAAAAAGCGTAATTTTTACCTATCCCAGCCAACTGCCACCAGTGCAACATCAGGAATGTAGAACATCAGGAATGGAGCATTTGCAAAATATTCTGATCTAAAACTGGCAAAAACAGACTTTTCCACATGATCACAGAAATTTGCATTTTTTCCTGAAATCTTTATTGATGCTGATAAGTCACGTTGGTTGTGATTGCTGCTGTTATCATTTGTAACCAATTGTGCTCTAAAGTGAAGTAAAAAATGAATACAAATTCGTTTGTTGTGACATTCCGAAGTTTTTAAAAATGTTATAACCTATTTCTTTGAACTGAATGGCTTCAAAATAGACTTCAGAAATTTCGCTATGATTCTAACGTTTGACTTTTGCGAAATTTTTTAATTTCGGGACTTACTGTGTTTTCATTTTCAAGGATTCAAGAGAAATTATCGAAGAGGCTTAAACCATCGTAAGTTGTAGACTTTTTGACATTAACTGATTTTGAAGAAGACCACATTTTATGGAAGTTTTACACTACCTTGTCAAGTAAAAGTCTGTCATTCTCCTGGCTCGCGATTTAGAAATTTTATGACGTCACCTCCATAAATCAATTGAATGTAAAATATGTTGTAATTTCAAAAATTTTCAAGATTTCTGTAGAGTCCAACGATAGAGTTATACCAAAGTAAGTGAAGCCATCTAGTTCCAAGAAATATTTCATAGATTCTTACACCCACCTTTTTCACCAGCTCAAACATTTGGAACTTCTGCCCTGTTGCGATACGAAAATGTAATTATTGACTTTCGATAAAACTACTTCTGTTATTCAAGGTATCAGATATCTTTGCGATCTAAGCTCAAAGTCAACATGAAATGCAAAAAGGAAACTTTAAAACGTAAAAACGATCGTTGTTTAATGCAATTACGTGTGATCTACAAATAAGACTGCACTTTGCAATTTTAGCATAAGCATTGTTTGTACAAGAAATCAATTCGGCAAGAAATAGAAATCTGACTACAAATGAGCCAAATCAAATGAAATAACTTCACTGAAATTGCAACCAATCTAAGAAGCACTGACTAAAAAGAAGAGTCTAGGCTTGTTAAAAAAAGCACATTGCGGATGAAAACTTGCTATTTATTACGTAATAAGCAAGATCATTTCTAAATTATCGCTATTACATGTCGTATTTTCATAAGAAACTCTTTCAAGAGAGCTAACTCTCGAATCATCAAACAATAAAGAATCGACTACCGGAGAAACAGCACACCATCTGAAAAAATTATTCATTTCCTATGAGGCTTCTCCGCTATTCCTGGCTTTTTTAGCTTTAATTTCTGTTGTACCTTAAGCTGGTTACGGCATTTTGACGAAGGCATAGGAAATTATCCACTGCCAGACATAACGTGAATTTTACGAACCTTGAACAAGAAACTTTTTGTACTCCAAATCTGATGAATTAAAGAAAAATTCAGTCGTGGTAAATTTCCAAGTACTCTGGGTACCAGGGTAATTTCCAAGTTTCTTGCAGAAAAATAAACCTAGCGGGCAGATAGGGAAATGAGTTTGGCCATTCAAATGGTATTAAGTGCTGTAACAATGAAGGGCTCTGGTCCAAGTCGGTCACTACCATAGATGCTTGTACGGGATGTGCCATCATTTGGGTTGCTTTTTTTCAAGTAGAAGATAATTCTGGGCTATCATTTTTGGTAAAATCACAAGTAGTCATAAATTTTGGAGTGTCATTTTAGAAAAATAACTCTTTAGGGTTTCGATCAAATTTCACTTACTTAGTTAAAATTTTGAATAGCTGTCACAATTTCAGGGTATGCCACAACCGGAACTGTTTGTATGATAAACATCGTTGTCGTTGGCCTTATCTAGACAAAGTTGGCAAATTTGGAAAACACTAGAGTAAAAAGAGAGGTACTTGTTGTTTTTATCAATCCTTCCCCGTTACCTGTGGGTATGCATTTTCAATTGCCTGTAAACTTTGGGGTATCGTTTTTGCAAAAAAAATAAAGTTTAGGGTGTGATTTCAGGCGTCGAATGGCACACCCCCGTCACCCGCCAATTGAAGTTACCCCCATTCCTGGGGGCTTTGGAGTGAAGGCAAATGCGAGACCTGCTTATTACAGTGGAAATTTCTTTGAAAATTGCAAGAGATAGCTCTTTAGTCAAAACCTTAACCTTATTGGTTTCATATTTTATCAAACTCCTTATGCACTGATCTTGAAAAGAGAACAATGCTGTAATAGACCTTTTCAAAGAGGTCTGGGACGGCGCGCTACTTTTCTGGAAGATGGCGGATAAGCTGCGATGGGGAATCCCCTTCGCATTGCAAACGTGGAATGTGTTGCAGTGTTTTTGTTGGCGACGTAATGCAACAAAAACCGACATTAACTCCAGCTAATGTGCACTCAAAGAACCAGAAATGCCCGCAAAATCTTACAACACCAAATTAAAGAGTTAGTTATCACCTTAAAGTGATATTTTACAAGGAAAACTTTATTTCTTCGAGTTCGTTGAATTTGGATTGTATGATAATTAGTTGCCACTGTTAGATTTTCATTTATGAATAAACTGAGCTTATATATTGCCCTAACTAAGGATATACGAAGGCATTTTGGTACAAACGTATAGGGGCAAATACCTCCATCCTCTCCTAGACCCTTTGAGCCTCGTAGCAAAAGAGAGACTTTGGCGGGAAAACATTCCTCGTCAAATTTGTATTCGTCATTTCGTTCTCTGCTTCTTGGATGAAACAAAAAGCCAGGTTGGAAAACTTGCATTCACTCGCAGCTATGACATTGTTTCAAACTCGCTACTCGCGGCTTACACGTAGGCCAAATCATGCATGTTTTCCAGTCCGGACAAAAAGATTGCGACAAAAGACTTGCGGATTTCAGATCGAAAACAGAAAAAATGTAGTCGCTTCTTGATTGCACAATTTGGAAGAGATTCCAAGTCAAAGATTTGCTAAAGCAATAAGTACATTGTTTTGTTTGGAGGCAAAGTCTTAGTGACATATTGGTTGCGAGCAGTTGTGTAGTTTGTTGTGTTGACTTTTCAATCGGAGCAAAAGTTTTACAAATGATAAGTAAGTGGGACTCTTGTGCAAGTTAAGCTGTCTGGAGAAGGTAAGTGGCCTTATTTTACGAGTGCATTCAGAAATAACACTCCAAACTTTGTTGGGCATTTGTAAACAAATTAAAAGATCGAAGAAACTTTTCATTAGCTAAATGATTTGGAAAGGCATGGTCTGTAACTTTAGCATTGGAAAGAAGAAATGTGAATCATTGTTTGTTTCTTAACAGTTCTCGATACATACGACTGCTCGTAATCCTTCAGTTATCGGGGGATAAGCCCAACTCGCAAAAAGAATTCTAAATTTCTCTAAATTTATCTGACCGATTCTGAGGTCATCAGTCCAAACTTCGCTGAAACAACTCAAGGGTATAAACGTCTTGTCCTCGCAAAATGTGCTAAACATTGCGTTCATGTGATAAGCAAGTATTTGTTTTCATGCTGAAGCCCATCTGGTCTTTCATGAACCATATAACTAGAGTTAAATTCCATAGTTTGTTCTCAACATTTCCCACTGCAACTCCAGTTCAGCAACGCGGAGAAGATTCCCGTGTATCCGCCATCTTCCAGAAAAGCAGCGCGCCGTCCCAGACCTCTTTGGAAAGGTCTATTCTGCTGTTCGAAAAATCACTGCTCTTTGAATATCAAGACAAGAGCAGTGACAAATAAATTATTTGATATAGGACGTCGTCAAATGTATTTCAAAAAATTACCAGAAATAGGCAACTAGGTTTTGAAACTACAAGTGATCCTTTCGAGAAAGCCTCTACAAAAACCGTTCAAAACGGGCGTAAAGTCATGACCACATATTCGTGATCTGTTTTGCCTTACTGTAATGACCTGAAAACGTTTTAGTAAGTGCTATCCTCTTGAGCGGATGAAATCACCCAGATGATTTTTGCTCTGTGCTCCGCTCCTAGGAATGACAGTTTTTATCTTCCAAAAAGGGACACCATGTGCCAAACGATTTGCAAGTCATTGCTATAAAGCAGAAATATTAGGAACATTTGATCAGGATTTCCGGCCATTCGAGGTTTCTTGAAAGGGCTTTCTCGAGAAAATCCCTCTTTAATCTTAGAACGGATAGGACGATTGAATTACATAGATTTTAAAAAATATTTTAACATATCCATTTTTAAATGATATATAAGGAAATAGTATTGCCTTGATGCCTACGGAGCAATGACCTTTCAAACAGGGATTGAATTGAATTCACATGACAGCTTTTTGAGGATTTGATGTCAACGCTTTAAGATAACACATTGTGTGAAAATTTTAACTTCTTGGTTTCCAGGTATTTCCACTATGTAGCTGCTTTACGAAATTGTGAAAGAAGTTGCACAAATATTGGAATCGGAAATGAAAAACCCAATAATAACGCAGAAGTCTACGTTTTAAAACAGGGTTCTCTTGGATTTCGGAGACTTGGAAACATGCTCATTTAGTGTAAAAGCTCACAAACACAAGCGTTCCATCTTCAAGATAAATGGAACCTGACTGATGAGGCAAAAATCGCATTTTGAAGAACAACTCAACTAGATACGAATTCCATTAACCCTAATCCATATGGGCTTTTTGCGAGCTACCATTTATGGGGGGGGGGGTTCTTTCCACCCCCCTCTGAAAACTGTCTTAGACTCCTCAGAATTCAATACAACTCAGCACCGTTACAGATCAATTACTGTCTAGCTTGTAGCGCAATTTGGGTGTGGCTGCCACACCTTATGACGTCACAGTAACGTCATGAAGTTGAAAATCAGTGGAAATCAGGCTTCCAAGTTAGATTTGAACTTAAGGTAGGAGTCTGGTCGAAATTTTGCGATCTGACCTCAAATTTTCACTTTTTACATCTTTACCTCATTCGAAAGGAAAATTATTGAACTGCAACATTTTAATCACAGAATATTGAACTGAGTTGAGAAAAACAGTAAATTTTGAGTTTTTTTAGGGACAGGTCGTGCTGTTTTTGAGAAAATTTTGGGTATTTTCATGCTTTTTTGCGACTCTTCAGGACGATCGCCTTTGCGTTTCTTGTTGACCCCAGACACTGTTCGATAGCTCTTTTTGTGCTCTCTCCAAATATGGCTTCACCTTTGTTGTGGGTCGAACCATTCTTTCATAAAATCCAGTCTTGCAACAGCAACTTAGCAAAGGCTTCTTAGCAACTGAATGTTTATCTTGATTGTGATTGGTCGCTAGGCCAAGCTTGCGCTTTTGATTGGCCTCCGGAGGTCACGTGAGTCAGTCATCGTCAGCTGTTGCTCAAGATGGAAGCTGCGGCAGGAAGACGAACATTGAGGAACGTTTTTTGGATACAAACAGCTTAATTCAAGTTAAAAGTCTGAAACCGAAAGCATTACTATTTGCAGGAATTAAAGGAGAAACACTCAAGCAGAAGGAATTAGACTTTCGGACAGGAAGACTCCAAATTACTTCACGGACAAGATTGCAGTAACATTGGGCCTATCTCCACAACAAAGATGGCGAAAGATCAAAGAGGCCTGTTGAATCAAGGAACGGGGAAGTGCAAACATAGCTAACAGTGAGTTCGGAGCCTATTTGGAAGTTGTCATTTTGCCAAAGAAGAGCTGTGCACAATCCACTTTCGTTAAAAAGGAAGGTCAAGAGATTTCAGCCTAATAAAAGTAGCAACTAAACAGAATTATTATTTTTGCTTGTTTCCCTGGAATAATTGTATTTGGGCTGTGCAGCAGTGATGAAGAATTATCAACATGCCAAGGAGTTGCAGGAAATAAAATTATATTGATGTTATGCAAAATTTTTAGAACTGATGGAAACAGGTTTGTGTAGCAGTGGTTGGTGTTGTGATGTCAACTTGATGTCAGGAAGTAAGCTGAAACAGAAATTGATTTATTGAAAAAGGGGTTTTCCCAGAGAGAGACAGTTTGGTGAGCAGGTACAAAATGCACCATACTTTATTTCGAGGAGATTATATTTGTCTCTATTCTGATCTTATGTGGAAATTTGTGAGAAAGTGAATTGGAGGACATGGAAGGAGCCATGATGACTGTTTTCACCACACCTTTCAAGAGACCTATTTTGCCCCCCAGGGACAGTATTTATAAAGGGAACAAAGACTAAACATCGAGACAGAGTTTACAGTTGATCATTCAGACAACTGGGGAAATTATATGCACAAAGTAAGCAAGGACATAATTTCCTATGAAGAACTATATAGGCCTGAGAGAGGGGCAAATGCACTACTTGCGAGCGCCTGTGTGTGGTTGTTGATCGTTATGGATGGCGTTTGTCATTTTGGTAATGTAAAAACGACAAAAACTTAATATCATTGCATAATCATCAGAGTTTTTGTGAGAAAAGTCTTATTCCTGAAATAAATCTAGAAATAATCCCAAATTGGCTCCAAAACTAAGTGAAATCATTATTGTAAACTTTAACAGCAATTTTCTCAAAAGTATGTTTTTCGCATACTGCTGCAAAGTTTTCAGCACACCCCTTTTTTATTGCTACAGCTACAAAGTCATGCTATAGCTCATTTTGATCAGCAGACCCTGCTGTGTGCAAGTATCTATGTTTCATTTGGCTTTAATGTATGTGAAAAGAGAGTTGACCAGTCAAGAATTGAAAATTTGTTGAAAAAATGTTTATCTCTGAATTTTCATTGATAAAATGTAAAATATACCATCTATGCAAAAACAAAGGAGATACTTGCACTCAGCAACTCAAAAGCATCAATTTGACATATAGTACTTCTAAATTGAAGCTCAAAATAAAAAGTGGTGATTTGAAAATGCAAAGGCACTAGAAATGCAGTCATCCACGGTTTCCATGGCAACAGTTAATCCGATTAAGATTATTGTTACATTTTTTAAATCAGCATGTCAATTTACCCTAGTACCCCAAGTTTCTTGCTTTTATCTATCATAATGAGAAAGTTGGATTTTCGACCAGACTCCTACCTTAAAGAAGGTTTTGCATGAACAGTTTGCAGTTTTTGGTTCACTTTAGCCACAAATTTGATATGAAAATGCATCTTCATCGAAATTAATGATTTTGGAGTGTATTTTGGCAGAAATTAGCCAATTTGTGCAATTAATTTGTTCTCTGTAAAAATAGACAAAAATAGGCTGCAAATTGGTGATTCCCCATTAAAAACATATCATTGGAGTCTTTTCAATTGAAAAATTCTGAAAGAATTTAAAAAATTTGCTAATTAGCCCAAAATGGCGGCCATTATGACGTCATCATCAAAAAATGCTGACATAATCAAATTCCAAAAATTCCTGTATCAAATTAAAGCTCTTTGTTTACTGACTCATTTGGTGTACGATACTTCATAGTATGATCAAACCTTTCCATTGAAATCGTCAAAAACAATGATTTGTTTGCTACCTGCTTCCAAATATGGGCATGTCACGTGACCTGTGAGCTCTATTGTTTGAAAATTTTTGGTCAAAATGTGGCAAATAGATAATTAGTAAAAGTCAGGTAGGTTTGGGGGACGTAGCTGATGTCTTTGAAAAACACGGCAAGAAAAACCTCGCGGGGGTGGAAAACATGCGGATTAGGGTTACGATATAACCATGGAGATAATCGCTTCTTAAAAAGAGCAGACAGCTACGAAAAAGTGTTCATGATTACAATGAGACCTTTTGAAACTGTTGTAGACATTTTCATTTCCAATATTTGTGCAACTTCTTTCACAGTTTCGTAAAATAGCTACTTACCCAACGTTGGAAAATCTTAAATCATTCAATATGGCTATTTTATTGAGTTAACGCAATGATTTCTTTCTTCATTCATGGAAGTAAAGGACACATGTTTCCTCGGTAAGATACGATCAATGAAATGTGATAAAGTTTAGAGTTCCCATATTAAACGTGAAAGCATTTAAAAATGCCCCCCCCCCAAAAAAATGCCCCAGTACGCATACATTTCTCAGGTGTTTTAAAAAGAGTTAGGCTCCCTAAAAGAGCATAAACATTTGGAAAATTGCAGAAAACAATGTAATTGGCCCACGTCAATGATTTTTGTAGTCACTTCTTGTTAAAAATAAAAAATAAACTTCAGCTCAAGTTTCATATGAATATTTAGTTGCTGGAAGATTTTTGCAGATAGATTGGACGACGAAAAACACCTAAGACTAAATTTAACTTGCTGTGGTCTCTATCATATTCACTGCACAGTTTTGATCACAATCAAGCATCGCTGGATATTGCTGAACAACGCTGAATACCGCCAAACACAGATGAACACGGCTGAACACCGCCGAACAATGATGAATGCAGTGGCTACAGTACCGAGAATCCTACTGAATAGTACATGAAACATTATTACTGAACTTTCATCAGTTGTTTGGCTAGGCCTTTGATGAAACACTACAGCTACTAGTCAAAGCAAACAAACCGGATCATGGCCTATGGATATCATTTGAAGTTGATGATAGTCGTATGCATGATTATTTACTTGAATTGCTTTAACTACCTTGAACTCGCTCCCTGTGGAAGACAGGTAGACTGACGACGTGATTCCTTGTATTCGTTCTTATTTTCAATCTGATATTTTACTTTCACTCATACAAAGTGAGCGAAAAAATAAAAAAATAAGCAATACTATTGAGACTTATGTAATGAGTATAGAAGACGGGCATCTTGTAAATTAGCCTTTGTATTTCTTGTCTCAGGCAAGGAAATGTATTTTTGGGACCTTGAACATAAAAATTAGAGATCAATTAGAAATTATGCTTATTCGTCCCTTGAGATTTTGAATCACTGTGGAAGGAAGATACTTTGTAGTAGCCTACAACTTTCTTTCCCTCAGGAAGCAAAATTTCTTTTTGAGACCTCGATGATAAGTGCCAGTAATGAGGCCCCCCCCCATAGTACCCCTGGATAACGGATTCACGTGTTGATTTTTCGTTTTTCACGCCATCACGGACTATAAAACAGCATTTTCACGTTCACGCTGCAGAAATTTTAAGAATGCTCCAGAAAGATATTTCTTTGTAAATACATAGCTGGCGAAGAAACAAGAGGGAAAGCAGGGTAATTTTAACATGGATTTTAAAGTTTCGGAGCGAAAACTGTGAGTGAAATGCGATAAATAGGGGTCCAGGGGCTTGCCCCAGAAAATATTTGAGTATTCGCCTTCTAGAACATAGAAAAACGCCGTATTGTGGAAATTAAAGCCTGGTAACCTATCAATTGCTTCTTAGAAAAAGTCGATTTTCGTTCAAATAGACTGCATCCTTTACTTTGCCGGTGGAAATTTGAGTAGTACCATGTATTATTTTTAGGTAACTCAGAAATTCTTCATGTAAGATCAATGGTTTTTTATCTAAGACTTTCTAGGAGACAAATATCTTTATACGGGGTAGATTGCGAGCGAATTGAGTAAAGGTGGGGGTCCGGGGGCTTGCCCCCGGAAAATTTCTTGAGACTACACCCTTCAGAATGATGGAAAACAGCATTTCTTTGTGAAATTCAAAGGCGCAATCACGTGCTTTAAATGTCCATTTCACGAAATAACGACCAAATTTTCGGCAAATCACGCTGCACGAGAGAGTCTTAGATCACGAATTCACGAGTCGAAAATATCAAAATCACGAAATCACGCGCCTAAATTAGCCAAATAACGCTTCACGTACAAATATGGGGGGGGGTCCTCAGTAATTGCTCACAAATTGTGCCCAAATAATTTTCAGAGATGTTTCATCGCAGATGTGAAGGCAAACAAAAAACCTAAGAAAATAAACATCGCTGACCACCGTTCATACCTCACTCTTTCGAGCCTTGCGTTGTCAAAAGTAAATATTCAATCACATTCAGTTTTGCCATCTTAATACAGCTTTGCGGTTCCTAAGATAATAGCCAATGGGTTCTTCCTAAAATGGATTTTACGTAGAGTGTAATGGTCTCGTTGTTTATGCTTCCCTCGTGCAAACGATCAAAATTTGATCTATTTATCGCAGACAAAAGGAAAGCAAAGCAAATGAAAAGGAGGAGTAAATCAACTGCACGTTTAAAGATGGAATTAAAAAATCTTGTTCAGCATTAGGTCAAACTTATTTCATATCAGCTTAATATCTTCCTTCTTTAGCACTGCGGTAAGCGAACGAATGGTCTTTGAAGCAGTTAGATATTCGATACACTTTGTGTTATACGCCCCTGTCTCACGTCTGGACCGTTCTTTCAAGAGTTCGTTAGAATAAACAATTTTCAGGATACATCTTAAGGTTACCGATGAAGAAGTCAGCAAATGGCCAGAAATGTTTCTCTTATAGAGGTGCTATGCTATGGAATAGCCAGTCAACCGAGTCGAAGCAAGCAACCTCTCTGTATGGGTTCAAGAAAACTATTTAGACACAGATCCTCTATTCCTTTCATTTTTTTCTTTATTGTAAATTTTGAATATTTTTGTACATAACTTTTAAACATTGTAAATAGGGTTTTATAGTTTGATTTGATTAGTAACTTTTTATTTCTATATTATATTGTAATTAATGTTTTATCGGAGGGCCCCTTGAAAATCAACTTGTTGAAGGGCAGCCCTCCTTAAAAGAACTAAATATGAAATATGAAATATGAAATATGAAATATTTAACAAACTCAACCTAACTTGAACGAATGGAATCATATATCATTCAATTGATGCTTCTGCAAAGATGGCATATTTTAAAACGAAGGAAACTGTTAAGGCATTACATGTACAAAAACCTATCCTTGCAAGAGCAAGTTTCAACGTCTTTGATAAATGTATCTCGTGAGAGTGATATTGTACTTTTTCATCATATAATCGCATTAAGTGCTTCTAGGCCTTGAATTTGTCCTTACAACAGCGTGCATCTAAATTGGTCACTAAAATTGTTAAGCGTATCTAAACTTTGGATATCATTGGTCATCATTGTATCTAAACTGCGTATGATCTAAATTGCGCTTTCAGGTGTTATGCATTCTACGTATTCAAATCTTAGAAGTTTTGTTGTTATGTTATGTTCATCTTTGAAAACTCTATCTATGCAAACTGCAGCCATAATTTTGTTGTCAGCCTTTTTTGAAACAAGCAAAGATCAGCAAACCCTGAGCACGTGTATCGGATTTTTACAAGAAATCGAAACTTCATGTGTAACATGTCATTGCTCCATTCTGAACTGCGCTTGGGAAACTTTATGCAATTTTCCATTTTTGAACATCCTTTTTGGCTTTCCTTTGCTTTACTGTCTAGCAAAGGATGTTTGGCAGAGAGTATGTACACCTTTTGCAACATGACCGATGCAACAAGATGCTCGATTTTCGAAGGTCTACATGATGGCAGCAAGCAAACATCTGTAGCTTTTACGGTCTATAATTTAGCAATTTGATGACGTCAAAACTTAAAACTAGCAGAACTCTTACAAACATCTTAATCAAGAAAATGACAATATCAAAAATGTCCTCTCGGGATGGTGGGAAATCCAGTGCAATCCAGGGATGAATTAATATAAATTAAATTCGTGCACTTACGGATGATCATTTCGCTATACCAAGGTTGTCTCACAAAACATTTCATCTCGTAAAAATGTTGTGCGGATTCTACAGAGTGATATCTTCCTCGAGTGAAAGAGCGCTAGAATCCGAGGGCAGTCAAGTTCAAAGTTCCAATATTTAACTTGATTACTGATGCCTTTATATTTAAACATGGACTTGCTACAAGCCTCTCTATCTTTTAAATTCGAAATAGTCCTCTCCGGACTATTTCGAATTTAAAAGAGAGAGAGGCTTGTAGCAAGTCCAATTTAAACACGCCGGTTTTTAAGAATTTGGTTTCGAAAGCACTGTGATCCTGATTTCAAAAATTAAAAATTATTCGTAAGAATCCAAAAGATACGTAGATTTCTATACAGAGAACATCCAGAAGGTAAACAAGGAACAAAAAATTTTGAAATTGGTCCACTTAGTGTTGATGCTGAGAAACTTACTATTAAAGTTGGCCTAAGTTCCGCTTCTTTGTTTACAGTGAGATTTCAGTAAAACTGTCAAAATGACGTCGATTTCAAAATGTAGAAAGTGCATCTTGCCTTTGCCCGAGTAAATTTCTCCACACTCAGTGGTCTGATTTCAAAACTGTTTGTTTTTTGTTAAGCCTTCGGGTGTTCTCTAGAGAGATTTTGGTAGTTTTTGGATTTTCAAGATTCCATTTTTGCGATTTATTTCATGTTCTGAATCACTGTGGAAGGGGAAGTAAGTAAATTGCTCACACTTCCACAGGTTTGCTTACCAGGTTTGCTTACCAGGGGCATGGACACTAATTGGTTTATGGAACTATAAATGAATTTGGAGATCTCATTTCATTTTTAGAAACATCCTACATTTGAAATATTCTAGCATTTCGAAACCTTTACTTATTCTCTATCCTGCTTCCTGTAGTCCTGTAAGCTAGGCCCTACCAAACCTTTTAAAATCATGTTCATTGTTCAGCGGGTTTCTAGTATACCCAAAGCAGAAGGTTTTAGAATCCACCTGCCACTCTGTTTCATAAAAGTCAATTTTCAAATTAAAAAAAACTTGCAAGGAACTTACTACTTTCGGGGGAGTCCCATAGCCAAAATCATTGAAAATCAAAACAGAAAATTGTATCACATGTTACTGTGCTCATTATATTTGTAAAGCAAAATAAAATTTAGGCGGCTGCCAATGAAAAGGCAATCTCTTACGAAAGTTTTTGCCTGGCAGACAATAGGCTTGTTCCGAAAGAGAAAGACTTTAGAAAACTGTTCCTGAGTTGTGAGTTGTGAGAAAAATGTTCCTGCTGCCTTTCTTCCGTCCCTTGCTCGTACTTTTACTGCACTCGCTTGTGTAGTACTGGCCTTATCATTGCGGAAGACAATTTTTGGCCTAAATATTATACAAAGTCAAAAGATATCTTTGTCCAGCAGAGCGTTTAACTTGATTTTAAGAATTCCTTCATATTTCTGAATCATCATCTCAATATCTATGAAGAAGTCCTAAAAACTTCCTAAAGCAGTAAATCATTGGTTCAATTTGATCCTTGCTTCAATCATCAAATTGGTAAAATGATTGTTTTCTTGGTTTTTGCCGTGCTCCCAGATGATACAGACAATTTTCAGTTTCAGAATCAATTTTTATTAACTAATATATGTAAGTGCATAAAAGAATACAAAACAAATATCCTAAATCAAATGATACGACTAATAACCACATGGCAACAAGACAGAATGCTACATGAATTTACCTACACCAAATGTAAAAGAAATGAGAAAAGAGGGACAGTTTAGTACAACAGATAGAATGAGCATAGGTTTCAGGAGCAGTCCCCGCCCAGCAGGACAATCCAAAGCGGGCAAAACAATAAGGAATGCAGGCCCAACAAGTAATGACCATGTAAGGACCCCCCCCCCCCATCATACCACCTCTATTCTAAACTGTTCCAACAGACAACAGATCACATCCAAAACCCATGCTCATATGTATTTAGATGTATTTGTCTAAGGAGGAGGTCTCTAATAGGTAAACTAATCGAGACAGAGCCCCCCCTCCCCCCTAACCACAACAGAAACAGAAAAACATTTTGCTTAAAAATACACCAAGCCAGAAGATGACCCAGAAGAATAAGATAACCTAAGAAACCATGCAAAAGTTTCAAAAACGTTAGTGCCAAATCAAAGACCATAACCATTGACAAAAAATTCCTTCAATTTTGATTTGAAAACATTAAATGAAGCTGACATTTTGATAAAAATATGTATGTAAATCCATAGTTTTGCATCAAAATACTTTATAGACCTCAGACCATAGAAAAATGTATTCCTTATGGTTTGAAAAATGTCATGTCTGCCTAACAAGTTTCATGACTATGAACAGTGTTGCTAAGCTGAAAGTAGTTGGGAAAGTGAGAAGGTGAGAAGCCATTAAGAGACGCTGTTATAAATGCTGTTGAAATGCTGTTATGCTTCTCCATCAATGCTGGGTACTAAAAAGGCTAATCTACGTGATTTCAAAGAAGCCATGTTCAGCTTTTCGTGCCTATCAAGGAATATGACTTCCGGCCAAATCCTAATTTCAGGAAGACAAAATGCACCTAAGATGAGAAGAAATTCCTGAAAATTAATATGACAATTCACATGAAGTCTCATGAAAATAATTCTACTGCGTGTGAACAAGGTCTATGTTTTGAGCAAACTGCTCAAGTAAAGTTACGACACGAAATTTGGAGAGAAGAAATAGTGAAACTGCCTACCTGCATATTTGCTATTATGTGTACAAAAAGCACTGGTGATCATTGGTACTTAAGCAAATAACCTGGCCTTTGAAATGTAAAATGTATCATTGCGTCTTTTAGGCGTTCCTTCCCACCTGACATTTTTTTTGAGTTGAGTAATTGTTTCAAGTTTCAGTTATACAAGCAAAGTTTTTGGGATTTTGTTCGAAATAAGTGTTTGACGATAGAACATATGCAGAAAAACAAAGTCATAAACAAGTTATCTGAAAACTTTTCTAAATCACTGAACCTACCCTTATTTGGTGTTGCAATTTGTTACAGATTCATTTATTGGCTAGGGATGGCGTTTACTCTTCTGAAGACAAGAATTTTCTCCTCTCCACTTTTTTGAATCAGACCATTATAGCAATTATTTTCCTACGCATTTGGTCAAAATAAATTCAAGTTTAAGAAATGTGCGTGTAATGAACATGAAAGTTACTTGGTGTTACCTGCTGTTTGTCCCAAACAAATCCTCATGCATGATCAAACCTCGTTGAATAGCAAAAATAAACGTAACTGCAAACGGTGACTGCAATCTTTAAAAAGTTTGGGGCAAATGCCAGCTAAAATATATTCTTATTTATCTCTGCCGATGTTAGATTTTGACACTATTCTTTTTTCTATGCCTAAAAATTCACTGTCTTCTGAACTGAGAAGGCCAAATTAGGATTTAAACATACCAAAAAGATAATCTATATAAGGTGAGCCAGAGGAAACTTGAAGTGCTTGATACTTCTTAGTGATGCAATTTGTTTCGCAAATTGGTTTCCTTAAGACTTAATTTCATAGAAGAATGCTAACCCTGAAATGAAAAAGCATTCGGTCGAAATCAGTCTTTTTGTTCATAACTACAATCGATTTCAGTACTTTTCTCACGTTTTTCTCCTTCTTGAAAGAATCTTCAGAAAGTTTGGGGCAAATGCCAGCTAAAATAGAACTAAAATAAAAATATCATTAGTTTTCCTAAAAATGTAGCTATTTGTAATCCCTACATAGATTTCAGCGAATAACGTAATTTACGGCTCTCTTTGTTGGGTTCCGCTTCAAGGGGGCCTACCGAGCTTTCGATCGGTAGCCCTTTGGGCTAGTCCGCGCCTGAGTTGTTGCTGACTCATGGAACAAGAAGTCAAATTTGCTGGTTGCCTCAAAACCAGAGGACTTGGTGTTCTCCATCAATGTTAAAGACAACGAAGTGTAAAAATGAGCCCAACCAAATCTTTTCGGCTTTACATGACTAAATCAGGCAATGATAGATTAGGTTTTGTGAAAACCAATTAGATAAAATATATCTAGCGTTGCTAGAAATGGTTATTTGCAGCAACGTTGCTGCAGGCCATGGAATGCGTCCATCAGTTACTTTTGCTTCTCCGAAGTCTTAAAGTCGATTTGACTAACAATATTGCTTTCCAGAGACTTCCTTGCAAACGTTGTTGAGCCTTTTGGTTATCTATTATTCTCAGATGTGTTTCCTGGCAAAGATGTGAGGATAAGGTCTATCTATTGCTAAAATTCAAGTTCACAAGGTTGAGTACCGAGTTCAAATCCTCCGGTTTTGAGGCAACCATTAATTTTGACTTTCTCGTTCCATAAATCAGCAGCTACTTGTCAGATTTACTCAAAACGGCTGCCCAATTCTAAACTAAAGTCTCTTCCATTCACAAATTTGAAAAAACAGGAAAATTGAATTCATAGCTCCTTCACAGTAGTCGCTCAAACAGTGCACGTTTTTTGATACACCCTGTATATATCGAAATAAATGACCGACCTTAACAGACGCGATATCTATAGCTAATCAAACCTTCCTTCTGCAAAATAGAATTCAGGAATTAATATCAATGAATTAAATTTCTGTAACATTTGTTTCTCATTGTAGTTTAGTTATTCGTTAGTACAATGAATTATATAAATTGTACGTAGTGAATTTAAAATATATGAAACTGAAACTGCATTCCAAAAAATCAAATTCGACTTGTTATTCATCCAAACATGGCCTGCTAAGTGCAGTAGAGCAGGTTTGCATTGCATTATGTTGCATTCAATTTTCATTTATACACTGTTTTGCAAACCTTTCTTTTTCTTACCCTTTGGATATGATATTCCATATGTCATGCAAGCGAAACAAATTTCCGAGAAACAGTACAGATTTGGACTGTCAGTCTAGAAAGAATGCTGACTTGTTTTATCCAAACTTGCAAGCGCTTCGCTGATTCTTTTGCGTTTGGCAGAGATAATCGACAGACCAATTTTCCTAGTGTTTGTTGTCGAGTAGTCTACCAAACTTTAGAATTTCATTGCGGATAAACTGGCCAAGCTTTTGGCTTCAAATTCTTCATCTGCACCCGTGCACATTTGGTGTAGGTATCAAAAAGTTTGATCAGAATCTTTAGATTAGCAGAATAGAATATGAAGTACTACTGAGATCAGTAAAATAATTTGAAATGAGCCTTCTCCAAAGCCGTGAAAACAATCAATTGTGTTTAATATATCAATCAATTGCCAATATTTTGAGTAATACCATACTTTTTACAGAACTTCGATAGACTGATTAGTTCCAGAGCAATTACTTATTTCTTGAAGTGAAGGATTTTTCACTCTAAGGATTCTCCTCTGAGTGGAATGCAGAGTCAACGTAAGGGTTTAGTGAAAACAAATTTGAAATCTTGCCGTGTAAGGCAAACTTTAATGCATCATTAAATTTGATTTACTAAAATCAGAAATCCACTTTTAACATTGCTTCTAAGCGTTTTCTAAATTTCGATCTTATCGAACATTGGAAAATTTTTCACAAGATGTGTAGCTGGTAAATGTAGCCTGGAAGAACGCGGATTCTCTGTGCTGAAAAAGGAAAAATCATGAGCCTGCGGCAGACTCTACACAACGCCAACAGATTTTAAGAGTTTTACTGTCGCTATGAATACGGTCAAAGACTCGATTTTATCAGTTCCTTTTGATCACCGCAAGAGACGGTCATGAAACTCCGTTGTTTCCACCGCAATATCTCTACATTTTTATACGAAAACTTCGTTTGAGTGACGTTGGAGATTCTATCATTTTCTGCACATTTAAAATTCTACGAAATTTATCAAAATATCGTTTGATTAAGAATCTTTTCTTGAAATAGCTAAGGCTCAGCCGATGACTTTTGTCTGCCTAAAAACAAACGAATGAATTATTGGCAGCAAATAATTCGAGCTTTCTTTATGTAGCGAAAGTAAGACTCTAGTTCCCATCACCCATTTTGTACTCCTTTACTGATAAATGCATGTCTCTACTCTTTCAAAGTAAAATTCGAAATGTATGGGCAACGAATCGAGTTGATGATCTCCCAGGAGACAAAATCTTTAAAGAGTTTGTGCAAGGTTTGGTTATAAGCTTGCATTTGCAAAGAGAAACAAAATCTCGCACATGCGCTTAGAACAATAGATCACCAAAGGAACAATACAATATGTGGGTGCTTTCTTTGTTCTGTTCATAAGGAGCCTAGTTTTCATTGTATATTTCCTAAAAGAAATAATGGAAAAGGAAAATTGAATTACTGTTTTTGCATAAAAAAGCAATGCAAATTAGCCAATCAAATCGTTCACTTAAATTTAGGTATCCTTGCAAACGCTTTTGTTTAGCATGTCAACTTTTGTTTAACTTCGTCACTTTATAACAATGGGCCAGATTTCAGGCTAGTGGAATTCTAACAACAATGAATTGTGTAACAACTGCAAATCTGAGTTCAAAAACTTCTACCTTTAAGAATGGCCTCAATGAACAGACTGTTCCGTTTCGAACCCGTTCAGGAAGAGTTTCTAAGACAACGAGGCGATTTACCTACACAAAAGACCAAGATCGCAACATTCAATGGGGTCTTTGTCTGACGTTGTTTTTCACTTGAGCATAACAATAGCGTTATTGTTTCGAGCTGTACACTGTTATGGATAATTGGGTTAATTGATGCGCATCGATGCATGGACGCAAGTCGTTGTTTTCACATTCGCTGGTTCGCAAGAACACAGTTTTGCAGAAAATAGTCGAAAAGGCTGTTTTATCGGGCCGAAGCCCAAGAAAAGACATTGAGTCTTAACCATGGATTATCGTGCCGATGCATACAAAGTATAAAAGAATTTTCGTGCCGAAGCACAGCGAACAAAGATGAATTTAGTGCAGATGCACACCGAAAACAGAGGGATTTTAGTGCCGATACACAAAGTATAAATCGAAGGTCGAACAGGATTGAAAGCGCCTTTGTTTAGCCGCTGGCTGCGCTACCTGAGTTTATCGAAGAAGTTGTTCAATAATCGTTACAAACACTGTTTATTAATCGTACAAGAGTATGCAGACCAAGAAGAGGACTGACAGCGCCATTGTTTAGCCGCTGGCTGCGCTACGTGATTAAAGAAAGATGTGGACTCATTGATTATTGGACAAAAGAGAGATTTGGAAATATTCTAATTTTACTAATGTCGTTTTATAAACAATTGATCGTTGGTTTACATTTAAAATTTCGTTATTTCAGAGAGAGTCTTGATTTGATCCTCCGCAGTTATTGACCGTTTATCGATGCATTCCCGCAGGGGCTCTAAAAGGAATATGAGCTAAATTTGTCAAATTTCAAATGGTTCATTCACTTTTAACACAGACTCCTTGCAACAAATTCACAAACACAACATTAGACATTTTAACTTTTAATTCCTGTATAATAATCACAACCAAATTAAGCAGTAACGAGGAAGAAACTGCTATGTTCAGCAAGAGAAACAATAATTTAACCTGAAACCCTGATAGGAGAGAAAATAGGTTGATAGCTGCAATAAAAAGCAACGATGGACCGACCCGGCATTCCAAAGACTCATCAGGGAACTAGTTCTCAGACCACAATTTTCAGAGTGCGGTACCCCATATCAAACGGAGGAAAAGAAAGCATCAGCTCCAAAGCAAGAAAGAGAAGATAAGCAATGAGCTGAAGATGAGCCAGCTAACGACAAACATTCATTTATTTAGGTCAGGTGTTTTGTGGACAGGATAGACATAAAAATCGTGTCCACAATACCCATGGTGCAAGTGATTGAAATAAGAAACATTCATTGAAATCATTTTCGATGATAATTGAAATAACAAGTCGTTCAAATGATTGTTGAGGAACATGATCACTGTGACGTTATTAGCCTCGTTTTAGTGTTTTGTTGGGCATGCGCCTGAGTTCCGTTGTGTTGAAGCACCGGAGTTGGAAAATGGAGAACCACTAAGTAAAGCTTGTTTATTTATTTCTTGTGTTATTTCCTACAAACTTGACAGGAAACTTGACAATCACAGCTTTAGGCTACTTTTAAAGCTGTTTTGAGGGAGCCTTCTCGAGAACCTCCGTCATATTTTGAGGAGAGAGTGGTTGATTTAGCCGGGAAAATTCACAAAATAAATTCAACAAGTCGGCTACTCAGCAAGTTGGCAATAAATGTCATTATCAAAAAATTAATAACGTAACATACAAGCACTTTGATGCAAACTGAAAGAAGCGACGTGTCGAGCATAACCCGTTATCACGCCAAACGGGCTATACTCTATAACTGGCTTGATAACGGGCTATGCTCGAAACGTCACTTCTTTCAATTCGAATCAAAGTGCTTACATTCTACGTTATTTACTTGTTTATCTTTGCATTATGGCACTACACGCAGCAAGAAGATTTTTTGATCAACAAATATCATTGCTGTGATATTCAAGGAACAGTCCCGGGGGGGGGGGTACTTGACCAGATTTTGGACGGGGACATGCCATCGAGGTTTCAAAAACATACCCGTTCCTTATACCAATTTTTCCTAAATGTATACCCGACTTTATACCAATTTTTCAAAAATATATACCCGACTTTATACCAATTTTCCGAAAATGCATACCCGACACTATACCAATTGCGAAAATTGCGAAAATTGATGCCGTTCCTTATACCAAAATCGTGAAAATCGATAACCTTCCCGATGGCACGTCCCCGTACCCAAAATATGTATAGTACCCCCCCCCTCCGGGAGAACAGTAGCCTTTCAATGTTGTAGTATTTTAGATTCAGCCGGTATGATGGTATGATAGTATGATTCAGCCGGTATCAATTAGATGATTATTGATGATTTATCTCTAGGGATTCAGGGCAAGTGAAGGACATGATTAAAATTCGAAGCCCAAATTATTGATTGTAAAGACGTACATTTTGCAAAATAATCACAAAATAATGAAATCATCTTGAAACAATCAGAAAATCAAAACTAATCAAAGAAATCATTGAAAAATCTCAAAATAATCACAATAACCTGATAATAAACATAGAAAATGATAAAATGATTATTAAAACATCACACAATGATATAAATTGATGAGAAATGTTATAAATAACCCTAATCACAAATTAACCACAAGATAATCGCAAAAGAGCCAACGAATAATTAAAATAATTACAAAATAATGACAGTATCTTTAAACAATCAAATTAAGTTCTTTTTTGGAATACATGACCCAATAGGATTATCCCACCTTTGTCAATTGAGGGTTGGTCTCAGCAAACTAAACTTTCACAAATTCAAGCATAGTTATATATATATCTTACATTTATTTTATATTTCATGTATATTTTATGTATAGTTATATTTATATTTTACATTTATTTTATATTTTATGTATACATATTTTATATATGTATATATAAAATATTACAATATATGCAACATTCTACTATACTTTAACTACTATGCAAAACTACAAGGACGATACCATGAAAAGCAAAAAGACAATGTCTACCCCATGGCCAACACATAAAAAATATACAACTATTTCAGCAACTAAATAAACATCTACTAATGGTACACATACGATACGATACTGATAGATACTGGAATCTGTTTCATATTGGCATACAAGGTCATCGACGGAGGCGCCGGATGCCAAACAATACAAACCCTGGCTAAGAGAGCAACCAACAACAACAACAATTGCTGCCGTTCCTGACTCCCTCCAGAGCCCCACTGTTCAAGACATTGCGCCTTTTGAAGTTGTCAGGGTTTATGGATCACAATAACGTAGATGTTAAAAGTTTGAAGTTAAGTGTAGATGAATTTTAGGGACACCATAGTTTTAGGGACACCATAAACCCATTGTGCCCATCGAACGATGGCATCGAGGATACAGAACATTTCTTGATGCTCTGCCCTTCCTTTGAAGTGCCACGAAGAGATCTTCTCACCGGAGTTTTAGCTATGTTACGACCATATGGGTATGTCAACAATTCAAACGAGGCCCTCATGCAAATTTTACTGAATGGAGATAAGAACCTTCCTAATGACCTCAATAAAAGCATACTTCTTCTAACTTTAAATTTTATCCACCAAACTGGTCGACTTTATCAGAATATATCAAACTCCATCATAAGCTTCTCAACCACCATAACCTCTTAAGCAAATTTGTTGTTGTAGTCACGTGCATTGTTTGATTTTTTTGTCTCGTTCAAACGTCAGTAGATTTTACCTTTAATGTTATGGCTGCAGGGTAGACTAAATGCTTTTGCTCCTTGCGGTATCGTTCTAGTAGTATAGTAGAGTAATTTTGTAAGTAGAGTAGTTAGTAGAGTAATTAGGTAAGTAGAGTATTAAGTAAAATGTCATTGTAAATTTTTCATTGGAATAAAAAAAAGAAAAAAAAATCAGAAAATCAAACAATGATCAAGGCAATCATTGAATAATCTCAAAATAATCACAACAATCTGAAAACAAACACAGAAAATGATAAAATGACTATGAGAACATCACACAATGGTATAAATTGATCAGAAATTTTATAAATAACCCTAATCACAATTATACCGGGTGAGCCAGAAAAAAGTTCCCACTTTTGAAAATTCATAACACCAAGGCTACTTCGCGGATTTGAATCATTCAAATTCTAGTTGAAAGCCGAAAGATCAAAGTAGTTTTGTCACTTTTCTTGCTGTCCTGCCAGCACTACAAATATAGGTAAATTCAACTTTACAAAAATTTCATGGTTGATTGATTACTGAAAAATGGCCCAAAACATCGATCAATGCATAAACGACCTCTCGCACCGAATAATGAAGGAAATGCAACTTCTCATGGGTGAGAGATATCCTCTAGGCATTAATTTCCTTGGCATTGAAAATCTTTCGTATTTGTTTGAAAATCGATGTCTTATAACTCTTGAGAGAGGTGAAAGGCCGAGGCCTATTGTTCGATTTGAATAGAATCCTTACGATTTGATCAATGCTTTAGGCCCTTTTTCCATGATTTTGCAACCAGGACATTTCCATAAAGTTGAATTTGCCAATATATCTAGTGCTGGTAGGACAGCGAGAATAATCACAAAAATACTTTGATCTTTCGGCTTTTAACTAGAATTTGAATGATTCAAATCCGTGTAGTAGTCTTGGTGTTATGAATTTTCAAAAGTGGGAACTTTTTTCGGCTCACCCAGTAGACAAGGAATAAACATGGTTACATATTTCTAGATTCACACGATATGTCCTGAGAAAATGAAACAGCAAATGCAATGACAAAACAAACAAGCTTACCCTTTTTAATAAGTTGGATGCTTCGGCTGTAAACAATGACTTATGAATACTTTTCATTCAAAGCTCAGATATCTGTAATTATGCAGGTGATACCACAATCTATGCTTGCGACAAGAACCTGGAAAACATAACTCATAAGCTTGAAAATGACTGCAATGTAGCAGTAGAATGGTTTGCCAACAACTTTATGAAATTAAATGCAGATAAGTGTCATCTTTTGGTCATTGGGAAGAGATGTGATGATCCAGTTGCTGTTAAGATTGGAAGCGCCGAAATCGTTAATAGCTCTGAAGAGAAATTACTTGGAGTTCATATTGATAGTAAACTCTCCTTTGACCATCACGTCTCGAAACTTTGCCAAAGAGCCAGTAATAAACTTTATGCACTTGCCCGCATATCCCCGTATATGGATCATAACAAACTAAGAATCTTGATGAGGGCATTTATTACCAGTCAATTTCAATACTGCCCTTTAGTTTGGATGTTCCACAACAGGCAGCTGAACCAAAAAATCAACAAAATACAGGAAAGGGCATTGAGAATAACATATAAGAACACCGAATCGACTTTTAGTGACCTATTACAGCGGGACTGTGCAGTCACTATTCATACAAAGAACTTGCAAATACTTATGACTGAAATGTACAAAACTAGAAATGAGCTAAATCCCTCATTTATGCAGGAAATTTTCTGTGAAAATATTACTCACTACAATTTGCGTAACAATAACGAATTTATTCAACCAAGAGTGAGATCAATCAACAACGGCTCTGAAAGCGTCAGATTTAAAGGTTCGCAGCTATGGCAAACGTTACCACCAACAATACGCAATTCAGAATCCCTTTATCAGTTTAAAACAAAGATAAAGAATTGGTACGGAGAAAATTGTTCATGCAGGTTATGCCGCACATTTGTTCCCAACCTGGGCTTTTTGTAATGCACATTTTTAGATATCTGTTTTTATACTGTTTGATATTGACAATTTGTAAATATTTTATCCACCATTTGTATGCAATGTTTGTATTGTAATATTTTTAGGTTGGAATTAATTAGCTAACTACTTTTAGCTATTTTTACTATTGTCCAACTGTAAAGAAATTGATAATAATAATAATAATGACTTTGTTTATCTGGAAGCAAGAAAAATAGAAGTTAAGAATAAAGAGGGAGATGCTAAGATTGAGAACGACTGAGATCAAGAAGATATTTTGCACAGATCTTACAAAAACCATGTGAGTCCAATGAGTTTTTGACGTTTGAAAAACCAGCGACGTAGACTGGTAATGAATACCCTGGGTACCAATTTCTTTTTTGGGAGAGTCTGGTACCCAGGGTAAGTAATGAAGTGAAACAGAACTTCTTTGGAAACATATGAATTAGTTACTAAATAAAGTTCCTTCTAAACAGTTCGAAAACGGCTGAAACCTACATTCGCATGTCCAATCATTTCTGCCGTCAAGAGTTGAAAAGAGCATGTTATATCGACATGTGAGAAGGAAGGAACTACGATATTCTAGAGACAACCATTTTGTCGTGTAAATGCGTTATATTTCATACTCTCAAAAGGAACTTTATTTGGTCAGTTAGGCTTATGAATATCGGAAATTTTGCGTCATTATCGCAAGACGCTGAAATTGGCTTACAACGCTATAGGAAACACAGGAAACGAAGAGAACGAAACGAAATGTACCGGACTTGATTCAACGTAAATTAGAAGGAAAAGATATCAAATCAAAGAAGCTTAAATAAGAAGCTTAAATCTTGAATACAGAATAAACATGACCTAACTTACTGCGAATTTTGAAAATAGCGGTAATCTTATGCAATGCTAGTTTGCCGTAGTAAGGTTCTAACATGTGCTGAAAGGATCTAAAAGAGAAAATTATCCAAATTTGGAAACAAGAGATTTTATTCTGAACTTAAGATATTTGCAGTTTAAAGATGACCATGCTGCGGTATCGAGCGAAAGATACCAAATTATAGTACTTACAACAGCAAGAAGCTAAAAGGTCTATTCACTTTATCGCAAATAAGATGAATACCTACGGCTGATTAACCCTGCAAATGTAAAAAAACTCTTAAACTAACTCACTCTAGGTGCATACAAAAGGGGGCAATTGAAAGAAGGCGCACTCATAGGGGTAAGTCAAATAATGTATCTATCCACTTCTTGAAAATCCAGGCTGCAAAAAATCAACCAGTTTGAAAGAATCCACCTCCACTAGATGGGCAAGATCGGAAAGACCTTCAAGAATTTATTTGCAATTTGCAAAGCAATGTTTTCCTAAAGTGACGAGTCACTGGCAAAAGGATTATAGAAAACAGAGAAGTTCAATTAAATCAAATCTTTAACCATCAAAAAGACACAGTGGTGTTGTTTTTAAAGTCTTGGTCAAGCGCATCCAACATTTCATCCAACATCAAATTTAAAAAAAATGTGTAAAGTTTGTTGATGTTGATGCGGGAGTGGTTAAACGCTTCCAACAATCAATCCAACGTTTCATCCAACATTGCTAACATAGTCCATCATCATCATTCGCCTGCGCAGCGACGTGTTTAGAATGATTAAAAATACTCGTAAAGCAGACTGAAAACACAAATCGCTGAATTATAATGCACACTACTGAAAGGGATTGAAAATGGCACTCTGATGACAAAATATCAAATTCTTGGAGCGTAATGCACATGCCCACAAATGAAATGCTGAGTGAAATGCTTGATCAAGCGGTCAAACGCATCCAAGATTCCAACCAACATTTGAAAACAAAATTTGTTTTTGATCTCGATCAAACTTCATCCGACATCAATTTGCACATGTTGCATGATCCAACATGGGTGGTCAAACGCATCCAACATTTCATCCAACATTTCATCCAACATTGCTAACATAGTCCATCATCATCATTCGCCTGCGCAGCGACATGTTTAGAATGATCAAACATACTCGTAAAGCAACCTACAATACGAATTGTTGATTTAGAATGCACATTACTGAAAAAGATTACAAATGGCGCTCTAATGACAAAATATCATCTTTTGGAGCGTAATGCGCATGCCCACAAATGAAATGTTGGACGTAATGTTGGATCAAGCGGTCAAACGCGTCCAATATGCCATCCAACATTTGAAAACAAAATTTGATTTTGATCTCGATCAAACTTCATCCGACTTCAATTTGCAAATGTTGGATGATCCAACATGGGTGGTCAAACGCATCCAACATTTCATCCAACATTAGTTTTCAGCATGTTTAATGAAATGTTGGATGCGTTTGACCAGTGCTTCATTCAAGTACCGCTCCACAAGAAAGGAAGATGTAAAAAAGATAAGCAAATCTCCGAATAATCATAGGAAGTAACGAGACTGAAATGTATATAAATCTATGTGACAATGCACAGCACAGTTTTTGGTATTCTTTAACATAACGAAAAGCATAGTTTTCCTACATCCTTCTCCTGGTATATCGAAAGAAGAAAGAAGAATCTACAGGGTGAGTCAGAAAAAACGTGGGACGTTTAACAAGCAAAATTTCGAAGAAAAACAAATCAAATTGGGTTAGTTAGAACTTTGCTTTGCTGAAGAAAGATTAAATACGTTGCAGAAATTTTGTTTGTTTAAATCAGTCATTTCTTTCCATATTGTTTACGATTTTGTAACATAGCCAGCGAGTGTCCCAGAAAAGTGTCCCGATTTGAGCTGTAATCTTAGTAAAAGTGTGTGTTATCCATTAAGAATTAATAAAGAGATCTATTATACAATGCCCAACATAGATGTGAGCATTTGCGTCAATTCTGCATCTGCGCGTATTCATTTTCACCGGGTGAGTCATAAAAAACGTGGGCGTTTGGCTGACTGAGATGTCCCTTTTGGCCATCCAATTGTCGTGAAATAATTTTTCTGTGTAGCAAAAAGCCTAACCTAGATCAGAAACCTTTCCCCATCAAAAAATCGGTCACTTGATGCTTTGCCAAAAAAGATTTTCCTTGTAAGACTTTCTACGTGAGCCTTGCGAACTGATGACATCTTTTGCCATGCCCTTTCAGCTTCACCCTCCAGACCCCCTCATTTACCTCAGTCATTCAAATGTCTACATCCGGCCCTGGACCAGGTCAAGGTGTCAAAGAATACGGGTAGGAACATTAGGAAAATTGTAAGGCTGCCAATCTCGTCAGAGAGTTGATAGCGATGTTTGATTTGAAGGGGAGCCATTTCGCTACCGCCCCCCCCCCCCGACGAAAAAGTCAGGCCGCCACTATCCTGGGTCTCCCATCTTATTATCAAGGCTGTGGTACCCAGGGTAAGCCGCCACTGCCTAGGAGCATAAAAACATTACTCCAGACGATTTCACCCTCCAAGAGTGCCAAATATGTTAGAATGTATTAAATTGTTTGAGATACGGAAGAAAGAATAGGAAATCTTGGTCGTTGTTTTGAGACCTGTTTTGAAGATTTCTCGAAAGGGCTTTCTAGAGAAAATCTGTCATAATTTTAGAACGAAGTGTCCGTTTTCAGTCAATTAAATTCTAAGGTCAATTTGAACACCGTTGCTGTTAAAATGGTATTTTTCCCACTATAATCACTTTGACACCCAGGGAGCAGTGATTTTTCAAACGGAGATAGATATACTGTTTCGCACAAGCATGAACATGAATCTGCTTTAAGGCCTTTTTCAAGAATCTTGGGAAATAAGATTTTACTAGAATCAAGTGTAACGGAAAGACCGATTTCGACAAAAGACATTTTCCTAGCTAAGTTAGACTTGTTCCATGCAATAAATTCTTTAAAAAACCAATTTGCGAATGAATTTGCAAAATAAACATTTTCAAATGATCCAACTTTGCTACTAACCCGGTATAATCATTACCGGGTTTAAGATTTAAGATTTAAGATTACCCATGAAATAGTCAAGTAATGGGCAAAAATGCTTTTCCTATCGTGGAGCAAAAGTGTGGAATGAACTTCCTGCCGATACCAAACAGGCATCTTCCCTGAATAGTTTTAAAAAATCTATTTAGGAATTTTTCCTTTTCCCTTTCTTTTATGTTAGATTTTGTTAATATTGTATTAGGTTTTTATATTATGGTTTTTATATTGTAATTATTCTTTTTAGTATGTAATTGTATATTAAAGTTTTTAAGTGGAGGGCCCCTTGTAAAACAACTCTGGTTGAAGGGCTACCCTCCTTAATAAAATGAAAATGAAATGAAAAAAATTACAGTTAAATGTTTGGGATGCTGCTTACGCTTCAAAAATAGGAATAACACTAGCCAAAGTGTATTAGTTACAAAGGATTATGGGAGAAAATCCTCACAATCTAACGCCATCAAGGAAAAAGCATTTTAACAGATAAGATCATATATATCTCTCAAAGTATCAGTTGTGCTTACTTAACTCGATATTCCTTGTAAAAATCAAGCTATATCCTTGGCTAGAAACATGCATTGTTTGTTCAAAAGCTTGAAAGGATCAAAGTCGTTGCGAAGTAACCGCTTATTGAGAGAAGAAATTGTAACAACTTGGCAAGGTGTCTGACATTATTTTTGGTTCATAGGCTTAAATGGATTAAGCTTGTATGCGAAGTTTGTGGAAGTGGCGAATAAATAACACATGTATCAGGTGAGTCAAATAAAAAACATCCTCCGTTTGAAAAGCCACTACTCGCTGGATATCAAGGACAAGGAATTTGCTGAAGTTCATTGATTTTGTAACTAAGAAAGGCTGTGAAAGCCAAGGTCGTGGGAATGAAGATTCGAACTCACACATATTCGACGAATCTATCACAAATACGATGTCTTTTGATATCATGCAACTCCAAAATCTAAAAATTTTGCTGGAAAGACTCCCATCAGTGGTTATCAGTTGCTTCTTTCAACGGCAAATTTTCTAAAAATGGGGCATTTTCTAAGGATATAAAGGGTGTGGTCTGTGAAAGCCCATTCTTGCTCTGCTCACTTGCATCTTGTTTCGTCCCCCTCCCCCAAATAAAAATTTCAACCCGACATGCCTGTATCAAGAAAAAATATTGATAAACCTACCATTTGATGAATTTAACATGACTGAAATCGGCTTATCCGTTCTGATATTAGGAGGGACATCCTCAAGAAACTCCTATCAAGAAAAAGGCATAAAATCAAGACCAAATTTTTCCTAGCATTTCTACCTTGCAGCAATGATTTCAACGCATTTTAGCACGTGTTATACCATTGGAAGGATGAAATCGGCCTGAAAAATGTTGTTATGCGCCCAAGGATGATTCTGTTATCCTCTCGAAGAGAAAAGATGTGCTGAAGCATTTAAAGGCCATTGCAGTAAGGCACGAATGTTGGGAATATTTGGTTGTCACTGTTAAGCTGTTTTTGCAGGTTTCTAAGGGCGGTGATCAACGGAAAATCCTATATATTTGCAGAACAAAGTGGCCGATTTCCGTCAGGTGAATTTTGAAATTCATGTGAACATGCTTACTATGTAACAATCTATTGTCAGTATCACTGTTCTGTTATCTACGGGAGAAGTAACCTTGCAAAACAAGGATCGTTTTATTGACTGATTTGGCATACATATATTCATAGCACATGTATCTGAACACAGTCGTTCCTCGCCAAGGAGGAAACCTAAATGTTACGATGAAATTCAGACAACGCTGACACGGTACCACCACAATTTGGATGCGAAAGGAAATCTGACAGTATCAATCTCGTAGCAATCTCCCCAAGAACTTGACGTCAGGGAAAGGTGCATATGAATCTTCCAAAGCGCCTCGCTCTGATAGTGTCAAAGATGTTTAGCTTGCATCGTTAAAAATTTCGAGTGTTCACATGACGCCGTTATCAAAAGTTTCCGTTTTCAAAATCTAAAATATTCAAAATCTGATGGCAAAAAAGTTTTGTGTGAACGGGGTGACCTATCCGTCACATTTTTCACCGTTTTCATGCGCCGGTGTCGTGCGAACGCAGTCTTAGTCGCTTTATACCACTCTTGATGATCAAATCATTTCGCCTTTAAAAGCCCATTGCACACCAAAATACTTATTCACACATTTCTAGTCTGCGATTGCATCTCTTAAGCCATCCTTATTATTCAAGCGCGCAAGTTATTGTCTAACAACTCATTAAAGAGAAATCCTGTGGAGGAACTGCAAACGACACATGCTGTCTTGCTTGTGTGTAGTTGGGCTTTCAGAATCCTCAACCCTGATTGTTCCTTACCTACTTTAAGTTTCAACCAAAACTTTAACACCAGATAACTCACAAAAACGTATCCACAGCTTGAAAAATTATAGGGCAAAAACATCTTGCCGATTTGCAAAATCATGAAATCGTGAGCTCAATAAGGCTTCACCTTAATTTTGAATATTTTGTTACAGCTTACAGGGTGAGCCAGGAAAAAGTTCTCACTTTTGAAAATTCGCAGAAGCAACAGTACTTCACAGATTTAACTAATTCAAATTATAGTTAAAAGCCGAAAGATCGAAGTATTTTTGTGATTTTTCTCGCTGTCTCATGAGCACTAGAAACATCGGTAATTTCAACTTTACAAAAATTTCATGGTTGCAAAATGACTGAAAATGGCCTAAAGCATTGATCAAATCACAAAAGACTCCGCGCAGAGATCAATGAGGAAAATGTAATTCTTCATGAGTGACAGGCATCCACTGCCCATGTTTTGCTTTGGGACTAAAAATCTATAGTAGTAGTTTAAACATTGATGTCATAACTCTCGAGAGAGGTGAAACGCCAATTTAGTATTGTTCTTTGGCAGGAGAGTCCTTACAATTTGATCAATGTTTTAGTCCTTTTTTGAGTCATTTTGGAACCATGAAATTTTCATAATTTTAAACTTACCGACACTTCTAGAGCTGGTAAGACAGCGAGAAAAATCGCAAAAAATACTTCAATCTTCAGCTCTTAACTGGAATTTGAATAATTGAAATCTGTGAAGTACTCTTGGTGTTGTGAAGTTTTTAAAATGGGAACTTTTTTCTGGCTCATCCGGTAGTGCCTGTCATCTTTTGCAGAAATCACTAATCAGCAAAAATAAATTTTCTCAATTAGCCCAAAGGCAGTGATGAAATGAAGTGTTCTTCTATACCGGGTGAATAGAGTCAGAAAAGACAGCCGGATGTCGATGCCTGTCTTGCAACCACTTCATTTTTGTAGTTAGTGTTGTTGTTGTACATGAATGCCTGTCTCCCCCACCTCTATGAAAATTCAACCACTGTTGTCATGATTGTTCATGTGGGAATGACAACTTTAGTTACCCATGAAAAGCTGCTTTTGTGGAGACAATAGACGATTACGCTAAAGATGGCGGCAAGGAACTTTTTACCATGATGCACTGCGTTCCAATTACGAATCTTAAACGATTCTATAGGAATTCGATCAAAGAACGCAGTGCATCTTGGTAAAAAGTTCCTTGCCGCCATCTTTAGCGTAATCGTCTATTGAGATTAGACAAGAGACAATTCACAAAATAAGAGACAGATTAGGCTTTCGTTGCTACTGCCTTCAACAATGTTTCTTGACTGTCTGATCACAGTAGGACAATAGGAAAAAATTCTTTTATCCCCCACATGCAGCAGGTAAACCCTTATAAGATTTGAGACAGCCGAGGCTCGAATATTTATCTCCACAAATGTCGCAAGCTTAGATTCAGCCCATCTAGACGTTGCGGCTTCGCCACAAGTGCTTTTAGTCAAATTCAATGAGACAATTTTTTGCAAATTCTGTAATTTTCGGCAACTTGTGAATCCTATAAAACTTTTTGGGCATCAAGTCAATGTCTTAGTCAGTCACTGGCTTGAAAATTGTTCACATGGGTGGGCCAGATTTCCCTAATATTATTCTTAAAACGATGGATATTCAGTTACTCACCCGGTATTGAGTTCCAAAATCGGCGCTTGTATCAAATGAGCAATTGTACATTTGATGAAGTTTAGGCCGATAAAAGATTTTCTATAAAATCAACCTCTAAAAGATTCCAAGCTAAAATTTGAGGATTAGGAGTAAATTCAATTGGAAATTCATACATTGAAACAAAAATTAGTCCCGTCTAAAACCTATTTCACGGAAGAAAATTGTTTCAAAGTCGAACAAGATTTGGAAAATAATGACCTTCGTAATGACCTACATGTCTGTCTGATCCATTGAAGAGAAATCTTTAGGTTTAAAGAACGTACAGGGTGTCTCTAAAAATTGTTCGACGTTTGATTAAATACTAAAAAATGACGATACGCTGAATGGACCTTTGGTCAAGTCACCCTTGTCCTGAGATTTTAAATTAATTTTTGACACAAGAATCTTGCAAATCCGATAAAAATTCATGGGGTTACAAGTTTTTGAAGTTCAAGTTTGTGCGAAAGCTGAAGCCAGAGGCCTCAAGATGGCATTTTTGGTAATAGTCCCATAGGCCGTCGTTTCTGTTATTTCTCAATTGTTTCAGGGCGAACCAAGTGGTATTCAAACAGGTATTTGATAACCTAACTGTCACGCATATGGATGCTTTGAGGAAACAGATTCAGTATCTCGCCGATTTTGTTTTGAACCACTGTTTTTGGACCTATGCAATGTTAAGTAATTTTGAGAATGATCGCACGAAATAATTTACTTTAGAAGTCGTATTTGGTTTGGTCTGATATCAACGAGAGGTATGACATTGGATAAGCTTCTCTTACCTCCGTCTTCAAGCTTTTTGCAATACAAGTAATCTGGGGGGTCTCTGGTTTCAGCTATCGCATATTTTTTATCTTCGAGAGCTCGTAACTCAGTGAATTTTCAACCGATTTGCACGATTTTAGTCTCTAAAATTATTTCATAATCTTAGGAACAGGGTTATCTTTCCACGAGCCTGTTCATGTTGTCCTTATTTTCCAATATCTAATTAAACGTCGAACAATTTTTTGAGACACCCTGTAAGTTAAAGCAACAATCTATGACTTTTCATTCCGTTAATTTTCCACTGTCCCATCAACATAAAGGTGAATTACTTGATTCGATTTGATTACATAATGGGGGTCTACTGTCAAAATTTCAGCCTGCAGCTTCTTAATCACACTAGGTTCTTAACGCAGGCTTTTAATGTACATAGGCTAGTTCACACGGGGACTAAATCGTTCCGTTCCACATAGCTCCATATCGCTCCATTCCAAAGCAATAGAGCGCTCAAGGGTTGCGTTCACACGAGGATTGCTTCAAATAACATCGTTATGCGCCAGTAAGTGGAGCAACAAACAGTAATACAAGAAGTTGTACATACCCAATCGTTCCGTTCATTCCCCATATGTGAACATGCAACGAACTGCAGAACTGATCCAAGTGCACACATGGATGTCGTTGTTACTGCAGAGACTGGAGAGAACTGAAAAAATAATCGCAGAACAGAACAATTGCAATCCCGTGTGAATAGAAACAAACCGGAATGCAAGCGTTGTGTTCCCATTGTGTTCCAGAACTGGAAAGGTTATTGTATGGAACAATTCCGTTCCCATGTAAACGAGGGCTTAAATGTTCAATTATTATCACAAAATATCTGCCCTTGTTTACAAGTCTGGTATCAAAGGCAGTTGCTCAAATTATGTCTCAATGTCATTTAAGTCAAGCTTCAAACTGTTTGAAATTGTCAGTTTCGAATGGTACTTTTAATTCTAATATACTTTTCATTTGAATGAGGCTAGTATGGAACTCATACACAAGGAAAGTACATTATTTTAAGAGATCATCCACCTGGTTTTGGAGCGATTCTCAATGCTCGAATTCATATGAACAAATTTTCAAATCAACAGTTGGAGCCTTGCATCTTGATTTCGAAGCGTAGCACTATAGTTATTCAGCTTATGTAACCACTGAACTTAGATTCTGTACATAGTGAAAGTCTGATACAAGTCTGATTACGTAGTTTGAGAATCTATCTGTAAAATTCATCCCCTCCCCTCGACATTGCTTTCGTTTAAGTGAGTTGATATCACGAAACTGACTGCAGACATCCAGGTCATTTATGATAAAGTTCAAATAAGTTTCACTTCACTCGGTTTATTGTTTCCTCAAGAAAATAAGCTGTTTTAAACACAGGTTGCAGATGATGTAGCTATACTTGCAGATTAAATCAAGGATTAGAGAAACTCAGCTAAAACTGATTTCTCGAAGTGATATCATATCTGGAATAACGTTTGATGGAATCACTTCATCTTTATCAATCTCACGGCTGAATTTCAAACAGCAATCGATAACCATTTCGAAGTAACGCTGAAAATCATACTTGATAAGAAGTTGCCCACTGTGTATGCTCAAGGTTTGGTTAATGATAAGTTAGCTCTTGTTTCACTGACCCTTTGTGCTCAAATTGGACGCAGTATGTTGAAATGGAGATGATCTTGTCTATGACGATGAGCAGTGTGCGTTTAATTTGCATTCAAAATGTTGCCAAAGCTCGCATATAGAGCAGAAACATATTTATCTGAGTGATATTTTGGACGTAAATTTACAGAAACATGCACTTCTACTCTACGTTATTCAGTGTGTCAATAAACAGAAAAACACTGGTGCCAATATTTATGAGCACCTTCAATGGTATCTTTCTATTCGTGGTTACATTTAAGCCTCAGAGGTACGACATTTTGGTATTTTGGCAAATGTATTGCTCTTCGACCAATGGTTAATACCATTCTATATGTCATGTTCCTTAAGGATGAAATGTTTCGATCATCATGAGTCATCTCTTATTCCTTTGACTTATTCTTCATAAGATATTCATAAAGGAAATTGAACTTCTCCAAGGTCATTTATCAGAAGAGGTTGATTTTGAAAGGATTTTTGCAGGAATCCAGCTATAATTAAAAGGAAAGTTCAGTTTCATAATGATTAAGAAAACTTCCAAAAAGTTGAATGAATTTTTGTGATTCGCAACCATAATTTTGATAGGTCGCTCCAAAATGCTCTGATACTTCATAGCTGTATTGTACAGCCATCTTTACAAGAAACTTGTCCTTAAAACTTTGTAAGCTATAACAACAGTTTCTAATAAACTCGTGAGCAAAAACTAATCAACTTATTAGTGGATAAAATAAGAAATAAGTGCATTGACAAAAAATTTGGCATTGCTTTTAATTGCGATTTTCGTTAATACTTGTTTGATATCATGCTTTGGGAGCCTTTTTCATGGCGACGAAGTCCATTCTGCATTGAAAGTATTTCTAAGACATGGTTAGCAAAAATTCATGATGATAAGAAGCTGGTTACATTAGCTTCGGACCAGTAAGAAGATAAGATAAATTTGTCGACTTATCCATTAATTCTAAATCTTCCAAGCAAGTTTTGATTTTTAACAATCATTATCTTTCCTGGTCATGGCGTGTACACGCACATCGATTGAATACATGGTCAGGAGACTGGAATTTCGCTGGAATCTCTTTATGATGAATTTCGCTATGAAATTTAGTTAACAAATTGACACGCCGGAAAAGTAAAGGCTGATAGTAAGCAGGTGTTTTGTTTCATGAAGTGTCCGAAGTTAAAGAATTGTGTTAGCATATGCTTGACACCCTCCTACAGTACCAACCCAGCTGAAACGATGCCCCACCAATGTAAAAAGATGAACCACTGAGACAAAAGAATAACTCGCCAAGAAAATTTGCTCTCTCACTATGTTTGAGTGTAAAGATTTTCTCCGTCCGATCTCTGTTATTTCCCACAGTTTAATTTTTGCTTGCCCGTCAAAATTATACGAGTTCCATCTTAGATTATTGCCGAAATTTGCCCTTTCTCCGTCTAATTCTCGTTGAAAATGTATGATTTCAAAATTACGCTCGTCCTTTTAACTTCTGGTGGATTGGGTGCTGTTGGCAAGAAGCGCCATTCCGTCCACGGGTTTCGTATCTTTAAAGCCAACAAGAGGTTTCATTACTGGGACTTAACGTCATGACTTGCCACTTACAGTCTTACGACGATGAGTATCTTAAAACAGGGAAACAAGGAGGGATTTTCCTAAGAAAATCCTTTGAAAAATCTTCAAAATTGGCCTAAGACCGTGACCAAATTTCCCATTATTTCCGCCTTAAAGCAGCGACTTGCCAGTCCTTTAGCACGTGTTTTCCTCTTGGAAGGATGAACTAGTCTCCCCCCATTAGTATAACAAAATCAGTTAGGATTGTTGCATTCTCCCAGGAGGATAATGGAGGGTAACATGTGCTGGATACTCATGAATGTAATTGTTTTAAGAAGGAAAACCGACACAATTTTGGTCGTTATTTCCACTCATTTTTTCACGTATTTTAAGGATGCCATCTGCAGAAAGTCTCCCAAAGCCACAGGAAGGAATCACCTGCACAAGCCGGGAGAAATTCCCGAATCCACTTGAACAAATGCATCTTTTCCAATGCTGGGCTACTTTTCTCTTTTGAATCGCCCCATATCATTTATATGAGCTGAGCAAGAACAAATTTCCTGCTTTGAATACTCACAGCGCAAGGATGGATTTTAGTGAATCGATTTTCATTTAATAGCCGAAACATTAAGTTTTTTGTGATATTTATTACTTTTCCTTAGCTCAAAAGGTAGGTAAATCTGGGCTTACAAAGATCCTTGGCTACGAAATTTCCGAAAAAGGGCCTAAAACACTACAACTCACAAAACTCTTCATGCAGAACAAATATGAAAGTAAAGTCTCTCACGAGAAAGATATCTCGTCATTAAATCTGTTGCAATGGGTAGGTGTGAAAATTTTTTTACTTGTTTTAAAATCAATGTCAAGCTGAGAGAGATGAAATGCCTTTGCGCATTGTCATGCTTGAGGAGATTCTTAATGAAGTGATCAAGTATCTTAGGCCAGGCCCATTTTTAAGGAATTTTGCAAGGAAACAATTTTCGATGCGTCAAATTTACTTATATTTTCAGTCTTATAAAAACACAATCACAAAAATATCAATAGTTTGGCTCTTAAACAGAAGTCGACTCACTCAGATCCATCGCATCACTTACTCTTTGCTCTAATCAATTTTTTAAGATGGAGCAATTTTGTGGAGTAACTGTCATATGTGATCTTGAATGAAAATAATTCGAGATATGGCATGAAAGAAAGAATCAGCATTTGCCATTGACATCTTGGCATTGCTTTTGTTATTTATGAATGGCGTATAAAAGTTTCCTTGTTTCCCATATCATATTTCATGTTTCCCATATCCTTGTTTCCCATATAAAAGTTTCCTTGTTTTCCCTTGTTTCCTTGTTTCCTTGTTTCCCATACCCCACAGGTTATACTTTTCCTTTTATTTAGATATTGCTGTCCTGTCTGGGGAAATGCTGGGGTGACTGTCATTGAAAAATTGCAGAAACTCCAAAATCGTGCTGCAAAACTCGTTACCAACAGTCCATTTGATGCGACCGCTTTACCAGTTATTCGTGCGCTTCAATGGCCCACTGTTAGGGAACTTATTGATTTTGAATCTCAGAATATAGTTTTCAGATCCCTTAAAGGAGACGCGCCTTCCTACATGAAAGACATGTTCACGAGAGTCAACAATTCCACTGCTCGTTCTCTTAGGAATGCTGAAGTCGACCTCAGGTTGCCATTGTTAAAATCAGCAGGGGGGCAGAAATGCTTCTCGTACCGAGGCGCTAAGCTTTGGAACAGTCTTGGTACCGACGCTAAGAACTCTTCAACCCTGAGAGCCTTCAAGAGAGAGGTGGAAAAATGAACACTTAAACCTTTTCGTTTTTTTTTGTTGATTTTTGAACAATTGTAATTTTAATTTAGTTCGAAATACTGGTTTTTATTGTAAATTATTAATTATTGTAAGTTTTTAGCATGGCCCCCTGTAAATCAGTTATTCTAACTGAGGGGCTACCATGGGTAAAAAATATAAAATCAAATCAATCAAATCAAATCAAATCAAATCAATCCCATCAAAAAAGATCACTAAAACTGGTTGCTTCCTCATAGGGGAAACATTCTAGTCCATCAAACCTGCTTTTACAATCGTCCTTGCAAAGTACAACTTCTCTCAACTCACCAGGTAGTCTTCGGTATAATGTCGACTCCTGAGTAGCTACAGTACACGGTTCATCTGAAACTGACAGAATACACTAAAGAAACAGCAAGTAACGTAAGAGAACAATAAACGAAAATCTAGTAGGATATACAACAAAAGACGAAAGTCCGTATTTCACGAGTTCAGACACAGGAGGCCCAATCGCGTATATTGTGGGGCCTAACTTTTTAACTGAGGCAATTTAATCTGCGTTGTTTTTCTAACCGCAAAATAAGTAAACCTACTTGTTCTTTGAATTGAAGTAAAATGAAATTCGTACCGTTGAATGGTTGACCGTTTTCTCTGTGTCTTTCTTCTTGCTTCAGCATCATCGCAACATCCTGCCGGCATGGCAACATCGGTCCTGTTGCTGTTGTTGTAGTGCAATGACGCAACATTATTGCCTGTGTTTGTTGCGTTTTATCCTATTATAATAGTAACAAGGAATGCAGCTTGTTTACCTGCGAAAATCTAACAACAGTTTTGTCCTCGCTCTATCTTGGCAAATTTTGCATCAAACGCCCAGTTCTTTGCATCAAAATGTTCCCCAACTTTTAAACTTTGTACTCAATGCATTTGTTCTCACTTTCCTCCGTGAAATGATGTGAAACAAACGCGAAATAAAACATATCTCCACGGCAGTTTGAAATCTAACGAAGCTCGGTCTCGTTAACCTGTCCAACCGACGTTCGATATTCGTCAGATTTTCGGTGAAAAGTCCCCCGGATTTTGTTGCGTCTTGTTACGTAACAGAGCGACAAGGCGCTACCAAATCCGGGGGATCACCTTCAAGATTTTCACCGAAAATCTGACGAATATCGAACGTCGGCGCTCTTTTACCTGGACACGTTGCTGAGGTCGAGCTTCGTTAGATTTCAAATTGCCGTGGAGATATATTTTATTTCGCGTTTGTTTCACATCATTTCACGGAGGAAAGTGAGAACAAATGCATTGAGTACAAAGTTTAAAAGTTGGGGAACATTTTGATGCAAAGAACTGGGTGTTTGATGCAAAATTTGCCAAGATAGAGCGAGGACAAAACTGTTGTTAGATTTTCGCAGGTAAACAAGCTGCATTCCTTGTTACTATTATAATAGGATAAAACGCAACAAACACAGGCAATAATGTTGCGTCATTGCACTACAACAACAGCAACAGGACCGATGTTGCCATGCCGGCAGGATGTTGCGATGATGCTGAAGCAAGAAGAAAGACACAGAGAAAAACAGTCAACCATTCAACGGTACGAATTTCATTTTACTTCAATTCAAAGAACAAATAGCATTACTTATTTTGCGGTTAGAAAAAGAACACAGCATAAATTGCCTCAGTTAAAGTACTACACGCGATTGGGCCTCCTGTGGTTCAGAGAGGAAAAATCACGGCAAAAGATAGGATCCGTAGTTGGAAATGGTTCTGTTCCGTTACAACGGAAAGGAACTTTCTTTTCACCAGACTGCACTTCTGTGATGTCTCTGTCTACTATGTCTTCTTCCCCCTCCCTAGTTCCCCCTCTTTCAGCAGCTGCTGTTCAGAGTCAGATTTCTCCGTCATCTTTCGACTGGTCAACTTGCATATTGAAGCTTCCATTTCTGTCAATCAGTTTTTCAGTTTTCCACTACATACAATTTATATATAATTAACTATACTTAACAAATAACTAAACTACAGGGAAATAAGACAACATTACAGAAAATTAATACATTGATACGGAAAATTAATACAATATACAAATAAAGAGAAACGAAATAAATTGTATGGAGGGAATTACTTAGAGGAGGAGCTCTCTCAATAGGTAAACTAATCGAGGAGAGAGCCCCCCCTTCAACTGTGATTATCTGAAATTAGTAATTTTGGTCGGATTTAAATGATTCCAAACAATGTAAGCAATTGATTTTTCTAAATAGAAATCGTGCAAATAGCAAGAGTAGCTTGGAATTATTCATTGACAGTGTTCAATAAGTGAAGTCTCAGTTGTTTTTTTAAGGACACTTTCGATGGGGCATTTCGGAGGTCCACTGGTAATGTATTCCAAAGTTTAGCACCAAGATATCGAATTGACTTTAAACCATATTGAAGACTGTTCATACGGTATAAGTACAGATCACCTTGACTAGCCTGTCTTGTGGAATATTGATGAACTGATGAGCTGAATAGGAAGAAGTCATGAAAGCAACAAGGTGAAGTTTTATTAACAGAGTCATAAACAAAGGTTAACAAGCGGAGTTCAAAAATCTCAGAAAGCTTAACCCTATTTTGGTTGGGGGGGGGGCAAATTTGCCCCCCTAGTAGATTTTTTTAAATAACTCTGCGAGGAAGAAATTTATAGCCATGAAACTTTTTGACTTTTTGCAACTACTTATTGTGCAACTTCTCAAAAAGTTTCATTGAAATATTTTGAAAAATGAGGGGGCGGGAGACAATTTTCTGGGACTGACCCAGGAAAAATCGCAAATTCTCAAATCTCAATTATCGCGAAAAAAGGAGCAGAAGTGGAATATTTTGCAAATTTCTTTTTTAATGTTGTGTTATTTGATGCATTCTATCATAAATACCATGTTTGGATGGAAAATATGCTCCAAATTTAATTTTATCTCGATTTTCCTGATTTTGGCCAATTTTGCCGCTTTTCTTGACCACACAAAGGAAAATGCTGACGTAAGCAAAAATGGTGGCTATTTTCAAGTAAATTTTTATATTTACAGAACGTACATGCCTGAGGCTTTTAGCACACCAAATTTGGTCGCTCTATCTATTACCAGTAAAGAGTTAGGTAGGGGGGCTTTTTTGCCCCCCCCCCCAACCAAAATAGTACTATCAAATAGCCACCACTATAGGGTTTAAGATCTTTTAAGTCTAAGTTTAAAGTTTAAGTTTAAGATCTTTAAAGATTTGGTTGTTTTCAGGCAATAAGTTCAACGAGTAACGAGTAACGAGTAAGGTTGTTGAATTGGTTCTGTCACATTAACGGAACATTCAGTACCCAAGAGCATGTCGTTAGCAGAAATTATTTCAGCGACCAATGAAGACAAAACATTACAAGAAGTAAAACAATCAATTACATACGGTAATTGGAATTCACCTGCGATACAATCATTTAAAGCAGTAAAGGATGAGCTCACCATCAACCATTCTAATGGAGTTATTTTACGCGGTACAAGAATCATCATGCCAACGCCCTTGCAAAAGCGTGCTGTCCAAATCGCACATGAGGGCCACCAAGGTATTGCCAAAACCAAAGCTTTAATTCGAGAGAAAGTGTGGTTCCCTCTCATAGACAAGTTTGTTCAAGATGAAATCGGAAAGTGCCTTGCGTGTCAAGCAATTGGTAAAGAAAATCAACCAGAGCCACTGAAAATGACAAAGTTACCAGATGGCCCATGGCAGCGTCTCAACATAGATTTTTTCGGTCCTCTGCCGAGCGGCGAGTATTTACTTGTAGTAATTGACGCGTATTCACGTTTTCCAGTTGTTGAGATCACTCGTTCAACTGCAACACCAGCAATAATCCCTATCCTTGACAAGATTTTTGCAATGCATGGAATACCTCTTACCGTTAAAGCTGATGGAGGACCGCCATTTAATGGCAATGACTTCAAGCGCTATATGAAAACGCTTGGAATTGATTTTCCCCCACCAACACCGTTATGGCCGCAGGCCAATGGGGAAGTAGAAAGTTTTAACAGACCGCTAGGAAAATCCATCCGCGCGGCAGAAGCAGAAGGCCGAAATTGGCGGCAGGACATTCAGCGTTTCTTACTTGCATTAAGCACAACTCCACATTCGTCAACAAACGTGCCGCCCGCTGAACTTCTATTTAGTCGCACCGTAAACGGAAAGTTACCATGCCTCATGTTGAAGAAACACATGAACAGACACAATGAAGCAAAGAAGAATGATGAAGTTGCAAAACAAAAGCAAAAAGAGTATGCAGACAAAAAGAGACACGCACGACCGTCCGATATAGCCGTCGGTGACACTGTTCTCGTGAAGCAGGACAAAAAGAACAAATTATCAACAAGATTTAACACGACACCGTACATCGTAATATCGCGACAAGGTTCGAAAGTAACTGCAGAAAATGACACTCACCGCATAACTCGAAACGTGAGCTTCTTTAAAAGGTTACCTGGAAGAGAGGATAGTGAGGAGTCGAGCACCGTTGAAGTAGAACGTTGTAATGCTGAGGATGAACGCTACATCGCAGAACCATTCCCAGTTGTAGTTCCTGAGGATGCGGAGACAGAGGAGGATGGAAATGCTAGACGTTATCCAGTGAGGAGGAGAAATCGAACACAACTATTCGGACCAGCAATTTATCCAGTAGCGTAGTTAGTAGCATTCGTCTTTAGTCTTCGTATTCGCGTAACTTGTTGTGTTGCAGAATGGACGCCCGAGCAGTAACAGTGTTTTGTTGTGAGAGGACACCACATATCGTTAGTTATAGTTCGTTTTCTTAAAAGGGGGAGTAATGTAGTGTAGAGACTAACCCCCCCGGTTTTGCGGTCACTAGGACCCAGTCCCTTTAGGTCGGGGACTTGAACACGAGGAGCTAAGATGGCGACCACGAATCGAATAAGTCCAGTTCCAAGCCCACTTGGAACACTATACTGTCATATCTGCAAATTGCAAAGAACTCGAAAGATGCCTTGAAAGCTTTTCATTGCATTCTGTAAAATTTGTGATTCTTCCACGGACTGCCGTTATGAATGAGGCCTCATGAACCCAGGTGCCTCTGAACTGACAGTAAATGATGGTCTTGAAGTTTCAATCTGAACAAAAGAAATACCTGAAAACCCTGAATGAAATAAGAACCAATTTAAGAACCCGAACAGCCTAATTTTCTATTAAATACTCAATATATAAGAACCTAATCAGGTTGACTTGCAAAATTGTAGGTTCTTATAGGCGGGTGTTTACTGTATCACAAGGGTCATTAACATGGAAAATTAGACTAAAACTACATCTAAATACACAATACAAAACGCTACATATTAACGATGCTTACTGACAAATACAAAAAATCTAAGAAATAGAAACAAAATGAAAGGACTTAAAAAGAAAAGTATTTTGTGGCTGTGTGGCGTGAAACAAAGGTTTTATCTAACTTAAACAAATCGACCAGTTTTGTGTATAAAATCTAGCGTCAGTTCGAGTAAACTTCTATACTTCTGTTAATATCACTTGAAAGATTTTTATGACCACATAGCAAAACTGTACAGAAATGTTGTTAGAAAGGCTGTCGATTTCAACAAATGGTCATAATGCAACTGAAACTCCAGCGAGAAGATCTCGTCGTTGAATTGCAAATGACGGACAAAGCGACAAAGCATTATTTGTTGTAAGGAGCTGCTGAGAAAGATATTTGGATAAAATCAAGGCTTTATCAAGATGCATGAAATTCTGCCAACAGATAATTTAGCTAATAAGCGACTACTCACAGCTAAATTGTAATGGGTAAACATTATGACTACAGATTTAGATAAGAATCATAGTTGACTCTTATCACGGAAAAATTTGTCGAGAAATGAGATCACCAAAAGTTCTGTCATGCCTAGAATTATGAACATGCTGCTTAGAGTGCATTGTCACAAATATTTACTAAAATTTCATCAAAACAAATTATTGTTTTCAGCGAAGAATTATTCAAGTTGAATTCCACATGATCTTGGTGTTACTGTTAGCAATACAATGCAACAAGCCTAGAACAGGAATATTAACAAGATAACGAAATTGACGAGGCAATCAAAATCCTATTGGTTGAAAAATTGATAAACCAGCAAAAGAAATATTAGCATAAGGTAGGTTTCCTATTGTCTTTACCTGCTACTATTGTTCATTGTAAGTCTAGTACGCTATCACGGTATTACAATAGCTGACGTTTGTCATGTCTAGTGACGTTACTTTACTTTTTTTTACACCTAATGCGTCACCTATAACTAACAAGGCATGGCGATACTAAGCTAAATTAAGTAACTAAACCAACTTGAAATTTACCATAACATCATAAAACCAATTAAATGAAAAGAAATTTAAAAAATAAAACAGTGACATGAACAATAACAGCAAATTGACGTTAATATTAAAAGGATGCTGGCTGTGAAATATCCACTTCGCTTCGACGTCTAAGGAAAGCTTCTCTTAGATGCTATCAAATAATAGAGCATTTTCTGCATTTTCATCGGCAAATACTTGCTTAAAAAATCCAGCTCTATCAATCGGGGGATTTCTAGTCTCTAAAAGATTTCTTAAATCGTCACACGAAGGGCATTCATAGGGAAAGTGAATCTCATCATCGACAATATTATTTTTACATTTCTTACAAACTCTTTTTTCAACAGACAACTTCTTGTGCCACCCTGATTCAATCACCAAGTCATGATCGCCACATCCCAATTTGCTACTTGCTGTCTTGTAGTAAAGTTGTTGATCTGTTGCAGGTACTTGGAGGGTTCAGACTTATTATTATTATTATTATTATTATTAACACTTTATTTACAATGTTGGCATAAAAAAGGTATCAAATAGCTACACATGCAGAAAAAATATTTACAAGTATAGCTAATAAAAGCCAACTAATTCAAATAGTAAAAACAGAATGGATGAAAATATCAAACCTAAAACCTATATAAAACCTAAAAGTGGTATAAAATTTCGGCAGAGCCTACATTGGCATTGGCACTCATTTCCTTTCCAAGCTTTGATTTTGGTCTTAAATTCAATCAAGTTAGTTGAGTGTCTAATTGAAACTGGAAGTGTACACCATAACTGTGGACCCCTATATCGAACAGTTTCTGAGCCATACATTACTGATCTCACTCTTGGTAAGTTAAAATCGCGATCATTTCTGAGGCTATACTGGTTGGTTTGTGGACAAAATATTTCTTTCATAAAAGGAGGATTTAAGCCATGCTTTGTTTTGAACATTTCTATCATTAACACCTGTAAGTTCTTCTGGTGAACAGATACACTGTTATCATGTCCTAAGAGATCTTCAAAACTAGATTCCTGATCTCTATACGTTATTCTAAGGGCTCGCTCGTGCAGTTTGTTGATTTTAGTATTTAGTTTCCTACTGTGGAACATCCATGCCAAAGGACAGTATTGAAACTGGCTATTTATGAATGATGTCATCAACATCCTTAATTTAGCTTGGTCCATATAGTGTGCAATACGTGACAGAGCATATAGCTTGTTGCTGACCTTTTTACATAGATTACTTACATGTTGCTCAAAAGTAAGTTTGCTGTCTAAGGTAACTCCTAGCAATTTTTCTTCAGTACTATTAGCAATAGTAGAACTGCCAATTTTAACCGAAACAGAATCATCACTCATATTTCCAAACGTTAATAGATGACATTTGTCTTCATTAAGCTTCATATAGTTGTCAGAGAACCATTTGATTGCATGGGCGGAATCTAGTTCTAACCTAGCAACAACATTATCAGTATCAATATCACAAGCAAATAAAGTTGTGTCGTCGGCATAATTGCATACATCAGTATTGTTTAAGGAAAGAAGCAAATCGTTGATATAGATATTGAAGAGAAGAGGTCCAAGGACAGATCCTTGAGGTACTCCTAAAGTAAGTCGCTTCCATGAGCTAAAAGACCCATTGACCTTGACCCTTTGTTGTCTGTTATGCAAGTAACTATAAATTAGAGACAATGCATCGTGACTAAAGCCGTAGGCATGCAATTTGGCTATAAGGAGATCATGTCTCAGGCAGTCAAATGCCTTAGAGAGATCCATCATGACAGCACCAACTTTCCCATCTACGTCAATACAAAGTTTAGTTTTTTCCAAAAAACGTACTAAGGCTTGCTGAGTGTTACATCCTTTGCGAAATCCACATAATAGTATGGACAAATACGGTTCTATGTGTTCCTCCACTTGTTTGACTAGAAGCCTCTCGAAGACTTTTGAAACAGTTGGCAGAACACTAATTGGCCTGTAGTTTTTCTTAACTGTACTTTCTTTTTGTTTATGAAGTGAGGATACGTCTGCACACTTAAGCTCATCAGGAAAAGTGGAGCTTCCAATGCAATTATTAAATATTTCCCGTAAAGGTTCGGAACATATATCAGCATTATTCTTAAGAATCTTTGGCGGTATATTCTTGAAAGTTGTGGCCTTCTTGGGATTGAGCCTTTTGATTTCAGTTTCCATTTCCTCTAATGAAACAGGGTTGAAAGTGAATGATTCTACATTCAAAAAGTGGCTCTTAATTTTTAGTATGCTGGGATGATTAGAGTATTTTTGTACCGACTTTTCGATAGGATCTAATATGCCCTCAGTGTCTGAAATATTATCATTATTCTCTTTTATACCAAGGGACTCTGTTACCGTTACAAAGTAACGATTGAGAATCTCTGCAACTTCAATATCATCAGATATAATCTCATCATCTTCGACTAAAACTATCTTGTTATTGCTCTGACATTTGTCAGACAGAACAGGCTTCACTGTTTTCAAGAATTTCCTATTATAGGTGACCAAATTGATATCTAACTTACTGTAGTAGTCTTTTTTAGCTTGCCTGAAAAGCTTAACGCAACGGTTACGTTGTTTACGAAAGTTGTTCCAGTTCTCAACCGTTCTAGAGTTGTTATGTTTATTTTTAAGTCTAGAACGCAACATAACTGCTTTGCGTAAAGCTCTCGTCATGAACGGGGCATGGTTTGCACGTACATATTTCTTTTTAGTAGGGGCATGTTTATCTAACACTTCGTTGAATACATCTTGAAATGAATCATAATCAGTAGGGTTGGTATTACTCATAGCCTCACAGAGATCTCGTTTGAAGTCTGATTCTTTGAAATTTTTGTAACTTCTATAGTTTATGACAGATGGGCCTATCTTCTGATATTTTGTTTTTAAAACGGTAAGAATCATTTTATGAAAATCAGAGAGCCCTGTTTCGATCGTTGTTGTACTGTGGACACTTTTGTCACGGTTGGTCAAAATAAGGTCAATGCATTTAGGGTTCTCCGACTTGAAACAAGTTGGTTCTTTGATCATGCTCTTAAGACTATACAAATCTAGAAAGTTCTTTAATTCCCCCTCATTTACGGTCATGTTAAAATCACCAAGAATAATGAAATTCTCAAATTCCCCACTATATTTGTCAAGTGCCCTTCCTAAGTTATCTAGGAAAATCTCTTCTGACCGGGTTGGTGGACGATACACACTAAGCAGAACCCATTTCTTTTTATTCAAATTGACTTCTAAAGAGATACACTCTATCCCTTCCGCAAACGTGAAAGAGTCAAGTTGATGGGCGACAATGCCATTACGAATGTAAACTAGCAATCCCCCACCATCCTTGGTTCTATCCAAGCGGAGAGGGACAGAGTAGCCATCAATAACAAACTGCTGTTTTGGAAATGAAGAGTCGATTTTAGTTTCGGAAATCATAAGGATATCAATGTTTTGAGAATTTATTTCTGAAAGTGCATCTAATTTGTTTCTAATTGAGTTGATATTAAGATATCCGATTATCAGTCGGCCTAAGTTTTTTAAACGTAGTGATTTCAGCGCAGCTTTTGCATCAATGTTATCGTTTTGAAGCGGGTCCGTGGGATTTACCGAATACCGCCGTGAATCACTTTCTAGTCAATAATGTCCTAGAACTTTCAAAAAGTTATTTGCTAAAATACGTGTACCCTCTGGATTAAGATGAAGTTTACTTCTGTTTAAATGAGACTTAGTTTTACACCACTAAAAAAGCAGAGCTCGTGTGTCTTGAGCTAGCCGGTGAGGTTTGAATTATACGCTGTTTCCATTCCTTCGTATCTGCTAGCGTTGATTTTAATCGCGCCTTAATTTGCGATGTGCTCATTTGTGCTGGATGATCGAATATAAAATCTAATCTACTATTTTCGAAATCGCTCTAACTGTTGAGATCCAGTTAGATGTCTCATCTGTCAAGGAAATTGTCACACTGTAAGCTTTCTTAATTAAGTGGTCCTCGCCCATTGTAGCTTCTCTGGGCCAATAGGTTATCATGCACAGGGGCGGTCTGGCATGATAATTGTAGGGTGGCTAGCAAGCCAAAAGGGCCCGGTGCAGGGTGTGGTAAATAATTTTTAACCACACCCAATGAAGAAATCACTTCAAGCATGCTCTGTCCTCGATAGCACTTATTGACTTATTGATAGATATACTGGAGAGCAATGCTTGCACATTAATTTGACAATCAACTTTTCTACGTTCCGTACTTTATTTGAATCAAACGTTCTTTACAAATAACTTAGATTCTAATACAACATCATGGTGAAAGGTACTTCATGACTCCAAAATACCATTTCTTTTAGGAATGATAATAATAGCAAGAGTGGCAAATAAGAATAGTTACACTCAAAGTTATTCGCTGTGCATTCCTCATTGTAATATCTTCAGCTCCAAAATCAGTGGTGGCGCCAGGGGAGGGCTAGAGGGGGCTACAGCCCCCCTGTCAGAGGCATCTAGCCCCCCCCCCCCCCCCGTCGGAGGAAATTTTGAGGTTTCGTCGGAGGAAATTTTGCAAAAAGTTGCACGAAAACTCCATTTTTTCGGTCATTTTAGCCCCCCTTGTCGGAAGCTCCAGCCCCCCTGTCGGAAAATTTCTGGCGCCACCCCTGTCCAGAATTGAACTGACTAGTCTCGTCTGATCAAAATTCACATTGGAGTTGCAAAAATGTGGTTCCAGGGGCTTGCTCCGGGAAATTTTCCATAACCACTCACTCTGGATCATTGGAAAACGCACTATTTTTTGCAAGACTTGCCTTCGAAATAGGAAAAGGCTCACAACTTATTAGAGTCTTTCATACCCTGCGTACCAGAGCCTAATAAAAATTTCTTTTGCAGCCAGGGTAAGTCTTCCGCAGAAAACTTTGAAAATAGGACTTCAGTTTTACGAGGATACAGATTATTTTTGAATTGTATGATATCAAAACTTATAGCGTGATAAATTTCTGAAATATGGATAAGTTCGAATATTCATTTGGATGAACTTATAGCTTTCACACCTAGTGCCTTACAAAGTGAATGAGCTTCAGAAAATTATTTGGGGACCAAAGCCCCCAAGCCCCCATATCCAACGGATCTGACTGAAAATGAAACTGCTGAACAGGGAATTGGGTAGGAGGATTGTAGGGCAGCAGGCAGGGAAAAGGGAATAGGCAGGAGGACTGTACAGGCAAGTTGATTTCCTGATTATGAAATGGGGCTCCATGCAAGACTTATGGGAGTCACGGGAACCATCTGGAGTAGGGGCAGGAGGACTGCTTTGTACATTTAAGCTTCTATTGTCGCACGTCCTATGGTGCAAAATATTTCTTTGGAACTTGTCTCTGTGCAGTGGCATAACAGAGCAGCGTCAGCCCTTAGTAATGTAGCAACTCAGTGCCCCCCTCCTGCTGCAAATAGATCAAGAAATAAATGTCTGACAAATTTTCAAGACTGAAAACGGTGTTTTATGGGAACTATCGTTTTAAAGGTGAGCCCAGCACAGGTCTTATACAAAGGCCCATTGGCAGTGCAAACATAGTGAGTTGAAGGGCCGCTGAGGTCCAGTGTGAGGCAAATCCAGGCATTGAGTAGCCTGACTCACAGGTCAGGCTAGGCATTGAGGTTCCAAGGCATCTCCTTAGGAAAGTCTTTGCAACACGCTCTTTGGTTTGGTAGAAAATCCATCTCTTGTAAAACTTTACTATTGAGTGGAGGAATAGAGCTTGTGATCGACGAAACCCTTCACCAGGAAATTTTTGAAAATTGTGCTGATAGAAATGAATTTGGTGAGGTTTGGTCCATCAAGCCGTTTCCTGAAGATGTTCATGCTGTCTAGAGAAGATGTCTAGAAATCCTTTTACAACTGTGCAGTTCTTGTGTTCGATTTGATTCACAACTGTGGCAACTATGGTCAATTCACTAAAAATTTTAGGGCCCCATTTGAGATGTACCCTAAAGTATTCAAAGCAAGTCAACACATACCTTTCTCCAAATACCTACTTTGTTGAAAATCGTAGGGGAGGGGGGGGGCTTAGGGCGTGGTGTAAGACCAACCACTGTGGGTAATTCCACTGTCTTTGTGCTAGATTTGAATTGTCTTATGAAAGAAAATAACTCAAAGGTGTTCTTTGATTAATAAGAGCAGATGACAAGACGGTCAGTGAAGGGCCCTGGTTATAACTGCAATACTACAATTTATGCAATCGATCTTTTTCAAACTTTCTCAAAAAGGGCCCGTGATTTTTTTCCACCTTCCATATCAGAGGGCCCGGGTGGCGATCGCCACTTTGCCACCCGGGCCAGACCGCGCCTGATCATGCAAATCAACATGGCTAACTGGTAATTCTCCAAGTTCGCCTAACAGTGCTAACGTTCAGCAGTTTCGCTTCACCCAAAGAATCATCTTACAGAACTTCAAGGCTACCTTTCCATCTCATTTTCAGTACTGTCTTCTAATAGTAAACCATTTCTTTCGGAAAGTCGACTTATCGAATTCTAACGGAGCGTGACCAATACTCCAGATCCGTACGCCAGAGCGGGTGTGATTGGTCTTTTGAAACAGACTCATTCATAATAAAGGTGGAGGCTTAATTAGTTACGGCAGTAAACAGGGGGGGGGACTGTTTTATATCCTTTGTCTTTTGATTTCAATCTGGTTGAATGAAAAGTCCCCTTAGGAGATATGTTTATCCCTAGGTAACAGAAATTCTTAAACGATTTCAATGACTGCCCCTCTAAATCTGAAATCACAGTCAAATCGGTGTTTCTTCAAAGATCGGAAAATGATTACTTGGGTTTTTTGCAAGTTTACCCTAAGCTACCATTTCTCACAATATTGATCAAGATTTTCTAAGCCTTTAGCGAGACCACTAGCTGACTTGGAAAGTATCACAAGGTCGTCTGCACATAGAAGGTGATTAATCTCAATGTCGTGCAGATCAACTGGATCACAATTGTCATTAAATATCTTACTGACATCGTTATGAACAACTGAGGACTTACAGGGCATCCTTGCTTTAAGCCAGTGTTGCCAGCTATTAGGTTTAGAAACCCATACTTTAATTTGATAGAGTAACTAGTTTTCGTATACATCTGTTTTCCATTCCTATGCAACAAACCATGTACACCCCTTGCATGAACCTTTTGAAAACAACAGATCCCAGTTAATGCTGGCATATGCCTTTGTAAAATAAACGAAGGCAGCTGACATTCATCTTCCTCCTTTTGAGGGTATTGTTAAGACAAAGGTGTGATCGCTTGCTCTATTCCCCTTGGTAAAGCCAATTTGGTTGAATGAGATTGGTTTAACAAAGATTAGTTCTTGCTCCAACCTTCCAAGAATAATCATACCATATGGTTTACCCAAACAAGACCCAATTGCTTTGCGTCGATGATTGTTTAGGTTGGGTTTGACTGCGAAAAACATGGTTGAGTATGTTAAAGATGGGACTCAAAAGCAATAGACCTTTTCGCAATTTGTAGAATGGGACTGAGAAGAGCGCGGCCCATTCAGACAGCCTTGCCAACAGTAGGAAATTAATGGAGGCCCCTCCACTTCGGTTGGGAGAGTATGGCTTGTGTCTCGGCCGCATCTCCCTGCAAACTCGAGGTATTTGCACTTTTGAAGAGTTGCAGGATACTTGTTTCGCGTGGTAAGTGTTCTCTCTGGATTATTTAGGCGTTTTGCCATCCTTCCGTCAATTTGTGAGTGTATATTGAACCACTTTATTGCATGCGTTCACTAAAGTTTAAGGTTGTTCTTCATCAGTTCCTTCGTTGGTTAGAGCTATTTGTAAAAACTAACTTTAAAGAATTTGATAATAATGATAACGTTGATTGGCTGGGCCTAAACTGAGCCGCTTCAAAGTTGGGGACAAATACCTGCCATAAAGTGGCTCAAAATACACTCACCAGTGGGTGAAAGGATGACTCGATGGCTAAATAATCGACAAAAAACACTTACCGGTCTAAGCAAATATCGTGTAACTCTTGAAATGTTCAAATAAATCGAAAATATTAAGTATTTCATGTTTGCGGAGAGATGCAACCGAGCCGCAGCAAGGAGGGGATTCCCCTGATTTCCTACTACTGTTGAATGGGCCGCGCTCTCTTCGGCCTCTTTCTTTAAATTGCGGAAAGGTCTATTATTTTCCAGAGATTGAATTCGCTTACCAAGTTGTCACGCCCTAGAGACTTATTCCTTTGAAAGGTGTTGATAGCTTTGAACACCTCTTCTTCTGAAATTCTGATACCGCTTCCATTAAAGAAAGGTATCTTTTCTAATTGCTCACGTTTTTTTCCGTTTCAGCCTAATTTCATTTATTAGAAGCTTGCCTTTTAAGCAACTTATCGATATGTTCATATCAGTCAGCATCCACGGTTCCTGCACGGAAATTTCTAATATCATTTATTATTTGAGTCAATCCTTCTACTCTTAAAACAAATTAATTACTTTTCTCAACAAATTTCTTTCGCTTGCCCAACCAGTTCATATCCAATCCCAATGTCAGGCAGTCTTTTGAGACTTCCTTCATTTACATTTGTGAGCTTAACATTTCTTCGTTGAAACGCCTGTGTTGCAAAAGCTACCGGCGCTTCAAATAAAAGCAAGGGATTTATTATAAAAACATCTGTCTTTCTTACAGATACTATCAAAAAGTTGAAGAAGCTCAAGGCTCAGAGACTGCAACAGTAACATTTTTTTCTAATGGCTGAACAAACCAAAGTTATCATTTGGACGATTTTTGGATATCAAGTTAAGGCCACCCATCTTGCAGATCTGTCACAGAAACGGCTTTCTTTATTCCTTGGGCGCATTTTGGATGACCCATAACTTCTAAAGAATTAGTCAAAAACCTTTATTAGCTATTTCCAAGCCATCCCACTCAACAAGGTAAACTTGAAGAACAATGGTTTTATTCCAGATATGTGGAGCTGGTTATATTACATTGGCCTTGAACAGATGGGCGTTGCAAAGTGATCAGAATATTTGTCTTTTCTTTCAAGAAATTTGAGTGCAATACAATAAAATAATGAAATGACGAAGATAAAATTGCTTTCAATGTTTACATATTTCAACTCTTTAAACATGATTAAACATCATTAGCCAGTGTATAACATCAAAATTCTTGCAAACGCATTGGCAAAAAGAACACTTATCTGACATGACAGAGGTTATCTGACATGGCCAGTCCAGGCACAGCTTGTAAGGTTTCACACATCTTTCCTGAAGCTAAGTAGACAATTTGCTTCACTTTCTTTGAGATCAACAACCTTGGATTTTGTTCATGTCTTTATGAACAAGATCAATCGTAGCAAATCAACTTATCTTGTAAATGTCATCCTATGGAATGAATCCCACGCCTACATTCGATTCTGTTACAGATACAACAAAAGAAATAGATCTATCTATGATTTTGCTAAAAGCCTTGCTAATATTTAACTATATTCCCAAACACAATGTCATACTTACAGGCGTTGTAACATAAGGCCTATTTGCAACATATTTTATCGCTGACTCGAATCACTCAATATTTGGCTTTGTCTGCGCACACACGTCTCATTTTGCCGTAATGGGGTCGAATACCATGGAAACAGAGTCATGGATAAGGTAGCTTTATGAAATATGTAACTATGTGGGAGGAGACGTTAGCAGAGACGCTAGCAAGGCCTATGTTTGCATACATGGAAAAACAGTTACGGCAGGCAAGCCACACTATTTTACGTTATATTACACATTTTACAGAAATTCTCAGAATGAGCACCAACCTTGATTTAAGGTCCTTGAATTCGGATGAATTCGGATGAATTCATTTCAAATTTCAGAATTCATAAGATTGGACACGAGTTTCAGAGTTTTTGAAATTCACGATCGTATAAATTCGTAAGGGTTAGGAGCAATTCGTAAAGTTTCTTACAGCTTCATTTTGGTCCAAAACTGGTATGTGCCGCCAATGTAGGCGAGTACTTGGGCCCAAAATTCTTTGAACATGAGTCATTTTTCGGCAGTTTTTTCCTTGAAATTGGTCGCTTCGAGGGGCATTTCACTCCAAAAAATCTAGCACAACCTTTGGTAAAAATCTTCTTGTTCTCAAGAAAAATCCACCAAATAGGTAAAAGACCCTCTTCTCTGACGAAAACCTCGTACGCTCGCTCCTTCGAATAAATGAAATGCCCATCTGGTCGGTTTGAATGAAATTGGCAAAAAATAACTAAGAATAGGCAATTTTCCATCAAATTCTTTCTAAAAGTGGATATGAGGGTAAAATTTTGGCAGTAGTGGGTACGTCACACAGTTGGTAAACCTATGGCAGTTATAAAATCTCTCCATTACTTAACATTTGTCACGTGTTTACTTGATTGTCGTTCATTCGTCAGTCGTTAAGACTTAACATGATTTTGTTATGTCTTTGTGCAAAGGCTATAGCAAGAATTCTGTCCTTCCTATTCAACAACAAAAGCAAATCAAAGCCGTATAATGCTTGAATTCTTTTCTCAAGCCATCGAAACCTTTGTTGTGACCGTCAAACAGTACATAGCATGGCAGATCTCTTTAATGGTCGTCAAAGAGAGCCGCAGCCAGCAACAAAATCTACTGTGTGCGTCAGGCTTAAGCACGCCAATTAGTCTTCTCCTGCGAGCGGCTAAAAAATTCGCTTCTTTGTTAATTTGAATCATCATGCTCTGGACATAACAAACAACGAAAATTCCAACTTATAAAACCGCATGAGAGACTTATTGTACGCAAAACAAAGGGAAAAATAACATGTCATCAATCCTAAGCTATGAAGTCAAAATCTGAGCTTAATCCCTTCACTTGATTTACAAGATTTTCATAACGATTTCATAATAGTGATAAAGAAAAATCTGAAGCTGCCACAATCCCCCTTTGTGAACAACAAATCTTTTAATTAAATCATATCTCTTTGTTCTTGTTTCCCCAAAACTACAACTAAATACATACGAATTTATATGAATTACTAGAGAGTAAAACAAGCTTGTTTCGACTGGATTTCTTAAGGAGATATCAAATAAGGTTTTTATACTAATATGGTTGATTTCTAAATTGACTGCAGAAATACTTGAAAGTCTTTAAGTTCTTAAATCCCTTACTTTAAATGATTATTTCATACAATTCAACTGGATCAAAGCTACGGTCACGTGTTTCTGAATGAAAGATAATAGATCTGAATGATGTACGCAGATTGTCAGGAAATATCGACCAATCAAAGTGAAGCAATTTACAAAGAGGCCCCATCTATGTTAAAGATATTAAATTTCAAATTCCAGGCATTCACAGTTTTTTTAAAGCAGATAATCACCACTCAACTAAAATAGCCAGAATAATCATTCTTGTAAGACTTTTGGACAAATAAAACAAGAAAATGTACTCAAGTTATGGAATAACTCAAATTCTAAATAAAACACAAAGCAATGAAAGAGAGGATTGAATCATTCAGTTCTAAAACCTGAAAACTCAGCACTAGATCCATGTCACCATCACACACTCCCCAGTAACGACTTCACCAGACATTAAAAATAGAGCTGGGAAGTGATGATTTTATATATTCTTAGCAGGTTAAAAATATGTTGATGGAGAAGGGAATTTTTCAAATGTAGCCATGATATAAATGGTATAATTTTTGATGGGGAAGCAAAAATCTCAATGGGGAAACAATAGAAACATGGCGGGGAAGGTTTTTAATTTCAAACTTGGCAGGGAAACAAATCTTCTCAATGGGTCTTCCTTCTATGTTGATGGGGCAATGTTTCAGTGGGGTTGTTACTGGGGAAGGTGCCACCAGGGATCAACCTACAAGTGACAATTCAAAGAACACATCCAAATTCACACGAGGAGCTGAATTCAACTCAAGCACACCACTCTGGGAGATCAGTTGCACATTTTCATCTTTACTCTTAGGTGTAAGGGGTATGGGCCATGATGTAAAAAAAATGATACAAATAGCCCATATAAAAGCAAAATCCATAATGAGTCAACAACAATGTTGCAAACAATGAACTTTCTAATCAGGCAGTTCCCCTCAGATTGCATCTTTCCATACACTCATGTCTTTGCGTCTAGTATCAAAAGATATTTTGTTACTTTATTTAGTTACGGTCAGGTTAAAGGGCATTTGTGTTAGAACAATCCTAGGTTTATCAGAACAAAGGTCATTCTAACATGACCTAAGAATTTAGCAAAGGTTTGAGATCTAGAAAAAGAAACTTAAAATTTCAGACTGTCTTCATAAAATTTTAATGATAGCTTGGAATCAGCATGGATTGCAGGGGAAGCATCAGTGAAATCTTCCAATCAGTAGGGATTGTATAGAACAATAATATGACTTGTCAGTACAATCTTTACAGATTCCAAGACTTTGCTATCAATCCTCTGATTACATCAAGTGTGACAGGGTGTTTGTTTGTTTGTTTGTTTGTTTTGAGTGGGCTTGTCAGGATTTCTAGCTACTGAAGGCTAATTTAGGCCCACTGTGCATGCCGCATCCAGGCATGGGACCCCTAGTTTAACGTCCCTTCCGAAGAATGATGAGGTGAGTTGTGAGGTCAGACCTCCAAGGTCACCCATCAAGAGTTTGACCTCACTCAACCAAGCTTAAGTTCAGTTACCTGACGAAGACTGTATAAGCCACTCAGCCACTCATCCCGTAAATAAATTTCATCCCTGAGTGTTAACTCATTTTGTCTATAAACTCCCTCCTCACTCCAACTTACATGGACAAACTTTTAGTCTCTGGTCAAAGTTGCCTAAAAACATGTATTTCCATTTCTCCAGAAAATTCCTTGCCATATGGTTTAAGATCTGTCAGATATGCAGGTGCCAAATCCTGGAACAGCATTCCTGATGTCATCAAACAATCTCCTTCAGTTCTCAATCTTAATCTCAAAGTTTGTATATAATATCCACAAAATATTGAATTTTAATCTTCCCTGAACATTTCTGCAGTTGCTTAAGTGAATGAAAGGTGTTACAAATGTGAAATAAAACATTTTTGGTACAGGGGGAGCTCTCTCCCCAATAAGTTTACCTATTGAGAGAGCTCCTCCTTAAGAAATTCCTATCTCACAAATTCCCTGCAAATGTACCTAATCTTCTTTGTATAGGCCTATACATCTTTTTTATCCTGTTGTTATCAATGATTGATTGATATTCTTATTCTGTTCCTTTGCTGTTGTTTTTGTAAAATGGAATTTGTGTTGTAGAAACTTAAAATGAATCCACCTTGAATTTGAAACTTGAACTTCTTTCCTTGTTGTTGGCCTACATAGCTTTTAACAATTCTCTTTTTGAGGAAGGTGAATGATAAGTATTTAATGTAAATCTTTAAAGCTTTAGGTACAAATACAATGAATGCAGCTTCCCATATTTACATGGTCTCTTTTGCATATCATGTCTTATCAAGATTTTTGTCCTCAAATTGTCAATCATACCGGATTCAGGTGAGATGCTCTCTTCCCATGATAGACAAAATCTGTTGACCGTGACAAAAATCTTTTATGGCATATTGAACAGCTGTTTAACCTGTGGATTGTTTTGCAAAATATCATTGTATGTATGTACAGAATGTTAAACGTTTATTGCCTTTACCTGCTGCAACAAGAGCCTGGTATGTATTTTTACCTGCTCAGCAAATCCCTTCTGAGCTTCCTGAGCATTGGTAAAGTCTTCCAATCACTACAAATGCACTGAGTTATCAGTCCAATCTACACTCAAAGGCTACTTCGTTGACATTTTGCAAGAATTTCTTGCGATTTTGAGTATCCTCTCATTTGTGTAATGGTGGAAATTTTCTATATGAAATGCAAAATATACAGTCATGAGGTCATTCTCAATATGCTTAGATCATATAGATGCTCAAAGAAGACACATGAATTTGAATGTTGCGGCTTGAGCAAGATTTCTGCCGTCAAATGTCGGTATGTGCATTCAAAATATCTACCAGCTTTGATTTCCCATAGGGTAACCCTGCAATGATAGATTCTAGTTCCAACAACGCCTAAATTTGTATACATTCTTCTGAATGGCCACATCTATTAATATTGAAAGGCCGCTAAAGCCCCGGTCTGGACTCGAGCCCCTTTCCGGCAAAGATCTCTGGCAGGCAGGGCAGGCAGATAGCTTCTGAACAACAGAAATAACAAATGAAAAAGAAACGGGCGCAAATTTTTGACGGGTGTTGTGATCCCACCTGATTCAAACTTGCTGCAGCCACAAAGCTGATCTTCAACCCTAAACACAACGATAAAACGAGGCAACGGTATCTTAACATCATAAATAAGGATATACCTTCATAATGGTAAAAGTGAATGTTTAATTTTGCCTTGTTATACTTGTTTTCGCCAGTCCAGTTCCAGTTGTTTTCATGCAATTTGTGTCACTTTTCTTCTTCTTCAATTTCCCGCGTAGTAAGACCATTTTAATGTTGTTGCTGTTGTTTGATGTGCTTGATGACGTCACATTGAGACACGGAAGCTGTGGAGGCAGGTAGCGGCATGTGATTTTTGCGCACCCTTTTTCCTAATCTAATCACGCGTTCATACGAACACTTCATTTTTGCAAGATTTGATGTTGAGCTTGTTTACTGAGAAAACTGTGCAAAAATTGAAACAAACGCTGTGAATGCTGGCAGATATGGTTTAAAGCCTTGGTCAAACACATCCAACTTTTAATCCAAGAATTACTTCAAAAAAATTTCCGTAAGTTTGTTGATGTTGATGAGAGGGTGGTCAAACGCTTCCAACAATTCATCCAACATTCATCCACGAAAGGATTCTTTTCGTCGGTAGTATTTATTGACTTGAAAAAAGCCTTTGATACTGTAGATCATGCAATTCTCATTCAAAAGCTTTGTCATTATGGAGCATTGAACTATAAATAAAAGTCTGGAACGATAACCCATTGTTCAGTTTGCGTAACCAATAATGACTGCATGGGGAAATTCCTGCACGTATTGAATTCTCAACATCCCGTTGCAACGCATACGAAACGATGGAAATGGCATCAAGTTTTTACGGCTTTTCGCATGGCAAACAGTTTTAAATAGTTGGGAAAACAAAATTTAGGTAATTGCAGACCATGTTTACAGTTGTAGTGCATGAAAAAAATAGGGAACTGCCGTCTTCATACAAAAGTTTAGCGGTGAAGTATCAAGAAGCAGCAGCGATCGGAGGCCACAGTTATCATCAAAGTCAGCATTGAATAAATTTCAGACATGCAGATAAATAAGACAGTAAAGCAATTATTGTGAAGAAATGTACAAATTTGAAATATTACATTCGACACTTGCAAAATCCTTAACCCTATTTTAACCGGGTGAAAAAAAAGTGATTTTTTACCGGGAGGGGTGTGGAAAATGCTGGGGACTGGACCGAGTTTGTAGAGTAATTAGATTTTTGACGTTTATCTTTAGTTGCGTTGAGTAGTTGACAGGGGAGAGTTGCGAAATGGCGTAGAGATCGGATGGATGTGTAAAATAATTGCGAACTAGCTTGGAGAGAGACGCAACGAGGCGTAATTGAAAAATATAACATGGTGCCGTTTGACCCGGAAGGATTAAAGAAATTGATAAAAGGACGTAGCGTTAGCCGTCGTTATGTCAAGAAAATTGTAGCAGAGACAGCGAAGATAGTTGCCGAGAAAGATATCGATAAACTGAAAACGAACAGGGAAATTTTACGCCAGGAATCGGAGAGCTTAAAAAAGAGAGATCAAGAGATTCTGGATTTAATCGACGATGAGAAGTTTGAGGACGAAATGTTGGAGTGTAAGGAGTATGTTAGATTTTATGATATTAGGATGGTCGCCCTGTGGCAATTCATTGTTGCAATAGATTCGTTGGGAAAACGTTTATGAGACATTCGCATTAGCATGAGACATTCGCTTTCGCAGCAGACATTCGTAATCGCAGAGACAGTCGTATTCGCAGCTCACATTCGCATTCGAATTCGTATCCGTCGTATAAGTTGAACTGGACTGGACAATATAATTTCGAATCATCGTTGGAAAATAAACGTATTATTATTATTGTTCGCGAAGAAAGAGTGACATTAAACATCACACCGAGTTCTTTTCTTGTACCCTTAACCCCTAAACACGAACCAGGACCACGCGTCAGATTTGGACCTTAATCGCCGTCATGAATTAAACACAAATACAACATGGTTACCGTGACCCAGGAACAAGTTAGGTTATGGCTGAACTGAAGAAGAAAAGAACTACAAGATCGGGTCATAAATTGGTTGTAACGAACACAATCAAGAAAGCACAAGAATTTCTGCCGCATCCTGGAAATGAAGCCGCGGAAGAAATCAAGCCAAGACTAGAATCAGTCAAGAACACACTTCAAAAAGAGAGAAACACATTAGATAAATTAAACGGAGAAGTTCTTGGAAACTTAGAAAAGGAAGATGAAATCGAAAAGGAAATACTGGAATCAGCTGCAGTCGACGCGGAGATCGAAGAAGTTATTTGTCTTATCACTAGAGCATTGAAAGAGAAAGCGCAACCTACACCTTTGCAACAAACATTGCAAGGTTCACATGACGTTCGAAGTTCAGTTGAGAAAGTGAAATTACCGAAGTTGCCTTTAACGGTATTCAATGGAGATCCTACGAGATGGAACACTTTCTGGGACAGCTTTAAATCGAGTATACACGATCATTCTGGTCTTGCTGACATCGACAAGTTGAAGTATCTGCAGAAGTCGCTCGCGGGAGAAGCGGCAGAAACGATATCAGGACTCCCGATAACAAACGAAAACTATAGAGAAGCTCTGGAATTATTGCATAAAAGATTTGGCGATGAAGAAGTTATCATAACAAAACACATCGATGCGCTTGTGGAATTACCAAAAATCACATCATGTGAAGATTTACGAAAGCTTCGCTCCCTGTACGACAAAACGGAAGCGACAGTTCGCAGTCTGAAAGGTATTGGGATTGCCCCAAGCAGTTATCAAACCATCTTAGCGCCTATGATAATGGCAAAGATTCCACAAGAATTGCGATTAATCATCAGCAGAAAATTGTCCAACAAATGGGACTTGCAAGGAATATTGAAGGAATTTGGAGAAGAGCTCAGCTTGCGAGAGAAATGCGTACTTGTTCCTACAGGCGAGCAAACGAGTACGCGACAGAATCAAAGGGGAAATTTCAAGTCATATGGAAGTGGATCAAATCAGTCGACAACGTCTACATTGGTAGTCAACAACGAGAGACAACGTGCCGTGCCCCTTAATAACGTGCCCTTTTGCCTTTTCTGTGGGGATCGCCATTATTCAGCAAGTTGCACTAAAGTAACCGACCCTAACGCGCGGAAAAGTATCATCAGAGAGAAGAAGAGATGTTTCAATTGTCTTAAAGGAAATCATACAAGCCGACAGTGTACGTCAAACCCAAAATGTTATCGATGCAGTGGAAAACATCATACTTCCATTTGTGGAGCAACAATTGGCCAGCAAAGGCAGTCCTTTCAACCCACAAATCAGGTAAAGAATCCGCAACCCACTGCACCGCATCCGCAGCGCCAACAACAACCGCCTGTAAGTACAAATATTTCTATTTCTCAAGACCCTAGCAATCATTCAGTCTTGTTACAAACCGCTAGGGCCACTGTACACAATGTGAATGATGCCTCAATTTCATGCAATATTAGACTCATTTTGGATACAGGGTCGCAGAAAACGTACATCTCATCAAAATTAAGAGATGAGCTAAAACTTCCAACTATAAGAACGGATAAAGTCTTGATAAAAGAGTTTGGTAACGAAAGAGGCACATTAAAGTCATGTGACATTGTTCAATTAGCAGTTCGAGGGGCAGATAACTTAACAGTTTTCATTCTTGCTTACGTAGTAGATGTCATTTGTGGTCCCATTTCACATCAAGTTATTGATATCGCACAATCAATGTACCCACATTTGAGAAATCTTCAGTTAGCTGATAGTGGGGATGGAGTTCATGATTTAGAAGTAGACTTAATGATTGGTGCAGATTTTGCGTATTCATTTCTTATGGATCATATTGTACGGGGGGAGCCCGGTTTAGGCCCCGTTGCTACATTAACACGATTTGGCTACGTTTTGAGTGGACCCGTACCAGTTTCAAGTCAGAATAACCACTCATCAAACGTAACAGTTTCGCATGTTTTAAAAACTGGTGCCGTGATCGTAGAAAGAGATTCAGAACTAGCTGAAGAACTAAAACAATTTTGGGACATCGAAAATTCGAGTAAATTTCAAGAAATTGACGATTTCGAATCAAACGAAAATCCTCTTGAGGGTAAAATTAAATTCAATGGAACACGTTATGAAGTTACCCTTCCCATAAAAAATGAAGAATCCCAAATTCCGGATAATCATAGTGTAGCCAGCAGTCGATTAAACTCTTTACTGAAACGACTTCAATTGAAACCAGACATATTTGAGCAATACGACAGTGTTATTAAAGAGCAGTTAGCTGCAGGTGTAATTGAGAAAGTGGAGGAAGGTCTGGAGCCCAGACCCCCAGGCTCAGTTCATTATATTCCTTATCATGAAGTTTTACGACAAGACCGCCAAACAACAAAACTTCGTATTGTATACGATGCAAGTTCGAAATCAAAGGGTGAAGTAAGTCTCAACGACTGTTTAGACCCTGGGCCTAATCTTGCCCCTTTGATCACAGATGTTTTACTTCGATTTCGCATGAATAAAGTGGCAATAATCGGGGATATCGAGAAAGCATTCCTCAACATTTCAATCGATCCTTCACAACGTGACCTTCTCAGATTTTTATGGGTGGATACAAAAGATCCCAGCAATCCTACAGTCGTGTCGCTGAGATTTGCCCGCCTTTTATTCGGCCTCTCGGTCAGCCCATACGTTCTAAACGCAACAATTCGTCATCACCTCGAGTCGAATGAAGAATTCAACGCAGAATTCGTCGAAAACGTAAAAAAATTCTCTTTACGTAGACGATTATGCATCTTCCTTTAATTCAGAAGATGAATGTTTCGCAATGTACGAACAACTAAAATCATGTTTTTCAAAGGGAGGATTCAACATGAGAAAATGGGCTTCAAACAACAAGTCGCTTTTAGAACGTATAGGAAAAGCAGAAACAGACGAAACCGTCGAAACCAAGGAAAACAAGCAAACGTCCCACGCAATTTGTACTGACGAAGAAGTCAAGGTTTTGGGCCTAAAATGGAATCAAAACACCGATAAAATGCAGCTCGATTTGTCAACATTTCACATTGACACTACTCAGGAGCCCGTGACAAAACGTACTATTCTCAAAACGACCGCGCGGTTTTACGATCCGCTTGGACTACTCGCGCCAGTTATCGTTCCATTGAAGCAAGTATTTCAAGAGATTTGTAAACAGAAAATTGAATGGGACGCTTGTTTGCCTCAGGAAATAACAAATCAGTGGGAGGATATCGTAAATGACATTTCGCATGTTTCGAGTATTGAATTCCCTCGTTCATTGTTGACAGACATTGAACAGACAGACGTAGAAAGCATAGAATTGCATGGCTTTTCAGATGCCAGTAAAATTGCTTTCGGAGCTTGCGTTTACATCAGAATACAATCAAGCAAGGGTATCAAAACAAAATTAGTCGCTGCAAAATCGAGGATTGCGCCTTTGAAAGATGAAACGATCCCAAGATTAGAATTAATGGCCGCTGTTGTTCTCGCGCAACTAATTACATCAGTCCACAGCGCTCTCAGCAAATGCAAGAAAAAGGAATCAGTGAAATGTTAGTGTGACAGTTTTTTCAAGTTAACGAAACGTTGTTTACGCAAAACTCTAGGAAACGCTCGTTTGAGTTACGAAGAACTCGAAACAGTTTTGGTAGAAACCGAGGGAATTTTGAATTCTAGGCCACTGACTTTTGTTTATTCAGACATTTCGCTGCGGCCACTAACGCCCTCATGTTTAGTAATTGGCCGCAGACTCTCAGATCAAACATCATCGTCGTCGGATATCGGAATATCGGATCAAAAATCGTTGACAAAAAGAGCAAGGTATCTCGAAACTTTACTTTCACATTTTTTCAATCGTTGGAAAAGTGAGTACTTGCCGTCTTTACGCGAACATCATCGTGTTAAATCTCAACAGTCAAATCGTATCGCACAAGAAGGTGACATCGTTTGCATACATAAAGACAAAATTCCGCGTCAAAAGTGGACACTAGGAAGAATTACTCGCCTAATTCCCGGAAAGGAAGGAAAAATTCGTGCCGCCGAAGTACTGACTCTCGATAAATCGAACAGACCAATTCACGTGAAACGTCCGTTAAAGAAACTGTACCCGTTGGAAGTTCATATTTCATATTTATATATTTCATTTTATTAGGGAGGGAGACCCTTCAACCAACTGGTTGATTTACAAGGGGCCCTCCATATAAAAAACCTACAAAAATTAAACAAGTTAAAAACCGCTGAAAACTACTTACAATGAATACATCTAATAGAAAAAAAAAAAAAAAAAATCCTATCTATAAAAAATGAAAGAAAAGTACCTAAAAAACAAAACCGCCAGTCCATCATAAGCTATCTTTAAAAATATATATAGAGGATGCCTGTTTGGTCTCAGCTGGGAGGCTATTCCAAAGCTTAGCTCCGCGAAAAGAAAAACACTTCTGCCCATTTGCAGATGTTTTCTTTGGCAGCCTCAAGTCCGTTGCCGTATTTCGAAGGCTACGAGAGTTACTAGTAGAGTTTCTAGTGAAAAGATTGCGCATGTACTGTGGAGCAAGCCCATTGAGAGACTTGTAGACCACTGATCTGGACTCTTCATTGACAAGCTCACGAATGGTCTTCCAACCAAGGCTCCTAATCAGTGGTCCACTCGGGGAATCAAAGCTGCTATTCGTTACAATTCTAGCAGCTCTATTTTGAAGCTTTTGGAGCTGATTGATATCAGTGGTGCCACAACAACCCCATACAGAACAGCAGTATCGAAAATGGGGCTCCACAATACCTGAGCACAAAGTTTTCAAAGAAGCCATTGGGAGAATATTCCTTGCGTGTTTTAGAAATCCAATGGCTCTGGATACTTTGCTAGATACAGCTTTAATATGCTCTTTCCAATCTAGACTGTTGTCAACTTGAACACCAAGGTATTTGGTCTTCTTGACAACGTCCAGTTCTCTGCCACGAATTTCTAGATTCAGTTTTTCTGCTGCATTGTTGAGCGTTCGGTGCTTTGGTTTGGTCGCGATTAACATAGATTGTGTTTTAGCAACATTTAGCGAAAGTTTGTTGCCCTTCAACCACGAGTCTAGTTCAAGGACCTTTAGAGTCGCAACCGGACACAAACGTTATCGGACATGAACCAAATATCAAGCTAGTGAGAGATGAAGACGTTCAAGACATTATTCACTGACATTTTACATATTTTTTCATTGTAATTTCGTTTTCGTGTAAATTAGGAACCCAGATTAACCTGCGTTAATCGGGGGGAGTGTTAGATTTTATGATATTAGGATGGTCGCCCTGTGGCAATTCATTGTTGCAATAGATTCGTTGGGAAAACGTTTATGAGACATTCGCATTAGCATGAGACATTCGCTTTCGCAGCAGACATTCGTAATCGCAGAGACAGTCGTATTCGCAGCTCACATTCGCATTCGAATTCGTATCCGTCGTATAAGTTGAACTGGACTGGACAATATAATTTCGAATCATCGTTGGAAAATAAACGTATTATTATTATTGTTCGCGAAGAAAGAGTGACATTAAACATCGCGCCGAGTTCTTTTCTTGTACCCTTAACCCCTAAACACGAACCAGGACCACGCGTCAGATTTGGACCTTAATCGCCGTCATGAATTAAACACAAATACAACAGAGTAGATACAGTACTGTTTGACGCAAATCGAATCGAAATTGAAAGTGTTAGTGAAGGAGCCCGAAGTGGAACGTGAGCCGCGTCGTGAATCAGTTATTAGCGCGCGGAAAGTGAAAACGATGAAATTGCCAACCTTGACCTTGCAAAAATTTGCGGGCAATCCGACAGAGTGGCCGTCATTTTGGGAGACATTCAAAGCGGCCATTGATTCGGACTAAGATATGGAAGACGTGATGAAATTTAGCTATTTAAAGAGTTACCTTGTAGGCCCAGCAGCACATGCCGTCGCGGGGCTCAAGGTTACGAATTCGACGTACAAAGAAGCAATTGACATTCTACATAAGAGATTTGGAGACATTTCCGTGATAATTGGAAACCATATGGATGCATTACTACATTGCCCTGCAGTTGGAAACATGAACGATGTTAAAAAGTTGAGAGAACTATACGATAAGTTAGAAGTGCATGTGCGGAGTTTGGGTGCGCTTGGGTTGCATAGCGGAGGATATCAGCAAGTAATGTCGCCTGAAATATTGAAGAAATTGCCGAGTGAGTTGCAAGTTATGATTACACGTAGATTGAAAGGATCATGCGATTTACAATATTTGTTAGAGATATTTCACGAAGAGCTTCTTGTTAGAGAGAACTGTGTTTTGAGCCAAGTCAACGTAGAGAGAAACAAACCAGCCAACGCCCCCCAAGAAGCGACGAGAAACAGATTCCCGTATCGAAATCAGCAAGCTACCGCAGCAACGTTGTATACTGGAAGCCAAACAAATGATAAAAAGTTTGTTATCAAATGTGCCTATTGCGATGGAGATCACAAGTCTCATTTGTGTACCACTGTCACTGATCACGTTGTGCGAAGAAAGATCTTGACACAGAAGAACCGCTGCTTCATTTGTTTACGCGCTAACCATCTGGCACGGAACTGTCGTTCGAACACGACATGCCTGAAATGCAGCCGTAGACACCATTCTACGATATGTGAGTGTTATTCCAAGCCAACAACAAGCGAAAATGGTAATCAGAATGATCAAAGGGGAAGCAGCGTTGAAACCAAAGAGCCAGAGAGTGCGTCAACCACGAACATGCATGTGAGTGCAAGAAATTCCGTTTTGCTGCAGACCGCGCGGGCAGAAGTCAAAGCCCCGGCCAAACTGAGTGGAAGAAATTTCAGGTTTGTCTTTGATTCAGGCAGCCAGAAAAGTTATGTGACAGTTGAGGTGAAAAACAAGTTGAGTCTTCCAGTTGTTGGAAAGGATAAACTGTTGATAAAGACGTTTGGCGACGAATCGCCGAAACTACGTAATTGTGAGATCGTGCAATAAGCAGTTTGTTGCAAAAATGGAGAAGCAATTGTGACGCAGGCTTACGTTGTACCAGTCATTTGCACACCTATTAGTAACCAAGTGATTTCGAGAGCTGTGAAACATTATGAACATTTGCGAGGATTGGATTTGGCGGATTTTGTGGAGGAAGACGAACTGAACGTTGATAGGAATGTGGACATTTTGATTGGCGCGGATTTTTATTGGAGATTTGTTACCGGACACATTTTGCAAGGAAAGAAACCCGGTCCGGTTGCGATGGAGACGAAGTTAGGGTGGGTGCTGTCAGGGCCCACAGAAATGGTAAGTTCTGATCCCGATGCACATGTTATGAGATTTGATACTGTTGTTGTTGATAAGGAAAATTTTGCCATTGTGAATGAAGTGAAAAAATTTTGGGAAAATGAGGCTATAGGCATAAAAGGAAATGAAGATCAGTTTATGCATGAGAAGTTTGTTGATGAAATTGAGTTTGTTGATAACCGATATGAAGTTAAGTTGCCTTTTAAAGACGGACACCCGATTCTCCCAGACAACTATTCCCTTGCAAAGAGAAGGCTGTTTTCACTCGTACACCGATTACAGCAAAACAAAGAAATTGCTGAGCAATATGATGAGATAATCAAAGATCAGTTAAAAAAGGGAATAGTTGAAAGGGTCGATGAAAGTGCCGAAGTTGAGTTAGGCAAGGTATCGTATCTTCCTCACAGAGAAGTTCTTAGGCCAGACAAGGAAACGACGAAATTGAGAATCGTATTTGATGCTTCGGCTAAGAACAATGGGCCTAGCCTTAATGATTGTTTAGACACTGGTCCGTCATTGTTGCCGCTTTTATACGATATTGTATTGAGGTTCAGAGCAAAGAATGTTGTTTTAATTGGAGATATTGAGAAGGCTTTCTTGAATATTTCTGTTGCGCCAGATCACAGGGATACAATGCGTTTTTTGTGGGTGGATGATGTTCAGTCGAAAGATCCGAAAGTGGTTGTTTACAGAATAGCTCGTGTTTGTTTCGGAGCTGTTTGTAGTCCGTTTTGTTTGAATGCAGTTGTGCAACACCATATTTCGAAATTTGAAAATGATAAAGAGTTTGTCGAGAATGTGAAAAATTCCCTCTATTGTGATGATTTTGTTGGGGGTACAGAGAGCGAAGAAAGTGCGATAGCTCTCTACAAAAAATTGAAAGATCGATTCAAGCAAGGGGGTTTTAATATGCGAAAATGGCATTCGAATTCTGATGAAGTTTTGGCTAAAATTGAGCATTTGGAAAACGAGGTTGGCCCCCAAAAGGAAGCGAAACCGCCCGAAGAAAGGTTGTCGGACACGCCGTTGTTGAAAAATGATTCCGAGAAGCCTGATGAGAGTAAGGTTTTGGGCATAAATTGGAACTCGAAGTCAGACAAGCTGGCTTACGATTTTAATGCAATGCTTGGGTCTTCTGAGAAGGAGCAAATTACGAAGCGAGATGTGCTTGCAACGACAGCCAAGATTTTCGACCGGCTTGGCTTGATCAGTCCGGTTATTGTCCCGTTGAAGTTGTTGTTTCAAAATTTGTGCAAGCAAACTAATGATTGGAACTCATTGATAGATGAGCCTATTTTGAGCGACTATAAATCAATCGTAAATGATATGATGCAAGTAGGTCGCATTGTTGTTGACAGAAATTATTTTGGAAGAGATATTGCAGTGTCTGATGTCGATTTTATTGAATTACACGGCTTTTGTGATGCGTCAAAAGCGAGTTATGGAGCGTGCATTTATGTTGTTTGTCATCTGAAATCTGGACAAATAACTTCATCTCTTGTCTCATCGAAAACAAGGATTGCACCCGTTGGTGGTGGTGGTGAAACGATTCCTCGCTTAGAGCTTTTAGCAGCGCTGATTTTGTCCCGTTTGATGAAGAGTGTAAGGGAAGCCCTTGAGACAGTTTTAGAGATTAAGAATTGTTACGCCTGGTCGGACTCTCAAATCGCAATCTGGTGGGTCTTGAGTGAAAATAAAGTTATGAAATCGTTTGTTCAAAATCGCGTGAATGAAATTCGGAAATTAGTGCCCCCAGCCCAGTGGCGATATTGTCCTACGAAATTGAACCCCGCTGACATCCTTTGTCGAGGTATGAAAGCTTCAAAATTGGCGAACAACGAGTTTTGGTGGAAGGGCCCCGAATTTCTAAGAAAACCCGTCCAGTTTTGGCCTGAGAAAGAAAAGTTCCAGCGCTGTAAACAAGCTAACAGTGAGTTTATTGAATTTGAAGAGGTCGAAGGAAATCACACAAACGTGAATGTGCATTTAGTTCATGAGGAGCGTTGCAATATCAGTAACGTCATATCGATTGAAAGGTTTAGCGACGTAAACAAACTGTACCGCACAACCGCTTACGTCCTGCGTTTTGCGCACAACCTGAAGGCGCGGATTGACAACACGAAAACGGCGCTTACGGCAGATTTGGAAGCAAGTGAAATCGAGAACGCGAAAATTAAATGGTTTCGCGCTGTTCAAGCTGACATTAGAGAAGATAAGGGTTTCGAAAACTTGAAAGCAAACTTGAATTTGTTCGAAGATGAGAATAAGGTGCTTCGTTGTCAGGGTAGATTAGGAAACGCCCCTTTGGATTTTGGATCTCGATATCCGGTAATTTTACCGCGTGAAGGGCATTTTACGGCGTTGATTATTGACCAGTGTCACAAAATTGTAAAGCACAATGGGGTGAAGGACACGTTGACCGAATTGCGTTTGAATTTTTGGATCGTGAAGGGGAGACAAAAGATTAAGAGATTCGTTACCCGTTGCGCAGTTTGCAAAAGGGTCCAAGGGAAAAGTTACGATGCTCCTCCACAACCACCGTTGCCTGAGTTTCGAGTAGATGTTGAGTATGCCTTTTATAAGATCGGCGTAGATTTTGCAGGACCTCTTTACGTGAAGAATATTTACGGGGATGGTTGCTCGATGCATAAAGTGTACATTTTGCTAATTACCTGTGCTAGCACCCGAGCCATTCACTTAGAGCTCGTACCAAATTTAGAAGCTGATTCTTTGATTCGCGGTTTAAAACGTTTTCAAGCTCGAAGAGGAATTCCGCGATTTGTGATAAGTGATAATGGAAGCACGTTTAAGGATGCGAAAGTGAGAGCGTATTTGATCGAAAATGGTGTCGTTTGGAAGTTTATTATCGAACGTGCGAGCTGGTTTGGAGGCTTTTACGAGCGCCTTGTACAAGCAGTTAAGAAGTGTTTGAAGAAAGTATTGCGAAATGCGAAATTAGATTACGAAGAGTTGTTAACAGAGTTAATCGAAATCGAGGGAGTACTGAACTGTAGACCCCTCACTTACGTCTGTGATGAGTTGGGAGAGGCTCTAACCCCTTCTCATTTGATTTGTGGTCGAAGAGTGTTAGACAAACCAGATAAAGAAGATGATTGCGAGATCGACGTAATCGAAAATCGAAAATCGTTATCGAAGCGAAGTCGTTATTTAGAGAAGCTGCTTGATCATTTCAGGAGGCGATTTAGACACGAGTATCTAACTAGTTTACGAGAATTTCACGTCGGAAAGAAGATGCTGACAAATAGAGTTATCAAAGTCGGTGATGTCGTTACAGTTCATGAAGAGAAGCGCCCACGTCAGTTATGGAACCTGGGACGAGTTACGAAGTTGCTTACTGGTAAAGATGGAAACGTTCGTAGTGCAGTCGTGAGAATTTACAGAAAAGGAAGAGCAGCAGATTTCAGAAGACCGATCAAGAAACTGTATCCAGTTGAGGTAGCAGATGCAGAAGAGAATGCAGAGGACAAGAGGACGATATTCGACAGGGAGGATGAAGAACCTCAGATTAGGACAGTGCTGGACGAACACGTTGGTGAGATGATTCATTGACCGTAAGTACGTAGTAATTAGATTGCTGAGTATTTAATCGCGTTTAGTTAATCGTAGTTATCGTTATCGTTCTTGTTATCGCACTTCCCGCGCGGGGAGTGTGGAAAATGCTGGAGACTGGACCGAGTTTGTAGAGTAATTAGATTTTTGACGTTTATTTTTAGTTGCGTTGAGTAGTTGACAGGGGAGAGTTGCGAAATGGCGTAGAGATCGGATGGATGTGTAAAATAATTGCGAACTAGCTTGGAGAGAGACGCAACGAGGCGTAATTGAAAAATATAACAAGGGGGAGTTTTTCGCCCCCTAATTATCTTCGGAACTATAATAGCTATGGAAATGAAACTTGCACTGTGTTATAACTAAGCAAAGGAGAATCCAAAAATAGCATCAATTAATTTCTAATCACGTGATTGGTTGCTAGGCAACCAAAAATAGGGCAAATTTTGACAAAATTGAGCTATCAGGAAAAACAAGTAGATTTACATTAAATAACTGGCTAAAATAGGCTAAAAACTATCCAAATACTTACTTGATAGCCTTAGTTTGAGATTTCATTCGGTTTTGTATAAATATTTGTGGTTCCTAATTAATTAACTAAATGAATAACGGTTATTCGATTCAATGCAAAATTGATTCCCCAAAAATAATGCTTAAACACCGTCAATTTCACATAATTTGAGTGAAATGAAATGGTTTTATCAATATTTCAAGTCATTACGTGGTTTTTCATATAAGAATTGCTAATTCATTAGAAATATGACGTCATAAAGATGTATGACGTCATAGAAATCATAAATTGCTGACGTCAGCAAATATAGATAAATTATATATCAAATGAAAGTACTCGTCGAGGTAAATTGAATGGTATATATATATTGACGAGATTCGGCACGAAATAAAGAAACTAGACCAGTTTTCACGATTTTCTTTGTGACCACTCTCCAAATATGGGCATCTGGTGGTCACGTGGTCTAACAATAGGCATTGAAATTTTTATTTTCTGATTGCCAGTTAAATTTTAGGAAAAGTCAGTGAGTTTCAGTGCCATAGCTGTCATCGTTTAGGAGCCATTAAAAAAAGTTTGGGAGGGGGCGAAAAAGGCCCCCCTGTTAAAATAAGGTTAAACTAAAAGCCTAATTTCGCATCGCATACATTTTGACTTTGATGTTGGTTGTTGCCCGTGGGCTTTCCCCATATTCGTAAACATCGTTCGAATCTCAGGTTGCAAAATGACGACGCGACCCGTGTTTAATGGTTTTCGGTTGATTTTTATACATATCTGTAAGGATTTGGGTGGGGGGAAAGCCTGTTAAACTTTACAGTTATTAATCCTTTAAGAAACTCATAAGAAACTCTGAGTAAACTCAAAACTTGATTATCTTAAGAGACTTTCAGTACTGGCCAAACTTCGTAGTTTCTTATCCACAATACGAACACGTATGCCATGTGTACTTGCATCGAGATATGAAGCAAACAAGATCGTACGTACTGGAGCCTCAAAATGAAAAAAGGAAAGATGCAACTGTTTCCTTAGATTGTGCTGTGTCCTGTAACCCGTACTATTGTGTAACTTGTTTGTACCGTGTCAATTGTTTCCTTTGCGTTGTGTAGCTTTTTGTGCGGCGTCTTTATTTTCAAAGAGCCTTTTGTGCATTCATGTATTCATGTATATCCTTGGCTTATCAGGCGCGACGAAGCGAAGCGTGAGAAGAGACTTTAGCTTGTTTGTTTTGGAGAGTTGATCATGAACATGGAGTAAAGAATATTGTTTTCGAACGCTGATATAACAGACACCAATGTATTCCAGTAGGTATTATTATCGGGTAATTTAATCACTTTACTTAACATCGGTTCTTGTTAGTTTTGTTCTGTTTTGTCTTGTTTGTCTGTTTGTTTAGCCCTAACTGCTATTCGTATTTATTTTAGCAAATATCGTAGCAGCAAAAGAGTGATCAAAATGCTGATTTTACAAAGACTTTGGAATTTGTTTATGTTGGCTGTTACACAAATAATAGTACTAAGCACTCATGTCTGTGTCGACAACAACAACTACAGCAACAACAACTTCAAAAACAATAACAATGACAATAACATGCGTGGGAACACAATGATCAGTACAGTAGTGGGCAGAAAGCAAAATGGCGAAAAGAACTAAAGTTACAGAAAGGCACTCTGCTGAAATAGCTGCATTGTATCAGAGGGCTATAGTATCAGGGGCAATTAGAACTTTTCCCACAAAATAATTGAGATAATGGATAAACGAATAGGAATGGTGATGAAAGCAAAAGGCATGCGAATAAAGTATTAATGATGAGCAAATGTTACTGCAAAAATAGATTTCTTTGTGTATAACTGTCTCTATGAAGAAATAACATAGGATTTTGTGATAATCCAGTGTTCAGGCTTTATCTTGCATCATACATTATGTGTCTAATGATTAATGTCTCCAAATTTAGTAACAAAACTTCTTTGGTAACATGTTACCACATGTTACTTTCCATGATACCAACACGTTACTGCAGTTTTCTATGCTTTTATTAATGATATCAACATCTTACCACATGTTACCATCATTTATAAAAAAGACATATATATATATATTTATAAATGATGGTAACATGTGGTAACATGTTGGAAAACAACTATTTGCAGTACATTGACACAGACTGAAGTGGTATCATGTGTGGTATCATGTGTGGTAACATGTGGTTACATGTGGTAACATATGCATTATGTAAAACTCCATACAGTATGTAAAACGCCAACCGATTTTCCATCGTTGAATTCCCTTCCTAAGATCTGCCCAAAGCTTTATCTTGTCAGGGGAACTTTTTTTCATCAGCTTGCCAGTATATGTTACGAGGTACTGCCTCCGACCCAAACTTTTATCAATGAGTAAGGACATCTTGCTTTCTCTGTCATTTAAAACGTAGCTACAATGCCTGCCAAAAGTCTTGGAACACCTCTGCTAATTTTGCCTTGTTTTGCGATTTCCCCCTCTTCCCCTTAGAACAATGTTGTTTTGTGGTCAGAAAATCGGGATGTCAGGACGATCCGCGACTCTGCTGGAATGCTAGGACGATAACCTTCGAAATCAACATTGTATCGGGGGCGAGGGGGTATTTGAACCTAATAACTATGGTTAGAAGTGCGGATTATGAAGAAATGGCCTAAGTGTTCCAAGGACTTTTGGCAGGCATTGTAGCTAGCTAACTTTGGGGCCTAAACCTCTGAAACGAGGAAGCCTCACTTTGAAAACAAAGATTCAGCAATTTTGTCAAATTTGCCTAATAACTATGGTTAGAAGTGCGGATTATGAAGAAATGGCCTAAGTGTTCCAAGGACTTTTGGCAGGCATTGTAGCTAGCTAACTTTGGGGCCTAAACCTCTGAAACGAGGAAGCCTCACTTTGAAAACAAAGATTCAGCAATTTTGTCAAAATTGCTCTTAAAACTAGCGATACTTATTAAATCACCATAGTTTTTCAGGGAAATTTTGGCTTCCTTTTCAGGTGGTATTTCGTATTTTTCAGTCAGACAATCATGGACAAAATAGTTTGAGACAAATCAAAAGCCTAATATTTTACTATTTAAGATCCCCCTTTCCCCCTTATTCAATGTTGGTGATGCGTCAAGGAAGGCTCTCGGAATCTTCAACATTGATTAAGGGGGGAACGGGGGGAAAGGATGCTCAGCAGGTGACAATATTGGAAAAGATTAATTTGTCTCATAATTTATGTGAGTATTCTATACGTCGAGCCTTCGAGCCCTCGAGCCTCGAGCCTTCGAGCCTTGTATTTCGAGCCTCGAGCCCTCGAGCCTCGAGCCTTCGAGCCTTGCATTTCGAGCCTCGAGCCTTGCATTTCGAACCTCGAGCCTTCGAGCCTCGAGCCTTGCATTTCGAACCTTGAGTCTTGCATTTCAAGCCGTGAAGCCTTAACGTTTCAGAATGAAAAAAAAATGAGGCAACACAATTTAACAAATGGTGCACATAAATTTCAAAAATTTTAATAGTAACGTTTAAGTTGAGACTAATGGTGAATGGCATGAGAATTTCATTGGTATGGAGAAATGCATGCCAGTTAATTGGAAAATTTAGATCTCAATTAGTCTCCCATTGAATGAAACTCTTACATGCAACTTTCCCCCTACATGCAACAGAACCATTACTAGCAAATGATAGAAGTACCATGAACTGTAGCCTGCGTGCAGCCTTTACTTGCGGAGGAGTCCTCCGCAATAAGTCTGCACGCAGGCTACATGAACTGTAACTTCAGTTACAAAAGCCAGATTGTCAAGTTATTTGCGAGTGATTGGCTAGTAGTGATAGATCTCTCACATACACATGAAGCACTTTCTTGAAGTATTTTCTGTGTAGCACATTCTTTGAAATCGGGCCTGTTCGGTCCTTGAGAAAAATATGTGATGTGGCAATTTTACAAATTCACATGGATCTTAGCTAGTGCCTTGAACTTGAGTACTAATTGATCTTTGCAAAAAGAATCCTTGAAACTTGAATCCTTGATGTTTGCAAAAAGATGAACCTCAAAGATGAAAGCCTGTAGCTAAATATATAACTGGAAGGCTCCAGGGCTCGAGGCTCGAAGTATGAACCTAAGGCTCGAAGGCTCGAGGCTCGAAGGCTCGGAGATTAGAAACACTCAATTTATGTCCATGATTGTAGTGCTGGGCGATTTTTTACTCACTTTGTACTGGGGGGGGGGGCGTTTTTCGCCCCCCTCTTTTGCTCCAAAACCACTAGAGATATAACAATAAGACTTACTCCTATTGTTCTTTAGACAATTAGCTATTAAAATGTAACAATGACAATTAATTAGTCACGTGTTTCGTTGCTAGGCAACCAAAAAACAAAGGAAAATTGGCAATTTTTACCTTTTTAACAAGAAAAATTCTATTTAATTTATCTGTAATCTAATTTTCTCCAAATTTGTCTCAAGTTGTAGGAAACATGTTGCAAATTTAAAATACATACTTTTTAGATATTTTCAGTTTCTATTTTTAGCACAATTAGCTTCTAATTGGCTTTTTGTTCCATGTACAGATTTTCTTTGCAGTTATTTCTAAGTCTTATCCTTTTATCTACTAAATATGGACTCAGAAGTAGTCCAATAAGTAAGTTAAAGCAAAAAGACAACAATTTTTCATATCTTACATTTATTCATTCGAGCAATGACGTCATAAATGTAAATGACGTCATAGATATTAAATTTTGCTGATGTCAGCAAATATGAAATGTATATTTAGCAAATGAAACTACACAGCAAATGCAATCGAATGGTGTATGTTTGAGATCAATCGGACAAAAGGGACAAAATCTATTGAGGTTTCAAGAATTTTTTTGTTGACTACTTTCCAAATATGGTATTGCTGTGGTCACGTGATCATAGTTAGAACAATGAAATGTTAAAAATTTAATTGCCAATTAAATTTGACTAAAAGTCAAAAGTTTGGTGGTTGAATTACCGGCCGTGTTCGTGCAATGTAGAAAAGTGTGTTAGGGGGGGGGGCGATTAGGGTTGAAAACATTTGATCTAAAAACACCCTTGGTTAAAATGGCAGGGATAGCATTAAAAGGTCAGTGTGACCTTGTTTCCATAATGGTCCCTCCAATGGTGTCAATAAATGAAAAGTTTTTATAAAAGAAAACGAAAGTTTTTGAAAATGTTAAAATGTAGCTAATACCGAAATCGAGCCACGTTAAATATAAATACCTACCTAACTACCTGCGTTGCAAAGCACAAAAGTGACCATGTATGCTGACGACACAAGCATTTTGTTCTCATCAAAATCCACAGCCGAGATAAATGAAGGATTTAATTCAGACCTTAAGAAGCTACAGATTTGGTTGGGAGGCATGTATGTGTGTATGTATGTAAAATTTAGCCATCAAAAATAAATATAATCATTGATAAAAGAAAAGAAAGCTAATTAAAATATCTACAATTTAAAATAATTACAGGCAAAAATTACATACCCAATTAATAATCTAATTTAAAAAACCCCATGGTAGAAGATGGCAGGGATAGCATTAAAAGGTCAATGCAACCTTGTTTCCATAATGGTCCCTCCAGGAGTGCTATTTAAAGGGAGTACAAAAACCAGCATGCTTTGTGGGAATTCAGCCACTTGCTCTGCACAGCTTCCAGAATAACTGACTGTACGAAATTCACAAAAAACAAAAACAAACGACTGCAAAGGCTGCTGGTCTTTGTACTCCCTTTAACCCTAATCCACATGGGGGGGTGTTTTCCACCCCCCCCCCCGCTCGAGGTTTTTCTTGCCGTGTTTTTCAAAGACACCAACTATGTCCTCCAAACCTACCTGACTTTTACTAATTATCTATTTGCCACATTTTGATGAAAAAATTTTCAAACAATAGAGCTCACAGGTCACGTGACATGCCCATATTTGGAAGCAGGAGCAAACAAATCATTGTTTTTGATGATTTCAATGGAAAGGTTTGATCATATTATGAAGTATTATACACCAAATGAATCAGTAAACGAAGAGCTTTAATTTGATACCGGAATTTCTGGAATTTGATGACGTCAGCATCTTATGATGATGACGTCATAATAGCCACCATTTTGGGCTAATTAGGAAACTATTTTAATCTTTTCGAAATTTTTCAATTGAGAAGACTCCAATGATACATTTGTAATGGGGTATAACCACTTTGCAGCTTATTTTCGTCTATTTTTACTTTAATTGCACAAATGACGTCATACAAATTGGCTAATTTCTGCCAAAATATCACTCTAAAATCATTAATTTCTATGAAATCATACCTTAACATCAAACTTGTGGCTAAATTGAACCAAAAACTGCAAAATGTTCGTGCGAAACCTTCTTTAAATTCAAATTTAACTTGGAAGCCTGATTTTCACTGATTTTCAACTTCATGACGTCACTGTGACGTCATAAGGTGTGGCAGCCACACCCAAATTGTGCTACAAGCTAGAAATGACTTGATCTGTAACTGTGCCAAGTTTTATTGGATTCTGAGGAGTCTAAGGTTGTTTTCAGAGGGGGGGGGGTGGAAAGAACCCCCCCCATAAATGGTAGCTCGAAAAAAGCCCATATGGATTAGGGTTAAAAGGAAAGAAAAACGTATTTGAGAAAAGAAGATGAGAACTTTTCATGGCAAATGAAATTTTGACTAGACTGGAAAATAAAATCTTTGATTTCAATTACGAATTGGTTGTTTTTTAGATTCTTAATAATACATATAGGGACTATCATTAAGACTCTGGAGATTTTTAAAGAATTGGTCTTTGATCTTGTATTTGAAACTGTTGATGTTCGTTGCAGATTTTAGTTCTGAGGGTAGGCTGTTCCATATTTTAGTTCCTGAATATGAGAGACCATTTTGTCCTGTGTTGCTTTTTCGGAAAGGTTGAATTAGTTTGTTTTTAGATCCTCAAATTTCCGACATATAAGATGGGGCTGCATTATCAAACAAAATCAGTTCATTCAGTTCAGTTCAGTTCATTCATAGATTTTAAATTCCACTACATACAAATACTCTAATATTAAACTACTTACAACAATTATATTAAGTACATTAAAGACAATACACAGAGAATAAAACAAAGACAAATGACACTACACTACAGGACTTGCATGAAGGGGAATTCTTAAGGAGGAACTCTCTCAATAGCAAAGCTAATCGAGGAGAGAGCACCCCCTTTTTAGATAGTAATTTTAGAGACTAAGTGGGTAAATTATGACTGTCTATAATACACTATCAATAATTATTTTCGAAAAAGTAGGTTTTGAGCTTAGAACGAAAGACACTAACAGATGGTGACCTTTTTATATTTACAGGAATGTCATTCCAGCACTTTGCTCCATAGTAGCTTACTGATCTGAGACCGTATTGACTGGTGTTTTTCTGAGTTTGAAAGATGTTATCCTTGCCAGCCTGTCTTGTATCATATTGATGAACTGATTCCAAAGATTTAAAGAAATTATGAAAGCAAATAGGAGTGATTTTATGAACAGATTCATATACAAAACACAGCAATTTTAACTGGAAAAGATCATGCAGCTTTAGGATTTTCAAATCAGAAAAGATAGGATTAGAGTGAGAAGTAAAGTGTTCAAAAGAAATTGCCCTTACAACCCTTTTCTGTAACAAGAACACCGGATTAATGTAAGTTTCATATGTAAGACCCCAAACCAAAATTCCATATTGCAGGAAGGGTGAAAATAAAGAATTGTAAAGACAAATCAAAACATCAACAGGTAAAAAGTGTCTTACTTTGAAGAACATACCACATGTTCTAGCCAGTTTTTTAGACAGTTCAGTTAGATGATACTTCCATGAAAGATTTTCATCCAAAAGAACTCCAAGAAACTTTACATAGCAAGTCTTTTTGACAGGGAGGTTTCCAATTTTGATATTGATAATTTCAGAGGAAGAATGTTGAGGAGACTTAAAAATAATGAAGTTAGTCTTGTCAATATTCAATGACAATTTGTTAATATCAAGCCACTTTTTAACTTTTATCAATTCTTTGTTAACTGTTCTTTGAAGAAGAATGAGATTGTCAGCTTCATAGTAAATGTTAGTATCATCTGCAAATAGATAGAAGGCAAGTTTTGATGATGATTGAGGTAAATCATTAATGTAAATTAGGAAAAGGAGAGGACCAAGAACTGAGCCCTGTGGTACTCCACATGTAACATCAAGATAACTTGAGTTTGAGCCATTTACAGAAACATATTGCTTCCTACCTGAGAGATAAGATTTAAACCAATCGAAGACAGTTCCTCTAATTCCATAATGGTCAAGCTTGGTCAAAAGAATATCATGATTCACTGTGTCAAACGCCTTTTGTAAATCAATAAATATTCCACATCCAAATTTCCTATTATCTAATGAGTGCTTGATTGCTTCTGTTAAACTAACCAAGGCATGGTTGATAGAATGACTAGCACGAAAACCAAATTGCAAAGAATATAATATTTCATGCTTTTCCAGAAATTTATAGAGACGTTCATACATGACCTTTTCAATGATTTTGCTAAAGACAGAAAGAAGAGAAATAGGCCTGTAGTTGGAAGCTGTAAGTGGAGAATCTTTCTTGAACAGAGGAATTACTTTGGCCAATTTCATCTTGTCTGGGAATATCCCAGATTGAAATGATTCATTTATGATCTGAGAAAGTGGAGAAGATAACAGTGGAGAAAGGGTCTTTAAAATCTTCATAGGAATGCTATTTGGCCCCATGGATTTTCCAGTTTTGAGGAGTGAATATTGAAAACTGATTCCAGTTTTGAGGAGTGAATATTGAAAATTGAAAACCTTTGCAGCAGTGCATTGCTCAAACCTTTCTTTAGTAGGGAGCCAGTTAACAGTTTTAAATTCGTTTACACTCCTATAAGATCTGCATCATCTCTTTCTTGTCGTTACTCTGGAAGCACACAAATACGGACAGATCTGGAACGGATAATTATCCCGTAGCGTCCTACCACGTTAAAATCATGATGATTTTAGCACATCCAAAATTTCACAAGCCCGTTGTCAGTTCACAAAAATTGTCCTAGCCATTTCCAGAGGACCAAAAAAATTGCATGAAAAATCCTAATTTTGTTGAAAATGATTTCAAAATTCTGCGATCAATTCTCGCATTGAATTTTGCAAACCTTTATTCTATCAAGAAGAGCGTAAATGGGTAGTTGTCATGCGTCAAAAATTCTTTATAAGGTCAAACAATGAACGTTGATACAGTTTACAGGTGCTGTGGAAAAAGCCCATGATATCAAAAATCGGTTAAGCCCATTTTCAAAACCTCTGGTTTCAGAGGGACTCTATACATTGACTTTGCGAACTCGTATCTCCACCTGGTCCTTATTGGGCAATATTTAAATGTAAGATCCATTCATTCAAGTTAAAGATCAAAAAGTTAGCTGTGGACTCATCATGGAGATACCCGTCTTTGTAAATATGTTCTATGATGTCGTAGCATGATAGCATAAATATTTAAGGGAAGCTCGATGTTTCCGAGCATGTACTCTTCATCAAGCCAACTGATCATGCCAACAAACAATCTGGAAATTTCAATGACGGGACCCTCAATGATTCAACCATGGGTAGAGCAATCATAGCAACCTGTCAATGCTAGCAAATATAATAGTTGTTGAAGACTTTCGGGTAACGTCTTTTTCTTGGAACTGTAACTGCAAACAGGTACGTTGAACGTTACTTCGATATTTACTGTATTTCTACAGGTTTTTTCTTAAAAAGTACAACCCAAATGTAATTGTAAATCCGTAAAGAATGATAAGATGTTGGTATGATGAATGCAATGAGCGCCTTCTGAAAGAGCATTGTTACTTCCTATTAATGATATGCATTTTGAATACATCAAGGAAATTATTCATTGGCTAGTTGATATTTTAATGCATAGGGCCGATTTCGAATACAGCATAATATAAGAGCAAAATCAACCTGTTTTACTTTATTAAACTTTGAAGACAAATTTTAGCGGAACATTAGCGTTCACTTTCTTTAACTCTGTTGATACGGTACAACAAATCTGAAACATTAAGTTCCATGTGCAAGCATATCTTTAAAACAGAATAGCTATGGTTGGAGTTCCACAAGGATCAGTTCTTTATCCCTTGTTATTTAGTATCCATAGAAATGATTCATTACCCTCCGTTCATGAAACCGACATCTGTAATTACTCAGATGATTCGACCATATATGCACGGGATAAGGATCTGATAGTGTTAGTGCACAGATGGAGAATGATCCAAGTGCAATCATTCAATGGTTTGCTGATGACTTTATGTAACTCAATACAGATAAGTGTCATTTAAAGGTTCTTGGTAAAAATTCTAATCAACAAGTTACAGTCAATGTAGGCTTTTCTGTTACAGATTACACGGAAGAGGAAAAGATTTTGAGATGCACATCAGTAACTTAAGTCGCAAGGCTGGAAAGAAGCTTTTCGTCCTCAACTGCATTTCCAAATACATCGAATCTTATGAAGTCAGAACCTTGATAAGAAGCTTTGTAATTAGTTAATCCAATACCGTCTGTTGGGCTGTCTATTTCAAAGCAGACATCTTCGCAATGAAATTTAGAAAATGCGTGAAAGGGCCCTGAGAAGTGCATGCAAGGATTATTAATCTCGTTTCAACACCTTGTTAGAACGGGATGCGTGCTACTTTTCATACAGGCATTTGATTAAAAATTCTAAAACTAAAGAGAACGTAAACCCTCTTTTATGAAAGAAATTTTTCGTGAGCACAATATTACATATGATCTAAGAAATTATAATGAATCCATGCTGCCGAAGGCAAAACACTAACTTTTGGCACCGAACGTATCAAACATAGATGTCAGCGACTTTTGGCTGTCTCTCCCACAGAATGTAAAGAATGTTCAGTTGAGTTTAAGAACAAGATCAAATGTTGGAAAACACTAAAATTGTACTGACGTCCTTAGTCGTTAATTCTTTTCGTTTCCTCGTGATCAACAATGAAATATTTCTATCAATATGAATCCTATCGACTTTGAAAATTGAACATTGTGACGTCATGGGCAGGTCACATGACATATCTGAAAACAGATGTCATTCTTGGGTTCAACAAAAGATTTTCTATACATCTGCAAAGTTTCAAGGTTCTAAGTAATCCAGAACGGAAATATATCAGGGGGCTGAATCAGCCTCCTAGTCTTCCTAGAGCACACCAAATACTCCAAAGGCCTGATAGGGTTAGCAAACATGGGATTTTTTCCAATTTAGATATTGTAATAGAAGATAGAAAATTAGCATTGTGGTGGAGACACGATGCTTAGGCCAATAAGATGACTAAGGCACATATTTTTCATCTTACGCTATAATCCATTTGATTTTTTGGATTGCCATAACTGAAAACTATATTAATGTAATCGTTCTTCAAATAAGAAACCAGGGCGAGGGAGGAATTTCTTACATAAGGAGTAGATATTGAAAATTTCAAGCTGTAGCTTTACATTTGTGGGTTGTCCTTAAACATATAGTGCTTGCACTATCTAGCACGTCCTATTTTCTTCAGAAGTAAGGAGGACACCCCTCCATAACCCTTGACATGTAATTGAAAAGAGCAACAAAATGTTTGTTTTCTAGTCTACTAAATCTTGCTCTAGGTATGTACATGTAAAAATAAAAAGATGACTCAAAATGATAAGTCAGTACATCTTTATGTGACCAAGAAATGCGCCAAAATCGGCCATAATCAGGAAAAAATGCCATAAAAATCAAATTTGAAGCGCGATTTCATGCAAACATAAGGTTTATGATAAAATACAACAAATAGCACTAGTATGTAAAGAAATTTGCAAAGATATTGCAATTTTACTACTTTTTCCCGAATATTGTGATTTGAGAAGCTATAAAATACCGGGGGGAGGGGGTACTTGACTAGATTTTGGACGGGGACGTGCCATCGAGGTTTCAAAAACATACCCGTTCCTTATACCAATTTTTCCAAAATGTACACCCCACTTTATACCAACTTTTCAAAAATATATACCCGACTTTATACCAATTTTCCGAAAATGCATACCCGACCTTATACCAATTGAGAAATTTGCGAAAATTGATACCGTTCCTTATACCATAATCGTGAAAATTGATACCTTTCCTTATACCAAAATCGTGAAAATCGATACCCTTCCCAATGTCACGTCCCCGTACCCAAAATATGTATAGTATCCCCCCCGGGATGAAAATACTTCGATAAACTTTAGCGATAATAGCATAATAGGTAGCTATGAGAAGTCGTGAGCGTTTTTATGTATGTGTGTATGTGTGCTTATGTCTTTTATTTTAAATTGAAAACAGTGTCACCTACAAAAGCAACTAGTCTGATTCCATTATTTACAAAGGAATACAAATTAATGAACATGCTGAAGAAAGTTTATTTGTGCATGATCTAGAGGATTGATTTCAAATGCATACATTGCATCTACAGGCTGGTCCATCCCAGTCAAAACTGTTAACACTTTCATCATAAACCAAATCTATTATGGTGGAGATGTTCTGTGAGTGATGCAATTATATCTTGATCAGGTTTACTGTTGTTTGAAGCGAGGAGCGTTGAAAGAGGAAACCAAAGTACCATTACCCTGATCAGACACTTTTAAAGAGTGAAGATTTTTTTTCTGTATTTATATTCAATCTAAAAAATTTACATCACAAATTTCTAAATACACTACTTAAACTACTTTACAATACTACGACGACGATACCAAAAGGAGCAAAATACAGTGACAACCCCGAGGCCTTAAAAAAAATAAATAAAAAGAAAAACATTTTTAACGAAAACCAGACATAACTATTACGAATGATATAGATAACAAAGAAAAATAAAACGAAAAAGAAAAATAAATAGAAATGAATAAATTTACAAAACAAAAAGGTGTTGAAAAGAAAGAATGCTTGGTGGCTGCGTGGTTTGTAGCAGAGTTTGGATAGAGCTTAATCTAAACGACCGGTTTCCTGGATGAATTTTAATGTTAGCTCGAGAATATTCCTGTTAACATCATTAGGGAGGTTTTCATCACCATACAATAAAATCTGCACTAGAACCTCATTTGAAAAATTAGCATATCCAAGTGGTCGTAACAGTGGAAGAATTTGAGCAAGAAGGTTTTGTCCTTGAACAGCAACAAAAAGTGCTCCGTATCCTCAACACCATCGTTCGTCGGGCACATTGGGTTTACAGTGTCCTTAAAGTTATGCCTGAATTTGTGAAGATTCAATTTGCTGAGACCCACTCTAAGCTGAGTAAGGCGTGATAATCCCATTGGGTCATGAATCCCGAAAACGGATTTTGCAGGGGGGGGGGCGGATAATTGACAACAGTTTTTCTTAAAAACGGTGACAGATGGTGCAAGTCTAATCTCTGGGTCAAGTTCATTCCATTCAGTAAGTGAAGATTTTGCTCCAGGTCAAAGAAGTTTGGCAGAGGAACTCACCTTAAATTGGCCCCGCAACATGTCCTACAAACGTCACAGTGAGATCTGAATCATTCCATTCCTTTTTTTACTCTGGAATCACACAAATACGGGCAGATCTGGAACGGATAATTATCCCGTAGCGTCCTACCACGTTAAAATCATGATGATTTTAGCACATCCAAAATTTCACAAGCCCGTTGTCAGTTCAAAAAAATTTTCCTATCCATTTCCAGAAGACTAAGAAAAATTGCATGACAAATTCCAATTTTGTTCAAAAAGAATTTAAAAATTCTACGATCAGTTCTCGCATTGAATTTTGCAAACCTTTATTCTATCAAGAAGAGCGTAAATGGGTAGTTGTCATGCGTCAAAAATTCTTTTCAAACAATGAACGTTGATACAGTTTACAGGTGTTGTGGAAAAAGCCCGTGATATCAAAAATCGGTTAAGCCCATTTTTAAAGCCTCTTGTTTCAGAGGGACTCTATACATTGACTTTGCGAACTCGTATCTCCACTTGGTTCTTATTGAGCAATATTTAAATGTAAGATCCATTCATTCAAGTTAAAGATCAACAAGTTAGCTGTGGACTCATCATGGAGACACCCGTCTTTGTAAATATGTTCTATGATGTCGTAGCATGATAGCATAAATATGTAAGGGAAGCTCGATGTTTCTGAGCATGCACTCTTCATCAAGCCAACTGATCATGCCAACAAACAATCTGGAAATTTCAATGACGGGACCCTCAATGATTCAACCATGGGCAGAGCAATCATAACAACCTGTCAATGCTAGCTAATATAATAGTTGTTGAAGACTTTCGGGTAACGTCTTTTTCTTGGAACTGTAACTGCAAACAGGTACGTTGAACGTTACTTCGATATTTACTGTATTTCTACAGGTTTTTTCTTAAAAAGTACAACCCAAATGTAATTGTAAATCCGTAAAGAATGATAAGATGTTGGCATGATAAATGCAATGAACGCCTTCTTAAAGAGCATTGTTTCTTCTTTTTAATGAAATGCATTTTGAATACATCAAGGAAATTATTCATTAGCTAGTTGATATTTTAATGCACATGACCGATTTTGAATGCAGCATAATATAAGAGCAAAATCAACCTGTTTTACTGTATTAAACTTTGAAGACAAATTTTAGCAGAACATTAGCGCTCACTTCCTTTAACTCTTTGATACAGTAAAACAAATCTGAAACATTAAGTTCAATGTGCAAGTATATTTTTAAAACAGAATAGGTATGGTTGGAGTTCCACAAGGATCAGTTCTTTATCCCTTGTTATTTTGTATCTATAGAAATGATTCATTACTCTCCGTTCAGGATGCCGACATCAGTAGAGCCCCATCGCCCTTTTCCCATCACAGGCTGATGTGAGCGCTTTTCGTGTACAATCGCGTGATGTTTGTTTACAAGGGAACTGGGTCTTCTAATTGAATAAGGGCGCAAAAAAATACTTTGCTGACGCCATGAGCTTCATGTTCACACGTGGTTTACTTTTCTCTGATGTGTGAATCCAACGATATGAGAAGTTGAAAAGGCCTACCTGTGATGGAATCGTAAGTAGTCACCATTTTTCCCTTCGTGTTTCCCTGTCGCACTCATATTTTCCCTTGTTCCTCTACTGCTGTTCATCAGAACCGCAGTTAAAACATTTCAACCTTTACTTCAACTCTCTAAACGGATGTTTACAAAAAAATTTCGATCATAATATCTCCGGCTCCCCAGCCGGGGGTAAACTTCTAACTTCAGTCAGATAGGCTACAAATCGCCCCTTTCCGATCACTAAGGTTTGGCTTCTAATCATAATGGTACGAGGAGGGGGGCGGAGGCGGTAGCCCCCCAACTTTGGAAAGATTTAAAAAATCAGCCCCACTTGGGCAAAATGTTTTCTCCTAGTCGGGCAATAATGTTAGTAAACGATGAGCTTTGTGTCGGGCAGCCCCCTAGATTTTTCTTCCCGTACGCTATGCTTCGAATCCTGTGAATGGTTGCTGGTGAATGGATTCTCTCTCAATGAAGGGACGGGGTGGAAGGTGGACTTGCCCAACACGAAACCTCATCAGGGGGTTCCGTTGATTTTGGATGTACGTGAGGTAGTGTCTGAATTAATTCCAGGGGGTGTTGAAGAATGGGAGGGGGCAACGGAGAATTAATGTTTTTATGGGCAAAAGAGAGCGGCCGAAAAATAACTTGCTACTTTTCAAATCCAGCTTAGATATTCAAAGACCCCAAATATATATTTAATAGAAAGTTCAGATCCAACGTATGAAATATCCCCGTACTCCCTAGGATAACACAAATTTTGCGATGCTATGCTAGAGTTTTGCCAGTTATCTTGTAGAAGTCTGTAACTTTCAATAGTAAATTCGACTATGGTATTATTGAACGAATAAAGTGGCAAAATGTTACTTACGAAACGATAACATGAGATAAACATCTACTGCTATCTGTGTGGCACCCATTTCACTGCAAAACCGCGCTTTCTTGAGCCCTCTGCGGTGGTGCTGTTCGAAATTCACGCGTGAACTTGCGTGATCGGAAAAGGGCGATGAAATGGAGGTATCGCGATTTTACCGCTGTGTCGTTCGACATCGATTTAGCGGAAGAGGGTGGATAAAGCTACAAAAAATGGCTTTTATATTTTAAACTATGAAATTACGAATAATTCAACAACAAGAACTTTTCCGCTAAAATTTTCCTTGGCTAATTCATACAAGGTTTCTTTTTCAGTGATCGGAAAAGGGCGATGGGGCTCTAATTAATCAGATGATTCGACTATGTATGCCATCTAGTCTACAAAGTCTTGGTCTAGGTATGTACCATGTAAAAATAGAAAGATAACTCAAAATCAAAAGTCAGGACTTCTTTATATGACAAAGAAATGCGCCAAAATCGGCCACAATCAGGAAAAAAATGCCATAAGAATCAAATTTGAAGCGCGATTTCATGCAAACATAAGTTTTATGATAAAATACAACAAATAGCACTAGTCTGTATCGAAATTTGCTAAAAAATTGCAATTTTACTACTTTGCCCGAATATGATGATTTGAAAAGCTGTCAAATACCTCGATGAAACTTTACCAATACTAGCATAATAGCTAGCTATGAGAAGTCGTGAGTGTTTGTGTGTATGTGTGTGTGTTTGTGCTTGCGTCTTTTATTTTAAATTGAAAAATGTGTCAACTGCAAAAGCAACTAGTCTGATTCCATTATTTACAAAGAAATACAAAATAATGAATATGCTGAAGAAAGTTTATTTGTGCATGATCTAGAGGATTGATTTCAAATGCATACATTGCATCTGCAGGCCCGGGGGGGGGGGGGTACATAACATGTTAAGGGTACGGGTATGTGCCGCCCATATGGGTGGGTTTTTGGGCCCCTAATTCTCTAAACAAGGGTCCCTTTTTTGGCAGATTTTCCTTAAACAAGGGTGGGTTATCCAGAAATCGGCGAAAAATAGCAAAAAATGGGTGGTTTTCCGCCAAATTTCATCATAAAAGTGGGTATGTCCGCAAGTTTCGGTAATTAGAAGAAGGTACCTTTCTGAAAACCGGGCGGCAGACCCCTGTCCATCCGCAAGTCATGTACCCCCCCGGGTCTGCAGGTTGGTCCATCCCAGTCAAAACTGTTAGCTCTTTCATCATAAACCAAATCTATTATCGTGGAGATGTTCTGTGAGTGATGCAAGTATATCTTGATCAGGTTTACTGTTGGTTGAAGAGAGGACTGTTGGCAGATAAAACCAAAGTACTATAGACGATTTCGCTAAAGATGGCGTCGAGGAACTTTTGACCAAGATGCATTGCGTTCGAATTACGAATCCTTAACGATCCTATAGGAATTTGATAAAAGAACACAATGCATCCTGGTAAAACGTTCCTCGCCGCCATCTTTAGCGTAATGGTCTATTGCCCTGGTCAGACACTCGAATTCCTATTGAAATCAATCCTCTAGATATGCCCTGATGATCAGGCTGAATTACTTAGCGAACGAAGTTCTGTTAAATATTTACTCCAATTTCATACCGAATAAAGTTAACACGATTAGACCTCATCAAGCACCCTGGATAACGGACAATGTTAAGAACTTTCTGAGGGAAAAGAATCGTGCTTATAGAAATTTCGTGAGGAGTGGCCAGCCAAATGACAAGCAAGAGGGAATACAGAAGATGATATTCGAAGGTTTGAAACTGATTGAGGACGCAAAACGAAATTACTTCCTTAATGCTGGTAATACTTTAGCAAGCCCCGGGACTTCTAGAAAAAGATATTGGTCTTTAATTAACACAGTCCTAAACAAGGCTAAGACTCCAATTATACCACCCCTCTTAGAAAATGGGTTGTTTGTAACTGACTTCACTGAAAAGGCACAGCTGTTCAATGACTATTTCAAACTCCAGGGTACAACGGTTGATACAGAAAGCGAAATTCCAACTAATTTTCCACCACCTTCCTCCCTGATAAATGACTTTCCTATTAGTGACGAAAAGATACTGAACATTATAAGGTCATTAAATCCTAATAAAGCACATGTGTGGGACGGAATATCTGTTAGAATGATAAACTTAAGTGATGCTGCACTAGTTACTCCTCTAATAATAAGATTCGAAAATTGCTTAAGGCGTGGTCTATTTCCCAAAATATGGAAATATGCAAATGTAGTACCAGTCCATAAGAAGAACAAGAAAAATCTAAAGAAGAACTACAGGTACATGTACCCCAAAAGCCACAAAAAAAGCGTGTTGTTATAACTTTCTTCCAACTAGTTGCTTTCAAAAATGGTTTTGTGTCAATGAAGGGTTGCAGAAAACGAGGTCTTCCCGTAGGATATCATTATTTTTTACCTAAGATTGACCGAGTACTGATGTGACAAAGTTCCTTGTTTTTCGCAATATGTACCCCAAAAACCGCACAATCAAAAACACGCAAAAGATTACAGCTGATCCACCTATCATTGTGATATTTGGGAGAAGTCATCATTATAAATCAGTAATGGATAGAAAGTATAGCTGCAAACTTATTTTCAGTGGAAGTATCTAATGTACCACAAAACCTACATGGGGTGTACCCCAAAAACCACATTAGTTTTTCACTTATCAAGCCGTTTGCTGCATGTCAATCTTCAAAAGCATTATTTTTCTTGATTCTGCATATATTTTGAAATCTGCTGACAATCTGACCTAATAGAGAGGAACTGTGTTATTCATTTACTAGCAATTACAAAGTGCATGTTTTTTCCAAGTATCAAAATATTTGAGAATATCAATGTTCCCGGTAATTTTTTTCATAAATGATGAACAGTTTTGATGTTTCTATTCCATGGATGAGTTTTCTTTTCTCTTAATTTCACAACTGCATTCATTTCAGAGTCGACCAAACTTGTAACCACCTCAGAGGTTTCATTTATCACCCCCAAAATGTTTGAGAGCTAGCCTCAAATGGTTTAACCTCAAAGTAGCCTTAAATGAGAGTAACTTTCCAGTGGTATCCAAAATTAACTGAATTCCTCTGATGTGATTGGTTAGTTAATGATATCTGGACAGCAAATACCTATGTTGATTGACTTTTAGAAAGATATTTTTGTTACTGTGTTAAGATATGGGCAATTTTAATTAACTGTCTGTTGATTGAGTTGCAGAAAATGTTTATTATTTTGTTAAAACATATACCATTTTACCAACTGTATGTTGGTTGTCTTGAAGATGCGTTCGTTATTTTGCTGAAAAATGGAAAATTTACTTGCTGTTTGTTTACAGACTGTCAGGAAATATTCGTTATTTTGTTAATTTTGTTAAAAACTTGACCATTCTAACCTTGACTTTCAGAAGATATTTTGTTATATGGACAAATACCTTATGTTAATTGCTTACAGAAAGTGTTAATACTATATAAATATATGTGTGATTTTGTTGAAAATACATAATTTCATTTGGTTTCTCCGTGGCACACCCTGTACTTGTGTTTTCCATGTTTCAGTGAAATGTACCCCAAAACTACACAAAAAATCACCAAAGTCAGGATGCCCATTCAATAGGTTCACTATATTGCAAGGTAACCATTGTGCTTTTCTGGCAAGAGGATACATGGAAGATACTGAAAAACATTGGTTTGCAAACTTAAAGTAAGAATTTGCGACTTGCTACTCGTTCATAGAAATAATCTGCAAAATTTCAAGTTCAATTTTTTGCTTTTACACCTTATAACTTTTTTAAAAATCCAATTTATTCATGGCAAACCTACATTTTTAGGTAGCCTAGTTACCTAAGCATCATTGATCAATAAGAGTTTTATGTTGTATGTTGCTCTTCTATAGATATTGCCTTTCAACTGACCTTATGGTTTTTGGGGTGCCTTAGTTTTTGGGGTACATGTACCTGTATCGACCAATTTCTCTCTTACCAATTTTTGGGAAAATACTGGAGAAACTCATGTACGATTCTTTATACTCGCATCTCGTTTCATGCAATTTGCTCAATCCGAACCAATCAGGTTTTCGTCCTGGTGATTCAACGATTAATCAGTTAATTTCCATAACCCACGCGATCTTTAAAGCCTTTGACTGTAATCCTCCCCTGGATGTACGTTCTGTTTATCTCGATATTTCTAAAGCATTCGACAGGGTATGGCATGACAGTCTGATCTATAAACTAAAACGTTGTGGCGTCTCAGGAGACCTTCTTTCACTTATCCAAAGTTTTCTCAAGGATCAAAAGCAGCGAACAGTTCCAAATGGACAGAATTCTAACTGGGGAGATATTTCGGCAGGAGTACCCCAGGGTTCTATTCTAGGACCCTTATTTTTCCTTGTATATATCAATGACCTAGCTGCTGAAGTTAAGTGTAACATTAAACTCTTTGCTGATGATACCTCGTTGTTCACCGTAGTAGAAGACTGAGACTCTGCTGCCAGTGATATGAACCACGACCTAGAATTGATAAGGCGGTGGGCTCATGATTGGAAAATTTCATTTAATCCAGATCCGCAAAGCAAAATGTTGAATTGATATTTTCCACGAAAAGGATAGAAATGAATTATCCAGAAATTCCTTTTAATACCATACCAGTGATGAAGGTAGATGAACATAAACATTTAGGGATTATCCTGGATTCAAAACTATCATTTTCGGCTCACATTAAGGCAGCTATCTCTAAGACAAGAAAGGGAGTAGGTGTGCTGAAATATCTCTCCAAGTACCTACCCAGGCACACCCTAAACGAATTATTCAAGCTTTATGTACGACCCCACCTGGAATACGGAGACGTCATCTATCACGTTCTGGCTAAAGTGTGTGAGTTTAGCGGTAATACCATATTGTCAAACTTGATGGAAAAGTTGGAGTCCGTTCAATATTCTGCTGCCCTTGCCGTGACGGGAACATGGAGGGGAACATCACGAGAGGAGCTGTACGCTGAGCTTGGTTGGGAGTCACTGAGCTCCCGAAGATGGAGTAGACGCCTTACGCTGTTTTACAAAATGATGAATAACCTGATGCCTAAATATACAGTGGATCCAATCCCACAACTTCAGCAATCACAGTACTCATTTCGCAATCAGGATGTCATTGGGCGAATAAGGGCAAGGACAGAAAAATTCAAATCTACCTTTTATCCAAATTGCCTGTCTGAATGGAATGAATTATGTCCGGAAATTAGAACTGCACTATCAGTTGCTATCTTCAAGAAAAAATTGCTCTCGAAAATTCGCTCCCCTGCTAAGTCTGTCTTTGGAATTCATGACCCAATTGGCTTATCCTATCTCACTCAACTTAAAGTGGGCCTTAGCAAATTAAACCTTCACAAATCTAAGCACAATTTTCGGGATACCATAAATCCAATGTGCCCTTCTAACGATGGTAGTGAGAGTACGGAGCACTTTTTGTTGCTTTGCCCTTCGTTTGAGGTTCCACGTCGAAACCTTCTCGCTGGAGTTTTTGCATTACTTCGACCATTTGGATATATTGATATTTCAAATGAAGTTTTGACGTGGTGATAAAGGCCTCCCAAACGACGTCAACAGAAATATACTCAAGTTGACGCTACTATACATTCACACAACCGGTCGACTAAATTGAGCCTAATGTAACTAAGCCACCACACCATGGTCATTTTTTGTAACGTTCCCCTATCATAGAGTCTCGTTTCTCTGTACCATTGTTCGTAATAGTTTCTCGCAATTGTATATTTAGTTGTAGTTTTAGATTAATATTCTTCATGTGGATGGCCCTGTGGTAGTCATGATCTTTTGCTCCCCTTGGTATCGTTTTGTGGTATTGTATAGTAGATCGTTCCCGTTCGTAGTCGTAGGCAATTCGTAAATTGTAAACTTTTATATTGAATTTATATAAAAAAAGACACTTTTAAAGAGTGAAGATTTTCCTTTTGGCCAAAGAAGCTTTGCGAAGGAACTCACATTAAATTGGCCTCTTAACTCGTCCGACAAACGTAACAGTGAGATCTGCATCATCCCATTCCTTGTTGTTACTCTGGAATCACACAAATACGGACAGATCTGGAACGCCTAAATTTGCCCGTGGCGTTCTACCACGGTAGAATCATGATGATTTAGCTCATCCGAAACTTCACAAGCCCGTTGTCAGTTCACAAAAGTTTTCCTATCCATTTCTAGAAGACCAAAAAAATTGCATGACAAATTCTAATTTTCCTGAAAAAGAATTTAAAAATTCTGCGATCAGTTCTCGCATTGAATTTTGCAAGCCTTTATTCTATCAAAAAGAGCGTAGATGTCTAGTTGTCATGCGTCAAAAATTCTTTAAAAGGTCAAACAATGAACGTTAATAAAGTTTACAGGTGCTATGGAAAAAGCCCATGATATCAAAAATCGGTTAAGCCCATTTTTGAAACCTCTGGTTTCAGAGGGACTCTATACATTGACTTTGCGAACTCGTATCTCCACCTGGTCCTTATTGGGCAATATTTAAATGTAAGATCCATTCATTCAAGTTAAAGATCAAAAAGTTAGCTGTGGACTCATCATGGAGATACCCGTCTTTGTAAATATGTTCTATGATGTCGTAGCATGATAGCATAAATATGTAAGGGAAGCTCGATGTTTCCGAGCATGTACTCTTCATCAAGCCAACTGATCATGCCAACAAGCAATCTGGAAATTTCAATGACGGGACCCTCAATGATTCAACCATGGGTAGAGCAATCATAACAACCTGTCAATGCTAGCTAATATAAAAGTTGTTGAAGACTTTCGGGTAACGTCTTTTTCTTGGAACTGTAATTGCAAACAGGTACGTTGAACGTTACTTCGATATTTACTGTATTTCTACTTATGGAGCGTCGTATGCATCTTTATTACAATTGATTTTTTTATATGGTCTTTGTCGATTTTGTATGGCAATGCTCTACATTCTGTATTGTGTTTGTCCATTTTAAGATCAAACTAATTTAATTTCAAGTGGTCTTTGACTTTTATACGGTCTTCTCGTTTCGTATGGCATTTTCAAATTTCGTATGGTAACTAAAATTCTTTACGACGTTTTGAATTGCATATGATCTATTTCATTCCGCATGACGTTTAGAATCTACAGGTTGTTTCAGAAAAGTGCAACTCAAATGTAATTGAAAATCCGTAAAGAATGATAAGATGTTGGCATTATAAATGCAATGAACACCTTCTGAAAGAGCATTGTTACTTCTCATTTATGATATGCTTTTTTAATACATCAAGGAAATTATTCATTAGCTAGCAGTGGCGTAGCACGGTTCCTACTTTATGCAGGCAAAGTGCGAGCGTAGCGAGCAAAGATGGGGGTCCGGTGGCTTGCCCCGGGAAAATTTTGGGGGGCCACGCCCTTCAAGCGCTGTTAAAACGAGGGAAACGCCCTATTCAGTTGTATTTTGCGTCGCAAACGTCACTACATTGAACACAAAATAGGCAGGATGTTTAGTTAAATTTGGATCAAGAATTTATACTATGGCAAGTTACTCTAAGAAAGGAGAGAAAGAAGTCTTATTTAATCACAAGCCGTCAAACATATCAAGTACGAAATACGAATGTATTTTCTTAGCCTTACTGCAAAATGATTTGTTGCTGGTCATTCGATCTTGATATTCAAGGAACGGACTCTTTTCGCTACTTTATCATTGTCTAGTCAGTCTGCAGCATCTTTTGCAAGAAACTTTTGCAAAAGAAATTGCTGTTCAGTGTGCAGGTTCTTTAAAGCATCATTCGATGAGATTTTTCCAGAGTAGTAACAAATAAGGATCCCTACAGCCAGTGGCAGGCATGCATAGGCTAAGAAAAATGGGGATATTGAAATGGATTGGTCAAGGGTGGCTTGAAATGCCTCTGCCAACATTGCTCAAGAATTTCGTATTCCCTCTTAGGTACGCAACTTGAAAAACAAAAATGCACCCTAACTAGGGCAAGCCACGTCGCTTAAAGATTTCTCCATATTGGACAGAGCCAAAAATGAGTTTGATTTACTCATTCACGAAAGCCTTTTAATTCTACGGGATCGAGCAGAAATTAATTCCCAACAGTTGTCTATTCCCCTGGTTCTCCTCTAGTTTTTTCTCCCACTTTATCAACCTGAGGCTCAGGCCTCGGGTTCCCTGAGCGTAGAAAATGTGTAACTCAAGCTTGTGTTTTAATTTTTTTAGTTTGTTTATCTCTTGGTATAAATTGCCACTCATTATTACTTAGATTCGCTGAAGATGAACCTAGTTTTTTCGATTCGTTTGAATTACAAATAAAACATGTTTACGTCTAATTAATCAATTTTTTGTATCTTAACTGGAAGTGTCTTACTGGATTTTGTCGTACTAGATTTGTCAAAATATAACATGGAATGTCTCTAAATATGAAGTCTAACACAATGATACACAACTTTCGGTTCCATTTTTAAAATGGCAGCGATGATTTCTTTCACTCATATTTGAATTCTCGCCAAATTTCGCAATTTAGTACTATGGGCACCCGAGACAAAAAAAGTAAAAATTTAGCGATTTAGAAAGTCTCTTGAAACAGGCAACAGGAGAATCGTGGAATGAAGATGATGATGAGAGAAGACATATTTTTGTCTTGACTATCCAGTTTTGAAGGAAAACTTTGACAGTCCAGTTGAAAATCCATGATTAGATGATTAAAGGAAACAGTTCGACAATCCAGTTGAAAATCCATGATTAGATGATTAAAGGAAACAGTTTGACAGTCCATTTGAAAATCCATGATTAGATGATTAAAGGAAACAGTTTGACAGTCCAGTTGAAAATCCATGATTAGATAATTAAAGGAAACAGTTTGACAGTTCAGTTGAAATCCATGATTAGATGATTAAAGGAAACAGTTTGACAGTCCAGTTGAAAATCAATGATTAGATGATTAAAGGAAACAGTTTGACAGTCCAGTTGAAAATCCATGATTAGATGATTAAAGGAAACAGTTTGACAATCCAGTTGAAAATTAGTTATAGTTTTGCGGCATAATTCAGGACGTTTCGACTCTGGCTAGGGTGTTTCCATATGCCATGTTTTGTTTTAGTTTAAAGGCGGATCTCCAATAGGCGGAAAAATGTCGAGGCGGAAAAATTTCCGGCAATCTAATTGGCTGATCGAATGTCACCGCGGAAAAATGTCGAGCCGCGAATACACAGTGGGCCAGAGGGTGGACAAAAATAGAAAAATGAAGAAATTCAAATAATAGTTTTATCAGTGGAATTTGATATCATATGCCTCATAGAGTAAGGAAATCACATTCAACGTCATCCAAAAAATTCCTTTCTATCAATTAATCAATTTCAAATCACAGGATGTTAATTGTTATTGAATCCTGCAAGCAGCTTACTGTGTTCAACCTCAATTTTATCAACTGCGTCTTCAGGCACCGATTTTTCAGCAAGCGAAATTTTGATGGCCTCTTCTTAACGTTCACAGGAAGTCATTAAAGTGTAACTGACTGCATTTCGATTGAGCACAGACCCATATTCCATAATTGTGATTTTGCTCAAAGTACTTCAGATACATTTTGTTACAATTTGCACCCTATGTTTTAAAGTTAAGTTCAAAATTTCGCTTACAAACGTCAAACATCTTCTTTCCATATTCACAAGCACAAAGGCATCCTCTAACCGTTTGATTTACATTTGGCCGCCGAGAGGTGCCGTGGAAAATCAAAGGATCGTTATTGCCACGGCAGAAAATTAAGGTGTATAGGTAACAGAGCACCGCTGAGTAGGTTTCAGATCGATGTGAAATTCTATTCATTTTAATGTTAAGTCTATATCAAAGCCTGTCCTCTTTAAGAATCATTTCAGATTATGGATTTATAGTGATTAATTCTGCTCTCCTTATTATGGGTACCAGTCAGATGTTATTTGATGCATTGACTTTGGCTGTTTCAAATAAGGACTTAGAAGAATTTTCCGACACCAGTGCACATAACTAAGCAGAGAAATTTTGTCTTAACGACGTCTTTCTTCGTAAGTTTTCAGTTTTTACAGCATTCTGTACCATTTTATGCCTTGGGCGATTTATGTCCAAAAAAATCGTAATCTGGCCCACTAAGGAATAGTAGGATTACGTTCTACTTTTCGCGGCTCGACATTTTTTCGCCTAGAGGAGATTCGGCTTAAAGGGCCCTTGTGCACATTTTTCCTTTGCTGAAGATGACTCTAGCCAGAGTCGAAACGTACTAAACTATGCCGTAAAACTAAAACTAATTTTCGACTGGACTGTCAAACTTTTTTCTCTAATTGTATAATCATGGATTTTCAACTGGATTGTCGACATTTTTCTTCATAACTGGATTGTCAAACCACAATATGCCTTTTCTCATCCTCCTATTTATTCTACGATTTATAATAAAGCTGTGTTTCCCGGAATCATCATCAATTTCAACAGGAGCATGTTCATGTCACGCTGGGCAGATCGATTTGAAACATTTTTATGAGGAAGAGCATAGCCATCAAGGGCCAATGATGGGATTTATAGCATCGTTCACAAATTTCAATTTTGAATTGTTTTGCAAGCAGCGATGGTTATGACGCACACGGAACATAAAGAGAGTGCAGGCGAAGCGAGCCTAACTGTTTGAGAAGCACACACAAAATTTCACTGGATGGTGGAAATGTCACATCACTGTAGAAGAGATGCACTGTCAATTAAAGTCAAGGAAGGTTTAAGTTGGATTCATACATTATTGTAATGCTGGATATATAGGAAAATGCAGAAATCGTTCAAGAAGACAAGTGGCATGAGTACACATGGAAGGAACTCTTGATAGAAGTGCGAGCGAAGCCAGAAAAATTCGTGAGAACACAGCAAAAAACATCAAAATTTCATGAGAATTTTCTCCGTGGAAACTTAGAGGAAAGGCACCATTTCCTATGATTTCTGATGTAAGAAACGGAAACTTCCCTTTCCTTTTAATTTCTTTAGAGAAAATTTCTAGTTGCTGCCAAGTTTCTCCTTCCAACACCATCGGAAATTTAAAGATATTTTGCAGTGGATGTGATTAATTTGATTTCATGTTCTGTGTCAAATGGACTTAATCACATATCAAGTTAAAGGGGTGCCTAAATCGGATTTAAAAATGTTTTTTAATCATTTTTGATTTATTTAAAGTAACAAAAATTGCTATAAAACAAGAGCTAACTCATGCCTACTATCTAAAAAGGTAAAATTTGTAAAAAAAAAAGAAATCTAATAGAAAATAATTATTTACAAATACATAAGTTTACAGATTTTTACAATGTTTTCCATATTTACAATGTTCTTTTCCACGATATTTACAAAGCAGTAAAATAGATCAGTTCAGGAACCCAACCTGAGCCATGAAAGGTCTACAAAGTCTACAATTGCATTTTACTCCGCTCCAGACTTTGATTCTCTTTTTAAAAAGTTCGAGAGGGTTTCTGACTGCTTTATGTCATTGGGAAGCGCCAGCCATAACCTACACCAGCGAAACGATATCGTTTCCAAGCCATGTCAAAGAAGCTGCATGCCGTGTGTGGGGATGATAGCAGGCCAGGAGGTACAAAGATGAGACAGTGACGTACGCATAGAAGTGCGAGCGAAGCGAGCAGAAAATTTTTGGTACTTTTATTGGCCACATCGCGCCAAAATGTCATTCATTGGCGCAAAAATTTCATTCCTGTATCTTTTTTTTGTAACATTGACAAACTACTCTGCCACAAGTTTTGGAGAAAAATGTAGATCACCTCCCCCCCCCTTAAGTTTCTCAACAGATTTTGAAGAATCACAAAACTCATCTTTTGCGATAATTTGGGGGGCGGCCGCCCCCCCGTTCCCCCTGGCTACGCTACTGATCTTGTGCTGTGAAGGTGCTATGGGCAAATTTAAAAAAATCATATTGAAATGGGCCACGAAAATTATTCTTCTCTGCAAGAGGGACCACGGAATTTTTTACTCTGTTTTCAATAGGGGCTTTGAAAAATATTTTGGCCAAAATCAAATATCCTCCGCTCCCCTGTAGTAGATACTTTATGACAAGTCCCTAAGGACAATTCGATTAAATACAAAGTTGTTTGTTAACTAATAATGACCAAACATCATCAATTTTGCATGCATTGGGTGAAATGAAGTACTTTTATCAGTATTTCAAATCATTTCATGATTTCTCATTTAAATATTTCTAATTCATTAGAAACATGATATCATAGATCCATTCTAATTCATTAGATCCATGACTAATTCATAGATCATAGATCATAGACTAATTCATCAGATCCATGACGTCACAGAAGTTATGAATTTCTGACAACAGCAAACATACAGTAGATAAGTTGTAGATCAAATGAAAGTACCCATTGAGATATATATTGATGAGATTCAACACAAAACAAAGAAATTAAAGCTATTTTAACCCTATTCCTGTAGGGGGGGGGGGGAATTTTTCCCCACCCTCAAAACTTTTAAATTTTTGATATACAAGGCAATTTTTTATTGATAAATCCTCATAGGTATGTGACTAAAATTCATCGGTCCTCATTATTATGGTTAGAATAAAAAACTTTTTTGACACGTGACATAACTATGACGTCATCAATCATGTGACCCAATTTTTGGAAAAATAAATTTTTGTTTAATTCTGTTGTGTGGCATAGCATTCGAAAGCTAATAGAAAGAGGACTAAGATAAGCTAAAAATTTAGCCTCAGCAGCTGTTTTTACGTGAGTTAAGACCATTTTTGTCATGTGTGACTGAATCATGACGTCATTGAAAACATGCGAAAAATGTGGTTAAAAATGAGATAAAGTCCACATAGTACTAATATTTCAACTATATGTGACGTATTTCATCAATAACTTCGTAATAATCCAAACATTTATTGAATTAGAGGCATTATTCACGGCGGGGAAAAAATTCCCCCCCCCCCTACAGGAATGTGAGCTACCGTGTGACCCTACAGTAATAGGGTTAAAGATTGCCTTTGTGATCACTCTCAAAATCTGGGCATCTGGTGGTCACATGGTTTGACAATAGGCATTGAAATGTTTCTTTTCTGATTGCAAATAAACTTTGATAAAACTCAGGAAGTTTCACCGCTACAGTTATCATCGTTTGTTTGTTTGTTTGTTTTAAATTTGTTTTGACTGGGCTTGTCAGGATTTCTAGCTACTGAAAGCTAATTTAGGCATACTGTGCATACCGCATCCAGATTTTTAAGGTGATATCTGATTCTAAGGTGATCTTTGATGTGTTCAAGCTGAAAAGAATCAATATTTTCAATTCATTAAATTCTGATATCGCTACCTATCCTAAAATCTGGTTTCATGCAGAGCGGTTATTTCCAGTTTCTTTTGTGACCACTGCATTCAAAGCATTGAAATCTCATTTGTTTTCGTTACTTTCTTTAGCGATAGCAACTTGACTGTCACTCCCAGTAAGATCTCAGCTATGGGCCTAAGATATGCAGAGATTGTGCCAGGGAAGAACAGAAGCGCCGGGAAGAGGGGGGGGCAAGGGGGTGTTGCTCCCCAATGTTCTCTAGGACCACTTTTCTAATTCTTCGAATTCCGGCGTAAAATTGTGGGGGGGGGGGTGGAGAACGGCCGATAATCTTGGCAATTATAATGTGTATGAGTATACATCTTCAACAATCTTGCCATTTAAAGTGCATTTTCTTACGATCTATACAGCATTTACTCGAATTTTTTTCTCGTGCCGAAGCCCCCAAATCCCCGTCCTAGGTACGCTCCACGTTTTGCATATCTCACCAGCATAGCATCTGGAGGACGCAAGTCAAGATCTTTTTCACGAACGATTTCATTTCATTTTTATTTTCATTTTATTAAGGGGGGTAGCCCAGGGGCGGACTGGCAGTAGAATTGGGGCCCGGGCGATTCGGCAACGAGGGGGCCCGCAACTACGCGAGCGAAAAGTTTGCAGGGCACTCCCTTGGGAAATCTTTTGTGAACACACCCCCTGAATTGGCCTCAAATGATACTGGACTAACTTCTAACAATTTGAATGGTTCTCTATACGAGTTGCATTCTGCTTTGAAACTCAGTGCGAGCGCAGCGAACAAAGCTGGGGGTCCGGGGGCTTACCCCCGGGAAAAATTCTCATTGACACACCCTTTAGATTGTTGGAAAACGCCCCATTTTGGAGAATTTACCATTAAAGAAGCAGAGCATCACGACTGATGGGGGTCATTCCGGGAAATTTAAGAAAATGACTGCAATTTCACGAGTAGATACATTATTTTTGAACTGCACAATATCCAAAGGAATAGTTTGTGATAGATTCTGGCAACCTCCTGGAATACAAAATAACTTTAAATATTCATCTCTATGAGCTTGGCTTTCACAGCCTCTTTTACTTAAAAATGAACGAATTTCAGCAAAGTATTACGGGCTGAAGCGCCTCGGCCGACCGTTTCCAGCAGGCCTGTTGCAAGAATGCAATTTCTTATAGCATAAGTTGAATGGGAAACCAGAAATCTCAGGGACACCGTGACCTTCAGGGCCACGCCCGCTTCGCTCTTCTTGGTGAAGGTCTGATTCATTGCCGAGAAATGCTTTCATTTGTCGTTCCTCAAACTTCAAGATCCAACTACTTCCGAAAGGGAATCCGTTTGACGAAAGACCTCACTGGGAAAATTCTTGAAAGCAGAGCATCAAAATCGTCTACAAAAGGTCTTTTTGTCAAGTCAATTACTGTACATGTTTTTGTATCATTGTTCTCGTATAATTTTCATTTCATGCCTTAAAAGTATTATTAGATCACATTTCAGAATCCTTAAATGTTGAATACTTCTATCCAGGGCGTACGCAGCACTGGAAGGTGGAGGGGGTCTGGGGCGTAGCCCCAGGAAAATTCTTAGCAACCACGCCCTTTAGACGGTCGGAAAATGAAGGAAACGCCCTTTATAGCTATGCTTTGCATCGTAAACATGGCGACAATTATCACAGCAGGTCGCTTTGTCAGATTTGCAATGAGAGTTCATACCCATCATAGAAAGTTACTCTAGGAAAGTCAAGAAGAATAATTATTCAATAACGTCCAGACTAGTATATCAAAACACGCATTGCAAAGTTGCTTTACTGCAAAATGATTTGGAGCTGGTCCTTCGAGCTTGATAGGTGTCTCTTTTCGCTCCTTTATAATTGTTTAGTCGGCCGGTGGCATCTTTTATGCAAGAAGCTTTGGCAAATTTCAACGGTAGCAGCAAATTAGGATCCCTATAGCTAGTGGCATGGTGGACAGGCTGAGATAACTTGGGATATTGAAATGATTAAGTGGGTCTGGGGGCCAAGCCCCCAGGAAAATTTTTGAGGATATTTATTCTACGATTCTACTTTGGCTGAGAATGCCTCTTCCAGCCGCGTTCAAGCATTCGTTAAAAACCCAAAACCTTTCTATGAAACTTTGACGAGCCCCAACACAAATTTTATTGCATTTTTGTGCTAATCTCGAGGACCATCTTTATTGAAAAGGGGGGGTCCGGACCCCCATTCCCACCTTGGGTACGCCACTGCTTCTATCTTTTTTCTAAAACCTTATTCATATTTTAAATACCCCTAACATGGTCTCCTAGGTCACTGTAACCGAGTGTAGATATAGGCAAAAATTGTTTGAAATTAACAGACTGGCAAGGGCATGAGGTAAAGTGAGAAGGGGCCCCTGCATAAAAGACGCCTTCCTCGATCAGGTCTTTATTGGGCCCCTTTGGCAAAAGCTGCTCCAGTTTTGTCAAGTTCTACATTTGCAGATTCGTCAGTTCACCTATCAGTCGAAAATGAGACTATGCCAATTGGAATTTTGTAGTACCCTTATCTTACGAACTGGGGCCCACTTGCAATCTTTTGACATTTTCAACTGTTTGACAAACAAAGATAACTGTTGAAAGAATCATTACAGGGCCCTTCAACCAATCTTTCGTTGATTGAAACTGGTTTTTTTGTCACTGTCAGAAAGTTCATCCAAAATTAACCATTTGAAGTATGTTTCTTCCAGCACAGAAGGGGCCCATTGGGACCTTTGCTGAGGGGGGCCCTTCGGGCCCCAGCCCAGTAGCCCGACTGGCCAGTCCGCCCCTGGTAGCCCTTCAACCAGAGTTGTTTTACAAGGGTCCCTCCACTTAAAAACATTAACATACAATTACATACTAAAAAGAATAATTACAATATAAAAACCATAATGTAAAATCGTAATACAATATTTACAAAATCTAACATAAAAGAAAGGGAAAAGGCAAATTCCTAAATAGATTTTTTTTAAACGATTCAGGGAAGATGCTTGTTTGGTATCGGCAGGAAGTTCATCCCACACTTTTGCTCCACGATAGGAAAAGCATTTTTGCCCATTACTGACTTTTTCATGGGTAATCTTAAATCTGTCTCTGAATTGCGAAGGACATACGAAGAGCACTTTGAGTTCCGGGTGAAAAGGTCACACAAGTATTGAGAAGCTAGCTCATGCAGGGACTTAAAGACCATTATTTTAGATTCACTAGCGATGAGTTGTTCAATGGTCTTCCAGCCCAGCTGGTCGATAAGTGGTCTGCTTGGGGTATCAAAGCTGCTGTTGGTTATAATTGTTGCAGCTCGGTTTTGAAGTTTTTGCAACTGATTAAGCTCAGTCGAACCGGCACAACCCCAAACAGAGCAACAATATCGAAGGTGTGGCTCGACAATAGCTGTGTAAAGAGTCTTTAATGTTTCCTTCGGTAGGAACGTCTTGGCATATTTTAAAAAGCCAATAGCCCTAGAAACTTTGGTAGAGACAGTCTTGATGTGTTCCTTCCAGTTAAGAGAGTTGTCGATCTGCACACCAAGGTATTTTGTTTTTTGGATTATTTCGAGCTCATTGTCGCGAATTTTCAAATCCAAGTCTTCATTTCGACTTTTGAGGATATTATGCTTTTGCTTGGTGGAGACAAGCATGGAATTTGTTTTTGCAACGTTTAAGGAGAGGTTGTTGCCTTGAATCGAAGTATCCAGTTGTTTGAGGTCGTTGTTAATGGCCTCGCTCAACACATTTATGTCCGAAGACTGGTAGCACAGACTTGTGTCTTCAGCACACATGAAAACAGCTGAATTTTGGATAGCTTGCTGCAGATCATTGATATAAATGAGGAAAAGAAGGGGACCCAGGCATGAGCTTTGGGGAACACGAACATCTATACCCTCAATTTTAGAGCTGACACCGTTGACCCGACAGAATTGTTTTCGATTGCACAGGTATGATCTGAACCATGCAAGTTCCCGCTGTTGGACTCCGTAGTGCACCAATTTCTGGCAGAGAATCTCATGGTCAACAGTGTCAAAAGCTTTAAAGATCCATGAAAACAATGCCTACAAGCTTACCAAGATCCAGCCCATTGTACCAGTCATCTGTAGTTTTAAGTAAGCGAGTTACAGTAGAATGGAGGCGTAAGTAGGCAGATTGGCCAGATGAAAACAAACCATTATCTTCCATATGCTGGTACACCTGATTGGTTACAAGTTCTTCAAAGAGCCTTGAAATGACAGGTAAGACTGATATAGGGCGAACGAGGAGAAAGAACTTTGGTAGTTGGGTATAGATAACGCAGTACATGGTAAGAATCTTTCAGCGAAATGCTTGAAGATTGCTGGGAGACTTGTTCTAAGTCATAGCATATGTCGGCTTTTTGAAAACTTTTCTGGACAAACTATTATGGAATTATCCAAGACTAATAGTTTTTGAGGCCGCGGAAATTGGATTGTGAGAACAGTTCTAAGACAAAGTAGAGTGTGTTTGCGCAAAAATTTTCCTTTGACAATTCTATTACCTGAATGGCGCATGTTAGATTGGTGGCAGAAATTTTTGGGAATCCAAAGATTGGACGCTCGGTCCCCCGTTGGACGTCATTTTCTAATTGTGGTACCCTACTAGTGCTATTTAACAGACTCATTCATCTTAATGTCAATCCATAAAAGAGGCGTTGGTCGCATTTACAGCCAAAGTAGAGGGCGTGGTCCAAAGAAACATTTTCTGGGGCTCCGCCCCAGACCCCTATCGTGCTTTGCCCCTCCAATAAAAAATTATGGCGGCGCCACAGGGGAAGAAATGCTGGGGAACAAACAGGGGCGCACATCATGGGGGGTGAGAGGGGTGAGACACCCCCCCCCCCAATAATTTTGCAGGGGCGGATCTAGGGTACATCCATTGGATCCTTGGATCTACTCAACAGTTTTTGGCAACCTGCAGTTTTTATTCCATTTCCTATTCTCCTATTTGGTACCTTCATGGTCCGTGCTTTACACCACACCAGCAGAACAGGCCACTCTTGCTGTCTGTCGTGTGACTAATGTTGTCGAGTCTGGATGTCGCTATTATCGTCGCGTTGCTATTGTAAGTCAATGTTAAAGCCTCACATGTGTCATGTCTGGATGGAGGATGGATTGAGAAGTTCTTTTGTTCTCTGGGTCAGATCAGTGCCTGGATCGTTGCTTTGTTATGTCGGCCGCTTGCTTCTGTATCATTGATGTCGGCTGGTCCAGTGCTGAAGCGAGGTTAACTTTTGCTGCCCAAACATATGGGAACAAGGGGAACAAAACAAACTTGGAGCATGGAGTTGCAAATTGCTGTTTACGGGAAGCTTTTGAGTCGGTTTGTGATCAAGAGTTGAATGTAGTTACCGGGTGAACTTTCTCGAAACTAAAAGCCACGGTTACTGCTGCGTCTAAGGCATGATTAAAAGGTCCTTCATCGCCGATAGGCCTGGCTGGCCGTAGGCCGGATCAGCAGCAAGAGATGAATTAATGGCACAAAATATTATATTTGCTTAAAACTCAAAGGACGATGGTTGGATCCCCCTAAGGCATGTGTAAATTTTTAGAATTTGGGCTCAAGGTACTTGCCAACAAGGATAATTTTGCAGAGGGTTTTGTGGGCCTAAAATTCATGTGCAGTTTATTTTCCCTTCAAAAGCCATCAATCGAAGTCATCATTCAATTCATGGATTGGTGGTGACTGCGGAATTTTATGAATGATTTGTGAACTTGGTATTACATTAATTATTTGTTTGATTGGAACTGGATCGTGATGTGAACTGTACTGAGCAGTGAAATTTAAGGCACAGTAGGTGAAGTAATAAAGTTATTGATATTTTCCAGGGTAATTTGGCATGGTTTTTGTTTCAAATTATTCAGAAGATATTAAGCCAAAAGCTAGTGATGTGTTCCTTCAGCAAATAGATTCATGTTCTTCTGCTTTATTGGATTCACCTATAAGGTGATTGTAAGCCTCCTAATTATATATCAATGATTGCTGTCTGCAAGCAACATACTGTAAACCAAGGCTTGCACTATTTCAGAGCAATAGGGAGCAGGGGGAGCAAAGCCCCTCCACCACCAGAACCATTTAGCCTCCCTGTCCGAAGGAAAATGTGAATAACTTTAGGAGTAAACTTGAGACAGTGAGGTAAAAGGGTGCAAATTTTCCATAAAGTAGGACCCTTCTGCTGGAGGCTCTATCCTTGCTGGATGGATGTGCCTGGTGCCAACCCTGACTTGAAGATTTGAGCTGAAAATTTAAGAAACTCCATAGCTAGGGCAAAATTATTGTTTAAACAATATTATTCCAAAAGCATAAGCAGGAAATAGTACAATTGACTTTGGAGATTCAGAATACCCATACTTATCACTATGGAATATGATATAACCTCATTTCTAAAGCTGTTTAGTTTTGCAGCTATGCAGGCAGCTATGCAGTCATAACATTGCAACATTTAGTGCATTAACCTTGAGGGCGTGGTCAAAGATCATTTTCCTGAAATAGTGTTTTTAGCCAATCTAAGGGGTGTGGTTTCAAAAATTTTTCCGGGGGAGTACCCCCGGACCCCAATGTTTTTGGCTCGCTTCGCTCGCCATGGAAGTGGATCTAGTCATGATGTTCTCTGGATCCGCCCCTGAATTTTGGATATTCGGTCCCAAAACATTGAAATTCGGTCCCGAGAATCTCGGGACCGTGCTTCAAGCTACTTTCAAGACCCCAGCTATCAAAACAGCCTTACAGCAAGGGCAATTTTCATTTTTCGGGCCGAAATATTGATCGAAACAATTACTTTTTAGAAAATTCTGATCAAGGCAGGGTAAAACTTTCATTCAATAGCCAAAAACATTTTCTCGTCAACGACTGGTCCCAACAAGGCAAGTCAAAAATGGTGGCTAGTGCCATAACTCTTTCAAATGAAAAGATTGGATTGCCTAAACGCAGGGATTGACACACCAGTCGTCCCATGGGGCTAGGGCCCGAACGGGCCCGTCAGCAATGGTCTCTTTGGTCCCTTCCATACACATAGCAATGTTTAAGCTGCACTTTGGAAAGGCCCGGTAACGATTCTTACAATAGTAAATTTAAAGGCTTAATAGTTGCTTGGCATTAGAACATTTCTGAAAAAAAATGCTACTGGGCCACAATATTTAAAATAAGGGTGAGGTGACATTTTAGTTATTCAAATAGATAGTTGTAGAGTGTATCAAATAAGAGTTTGTCAAAAATTGTTCCAACAATTGGTAGCAAGGAAATTGGTCGATAATTCATTTTGTTTTGCCTACTCTCTTTCTTGTGGACGGGATCAATGTTAGCCTTTTTCCATATTGATGGATAAATTCCTGTTTCAAACATTGTTAAAAAATCAGGCAAAGTGGCTCTACTATTGAAGCATCGCATATCTTAATCATAGCAATGGAAATATCATCACTGCCGTGCGCATTCTTTGAATCCAATGATTGAATCAAGTTTAAAACTTTCTCTCTGATTATGTCAACATATCTTCAAGAAGGTCTCTTGATCTGGGTTGAAAAGTGGGGAGAGTGCTCCAAGTAGCTATTTCAGAGCATTGCTGAACAAAGTAGTCATTCAGAATTGTCGCTTTCTGTTCAAGATTAGTGACAAACAATGAATATTCATAATTTTCTTTTTATTGACTGTTCATAACTTAATTTAAATGTTCACAAGTGAACACAGGCAGCGAACATAAAGATCGTCATGAAGCCATTACAGTCAAAGCAAGAGAAGTGTGACCAGCAGAATCCTAAAATATTTTATTATTCCAAATCATTATTGGATTATTATTATAATTCGAATAATGATATGACATATGATTTAATGTTTCATACTGCTAAATACATTGGATGCCTTGCATTATACGATTAATACTCGCATAATCCATTAATTCGTCACATTACTTTTGCCTTGACTATGAATGTTAGAAATTTTGAGCACTCAAATAACTTTAAGAAGCATTGTTAGAAATTTCAAGAACTCAAAATCTAATAACTTTAAGAACAGTGCAGGCCTAAATTCCCAGCTTCGTTAAAAAGACACACGTGCATTTCTTTTGAAATACGTGTACGTGATGCTTTACTTCATTTTGTATTTTATTGCTCAAAATGTTTTTGAGTAATTTCTAAATATTCGAAAGACTGTCATGGTGGGCACGGCAATTTCTATTCAGATGCAGAGCTTGGAGCAAAAGTCTAGCCTGCGTGCAGACTCTTAATGAAAACAAAAAAGATGGAAAAAGTAGAGTCTGCGCAACTGAGCCACTATTCTTGTTCAAGGTTCCTCGAAATCAAGGAACCTAATTTGAATGGTCTAGCAAATTTCTGTTGTCTCCTTCAACTATCTTTTAGATAAACAACGTTTTATTTCTGTTGTTCAAATGAGGAAACGTTTGACAAAGCATTGACATTATGGGTACAATACATTTCATAGAGGAGATTAAATCTGTTGTTCAAGCTTTTATTTTGCTATACAAAGGGCGCCCTCACTTGTGTGATTTATTGTGATTTCTGTATGGGAAGGTCATGGGGATAAGCACCATTTCACTAGTGTCTAATTTTGCCTAACATGGAAAACAAAGGGATTTGACAACCGTCTCTCATGATAGGAAGCTTCAAAATAGAATGCCGACGTCAGCGAACAAGAAGAGTGGCTCGGTTGCGCAGACTCTACTTTTCTCTATCTTTTCAATTTTTTATCAAGAGTCTGTACGCAGGCTACAAAAGTCAGGCTCAAATACTTCCGTTGAAAAGCAAGTAAAAAAGAACTCTGAACACAAAAACTTTCAGCAGATGACTCAACAAAAGAGCTATTTCTAGACCATTCCAAGCTCTACTTTCAAAAATTTCTTCTATGAAAACCTTCGTCAACGTCAAACTCTTCTCCGTAAAATAGATATTGTCACAAATGGGGAATTTCCAATGATCCAAAGCGCCTCTTATCAAAATTTTGCCAGGGAGCGAGTCCTCACTCTTGTCATCTTCAATTTATGGATGCTTAGGCTGATTCTGAAAATGTTATTCAACGAATATCTCAATTGAAGATCGACTGTAATCCATTTGTACCCATTCAGATCGTTAGAAATGATTCCAATGCTATTTTGAGCGAATCTAAATATTTTGGGACTAAATTTACAATCGGGAGAACCCCGGACCAGACTTTAATTTTCTGACTTGATTCGATCCCTCTAATTCCTGTTTGGATGCTTTTCTTAATTTTTTGTTTTACTTCCTTTTGACCAATGAACACGCTAAAGTGATATTATTGTAAGGGCACATTAACACGGTTTGAAAAGACCGATCAAGCTTTCCAGCAGCTGCTTTCTTGAAGACTTGGAACCTTAAAATTTGAAAAGTCTCTAATATTTGCATAAGTAGTCCATTGGTACATGCAAAGATAAATATTACTTTACACTGAGATTTGGGAAGTGTGATTGATGTTTTCAACTGATTTAGGCAACTTCCGAGAAAAAAGGTTGTCTGGAAGCTGCTTTCTGTCACGAGCATGTAGGGCGAACGGATCTGGAAAGGTGTTCATTCATACCATTCCATTAGCTATTGACTAAAGACTAGAATGAGAAACATCAAATTCGGTCAGAGAATTATAACTGCAGCCTACGCTCTGGCCTATGAAGAATGGTACGGTTTTATGCTGCATCCGAAACATGGCACAAAAAAGGACTATTTTGTGGCTTACTCTGGCGCGCTGGAACCAAATCCAATCCCAGTATGAATGATTCAACTCTTGGATTGTACTCCAGTATAGTGTAACATAGGTCCCAACACAACTCTTCAAAATTCGGTCCCTAGCAAATTTACAACCCCCCAATAATTTTCAGGATGTGCGCCCCTGGGAACAAAGCTGTCAGAGTGCGAACAGCTAGCGAAGCGATCAAAAGTCTTGCAGACCATACCTTTCAGTTGTGCTCAAACTGCGACTTCACTCTCTGAAAACAAGCAAGTTACGGAAGTACCGACAGTGCATAAGAATTTTCAAAATTTCAATTACAAATGGGTGGCTCAGTGAATGTGTTGGAGGGCGCCTGCCCACTAAGCCCCCCTGCCCCCCCCCCCCGGCTGTGCCATCATTGAATGTCGTAATTCCTCCATGAAGTTATACAATTGTTTTAGGAAGAAGAATCTAAACTCCAGCTTCGATCAGGAAGATGAAGTCGTTGTTATTCGTTGCCATAATCTTGTCTTCGTACTTTCTTCTGGGCACATGTTCCATTTCTTGGTCTCAATATTGTGGATGCCTCCAAATAGCCGTTACAGATTTGCACAAAACCAGCGTCAAAAATTGCTTCAAAGGATTTTTCCGAGGACAGCAAGCTGTAAAAGACGCCATGAAGAAATACAAGGGTAAAAGAAATCTATGCTTTCCACCATCAAAAGATGGAAATGAAGAATGTAAGGTCAGTAAATCTTTCTGATACAGCTCTGACCGTGAACCTAAGAGGAGGCGGGAAAGGGATTTATTATAACCCCCGACAACAAAATCGATCATTTTAACTGTTTTGATGTATCTAATGTATCATATTTCATTCGGCTAGGGAAGTTTGTCATTTGCAGAACAAGTGTTACCAGCATGCTCCCTCTGACCCTAGTAAGCCCGACAAATTGGATCCTTGTAATACAGGGGGGGGGGCATATGTAATAGTATAATTTGACCTCACTGTAAGACTGCGCTCACACGATACCGGCACATTTTAAAAACGGTGCAAAATTCGATGGATAGGCCTTCCGTTCACACGATAACGGCACGTTTTTTGCCGGCAGATTTTGAAAACGGTTGATTCTGAAAACAGAACTCTAACTGGCAAATTTTGGAAACGGCATCGTTTAAACACTGGAAAATGACAAAAGAAGAACATTTCTAGCCACTTTTGGAACGATACTGATCGATTCTTAGGGTGTAGCTATAATTCTTTAGCGTAAAAGCCTTGCAACGACTTTTACGTCTAATTTCCTACCGTTTTTAAATTGTTCTGGCATCGTGTGAATCCTAGCTCAAGTTTTGCAGCCGTCACATTTTTCACCGTTTTCAAAATGTGCCGGCATCGTGTGAACGCAGGCTAAATCTTAATGTAACTTTAAAAGAGGACTAGCATTTGTCACCACAAAATCAATACCATTAACAATCCTTGCCTTTAAGGATCCGAGATACCTGAAAAATATATAGGTACAAATATTGAAAACACTATGTTGTAATTTTGGTTGAAACACTAGAGCTTGTCAACTGTCAACTGTACTTTGAATCAGTATTAACTTCCATAAAATGGAAGTAAACCACGTTGTTGAAGTGCAATGTAGTCAGACCAAGGGCGACATGAAATGCGTGGTTCTGTTTAAAAAGGACGTAGTTCTGTTTAAAAAAGGAAGCTGCGAGGGAAAATCTTTTGCGAGGGAAAATCCGCTGATTGCTGATAATTACTGATGAAGGCTTTCGCCAAAACGTTTAAAGAATGTGTTTTTTATGAGTTTACATACCGGGTGTCCTAAAAAAAGGTAACAAATTCGATCAGGGCTAGCGCTAAGAATTTAACTCCAATCAATCGGAAATAACCTTCAAACTAATCCTCGATGGTTTACTTGAAGATAGACACCTTGCTTGTTGATATTGGAGCATTGAGAGTAAACATTTTCATCATGAAAGTCTAGATTTGCCTTCACCTCCAAACCAGAGCTTTTAGGCTTTGGCCTAAACTACAAACGCGCTGTTGTGGGGAATCTCCTCAAGGATAGGCACAATGTAGAAAGTCCGAAGAAGGACCTTTGCTTTGTGCATGCACATTTGAGTACAAATGCAAAAACTGAAAACTGAAAAAGTCACTAAGGAATATCTTTTACTCAGCCAAAGTGAAAATGAATTTACAAAAAAAGAAACAACTTAAGCACGAGGGAGCACCTTCAAGGATCTTACCCTCGTAGGATGTTTAATCCTTTGGGTATAAGCGACGAATTCTTGTTTCGTAATAATTTCAATGATCAAAAAATGCATTTTATTCGAGCAAGGAAGATTTTTCCTCACTCAAGGGAATCATTTCCCTGCAGGGTAACTTTTATTTGGCAGCGGTAATTCACAGCTTACATAGAATGAACAGAGATATCCTTTTGGGAAAAAATTCTTGAGTTTTATTGTCAAATTCGATTTGGATTTCTATCAACAATTTTTCCGAAGCACGAGGCCTTGTGTGTACCTGGCTAGTCCTGGCTATGATTCAGGAGATTCCCCACAACAGCGCGTTTGTAGTTTAGGCCAAAGCCTGAAAGCTCTGGTTTGGAGGTGAAGGCAAATCTGGACTTTCATGATAAAAATGTTTACTCTCAATGCTCCAATATCAACAAACAAGGTGTCTATCTTCAAGTAAACTATCGAGGATTAGTTTAAAGGTTATTTTCGATTGATTGGAGTTAAATTCTTAGCGCTAGCCCTGATCAAATCTGTTACCTTTTTTTTGGGACACCCGGTATGTATATACCGTATATAGCAAGAAATGAGGTCAAAGGCAGGTCAAACTTTCGCGTATGAACCAAATCATTCTTAATTCACTTTGAGAACATTTACCTTTGAAAATCTCTCTGGAAAGTGTTCTGAAATAGGAAGCAACGTCTCGTACTACTAGCATCATCATACCAAGAACAGGGGTCATGCTTTTATTTTCTCTCATAAATTTACTAGATTTGGACGCTCGATCCAAACCTCTTTTTAAGACATAAAAAGGTCTGTTGCCAAAAACGTATAAAAACAGGCTGCACACTTTAAAATCCGGCCGAAAGTTTTAAGCTTTTGCCAAACGATTCGATTTCTCACTCGATTTTCTCTTGACATTTGAACTCAAACTCAGGCGAAGTCGAGCCTTAGTGTCCAAACAATTTTCCGCTCGATTTTTCATTCGACTTTCCTCACTCGACTTTTTTTAGAGCCTCTTTTCAATGTTTGATGTTAAGATCCATCGCTGCCGCTGCTATAACCTTTTTCTTTTCCCAATGATGGATCCGATTCAGAGATTTCGGCTCTTTGACATTCATCATTTTGTGTTTTTGTTTTCTTTATTTTATTCATAGCTTAACGTCTCGCTAGCGATCGACACTGCAGCACAACTAAAATGGCTTCGTTTGCTTCAAAAATACTTCCTGCGCACAGACATGTTATTGCGCATGCTCTCACTCGACTCACTCGAGAAGGTAGCCAAACGATCCGATTATCACTCGATTTTTTCGATCAAGATCAAACTTCACTCGACAACACTCGACGCCACTTGACTCGCGTGGCCAAACGAATCGATTTTTCACTCGATTTCTTGTCGAGTGGAAAATCGAGTGAAAAATCGAGTCGTTTGGCCGGGGCTTTAACCGCCGTTTTTGAAGAATAAGGCCTCAGTTTTCAAAGACTGTTCTTCCTCCCTTGGTCCTTACATTTTTAGGTTCAGCTTTCGAATCTTCGTGATCTTTAATTCATTATCACAATTTTTGAGACAAATTACATTCATCACTAATTCTGATATCTTCGTTTTTATTCGGTACAGGTAGTGAGGAATCAACAACTTTCAGCTATGTTCAGGAAAGATATCAAACGTCTAACAAAACAGTTCCAAAATGCTGGCGATTCAATGGGCTCCAGGGTTGTTCTGTATACAATCTGGAGAGGACATCCAGATATATATGATGTCTGTAACAAAAGGATCCATCCATTAGCTATTGCAAACTATATTGTGGATTTCTCAAAACTGAGCTTTGATGCAGCAAAGGCAGGTAATGCACTTGGCAGGTAATGCAATTGGTGACTGAACTTTAATAAATTCAATGTAACAATCTTCGACGTGACAAAACGTTATTTGTAAGAAATATGGAGTTTCTTAGAATATTTTTTCACGTTGAAAATTTTTGCAAAGAAATGTGCTCATGTGCAATGTGAATAAAATGACATCAAGGCTACAATGTTTCTAATGTAGCTAGAAAGTAAAAGCGCTCGCTTTGCTCACACTTCCGCACATCTAGCCAATGTACAGTGCATTTAGGAAACTCTAACAATTTACCTTCCATGTAACAGGCTCTGTTGGAAGAGGACATCTCATGATTAATGAGTGTTGTTGTGAATAAAATGGCAATTATTGTCATGCACCCATACAATGCTACTGAAGCTTGACAGCCACTTCCTTTCAAGTCTGGAAACTTCTTTCTAGGTGAATGGAGGAATACAAAATTCATTTAGTCAATCTTTTAGTGCAAGTTGGTTGCAATCCAGCCAAGATTTGACATGACTTAGCAGAGCCTGAAGTTTCAAAACAGCGGGAGTAAAAGAACACGAAAAATGACAGGAGATAGACATATTTGGAGACAAATAGTGGATTGCGCAATCTCTTTATAGGCAGGAAACGTAGATGATAATGATGATGATGGTGATGATAATGATGATGATGATAATGATGACTTCTGGGTGGGTCAAAAAAGGCCTTGCGTTTGGAAGGCTAATACTCTTGGACCATGTGAGCAATGATAGTTTGCAACATCTGATTGAATAGCTAACATGTGCAATTCTCCTTAGACTTCTCTTTGCTGAAGTAGGTCACTTCCTAAGATTTTGACAGGATTTTCTAAAAAAATTGCCTTCGAGAAACCTTCAGAGCATGCTAGAATTAGAAGCAAGTTTCCCGAATATGTTTACCTCACAACGATGACTTGAGCACGTTTTTGTCCTCTTGAGGGATTGTAAAAATCCTTCTCCTCAATTGAATAACTTATTCAGGGGGATTCCATTCTCCGAGGATGAGAAAATACAAGATACATTGCTCAGAAGGAGAACAACGGGAAATCTTGCTTGTTGTTTTCACCCGTTTTCGCAGGTTTTCGAAAGAGGCTTTCCGAAGAAAGTCTCACATTTCGACGGGAACCAATGACAGATTATAGCCGGATGAAGTATGGTCTTACTGGACACATTGAGAAAAAAGCAAGACAGTTTTCAATGCAACTGCTTTGACACTCAATAAGTAGCAATTTTTCCCAACGTTGGAAATTTTTATTGACTCACCTTGTAACTTTCGGACAGCTCCATATTTCGTACAAATAAATCGTCGGGCAAGTCTTGGTCCGAAAGCTTGTCCCTTCGCAATTTTATACACTTACTGATAAAAATTTTGTTACTTTTTGATGATTTTCACAAGCAGCTTCCAAGCAGCCGAGGACAAATAAATGTGATAATAGCATCCATTCCTCTCCACAGATATTATCCTATATTCTCCATCCCTTGCTTGCCACTAAGCAAGTAGTGATTGCAGAGAAGGAACAATTCCACCCCTAACTGGTCAAGTCATAAAAAAGCAGCGAAAGTTGATCGGAAACCCCTAGTTCACTGTACATTCCAGCTATGGTTTTAAAGTAGAGCAGAACGCATATCAAAGAAAGAAGGAAGTCTCTAGATGTCTCTCATCCACAAATTGTCTCACTGAAAAATGATGAAATTTAGCAACATTTTTTTGTTGAGATAACTTTAGGGAAACTCACATATTTCCCATAATTTCCCAACGGGGAAATGGAAAGTTCTGTTTCCCTTAATCAAATTGTCAGAGAAGCTGGCACATTTCACTTAGATTTCCATGCTAGAACCACAGGGAAATTTTGGCATTTATTGCTGCGTTGGTTCAGAAGCTGGACTGTAAAGCTGAATTGAACCTTGAAGAAGTCTTTTTATATACTCAATGCAAAAATTTACAATGACAAATCACCAACACTACCTACGAAACTGCTATACGGTGAGTGACTATGCGACACTACAAATACGCTACCAGGAGGAGCAATATATCATGACTACCCCTTGGCATTTAACATAAACCTAAAAAGAAAAAGATACATCTCAATATACCACTAAATACAAAATGCTAAATATAAGAAGAAAACTTTTTTTTGTAAGAAATACTTCGGGCGGCTTCACATTAGACGTCAGGCCGACATAGGTGATAATAGTGGGAAAATTTAGACTTGGTATTTCACATAGAATTGCATAGTCAAGATGGATAAGTCATTCACACTATGTGAGCCGAAAAAACGAATGTGAAACGGGCGCACTAAAGAAAAGGGACGAGACTCTGCGAAAATAAACTTTACGAAAATGGACTTGGTGGTTAGGTGACTGTTTTCTAGTTCCAAAGTGATCTTAATCAAATCGACCAGTTGCGTGGATGTATTGCAAAGTCAACTCAAGTATATTCCTGTTGACGTCATTTGGAAGATATATATCACCATACAATGAAAGTAAAGAAGTTCTTTGAAAAAGTTCTTTGAATAAGTTGAAGAAGTTCTCTCTGTGATGCAGCGAGTTCTTCAAATTTGAATTAATTCAACTTTATCGCATTGCCGCACGTCACCTTTATTTGGAATGCCTCAAGAATGACGCTTCAATTATGCATTCAGCCGAAGTGCTCCAATAGCGTCTAAGTAATGGAAATTGAACAGAGTCGTCAACCAATCGGCTAGACATTACCCACTTGGCATCACATCCTCCTGTCTGCAATTACTAATGATATTGTCCTGCCCTGTCAATCAAGAAACAGATCATTTTGTTTTATTATCGATCATTGCCTTTCCAAGAAAACTAGGCCAGGACACTAGAAAGCTGTATGTAACTAATCTTAAAGACAAATGACGGAGATATAAGGCGACTTAAATCAGGGGCCTGGGCAATCTAAATATAGTCTATTGTATTCCATTGTATTTGTTGATCTCGAGAGATTATCAAAACAATTGGACAATTGATGGCAGGCACCCATCTTTTGTTCTATTTTTAAACTAGACGATATATATCCGTCATTTGTCTTTAAAGAAATGAATTTCAATTATGACTGATCGATGTCAGTTATCAGGGCCGTCTAGAAAAGGGCTGGGCCCCAAGGGTAGGTGTGCAAGGGCCCCTAACGTCTGAAAATATTTTGGATCACGTCCTCCTGCACTGATGAACGATGTTTTTAGATGGGAACACTCTCCTATGCAATGCTAAAACTGTAATTTTTAGATTGGGAAATTTTTTGTCTCGTGTGTAATGTCTAAGCTGAGAATGCTAGTGGGCCCTAGACTTCTCACGTTGAGTGCCAGTAAATATGAGCGAGGGGTGGATGGGTGGTAGCGATTACTCAACGTAATAAGTCTAAGTGGAACCACGGGCCTAGGAACGTTCCTCGAGGAAGATTGAAAACAAGGAATATGCACATAAAGTTTATTTTTCCGAGCCCTTAAAGGCCCGGGATCCACTGGTAACTACCGTAGATACCCCCTTCTTGACGGTCCTGTCAACTTTGATTGATGATTCAAAGCAACATGTTTATAAAAGTTGATCATTCAAATCAGCAACACCGATATTTGTTGACTGGTTACACTTATGATACCCTGGGTACCAGACTTTTCTTTTAGAGAAAGTCTGGTACCCAGGGTAAATGAGTCTCTTGTTTCTCTGTGCTCTTCACCTAAGCTACTCTCGCAGTGATTACTGAGACCAACGTTATGAATTCAGTTTGCAATCAATATGTAATGATGTGAGGAATACTTACTCGTGTTCTTGTTCTTCTCTGTCATTTCCTTGCCTTGCAATTTCTGCCAAATACAGCCAGCATCGGAGCTAGATTCCCCTCCCCTTCCACGACAGAGCTAACGATGCAAATATATGTCGTGGAAGGGGAATCTAGCTCCGATGCTGGCTGTATTTGGCAGAAATTGCAAGGCAAGGAAATGACAGAGAAGAACAAGAACACGAGTAACTATTCCTCACATCATTACATATTGATTGCAAACTGAATTCATAACGTTGGTCTCAGTAATCACTGCGAGAGTAGCTTAGGCCCGACCCTATCTTTTTCTGTCCTGTCGCTCATGGTAATTGCAGTCAAGGGGGACGTCATGCCAAGTTGGCAATGCCTATTTTTCCCTGGTCTATACACCCTTTGATATCCGCACACCTAATTTGCATATGAAGACTTGGGCTAACAGTTGGGTGAAAAGTCGCCACGCGTTCCAATGATTGTATTGGAACTGTATTGGTTGCTTGGAGTTCGCTTTTCTTTATCACTGCTACCACACACAATTCATCGTCTTTCTTTGTGGATCTTTGCTTATTTAGTTCCTGCATAGTTTGTTACTCCAAGAACAGCTTGTTGATAGCTCCTGACACATATCGCGCTCTTGCAGGCTACGCAAAGACAGCAGATGGTGGCAATTTTAGATAGGTCGCTGTTTCGCGAAGGATTTCGAAAGGCTGAATCGTAGATAAAAATCAATGGAGGCGTATTCAAAAGTTGCAGAAAGAAAGCACGGAATTGTTGTAGAACATTAATTACTGAGGTCTTCGTTTGCAAGCTCTTTTGATGGAGAGGATGTTATGAATAGCCACATACAGTGTCTTTGCCTACGTCTATACTGATCACAGTGAGTCAGCAGGACGGAAAAATGTTTTTGGTAAACATGGCCGCCAGTCTTGGGCGCGTTGCTGCGAGGGCGGCTGCGATAGAACTAGCAACAAGTTGGCAGCATTGCTCCAACGTGCTGGAAAGAGTTGGAAATATTTCGAGGGTAAAATGATACTTTCTGCATCGAGAAGTGGCTTCTTTCTCAGAGGAAAACAAAAGGGGCTCTGTTGCAAGTCTTGCAACAAGGCAGAAAGGAATAGACGAGCCCAACCATAGTAGCAGTTGCAAGGATCACACTGGTGTGGTCGTGAGGTCCATGTTTTCAAGCCACGGCACACGGAAGACGCCGAAGCGAGTAGCACCAACGAACACAAACGTTGTGAAAAAACCAGTCTATGCAGCATTTAGATATTTTTATATCATCCTCTTTATGCCTTTGTGAATTGTTGTTGGTGCCTCAGCATATTGGGAAAATAGGTGGAGAAACACCAGAGAACAAAAACTGCACCCCTCTTGTTTTTGGCCTAATACAAGGATTACATAGGTCGCATGCGCGATGAAGAAAACAGTTACACAAACATGAATATTGTGGAAAAACCAGTCTATGCAACACGTAGATATTTATATATCATCCGCTTTGTGCCTTTGTGAATTGCTGTTGGTGCCTCAATATATTGGAAAAATAGGCAGAGGAACACCAGAGAATAAAAATTGCACCCCTCTTGTTTTGGCCTAATACAAGGATTACATAGGCCGCACGCGCGATGAAGAAAACAGTCACACAAACAAGAATATTGTGAAAAAACCAGTCTATGCAACACGTAGATATTTTTATATCATCTTCTTTATGCCTTTTTGAATTGTTGTTGGTGCCTCGATATATTGGGAAAATAGGCAGAGGAACACCAGAGAACAAAAACTGTACCCTATTTAAGCCACTTCCATATCTTTCTGATAAAATAGATGTCTGTTGAATATCAAGTGTTGACTGGTTGTTGCATATTATCTGTGAGAACTGCAAAAACCATGCAGCAATTTTTTTAATCAATTTAGCCTCACAGCTTGGGCATTCAAACCAAAAAGCAAAACAGCCTGCCTTTGAACCTCTGTCATCATTCAGTTATTTTTTAGTGTGGTGAAGCTAAATACCTAAGTATTGACACACAAATTATTCCATGGGAAGAATATAAGTCGAACCAAAATAATATTCTATTCATGTTTGTCTAAAGTTATTCATGTAATGTAAAAACTGTGAAAAAACTCAATGATGTAACTTCTGTACAAAGTGAAATCAATACCCTTACTTCATGGGCCCAAATTTTGATGATTTCTTATTAGTCCTCAGACATCTACAATACAAGTTTTTATAAGAAACTGGTTTTTAAGAAATCAAAAGTTTAAGAAACTCTAGTACTATGTCTGAGAAGTATTAGAAACTTTTTTCAAAGTTAAAAGCATGGATATTATAAATACAGCAAATAGATCATTGAACCTTTGCAATATCAACTAACCATTTGTGTTTTCTTCATGATAGAACACTGTTTATTCCTATGTCATGCTTTAAATGTCGAGAAACATTTTTTGCAGCAGTGTTAGTGACCACATTGACAATTCATGCATTCAAAAAATAAGAAACAAAATTAAGAAACACGTGATAAATTGACAAAATTTCATGTTAAATTGAGAAACTTTTAGTACTATGGCCTGATCCTAGTTTCTTATAAAAAACCATGTAGTTACTTTAAATTTTGTTAATTGTAGTACTTGTTTATCATCAATCAGTTTCTTATATAAAAAAAGTGTCAACTCATTCATATGAGAAATAGCTGATAAGAAATGGTGGGTTCAGTTTTCCAAGACTCAAGGAGCTACCCAACTTGAACTAAAAGCTAACAGACTTTTGCAATTTGCACATCTAAAATGCTTTTGATATTTTGATACTGTACTGTTCCAACAAACTAAATTAACTCATCTTTGCTACTGGAGTATAATATTCAAAACTGAAAAGAGGGAAGTTAATATTGCCTCACTATTCAGAATAAGGGTTTGATGACAGATGCAACACAATGTATATGACTCCAGCTTTCCCAAGTTTCTTGGTAACTTTTTAACAAAACGCCAGCTAGGCCTTGTTGAATCTTTGCCCACAGTACTTTCTTATAAAGTAGTTCCATGCGCAAAAAGCTTGCAGCCTATCCATTAGTCACACTATTTAAAAACAAAAGAAATTTTGGTAAATCACCTGATTTGGAAACTTTGGTATGGAGAAGGCAGTGGTAAAATTTGTCAAAGTTGGTCTAGAAATTTACAGCTGATGCATAAGGCTGTTCGTGTCTAAAACTTGGTCAACAAACAAATGGTATCATTTTGAAGATTCTTGCAGTGCACCACTAAGAATAACACGGGAGAGATTCTTCTGTGTCATTTTTGTAATTGAGAACTGAATGAGAATATGCTTCTTTAAGAAATTTATTTTTAAACATATCAAAATGTTCAGCCTTCAAGTATTTTTTGCACTATGCATTGAATGGAATAGGGTCTGGCGTAAAATGAGTAACTTTAGGGTAAATTTTTGCCAAAATCCTCAAGCATGGTGAATGTTCATTTATTTGTTTCAGGTCTACTGTTTTCCAGCTTTAATACTACCCATTTTACCCCAGTAAGCTTTCCAAAAAAGTAAGAAACTTTCAACACAAATTTCTTAGTGGTTAAAAGCAGGAAACTTATCATTAGTGGTTTTGGAACAACTAGGTAAACTTATGAGGGGCAGACTGGAAAGTTTGTATCTTGCCTGGGGAATTTGAGATGGCTAAGTAAGATTGCACTGAAAATTCATGGTTGAGAACAATAGATTAAAACAATAGATCCTCTGTAGATTAAACAATAGATCATTTGCTTATTGCCAACTGTACAGCCAAGGTTGAAAACCGCGTATGTTCCTGCGCGCACAAGTTATAAAAGGTTTCTTTGTCTGATAGCTGGCAAAACCAGTTTGATTGACAGTATTTCCATATGAACTGCAAGGTATGAAGCTGGAACACAGGCTTTGGAGTTTTGGGCTGCCTTCACTTGACTCCCCCTTGACTCCAACAAAAGTGGGAGGCTTTAAAGGCTTTGGCTAAGGTCCTAAGCATTAGCTTCTACCTCCAAGATGAAGTTCTCAAGCATGAAGTCCGTATGAAGTTCTTCGCTTTGGGGAGCAGGATATATCTACTTCGAGATTACACTGAATGAAGTCCGATTTCTGCACTGCCCACGATGACTCTGGAGTGTGAATTTCCTGCCTTTTCCTTTTTGATATGATAGGCCTACCAGTTCAAAATACATTCATTTTGCAATGAACACACAATCTGAATTACTGAAAAACAAGCTTCCTTTCGACGTAAATACGAGTACTTGGCTCTGACATCCTCAGCTCTGCCTCGAATTTTCATTTTTTTAGGCCACAGTGCACCATCATCACAAGTGCCTTCCGTGAATCGTGAATAAGAAAACCGCGCGTAAACCTTGATTCCCTGTGCCTTTTTCGCGCATGTCAAATGCAATTTTCCGTCCTGCTCAGTGAGTCCCACTTATCGCTCACCAAAACGAGACTACTGCTTGCCAAACCGAGACCGCTCACAGTTGCGGTCACAGTTTCAAATGCGGTTGAAAGGTCCATCAAAACGGCCTCCACAATATTATCATTGTAAAGGTTTCGTCCACTCTTCAACCGTTCTAATCAGGACATGCTGTGTGTTATACTGCTGTCTATATCCCTTATAAACTTTGAAAGACAGCAGTCAAGATGAGGAATGAGTTGATCTTTAATTAGTTTATCATAGCTTTTCGAAAAAGCGTTCAACACGCTGACAGGGCGATGGTTTTCTCCGTGGTACGAACTGGCGCATTCTTATCCGATGGAGTTACAGCTGCTTGCTTTCCTTTATCCGGAAACTTGCATTTCTTAAGACTTTTATTTATTGCATCTGTTAGGGGTATAGTTAGTTCTTCTGCAACCAGCAGCAAAAGTTTACGAGGAATTTGGTCCTCCCCAGTTGCCTTTTCAGCTTTTTAGCAGCTTCCTTTTGATATTTATATATTTGATATTTGATATTTGACTTTATTAAGGGGGGTTGCCCTTCAACAGAGTTGGTTTACAAGGGGCCCTCCACTTAAAAATATTACTAACAATATACAACATAAAATTATCGAATTAAAAAAGAAAAATTACAATATAAAAGCCAATGATATAAAACCTAATATAAAAAGCTAATGCAAATTTACAGTCTAATTTAAAAGAAAAAAAAAGAAAGTCCTAAATGGATTTTTTAATTCCTTACTTCATTCGGTTCAACTGCTCGAAATGAAAAGGTTGAAGATGGTTATCTGGATTTTGAATTATATCTAAGACGTTAGGGTGATTGGCATACTTTTCGAGGATCAGTTTCGCGATCTCTCTCTCAGTAGTTTGTTTAAGTGTGTCTGCTAGGCTTTGTGGCTTTTTCCCACTGGATTTCTAGACAATATCGATGCAATGATCATTGAAAGTCTCAGCAAGTTCATGATCATCTGCAATGATCTTGTCATCTTTTACAAGCAAAATGTTGTTCCCTGATAAGCCCTCTCTATTTGTCAAGAAAGATTTAACTAACTTCCAAAAATCCTTATCAGTCATTACACCATTTTCTGTCACGCTTCCGAAATGATCTTTGATTGCTTTCTGCTTAAGGGAAACGCATTTGTTTCCCTGCTTTTTGAAATTAAGTTCATTTTCTCTGGTCCGGTTTTTCTTAGATTTTCTCTGCAGGCGAGTTCTATTATAAATTTCTTTTCTTCATATTTTATTCTTAAAAGGTGCATCAGTCCCTCTAACGGTTTCAGTTCGCAAGGGAGCATGTTTGTCAACTACCGGGTGTCCCAAAAAAGTATCCGGATTTGGTCGACCCTAGCGATAAGAATATAGCGTAAATCAAACCGAAATGATTTTCAAAACATACCTCGATAGCCAACTTGAACATAGATACCTCGTTTGTTGAATTCGGTGCACTGAGAGTGAAGATATCAATCTTCAAAGGACAAATTATTTTCCATTACTCGTCCCCAATCCTCCAGTAGTATTTATATGAGCGACAGCGCAATTACAGACCTCCTGGCAGCATTCCAGAACTGGTTCGGAGACCTCAGGCAGCCAAAATTTCACGGTGAGTTATGTTTGTTCGATATTTCTTGTATTTTATTTGCTCCCTTCAGGGCTTCGTATTATGTTTTCCATTTGATACCTATCATGGAAAGAACAATTCCATCTTCTTTCTACGAACCTCACGTTCGGCCTAGATTTTGTGTTTTTTCCTTGCACGTGTCGACTGTCGTGCAGCTCAGTATCTTGTTTTGCAGTGGCAAAAACTGCTGTACTCAATGTTCAGTTGAACTGAAAACTTAACTTGAGCTTTACAATTTCATTTTTAGCAATGGACAAAGAGGATGGACCAAATTCAAGATTTGTAGGGAATGAGGACTCCGTCAACATTAGCCTACCGACGGATCAGGAAATTTTGGCAGGCCTATCGAACAATAGGTCTTCGACTTCATTGAAAACGGATTTGGCCCCTGTTACCACAAATTTCGAAGATGGTTCAAGGGAACCAACTCAGGAATTGAATAGAAATCTATTGTTAGAAATGAGACAGGCAACAGCAGCCATTGCTGGCCTGATAAAAAACTTTTCCCCAGTTCAGGGCAAGAATTTGATAACTCTTTTTCTGTTGATAAGAATTTGCAACCTGGCATTTATAGGAAGCGCCCTGCTCCTCAAGAGTCTTGTGAAAATGATCAAATCTCATTATGGGCTGATAGTCAGTCCTCTCTTGTACAAAATGACTCTGCTTTGGAGGTAGGTCCCTCCACCAATACAGAAGTATGTCCTTCTGCAAACAAACGACCAATGCCAGAACATGCATTGTCAGATATTAATTTATCAGCATTATTTGAGATGAGCGAAAAGAATGACAAGGTTGATCACATTGACATGGAAACTGAGATTCTTGATTTTGTAGACAGTGAAACCCCATTGCAAGATGAAGAGGGTGACCCAATTTCTGAAAAATTGGGCAAAAAAGTTGAAGTTAATTGGCAGGCGCACAAGAATAAACATATTTTGTCTGGTGTGACTAAGAAATATTTTAGGCCAAAAAATCTTAAACAATTGAGAGTGCTCGCAATGCCACAACAAATACTTAGCATGTCTTCATTTACTCAAAATCATAAAGTCATTGAGAGGAAGGTCTTTAACATGCAACTGTCCTTGTCAAAGGCAACAGGAATCATTTCCCAAGTGGCTGATAAACTTATTCAAGCTGAGAAATCAAATACAATGCCAGATTCTAAAGATTTAGTGTTAAAATCTCTTGATGCAATTATTTTGTTGGGCCATTGTAGTGCAGAAGTAATATCTCGTAGAAAATTTAATGTAAAACCAACTTTGAGCCCAGAAGTCCGCAGTATTTGTGAGAATAAGCTAGACACACCAGATTTTCTCTTTGGAGATGACTTTGCAAAAGCAATAAAGGAAGCTCGTGAAACAAAGAAGATTGCAGATCAATCTTGCAGATTTACACGCTCGTCTTATAGACGCCCATATGGTCAAAGGAAACGTGGAGGCCGTGGATCATATCAGCAATCTTTTCAGCCTAGAAATCACTTTTTGGAGCGAGGCAAGGAGACCAGATTTCCATGAAGACCGTACTACAAGAGCTAAATGTAAACAATCTTAACTTTTTCTTGCCTCATTTGTTATGTTACCTACAACATCGAGTTGAGAATTTTAAAGCTGGGGCTATAAAGAATAGGCTGAATATTTGGGAATCTATAACTTCAGACCCGGAGACCCTGTCAACTGTGTCAGGTTTGCAGGTACAATTTGAAGAAGATTTTCTGCCTTTTACAGAGAGTAAGTAATACCATAATCACAACATTTTCTGACCATGAGAAAGCTTTTATTGAAGTAGAGGTATCAAAACTTCTCAAAAACGCTGTTATAGAGCACAGTGTACATGAGGAAAATGAATTTATATCACCCATACTTCTTGTCCCTAAGGATAGAGACTCTTACAGATTAATCTTGAATCTCAAAAAATTAAATTCTCATATGCCTTATGTACATTTTAAGATGGACACAATACAAAATGTGTTATCAATGATCAGACCAAATATTTTTATGGCTTCGATAGATATTAAGGATGCTTATTATTCAGTGCCAATTTATGACTCTGATCAAAAGTACCTAAAATTCAAATTTGATGATAAAATCTATAAATTTACCTGTCTACCAAATGGGCTTTGTTGTGGCCCTAGGAAATTCACAAAGCTTTTGAAATCTCCACTAGGTTACTTGAGAGAACAAAACTGCATTCTTTCAGCATATATTGATGATATCATAGTCATGGACAATTCTTATGTTTCATGCCTGTCAACTGTAATCGAAACAGTAAGACTGTTTGATTCTCTGGGTTTTATAATTCACCCAGAAAAGTCAAGTTTTATTCCTTCTATGACTATTAGGTATTTGGGTTTTGAGCTTGACTCTGTGAACATGACAGTATCTTTGCCACAAGATAAAAAGCTCAAGATCATACAGTGTTGTGGTAAATTACTCAGTTGTGAAAACCCAACGATTCGATCTGTTGCTTCAGTGTTAGGGTTAATTGTTAGTTCGTTTCCTGCTGTAAGGTATGGTCCTTTGCACTATAGAGCTTTAAACCATGTGAAAGATGCTGGATTGAGAAATAGTAAAGGGAAATTTGATGTGAAGGTCACCCTTGATGTCAGTGCCAAAAATGACTTAATTTGGTGGATTAAAAATGTTGAGAGTGCCAATAATGATATATACAGGGAAAACCCCTCTTTAGTTTTGGAAACAGATGCATCTTTATTAGGTTGGGGTGCAGCATATGAAGAGGAAACAACACATGGCCTTTGGTCTGTTGAAGAATCTAAAAATCATATAAATGTTCTTCAATCAAAAGCAATAAAATATGCTTTGCAATCATTAGTTAGAACTAAAAACTCGCATATTAAGGGTTTTATGTGACAACACCACTGCAGTTCATTCAATAAATAAGATGGGTACATCCCATTCTATACATTGTAATAATATTGTGCAGGAAATTTGGACATGGGCTATTAAGAATAATAACTAGCTTACAGTATCACACATTCCTGGAGTTCAAAACACTTTAGCTGATGCAGAGTCTAGAAGACATGATGCAAGAATGGAGTGGAAACTAAATCCTTATAAGTTCAAGGAAATAGTTGATAAATTGCAGGTGCATCTTAATATTGATCTCTTTGCCTCAAGACTTAATTGTCAGTTCAAGCCATTTGTTTCATTTTGGCCAGATCCAGAAGCTTCATCTGTAGATGCATTTTTGTTAGACTGGAACCGTTTCACATTCTATGCTTTCCCTCCATTTTCTATCATATCTAGAGTTCTCCAGAAAGTTTCAAAAGATAAATCTGTTGGACTGCTTATTGTTCCAGATTGGCCTTACAGTGTGTGGTATGTATAGTTTAAACGTTTATTGATATCTGATTTGATATATCTCTCCCCTAGCAAGAACCTACTGAAGCTACCGAGTCAACCAGACATATTACATCCTCTGCACCAGAGCCTAGCCTTATTAGCTGGCATAGTATCTGGGAAATGAAGCTTGATGATTTATCCAGTGATGCAAAAATGTTGATTCAGAATTGTTGGAGTGAGGGTACTATAAAACAGAACCAGGTGTATTTGAATCATTGGTTATCATACTGCCGTGACAAAGGTATATCTCCTATAACCTTAAATGTTTCAGAAGGAACAAATTTTCTCTCAGAACTATATTTGAAAAGAAATCTAGGTTATTCAGCTGTGAATACAGCACGATCAGCTTTATCCAACATCATGGAAAATAAGGAGGGGTATTCTTTTGGAAGCTATCCTTTAGTGAAAAGACTGCTCAGTGGAATGTTTCGCAGAAGACCTGCCCTTCCAAGATATTCAACTACATTTGATGTTAACATTGTCTTAAAATACCTTAAATCATTGGGTGAATCAAATGATCTTCCATTCAAGAGTTTATCGTATCGTCTTGCCACTCTATTTTGTTTACTATCTGGTCAACGATGTCAGACTATATGTTCTTTAGATGTTCGCCACATTGTATTCTCAAATGAAAGGGTAATGATTTTCGTAAATTCTTGTGTCAACCGCCCTGGAAATCATAAAGACCACCCGCCCTGGAAATCATGTCTCTCCACTTGATCTGAAAGCTTTTCCTACATGCACTGCTTTATGTCCAGTGCAAAATCTGAAACAATATTTACTACGCTCCTTTGAGCTCAGAGGTTTGTATACTAAGCTATTCATTAGTTTTAGTTTCCCTCATAGACCGATCACAACATCAACCCTTTCCAGATGGGTTAGAGAGACACTTAAAATAGCAGGCATTGACACCAACATTTTTACATCTCATTCTACCAGAGCAGCATCAACATCACGTGCAAAGTCTTTGGGACTTTCTCTGCAGCAAATATGCAAGGCAGCTGGATGGACAAACAGTGGAACATTTGGAAGATACTATGACAAACCAGTTGAAGAAACAAACTTCTCAGAAATTATTCTGGACAATTTTCTTGACTAGGCCTACTGACTCGAAGTAACTTATCATTGCGGTTTATGATGATTAATGATAGATTTGTGATACCCTTGTTGTGTTTAAAAAGATGTGGTGATTGATAGATTTATGATGTATGCATATCCTTCTCCTTTCTGAGACCGGACCCCCTTTTCTATTCCATTTCCAGTCCTTTTTCCATTTTTTTTGGAAGGGTTTTTCAGTAATGAATAATATAATAAGACTTCACGAGAAATAACTGGTGTGGCAACTTTGTTGCAATAAATTTTTGCCAGCCATCTTTTAAATCTCATATAAATACTACTGGAGGATTGGGGACGAGTAATGGAAAATAACTTGGAAAATAAACGAGCACTTACGTGTGAAGTTTGTTGTAAATTATTTTCCATGTCACGAGGACTCCAGTCCGAGAGTGGTATTTAGATGCCCTCCCCCCCAAAAGTGTTCATCCCATGTATAGCATTTTTCGTTTTTTCAGGTGGCTGGCAGTAATTAATTTTTGAGGTCTTTGAATTAGGTCTGTAATTGCGCTGTCGCTCATCTAAATACCACTCTCGGACTGGAGTCCTCGAGACATGGAAAATAATTTACAACAAACTTCACACGTAAGTGCTCGTTTATTTTCCAAATTTGCCTCCACCTCCAAACCAGAGCTTTGGCGCTTTCAAATTCTTTGGCGCTAAGCAAATTCTTGAAGCTCTGTGAATGAAATCAACAAAATTTGAAGACGGCACAACAGATGGGTTTTACAAAATACAGTTTATGTGAGACCTATTGTCAAGGGAGCTCCAAAATCAGCTTCATTCATCTCAATATCGACGATTTATTTTTTCAAATACTATTCACCGGTGATTGAGCATCAATACACTTTTGAAATCGTCGAATCATTCCTTGAAAAGAATTGCTTATTAGATCTCTCGGGGGCCACGACAGGAAGGTCTGGAGATCTTTTGGGGGCCAAAAGATATCTCCTCTCTTGATGATGACCCACCCGGGAAATCAGCTTCGAAGATACGCGATGATCAACCTGATCTCGAGAGGTCTGATAACAAATTCTTTTCAAGGAATGATTCGACGATGTCAAAAGTGTGTTGATGCTCAAGGGAGTACTTCACCGGTAAATAGTAAGTATTAAATAAATTGTCGATATTGAGATGAATGAAGCTGATTTCGGGGCTCCCTTGACGATAGGTCTCACATGAACTGTATTATGGAAAACACATCTGTTGTGCCGTCTTCAAATTTTGTTGATTTCATTCACAGAGCTTCAAGAATTTGCTTAGCGCCAAAGCTCTGGTTTGGAGGTGGAGGCAAATTTGTCCTTTGAAGATTGATATCTTCACCCTCAGTGCATCGAATTCAACAAACGAGGTATCTATGTTCAAGTTGGCTATCAAGGTATGTTTTGAAAATCATTTCAGATTGATTCACACTATATTCTTATCGTTAGCGTCGACCAAATCCGGATACTTTTTTTGGGACACCCGGTAGTTTTCGAAAATTGCATACCAAATCCTTAGCAACATTTGGATCATCAGAATTGCATCCAAGGTAAACATTCTTTACATCAGACAAGAAATTTGCTGGGGAGAATTTTTTGTAGAATCTCTACCTATTGCTGTCTTTGTGTAGCTTGCTAGAACGCAATACATGCCAGAATCTATTAAAAAAGCTGATATTGCGATAGAAGACTACCAAGGAACTTAATAAACAAAAATTCTTGTAGACGGAAGATGATACATGTGGTAGGAGTGGTAAAGAACAGCAAGCTCCAAGCAAATTCCATACATTTCAAATGCAAAATACGGCAGCGCGTTACGACTTTGCACCCAAATTGTCACCGCAGTCTTCGTATGCAAATTAGGTGCGCGGATATCAAAAAGGTGTATTGACTGGTAACTTACAGATCTTTTACTGCATTTTAGGAGACAAGACTGCAGAGTCCTTAACAAGGGTTGTGGGACCGTTAGGAAGCCAGCCAATCGGAAGGGAGCTTGCAAGCGAAGTAAACCGCATATGCTATACCGAACAAAAGGAAACTTCTGCAGGCTCAAGCGTTTATAAAGCCCAGAAGAAAAACTTTTGTGACGTTGACTTTGCCAAAGACATCGTCAGGAAACTGTCAAAGTTCAGTGAAGAGGCAAGGAAATCCGGGAAGTGGACAAATGCTCAGAAGGCCATTATGTTTAAAGCCATTCGTTTGAACTTCGTTGCTCTCAAGGAAAAATCCTCAGAACGTTACAATGGTATTATGGAGTTGAATTTGACTAGAGGTGAAAGGATCGATGGATACAAAGACAACATCAACAATATAATCAAGCTCATCGACACGAGAGAAATGGAACTTCTCAAAATCACAACAATGCTGCTACCAAATGACATCTTGACGTGTGCAAGTGATCAGATTGAAACAGGAGAAGCATGCTATTTCAAGAGAATCCTTGACCAACTTGTCACCCATTTCAAGGTAACTGGTGTTCGAATCAATGGAAGGAAGAGAATCATGATAAGCACATCGACCGATTATGAAAGATTGTTGGGATATAGACAAATGGATCGCATTCTGACAGTTGTACAAGGCAGCCAGTTCACTACAATTGACTTAGCAGAAGAAATAACAGACAGTAATAACCAACGATTTACTGAATTGAAAAATTACTTTGTTCAGCTACAAGACTTCAATGCCAACAAAGCAACAATAGACGTCGATTTCATTGATGATTGGATTCGAAAATACAGGCCGCAAGTTGAAACGGTATCTCAGCAAATAGGCAGGGATCTTGGCTCTCTCATAGATGATACGCAAGGAGCCCTTACCGGTGATATCGTTGAAAAATCTGCAGCAATGGCATTGGCTATTGCAGAAGCCTGTAATCCGTTGAAGACTCTCTTTGGAGGATCTTCAATCGGAGACATTGCTGCCGCTACAGCGGCGTGGGCCAATGCCGTCTCGGAAATCAACAAAATAAAGGACATCAAAAACAGCCTGCAACCAGCAATAGACAAGGCAGTCAGTCTTGGTGTGCGATTTGATGGAAACTCGAAAGACTTGAAAGCAGTGATTGACTTGGTCAAATCTTCCAACAATTCTGATGCCAAAGAATTTGAAAAGCAGAAACGAGCATTTCTCGAAAAATATGGTGCCTATAGCCCAAGAGTAAAGAGGCCGGAGCTGGCAGAAATAGAAGAACTGTTTAAAGGCGTTGTAACAACGGCATGTGGAATCATCGACGGTATAGATTCGACTGCTGGTTCAGCTTTTGCAGCCAGTGTTAAGAGAAATGGATTTTGCTGGAAAATTCCTGTTGCCATCACTAAGATGGTAGCCATCTATATGGAGATCTACGATTTTCAATTCGATTTGATTGAGACACTTGCTATGAGTATGAGGTAAGCTCATAACTGATATGATTTGCTTGGATGGTTTGTTTGTCTTTTCATGGTAGGTCCCCCCACCCACGTCCGTCGAATCCGTTGGAGCTGGCGCGGACACTGATCACTACAGCTGCCAAAGTTTTGGCATTAGAAACACACCCTCTGCTACCTTACATGTAGAAACAGAGACGCAAAAACGGTGCAAACTTACAAACCTGGTTTGGAGGAAGGTTTTAGCCAAATATTTGAGAAAGGTTTAGTTGTCAAAAATAAAATTTTATATTGTTGGCATAGATTTAGAAAATGAATCTTCAATAAATACATGGAACCATTAAAAATCATGTCAACAGTATGCGGATGGTGAGGTTATATTTCAAAACTATATCAAAGAAGAAAAATCAGGCTTGATCAGACAATGTGATGAAAGACAGAACGTCCATGAGGAAATGTGCATATGTGTCAGAAAAAAATGATTTTTGAAAAGCGTCCCAGAAAAGTACTTCTGTTTGCAAAATCACCAGAATTTTATTGTAATGCAGATCTTCAGATTTCTTTTTCTTACCAGTAGGTCAAAAAAAAAATATTTTGCGGGCAAATCCAAAGCTGATCTTTGATCTATTTTTCGATAGAGTGAATCAAACTCTTTTTAGTGCTGCCTGGTTTTGAAGCCTTCTGCAAGAAAGCACCCATGTTTATTTGAGTAATTTCTTTTGTTCTATTGAGTTTCTTGTTTGGTCAAGAATACATATCAGAATGAAACGTGAAATGTTATTGTGGACTTGAAGAATACTGCAAAATTTTCAATGTGACGGTTATTAGAGGCAAGATTAGCGATGTTGCTTGAATAGCGTTTCTTAAAATGAGGTTTTCGTTGCATTATTTCATACCCGTTAAGATAGTTCACGATCATAGAATATATTTGCATTGCTGGTAGGAGAGATGAAAAAATTTTGTGATAACTTTCGTAATCAAATTTTGATGATTTTGCAAACAGGAGTATATTTTTGGACACCCTGTAGCTTTTAGATGTTCTCATCTTGAACTCTTCCCTTCATTGCCCCAATACCTTTCAATTAATGAATAGCTTCCTTAAGACTGTGGCCTCTCTTGTATTAAACCCTGGTTAGAGCCCTGCTACTTGCACCAAAACAGAGAAATGATATGGGAAGATCCCTAATTACATGCTTTTGTATGGTTTACAAAACACCGTCGAGCTGTTTTCCAGTAATCATATATCGTGTTAAAATGACGAAGGTTGAGCGGATAAATTTCAGGTTTGGAGGAAGGTCAACAACTTTTTGCAGCTCTGTGTAGAAACAGACTTCATTTTGTTAATTCATCTTACAGATAACACTGGATATACCTATAGAAACATGCAAATAGGTGACAAATTCACCAGAACGGTACAACCACCAATTTATTCGCAAGTCAAATAAACAATTTGACTTTCTTTGGTTGCTTTACATTAAACTACCCTGATCACTCATAGGGCAAAGATTGCAAAAAGGGAGGCTCAAAACATTGTAAGTCAATTTGAGGCATTCCCAGATCGAGAGCCAAACAATGCAAAGAAGTACAGGAGCATATACACGTTGAGCTACTTGACTTACAACATACAGACTTGGAATACAATTGAATTGCATTGTGACAAACTGGAATATGCTGAAGGTGGTGTCCGACCAGTAGAATGCAGAGGAGAAATGACAAGCCTTAGTTCTCTCATGTCAAGAACTGGTCGAATTTGCAGAGAAGATAACGATGATGATGTACAGTTTCCTGTCAAGCCAGCAGGTATGTAGCAGAGGATGAAAAGAAAATTCAAACGAAAACGCTAAAAATGTGTGCAAAATCGAAAATTTGACAACTTTATTGATAACAACATCGCATATGACACAGATACTGCAGAAACTATGAACAACTTGCTCTGGAATAAGGAGTATGTAGGCAATTTTCCCTTGAAGCAGATTTATTGAAATAACAATGAGAATTGACCTTTGAATCTATAGCAATGCGTAAAAAAGAAGTAAAATGGGAATTTGGAAAATGAAGATTGCAGAAACCTTTGGAGATGATCATATTAGACTTTCGATATGAGTTGTTCTTTTCTCTACAAACGTCATTGCACTGAATCTGCCTGGGTCAAGGAAGGCTTCTCTGGTCAAAATCCAGGAAGAAACAGAATAATTTTGTGGGGTAACGATATCCCTCTAAGAAACTTTTAAGTTGGAAGCTGTAAATGTATGAGCAGCTCTAATGTCTGGAGTAAACTAATGCACAATGCATCTTGGTAGAAAACATGATACTATTTTCAGCAGTTGTTTGTGCCACTTCCTTCCAAAAATCTTTGTTTAGCACTGTTGGCAGACCGCACAGTGGTAGATCAAAAGGCACCTGAAGTTGAAAAGAAATCATAAAAGAAACGAGGACACAAAATGACGAGGTAGTCAGTACACAGTGTGCTAAGTATCTTGCATTTCTTGCATCTGTATTTCAATAAAAGACTAATAGACGAGAAACATCGCCAGTTTTATTTTATACTCTATTACTTCATAAAATGACTATTGGAATGAACACTTGATAGCATATTATGCAAGTTTTCGTCACAGGTAAAATACTTTCTATCATAGATCGAAGTGACAAAGCATACTTGAATCTTACAAACTTATACAAGAGAGAAGATGTCTCATTCCAAATCACAAGCAAGGCTTGGTTAGTTACCAATGGGTGGTTGAAGCAAAGTGAGGTTGATGGCAAAGCCATTTATGTAAAAAGACTTGAACTTTTTCTACCGACTGTCAGTGAGGATTCAGTCACTTATATATCAAAGGTTAGAGCAGTAGGTGAGTAATACTTCGTTTCCAATAGCAATGAGGCTACTGTAAAAACCCGCATATAAGAACATACATTTTTTAACATCATGTAAGTTTGTTCTTAAGCAGTGGACATGGAAAACATGCATGGAATTGATGGAACAAGGGCAAATTTTGTAATACAATGGCATCAGTTGCTTTGGTTTACACCTCAATTCAAAGCAATTAGGGAAGGCAGACAAAAGAAATTCTTTCAACCAGAAATTCACAACAAACATAGCCGCAAAGTTGCCCCGAAGCTAGCACGGCAAACTCTCACTTGGTGCGGGCAAAGGGAGGTTTCTAAGAGAAGTTATGTGCTTTTAGACGAAAGGAGAACGGAGAATCTAAAGTTCTGACCGGCGCTCCCTGGTTCTGACCGGCGGAGTTTGTTTACGTGATTCTGAAGCCAAGCAGAGGGCATGACAATTCTTGCATATTTATTGCTCAAATGTAAACAGTATTCCTCAGCTCCTGAATCAAATAAACGAAATCCGCCAGACAGAACTATAGATTTATTTTCGTTATAATCAAGCAAATTTTCTTATAAACGTCCTCTCGCCCGCATCAAGCGAGGGTTTACCGTACTGGTTTTAGGGCAACTTTGCTGCTCTGTTTGCTTTGAATTACTTGCTGAGAGAATTTCTTTTGTCTGTATTTCCTTTGAATTGAGGTGTGAACCAAAATAATTGATGCTCTTGTTAGCTGATGGTTCTTAGGTAGACCGTTTAGCTATTCTATAAAAGAGCCTGGATCGATCCTGCAAACGATTTTTTGCTGCACTAGAGGGGTATCGCCCTGGTTGAGGGTAAACGCGTTTTGACCGATGTTAACTCTCTTGCGTTTGTTGCTGAATAACAGTCATTTGGGCCTAGTTAAAACCAAAATGTTCGCAAAAACAGTTTGGTGATGCCATTTGCTAAAGTTGTTCTTGTTTGTGTTTCTTAAAATTCCGTCCACAAACAGAGGGAGAAGTGCACAAAGAAGGTCATCTGAGATCTAACAGTAAGTATTCGCCATTTTTCCTTTCATATTTTGTTGCACAATTTTCTTATTGCTTGGTTTCTGGACGTTGCTAAAACTTTGATAACAAACACATGGCCTCTCACCAAGCTCCGCCTGTCCAGAATAAGTACTTGAGGTAACTTCAGAGATATGACACCCACTTCCACCACGACGAGCTTCTCTTTGCATGCCGTCTGATTGGCCTAAAGTCGCCCTGGTTGAGGGTACTGTGGTATCTTCCGGTTCTTGAACGAAATCTGCGCTGTCAACGCATGGCAGGCGACTACTATTTGCTGTAAAAGCACATATTACGGTGCAAAAGCAGGTTTGTTCTATCAGTGGACTGTAAAAAATATTTTTTTTAAATCATGAATTGATTTAAGCATCGTTCAGGTCACCGAAGGAGGAAAACTGATGTCAGCGTGCTTGAAAAGTCTTTCAACGAAAGCGGCAACAAAGGTCAGTTCTTAGGATAACGAAACACAGCAAACACAATCAGAAAACATTTGATAACAACAAAAACTCTTTAATCCTTGATATGCTGCTAATTTTCGCATCGAGTTATCTTAAATTTACCTGAAACCATGTAAAAGTTTGGATACCCTCAATCAGGGCGACGTTGGAAATTTGGGCCCTCTCGACCACTCTGTTCTTGAGTTGCACGCTCTTAAAGACAACATCACCAATGACAAATATATTCTATGTGATCAACAGTGAAGAGTTTACGAAGGTGTTCATGGTAAGTTTCGTTCTGAAGATTTTTTCGTTTAGCAGGAATATTGGACCAATGTAAAATACCCTCAATCAGGGCGATACCCCTCTACCACTCTTATCATCTGCAGAGAAATAATCTTTTCAACCGGTAAACAAGCAACTTTGCTTTCATACCGTTTGTCGAGCCTTTCCAACGAAGAAATAGTTTCAATGATCTTGTATGTTGATGGCTACCTTTTGAATCGGATAAACGATAGCTCACCCTATTTTAATAACGAAACAAGCCTGGGTCGAGCGATAATTTCATGTTTATACGAGAAGCTCGAGTAAGTGTTATGAGAGCTTCTAATCACTATTGCATCTAATCTATTTAGTACATAATGGTATCATTCTATTCAGTTTCTTTTTGGAATAGTTCGAAGCCCTTCAGTTTCTGAAATCTTGTCAAGAACGTTTTCCTATTGATGTTGTTTGCGTTCCATCTTTGAAATACTTTACTTTGAATTGAGATTCTGTTACAGAGAATGGCTCAATTGCACTGTGGTGGACAAAATGTTTTTTCAGTAAAATTTAGCGTCTTTTCCCACGTAACACTAAACGGATACTTCCAAAACACAGCAATTGCCCGACATTCAATGTTAACCTGACTTTGGTATTTATCAATAGAAATTGCTTATGCTTAGAGCGGCATCGCCCTTTTCCGATCACAGGCAGCTGTGAGTGCTTTTTATGTTCAATCGCGCGATGTTTGTTTACAAGGGGACTGGGTCTTCTAATTAGAAAAGTGCGCGAAAAAATACTTTGCTGACGCCATAAGCTTCATGTTCAAACGTGGTTTACTTTTTTCTGGTGTGTGAATCCGACGGTATGAGAAGCTGAAAGAGGCCTACCTGTGATGGAATCGCAAGTAGTCGCCATTTTCCCTTTGTGTTTCCTTGTCGCAACTATATTTTCCCTTGTTCCTCTACTGCTGTTCATCAGAACCGCATTCAAAACATTTCAACCTTTATCCCAACTCTCTAAATGTATATTTACAAAAAAATTTGGATTATAATATCTCCGGCTTCCCAGCCGGGGGTAAACTTCTAACTGCAGTCAGATAGGCTACATATCGCCCTTTTCCGATCACGAGGTTTGGCTTTGAATCATAAGCGTACGAGGCGGGAGGGGGGGGGGGCGGTAACCCCCCAACTTTGGAAAGGTTTTGAAAAATCTGCCCCTAGTCGGGCAAAAATCTTAGTAAGCGATGGGCTTTGTGTCGGGCAGCCCCCCTAGATCTTTGCTTCCCGTACGCTTATGCTTCGAATCCTGTGAATGGTTGCTAGTGAATGGATTCTCTCTCAATGAAGAGATGGGGTGGATGGTGAATAAACCAAGAAACCTCATCTGGGGGTTCCGTCAATTTTGGATGTGCGTGAGGTAGGGTCTGAATTAATTCCAGGCGTTAAAGAATGGGAGAGAGGAAACGAGAATTGATGTTTCTATGGACAAAAGAGAGCAGCCGAAAAATAATTTGCTGCTTTTCAAATCCAGGTTAGATATTCAAAGACCCCAAATGTATATTTAATAGAATTTTCAGATCCAACGTATGAAATATCTCCGTACTCCCTGGTACAATAAAAATTTTGTGGTGCTGCTATGCTAGAGTTTTGCCAGTTATCTTGTAAAAGTCTGTAACTTTCAATAGTAAATTCGATTATGATGTTATTGAACGAATAAAGCGGCAAAATATTACTTACCAAACGATAACACGAGCTAAAAATCTCCTCTGCTATCTGTATGGCACCCATTTCATCTGGAAACTGCGCTTTGTTGAGCCCTCTGCAGTGGTGCTGTTCGAAATTCATGCGTGAACTTGCGTGATCGGAAAAGGGTGATGAAATGAATGTGTCTTTCGACAAAGATTTTACGGAAGAGGGTGGATAAAGTTACAATAAATGGTTTTCATATTTTAAACTATGAAATTACGAATAATTCAACAGGAAGAACTTTTCCGCTAAAATTTTCTTAGGCCAATTAATACAAGGTTTCTTTTTCTGTGATCGGAAAAGGGCGATGGAGCTCTAGCCTTTTGTATTGATATTTGATTGTATATTTAGATTTAGCCCAACTTTAGTTACCTGTCTCTATGTTATGGCCATGGGGTAGTCATGGTCTTCTGCTCCTTATGGCATCGCTTTTGTAGTGTAGTAAAGTAGTTTGTAAGTGCTGTTTTAGGTATTTTCGTTACTGTAAATTTTCATATTGGATAAAAAAAGCTGAAAATTAGATCAATGTATACGTTTTTTAAAGTAAGAACCTATGAAGGCTAGGATGCAGTTGCTCATATATGGGTAGGGAGTAAATGTTGAACATTCCTGGCTGTATACCGGTTGTATCCTATAGGATGGTTCTTACTTGAAGCATGTTCATTTCTGCGAGGTTTGAGTCAAACGCGGAGCTAGCTGAAAAAGGGCGGTCATGCTCTGCGCCGCAGGCGCAGGAAAAGGAAGCTCTTTGCGCCGAAGGCGCAAAGAGCGCGGCGGTCCGGGGGCTTAAAATTTTTCAGACCACACCCTTTTTTCACCTGGAAACGCCCCTTTTTACATAAAAAGGGGCAACACCCATCCCTCTGTGCAAGTAAAATATGTAGCTGCACACAGAGGGAAACCCTTTATGTTCTGAAATTTTAGACTAAAACTTGGTGTTCAAATGTTTTCGTTTCAAGTCTGAAATTTGAGGGAGACATTTTATGATTGCCATAAATTTGGCAGGCATTTATGTCAAGGATTACATAGTTAATCTTGCTGAACAGTTGGCAGGCAAATTTAGTCCTCAATGAATGTTCAGTAGTGAGTTAAGCTCAAGCCCCACGTCAAGGGATTGCCTATAGCTTGAGTTTTCCATTTTTAAGCAGAAGGAACCCCACCAGCCTATGGCAACAGTAAAACTGGGGGTAATCAAACTGCATTACAATCTATCTTGAAAGAAGATTGGCTGTTGTGGGAAGTGGCTCTTCTGATCAGCAACAAAATATGATAATACTGCAAGAACCAACAGGAAAGTTCTCTTGGAAAGTTCCTTTAATCAGCAACAAATTATGATAACACTGAAAGAACCAACAGGAAAGTTCTCTTGGAGAGTTCCTTTAATCAGCAACAAACTATGATAATACTGCACAAACAGGAAAGCTAATCAGCAGCAATTTGAAACAATTAATATGATCTGCTTGAATGCATAAAAAATTATCCTTTGTGAGATAGTTCCTTTAATCGGCAACAAAATATGATAATACTGCAAGGACCAACAGGCAAGTTCTCTTGGAAAGTTCCTTTAATCAGCAACAAATTATGATAACACTGCAAGTGCAATTAAAACGTCCACCCTCTCTGTCACATCGAACGTTTTCCACATTTTATGTACCCCCAAATGAGCACTGGCCTCCTCATGTTTTTTGCAATCAGAGAGGAACCCGTGCATATTGGTGTAACCTGTCTCTGTCCATGTTTGGGAAGCACCCGGCCTAAATAATAAACATGGCCAACAGAAAAGCCCCTTCATACCTTCACTCCTACACAGCCAATCCTTCTTTTGATACCAATCCTCCTGAAAAGCTCTCCCTTGGGTCTTCAGTAGTAATTTTGGCATCGGTCGATGTTATTGAACGATGAGCTTCTGCTCAGCAACAGTCCTCGAAGCAAAGGACTTTCTTGATAACTGAGACACAAGGTCTCGATCAGCAATAGCTCCTTGAGCATGAACTTGAGCCATAGTTCTTGTTGATTTTCGAAAGAGCGTACAAATCGGCTACGCCTAACACACGCTTGTCACAGTGAAACTCACGAAATGACACATGCCTTTGAATATTGCGCTCATGCGGTGAGACCTTGTCATGACTTGAGGTTTAATTTCTTTGCAATGATTTTCGTGGAATAAAATATTCAGCCAATCAAAACGCACCATGGCTCGAGAAGCAGGAGTGGATTATGATTATCATTATGACCTAGGTCCTGCCTTGGTTTTAATGCCCGACCAACCTTTGTTCTTCACTTTTGTGTCATAAGTGGGGTCGTTTGTTTAGCATGACTGAACATAGGGATAACAGTTATAATAGCATGACTATATTCATAGGGGGATTTCCGGCAGATCATGCTAAGATCACAACGGATGCCCTGTTTTTCTCCTGTTCTCTATCGAATCTCATTGGATGAGCTGAACTCAACACGGGGGACATCATCAGACCAACCTTGTTACCAGGGGGGGTTGTATTCGATCAATAATTGTATTTCTGAACTGGGTGGGCGGCAAGAAACTGCGTTTTCGCACAAAAAAACTATTTTTTTTGTGATTGAAAAAATGTTATTTTTGAAAATGTTTTGTCATGCTCGGCATGACAAGCATGCCCTCTAACTTCGCCACTGCATTTGACTGCATTGTGTTCTTTTGTCAGGAACTATTGTCAAAGCAAACTTAAAGCTGAGCATTCACAAGATTCTAAACAAATATTTAGCGCTGCTAACAACCTCACATTGAGTTAAAGCAAGACGTATAAGTTGCAAATTTTGGTGCCTCCTGTAAACTGCAATTGTGAGATGCGGGTTTCAAACATCATTAGTGTATTGTGAGAAATGATTGCAATTTTTGACATAGTGCCGATAGTAACTTAAAATTGAGCTGAAACAATGCGTAAAAATGCAATTTTGTTGCCTTCTGTTAAAGGTAGTTGTAAGATCCGATTGCAAAAAAAACTGTGCATTGTGAGAAGCTATTGTAATTTTAGAAACATTTAGTGCAATTAGCAAGTGTACGAGGAGTTAAAGCAAGAAGCAAAAATGCAAATTTTGCTGCCTTCTGTAAAAGACAACCCGGTGATGCACTTACAACAGAATTCAAAGTCTTGTTTCTTTGCTCCCATCTCCCTATAAATTTTTTTAGGTATAACAGAATCTATGCATATTTTATTTTCATTTGGCACTTTGACCTTTGCCCTTTGGCAAAAGGGCCCCGATGATCTAACTTTTTTTAATCTATTCTGCAAGTTGCTTTAGAAAATATAACCAACCATTGACGTGTCATTAGGTATGACAAGCTCTAAAGGCCATCGGTTGTGCTTTCAGATGGTATACATTGTTACCTATTTTGCGTCAAGCTTCCAAATTGTTTGAAAACGAATGCTTAGATATTATAGAATCGTTTGCTCCAGGTCATGATATGAATTTGACTGTCTTAATGAATTTTGCCCCTCTTCCCTTTTCTCTTCTAATGTTTTTCAATTTTTCTGATAGGCGAAAATGTGCTGAAGCTGTGCGATGACTGCACCCAATACATTCTATCAAGCGAAGAAAGATCCAGTAAATTCGAAGAAGGTTATGAAGCATCATGTGATAGCCCGTTCAAAAATCCATACACAATATGCAACTCAAAGGCGTTGCCAAGAATGTGTCGCAAGACAAGGAGGCTACCAGACCCAGCTGGAACATTGTATCCAAGCATTTACGCTCGCTTTAAGTTCAATGTCGATGGCTATGAATCAACTGCAGTGCCTGATCCTGGTAACGAGGACATGTTTATTAAAGGAAAGGTTTGTTTTTTGTTGATTAACATTCTACCGAATTTTGTTTTGATGACTTCATACCATTCCGTTCCATGCGATCAGCACACCTAGGAGCTTGCCCTATTTTCTCAAAATGTTTGCTCGGAGAGCAGCGGGAAGACATGCATAACATAGCTATAATTTCGACAAATATTGAAGATTTCTGAAAAGTTCAAAGGTAGAATCATAGAAAGGTGGCCAACTTTTCTTTAGTCTACTTAAAGAAATAGGTCATTGAATTTTGCATCCGCCTTTCTCTAGCCCGGCTTCTTCAATCAGACTTGGTAAAGTTGTAGATCAACAACCTAGCTAAAGATATAGCAAAGACAACTAAAAGCTACAATTTCATCAATTCAACAAGAAGTTTTGAAAAATAACTTTCAAAGCGAGCCTTAACGGAAACGTTGAAATTAACATATCTTTTTATTGCCAAGACTATACAGAACAAAGTCAATTCTGCCGCTTGGCATGCGTCCTTGTTGAAACATTAATGTTGGTGGCTGTTGCTGTAGTTGTCAAATTGCAAGAAAAATGGCTGTTTTCGTAAGTCTAGAGAGCTGTAGTGATTAATAGATGTGGTTTCCTTGCTCTTCACCCAGCATAAAATGTTCTTTGTTCTGAAAGCCGAAACATTACAGCTTTACTGCAGCTTATGCAAAACTCTGATGATTCATTTCAGATCACTTACTGCTTGTTGTCAGTCACTCCTGGTGCTGCTAGATCTGGGTCCAAGCGGGCTGCTAGATCTCGCAAATGCTGCAATGGAGCAAATTACTTCTCTCAGCAATCAAACCAGTGTACAGCATGTCCAGCAGGACAGCCAAATCTCACTGGATACTACTGCGAGAAGAATTCAAAAGCCATGATGGTCGAACAGTGAGAAGCAAGTCCCAAGTCTTCATAGTAACTGTTACATGAGAATTGTAATGAGAATACCTGTTTAGTAAGGAGCAATTGCTGAACAGTTTCAGAATGTTGTTATTTCTGTTTTAATACTGCCAGCTTTGCTGACAAAAAATTTCTAGCGCGTAAAAGTGTGAAGGACAAACATGAATTTTATTCAGAATACTCAAACTCAAATCTCGTCCCCAGAGTGGCAGGACAATACGAAGAACAATTGAAAACGTAGATATTTGGCGTTCTGGGATCGTTCTTACAACAATCGCTATTGTTATTACCATTGTCTCCCTGCTAGAATTTCTATTGCTTAAGGTTTAGTGCCTCATCGGTTTTGGAAAGACCAAAACTCCGAGAAACTATGAGATAGTCAAACCGGCATCCAAACCTGGATACCCAAACATCTGGCGAGTAGATGTCTTCAAAAAAAAAATGCAGGAAATTTCCAGCAGTTTTTTCCTAGTTGCGTTATATGAAGTCAGGTAAAATATGGAAAAATCTTCACACGTTTCTTCTTTCTTCCTTTCTTATTTGCGGTCTGATTGGTCCGTGAAAATGAGGCTTTGAGGGTTTTCGGCCATGGACCACGAGCAAAATTCGGCTAAAACATTTGATTCCTACCTGTAAGATAGGAATCGAATGTTTTGGCCGAGTTTCGCTCGTGGCCCATGGCCGGAAACCATCAAAATCTCGTTTTCACGGACCAATCAGATGGCGAATAACTGAGGAATACAAAAGAACCATGTGACGAATTTTCTAAATTTTACCTAACTTCATAAAATGCCAGCAGGACAAAAAGCTGCTTGAAATTTCCCGATTTTGTTTGAAGAAATCTACTCTCCATACGTTTGGGTATACAAGTTTGGATGCCGGTCAAAATATCTCCCGATTCCAAGGAGTTATGACCCCTCAAATTCACGACCTTTGTTCATTTTCAGCATTTCTGGGCTTCCAGCATTCTTGGTACAATATTCATTCCTAAAAAGTCTTCTAAAACACATGTGAAACATCATTAATTCCCACAAAGTCGATAACGTTGGTTTTCGGGGCCTTTATTTCCTTCGGAGATGAGCAAATCTGACCTGCAAAGTAAAATGTGGACTATCCTCTATTCGCAAACTTTAAGATATTTTACCCCGATCTAAGTTAGAGCAAGTCTACATAGCCCTGGCTTGAAAGCCACCTGCGATACGGTAATGAAATATTGGGCAGTTTGTCTGATACCAAATTAAATCATCAGCGTCTCCAAGACAGAGCTCGCACATTGATTGAAAGCTCCAATGTAAAGGAGGGATGGACGTGCAATTAGCTCTCTGTCTCTAACCTTATCAAATATGACAAGGCTGTTATGGCATATAAGATAATGAATAATTTCGAATGATAATGAATAATGTCCGAACAGCCTTCAAGGAAACATCACCTTGAGATCTCAAATATCTGCTTACGCAACGAGAAACTGCCGAGATATTGATATCCCAAAACGAACCTAGAATTTTCAAAAGAGAGTTTTCTTTACTCTGGTGCTAAACTGTGGAATGATATACCTCTTGATATGAGGAATAGCCCCACAGTCCAAGAAAATTCTCAATGCGAAAAATAGTCCCTACATGAAGTTGGGGAAAAAACTGTCTGACCCCTGCATAGGAATTAAAGAATACTGGTCTGTGCTCAACAGGATGATTCAAAAGAAAAAATTCTCAAACATACCTCCGCTCCTTGAAAATGGACTTTTTGTTACAAACATTGATACCAAGGCAAACATCTTTAATGAATATTTTGTCAAGCAGTGCTGTGCGATTACAACTGGAAGTAAACTTCCCAGTTTTTTGCCGAGAATTGCTCCACGACTACAGAGTCTTGAGATAGATAAGGAAAAAGTTCTCCGAATCATCCGCGCTCTAGACTCAACAAAAGCGCACGGCTGTGATGACATATCGATCTCAATGATAAAAATGTGTGACACCTCAATTGTCAAGCCATTGTGTTTAATTTTCGAGAAATGCTTAGAAGCAGGAGTCTGCCCTTCTATTTGGAAAAAAGCTAATGTAATACCTGTGCACAAAAAGAATAGTAGACAAAGTAAGGAAAACTATCGCCCTATTTCACTTCTGCCAATATTTGGCAAAATATTTGAAAAATTGATTTTCGACTCAATGTATGAACACTTCTGTAATTATGGTCTCATTACACCTAACCAATCAGGATTTCGGCCAAATGATCCTGCTATTAATCAATTATTGGCAATTACCCATCACATCTACTGTGCTTTTGAAGGAAATCCAAGCAAGGAAACTAGGGCAGTATTTCTCGACTTGTCAAAGGCTTTCGATAGGGTTTGGCATGAAGGTTTGATTTACAAACTAGAGTGTAAAGGCATATCTGGGAATCTTCTAACCCTTGTGAGCAACTATCTAAAAGATCGCAAGCAGCGCGTGGTATTAAACGGGAGGAGCTCGGAATGGGCAACAGTATCCGCAGGTGTTCCGCAAGGCTCGGTTCTTGGTCCCTTATTCTTTCTCATCTATATTAATGACCTAACTGAAAATGTAGCTTGTGGAGTTAAACTGTTTGCCGATGACACCTCTCTCTTCTCGGTTGTTCGAAATGAGAATGAAACTGCACAGGCATTAAACAGTGATCTTGAAAAACTTCGTATCTGGGCATGGCAATGGAAAATGAAATTTAATGCAGATAAAACAGAAGAAGTCGTGTTTTCTTGCAAGCGGGACAAGCCGGTCCATCCAACCCTTAAGCTTGGTAGCAGTGATATAAGTGCAAAAATTGAGCATAAGCATCTTGGTATGATACTTGATTCTAAATTAGATTTCCAAAGTCATGTTAGAGAAGCTATTGTTAAAGCAAGGAGAGGCATTGGCATGATAAGATATCTTTCTAGGTATGTTTCGAGAGAGGTTCTCGATGTGATATATAAGTTACACGTAAGACCACACCTCGACTACGGCGATATAATCTACCACAAGTATGACCCTGATATGCGCTTGAACTTCACACAAAAGCTTGAACAAACGCAGTATCTTGCTGCACTAGCAGTAACTGGAACATGGAGAGGTACAAACAAGCGGAGACTGTTTAATGAGCTAGGTTGGGAAACATTGTATGATAGAAGGTGGTATCGTAGATTTTGTCATTTATTCTCCCTTATTAATTCCAAATCACCTGAATACCTGTATAGTGAGCTTCCCCAAGCGCGGCAAATGCAGTATAGCCTGAGAAATCTCTCTATTTTCGAGCAACCAGTCAGCAGAACAGTTCGTTTCGCTAGCACGTACTTCCACAATGCGCTATTCGGATGGAATTTACTCGACGATGAGACAAGAAATTCAAGATCTTTGTTTCAGTTTAAGCATAAATTACTTGAAATTGTAAGACCACTAGGAAACTCAACATACAAAATCTGTGACATTTCGGGTGTCAAACTGTTGACAAAACTCCGCGTGCATGTTAGTGCCCTAAATGAACATCGCTTCAAACATGCTTTTGACTGCCTCAGCCCAGTTTGTTTCTGTTGTAAAGACAATGAAAATAACAAGCATTTTCTCCTGAATTGCCCCCTATACGATGTACTTCGTGGAGATCTCTTTGACCAGCTCTCTGATGTTCCAGGTCTAGATATCGCCAGTATCAGTAATATGGATGATGATACTCTTTGTCATCGACTCTTGTTTGGAGATCCATCTCTAGGTACTATTGAAAACAGAGTAATGTTGGAAGCGACGATCTCATTCATAAAAAATTCTGGCCGATTTAATTGATACAACAATATCAAGCCAGCAGCAGCAGTTCCCTATTCCTAGTTCCCTGTGTTTATGTTTGTGCTCTTTTTTGTTTTTCTCGTTTTTGTTCCGCATTGCTGAGGTGGATTACTGGGATAAACTATGCACTGCAATATTTTTCTCTCGTTTTTACGGCTAAGAGTTGAATGACTTTAATTTCTTTTGACCAGTTATCTGCCTTGGCTCAGTTGTTTTGTTGTTGTTTGTGCGTATTGTATCTTGGTTTCGTAGTTTTGTTCCTTGTTTTTTGTATACTTAAATTAATTGGATTTGTAAGTGCCATCCATAGTGAAGACTCGGTGACTTTATGTCTTTCTTCACTATGGATGGCACAGTGTAATATAACCTTATATATTGTAGTTTTTAATCTTGATAAAAAAACAGTTCTCACATTTAAAAAGAAACTTAAGGACTACTTGCTACACAACCATTTAACCCAAAGCACGATCCCTAGGAAGAGCAGCACTTACCTAGGAAGAGCACGCACTTACATTCCATATCATTCTTTGTAGATATAAAATAGTACGTTGTTCTTTTTATTTTCTATTCTTATTTTTACTATTGTTATTTTTCAAACTATTATCTTGTTGTTGTATAAGCTGATAGGGATTTGTGGGTGAATATGATTAAATGAAAATGAAAAAATGAATGAAATCTCACATAATGTTTTGGCATTAATCTTTGATACATCTAGTCCTGGGATGTCTGAGAGTTTCCGTAAGAGATCAATGCGCATCAAGTCAAACCTCTGGCAGTGCAGGAGAAAATGTTCATTGTCTTCTTTTGCCATTCCGCAAGAACAAGAGAGACTTAAGCCGGTTTTCCACTACACGGATTTTTCCGTGCATAGCGGAGCGGCTGTTGTTTCTAAAACAATGCACGCGTACTAACAAAGGTGTTCAATTTCCAAGAAATTCAATAACCAAGAATTTCTTAAAATATTTTCATAGCTGTTTTGCGTCAATTGCCGTGGCTCTCCCCCTTTCCTGGAATACTGAAGTCATGTTTCAGAGCCTTCTAGCGATTTGATTGGTTGGCGCTATAGGACGCGGCGGAAAAGTTGAAGTCAATCCGACTTTCAAATACGCTCGTAGCGGAGCGACCGGAAGTGACCATTGTTAGAAATAAACAATGCAATTACAACAGCCGCTCCGCTGCGCGCGGAAAGATCCGCCTAGTGGAAAGCCGGCTTTACACAGTCAAAATTATGCCACAATCTGTGTGCATTTAGCTAGGACAACATTTTAAAATTAGTTCAATTTCAGCGGGAGTGCAGCATGCTTCGGGAAAACTTAATATCAAAACAACAGAGCAAAAGGCAAAAGCAAAAACAAATCTAGGCAAACAGATATAAAAAAGCAACAAGAATTGCGTCTCGACATCATCTATGAAGTCATCTGGGGATACTGAGGCCCCCTAAGGAATTTCGGGCTCCGAGTCTCCAGGACATATTTCAATAGGCTCCGGGCTCCTAGAGGCAAAATTGTTGTGCTCCAAGGCTCCATTGCATTTCATTTCATTTCATTTCAAATCAATATTTAAAGTTGGTATTTACAGTAGTATCAAGCTGACACTAATTCAAACCAACTATTTACAAAGCATAGTATATACAAAAATAGAAAAATTAGTATTTATAATCAGCGACATATTTTACAGGTGCATCTATCTGCTGTCCAATCTTTGGTCCTCTTTTTAAAATGTGACAGAGTTGGCACTTGTTTGATACTGTCATCAAGAGTGTTCCATAGGAAACTACCTCGAAAAGACAGTGAATCGAGTCCAAAGCCAAGTGTCTTAATTCTTGGCAGCTTACACAAGTTTTTGTATTCTTAGATTGTACATTATGGGTTTCTTTTCATGAAATTCCCATACAATTGAAGGGTTCAAGTGATTCATGGACTTGTAGATTTCTGTCATCAGTTTCTGCAAATTCTTTATATGCATGCTATTGCTGCCACTTCGAGCGAGCAATGTTTCAAATGAAGATTCGTAGTCTTCATAGAGGCTCCGAAGCGCACGTTTATGAGTGCGGTCAATTTCTTTATTTGCACCTTTATTGTAGAATAGCCATATCAAAGGGCAATAATTGAAGTTCGACAAAATTACCGCATTACAAACTGTTAATGCCTGCTCTCGAGAGATATAATTATTCAGCCTAGCAAATGCACTGACCTTTTCGTTGACTTTGGAACATAACGTTTCAATGTGTTTCCTAAACGTTAATTTGCTGTCAATTTCCACTCCTAGAAGTTTAACGTGACCTGCTGTAGGTATTTTGTTTTCCTCGATGTTAAGACGAAGTCTTTTTCCCCCTTGCAAACCAGTGGCGGAAATTCAGCTTTTTGAGTGGGGGGGGGGCAAGGACCATCAATTTTCCAAGTCGGGAGAAATGCTTTTGTTTGACGTATTTTGCTGGAAGACCTGACGTATATAGGGTCCTTATATGTGCTAACGGAATAGGTATATCAGATTTCACAACTATCTGTATTCAGCAAAAGTTGATAGAAAAAAAAGAAAACATTCCATAAGGGTAAGTCGAATAGCTTTCAGGAATTTGGGGGCGAAGCCCCAAAGAAAATTTTTGAGGACACGCCCTTTACTTTGGCCTATAATGCATCTCTCGACCCAATGTTTACCGGTATTGAATTTGGATATTGACAATTTTGTAACACTTGTAGAGTAACAGCCCCATGAAATTCTTTGAGCATGAGCAAACACAATTTACTTTTGCTAAGAACACCACTTGGATCCCTTGTCGGTCAGGGACAAACTTGAATATTTGACGAGTATTAGTTGCTACTTCTGAAACAAATTTTGCGTAAAGAACCTCTGCTTTGTCTTAGAACGCTTCTCACCATCCAATTAGTGCCTGCCCCAAACATAGACATGGAAAATTTGACAATTCTTGGATCGTTCGTCTCGTAGCTAGCGTCCCAAGTAAAATTTTGAAAATTCCAGCCTTCACATTGGCTTAGAACGCCTCTCCCAATCACGCTCAAACGCCTCTCGGAAATATCGATACTGTACGCAACCTGTACCCAACAACTTTCTTCTCGTTTTGAAAGGAATGTTAGTGCATAAAAACTTAAAAACGCGCTGCAGAAAGAGCGTTAGCATTTCTTTGCTCATTCAAAGTAGAAACTCTTTCCTTCTCAACGGCGATTCGTTTCTTCACTGCAGTTTTGATCCCACCTTCGAAATTTCCGACTTCTTCAGAAAATTTCCGAGTTTTATTGAATTGGGGGGGGGGGGCAGTTGCCCCCAACTCCCCCATAATTTCCGCCACTGTTGCAAACCAAGGAACATTAGCTGGAATTTTTTAGGGTTAGCAACCATTCCATTGCTTTTAAACCATTCGAGTAATTTACTGAGATCATTCTCCAAATTGGTCACTATTTCTTGTAAGATTGATTCATCCTTCCCCACTAGCCAGTTCTTAATAGATGGCTTTAAAAGTCCTTACAGACTCGATGTTTCCGGAAATAGCGGTGGAGTATTAGTTTATGTTAGAGATAGCCTCCTTTCAAAACAACTGAATGTCGTCGGTACTCAACCTGATATCCAGGTTGTACCATTTGAAATCAATGTCAGAAAACAAAAATGGTTGGTACTCGCCATCTATAAGCCTCCTCAACAAAATTCTAGGTATTTTGTAGAACAAATGTCTAAGTTGTTAGATCAATATTCTAGACATGACAATGTAGTGGTCCTTGGAGACTTCAATTTAGAGCCAGATGACATAGCTTTGTCATCCTTGATTAATGATCATGGTTTATATAACATGATCAAACATCCAACATGTTTCAAGTCTTCCAGAGGCCGTTGCATTGACTTGATATTTACAAATCGTAAGCACTCCTTTATGCAATCCAAGTCATTTGAAACCGGATTTAGCGATCATCATCACATGATCTACACTATCTTGAAGACAACTTTTATCAAAATCCCCCCGAAAAAGGTTATCTATCGAGACTACAAGAACTGGTCTCAAGTGCATTTTGAAGACGAGCTGAGGCAAAACCTTGTCTCGGCTCATCCATCTGTGTATGGAGACTTTGAGTCGATCTTTATGAAAACACTTGAAGCAAATGCCCCCACTAAAACAAAGATAGTGAGGGCTAATAATAAACCAAACGTAAATAAAGAACTACGGAGGGCCATAACAAGAAGATCTACTTTGAAACACATTGCAAACAGGAGCAAACGAGAGGAAGATGTAAGAAAATATAAGGATCAATGGAACCTAGTTGTGAATGTAAAGGCTAAAAAGCAACATTTTTATGTCGATACAGTCGAAAACGATTGACAATGAGAAAAAATTTTGGAAGACTGTTAAGCCTTTGTTCTCAATTAGAAATCCTATGTGTGAGAAGATAACTTTGATTGAAAATGGCAAGATCCTTTCAAATGATGAGGAAATTGCAGAGTGCTTTAATGAGTATTTTACAAACATCACAGATAGTCCAGATAGTCTGCATGCTTTTAAGGGCTCCAGGGCTCCATCCTTAAGAATTGTGAAAAACAATTCGACAGTTTTAGCAAAAGTTGCAGGCGTAGTCCTGCGGTAATATACAATATAGAATACACAATATTCATATAATATAACAGAAAAAGATAAAAAATCTAAAATAAATGCAACTATAGTACGTACAGTGGTTGCCATCCCTGCAACGTATTTTCTTTTCTAATTTCATCAAAATGTTGTCAATTGTAGGTCATCACTAGGAGCATTCCACACTTTTAAGTCCCTCTGAATGATAGGGAAATTATTCCATGGCGCTGACAGCTCATTCAGGGGAACTTGAATAGCTCCTTTGTGCGATGGTTTTAGGGAACACCGGCACTTTTTTTAGCAAAAATTCCCATATGTGATTTTTAGATTTCAACCATGAAATTCTGTAGGTTCTTTTGTATTTGTAGTCTTCTGTTCTCAAATTTGGATTCATAGTCTCCAAAAAAGTTCTGTGTATACTTTCGTTGGTATATTATCACTACCTTACTTACCAGTATCTAATAAGGCTTCTATTTTAACAATAACGTTCAACAAATTAACATCCAGTTCAAATATTTGGTCAATTTTGACTTTACTTTCTATAGCAACAAGATGATGGATTCTAGCTATACTATGCTGTAGCCATGTCTACCTTATCTTCCAAACTCACATCAATCCCATCGTCCTAAAATGATGGATCTGGACCAAAAAGCAGTCTGTGATGTTCACAAAGTATCCAAAGTGGGAATTTAAGCATTCAGCTTTCACTTTATCCTCTGATATTGCCAAGCCTTCCTCGATAATAATATAATAATAATAATAATCAATTTATTTTAAGTTGGTAACAATTCTAGTTCTACATTAATCTAATGTGAACTAATTTACACCAACTATTTACAATTTTACACAAAAAGAAACCTATGATACAATACAATAAAATGTCTGTAATCATTATCTACAAATTTTGCACTTGCATTTGTCTCCACTCCAATTTTCTTTGTTTCTTTTAAATATAGCAGCTGATGAAGCGCTCTTTATTAAATCAGGCATGCTGTTCCACAAGAGGCTGCCTCGAAACGTTATAGAATCAATGCCAAACATAATGCTTTTCGCTGCAGGAATTTGCAATAAATCTTTCGTCCTGAGGTCATATTTGGTGTCCTATCTGACAAAACACTCCTGCATAAATGACGGAATAGTACAATTGAGTGTTTTGTATATCTCAATCATAAGTACACGAAGGTTTTAGATGTGGATAGTTGTTTCATTGTTCTTTGCAAGTAAAACTTCAAATGTGGATTCATGATCGTCAAGTAGGACCCTGAGAGCTCTTTTGTGTACTCTATCTATGTTTTCATTCGCTGTTTTTCCGCAGAAAAGCCATATCAAGGGACAGTACTTGAACGTTGATGCAACGAATGATTGGTACAATAATTTTGCTTTTTGGAGATCTAGATATCTAGCAACCCTAGCAAATGCACTCACTTTTCGATTAGTTTTAACACACAGAGCTTTGACGCGGCTTTTAAAGTTCAATTTTGAGTCAATTGTGACACCAAGTAGTTTTACCTCTTTGGAGGTGGTTATCGCTTTTCCATTAATTTCCAAAACCAAATTTTGGTTCTTTTTAAGACCTAGAAACATTACCTGAAATTTTGTTTGATTTGCCACCATAAAATTTGAATCAAACCATTTTAGTATATTATAAAGATCAATTTCTAATTTGTCAATCATTGATTCAACATCATGAGATAACGCATAAATTGTATTGTCATCAGCAAAGTTACAGATCTCAGAAGCCTCTATTGCATAGAAAATGTCATTGATGAAAACATTAAAAAGCAAAGGGCCTAATACAGATCCTTGCGGGACACCTGATTTAACATCGAGCCAGCTGCTGTATGTTGATTTTATCTTTGCACGCTGTTTTCTTGATGTTAAGTAACTATATATCATTTGGAGGCTAGATAGGCCAAAGCCATAGGCATGAAGTTTTGCCACGAGGAGATCATAAGGGAGACAGTCGTATGCCTTTGACAAGTCTGTTAGTACCATACCCATAACGCCTTTGTCGTCTAGGCATTTTTTGCATCTTTCCACCAGCCTTAAGAGGGCATGATGTGTACTGTAACCTTCCCTAAAGCCACACAATAGGTTTGATAACTTTGGCTTGATGAAAGGTAGCATTTGGGAATACATTAACCTTTCATATATTTTTGATAGGGTGGACAGGACGCTTATTGGTCGAAAATTTTTCTTGCAAGTCGAATCATCTGCTTTGAAGGCTGGTGTCACATCAGACTTTTTTAGGTTACTGGGAAAGGTATTAAGTTCAAATGATTTATTCACATGTCGCGTAATCTCCTCGTAGCAAACTCCTCGATATAGTACGATTGTCTCCGAGGGGCAAATCACTGATTTTTTTTCGTACACCTTCCTTGAAATCACGAAAAAATCACATGCAAAACTCACAAAATCACAGAAAAACCACATACAGTGGCGTAACGCACGGTGGTTGGGGTTAGAGCAACTCTTAAGGAACCCCGAGCTTTGGGGGCCCCCAAGGGGCCCTTACGATTTCAGTAATGTACTTATGTAGCTTTGACAAAGCAGCATGTCGTTTTGATGCACACTGAATTCTTTAGCGCCCCTCCAAAGAGACCCAAAGACTTCTAATGAATTGAACACTGCAGTGAGTTGAACTAACTGCAAGTTTAGTTTGGTGTAGGTGGTGTAAATGGCCAATTTTCCAAAAATGCCTTGCTTCCTTCTAGCGAATATGAAAGTTTTAGAGGATGACTTTACCAAAATTCGTTTCATACCTGAACTTAACATTTGAATATTTTCTTGGGAAGCATGTCGTCGGCTACTATCCTTTTTTCTGAATTCGATGATGGAAACTCAACGAAAGATTCGTGTTCTGACATTCTAAAGAGCATTGTTCAAAAAATTTTCCTAATGGGCTACCCCAAGTGTAGGTCGCTTCGCAATCCTTCAGTTTCAGCCACTTTCCCCAATAAATATGTCTCTTGTGCAAATGTGCCTTCATTAAAATACTTCCATAGACGCCGGTTATGAAGCCTTTGATGTTATTATTATTATTATATACATTATTTATACACGAGGAATCCCTTCAGCAAAAACCTTAAAATACATAAGCATAAAAAATAGATATATAAAAATTCAATGGATGGGGCTGATCTTCCAGGGAGTCGTGTTTGAGTTTAATTCAGCTCCTCAAATGTATCTTGAGGTGTTTTTTGAATTGTTGTAAGGTAGAGAGTTCCCTGATGGTATTGGGGATTTCGTTCCAAGCTTTTAGACCCGAATAGTGAAAGCTTTTCTTTGAGTACTCAAGATTGTATCTCGGAAGTTGAATGTCCGTGCAGTTCCTTGTTCTATAACTTGAGTACATATTTCTTGTTTTGTAAGTATCCCAAAGGCTTTCAGGGCAGATCTTATTCATCATCTTATAGGTCATAACCGATCTGTCAAAGTTTATTAGTTGTTCTACAGTTAACCAGTCTCCAGACCACTGATCTTTGATTTTTGCCCTTTCTATAATGGAATGAGCTCTATTTTGAAGACGTTGAAGGGCTTCTAATTTTGTGTTGGAGAGAGACCCCCATACAACATTTGCATATCGCAAGTGACTCTCCACAAGAGCATGGTAGATATTAACCAATTGGGATTGTGGAACAATTTTCATCAACTTTTTCAGAGACCATAGCCCACCAGAGACTTTCCCTTTAACTTTCTTGTACTGTTCATTCCAATTCAATCCCTCATCAACAATTATACCCAACGACTTTGTCTCCTTGACATGCTTAATTTCTGCGCCATTCAACATAAGTGGCTCATGGGATAATATCTTATTCGTTCTTCGTGGGTGCCCAATTATCATGTATTCGGTTTTTTGTGGATTAATGCTTAGTTTGTTAATTCTCATCCATTCCGAAATATTCATCATTTCCTCCCGAGCGCTTTCAAACAGTTCTGCCAAGCTATCTGATGTTAGAGTCACGTGTGTATCATCTGCGTACATACCCGCTTTAGAGTGCACAAGACAATCTTCAAAATCATTTAAGTAGATGATGAATAAGAGCGGGCCCAGACAAGATCCTTGTGGGATGCCACATGTAACGAAGCTTTCACTGGACTTTTGATCCCCTAAAGAGCAGTACTGTTTCCTATTACTCAAGTAGGAGGCAAACCAGTCCCCTGCAATACCTCTAACACCAATGGCGTTCAATTTCTTAACCATTATTTGGTGATCTACAGTATCGAAGGCTTTCTTCAGATCAAGAAACAAGGACAAATTCAATTGCTTTTTGTCGATGTTTCTGTACCAGTTATCAGTGCAATTTATTAAGGATGTAATCGTTGAATGCAGTTTACGAAAAGCTGATTGACTCGGTGTCAAGATGTTGTTTGTTGATAGGAAATTATATAGCTGATCGTGTACAATTTTTTCGAATATCCTTGCAAAAACGGAAATGATTGAGATGGGTCTATAATTATTTGCGTCGCTTTTGTTGCCAGATTTGAAAATTGGGGTCACCCTTGCTAATTTCCAAAAATCTGGGAAAACTCCAGATTCCATGGAGGAATTGTAGATCATCACCAAAGGTTTACAAATAAGTTCCGCTGCATCTTTGACAAGCATTGTAGAAACTTTGTCAGGTCCGGGTGATTTTCCATTTTTGAGGCTTTTAATGGCCTTCAGGACAGTGGCACTATCAACTGGTGTGAAAACTATATCATTTGTTTGGCTTTTAAAGTGACCAACAGGGTCATCATCCTGCCTCGACTCAATTTTGCTCGAAAGTTTGGGGCCTACAGTGACAAAGTGATGATTGAGTGCTTGGGCAATGTCGCGTTTCCTCGTTAGGACTTTATCCTGCACATCAAGGCTCGAAATCTCTGTAGAGCCAGAGTCCTTATCAAGCACCTTGTTGATAGCTTTCCACATCCGTTTTGGGTTGTCTTTATTCTCTTTTATTAACCCCTGATAGTGTGATGTTATTGCTTCACGGATACTTTTTGTCACTTGGTTGCGAAGCTTTTTATACGAATTCCACATTGCAGGAGATCTTTCAGCATCTTTTTTGGCAGCATCCCTTTTTATCATTAGTTCTCTAATTAAAGGTGTCATCCAGGGTGCTGTTTGGGAACGCAGCCTCTTCTTTTTTATTGGTGCATGCATGTCTAAGATCGACTGGAAGATCTCCTGAAATGTGGTGGTCATCTCATTACAGTTTTTATTGCATGAATTAAAAATTGTTTCCCAATCTACCTGTTGTAAGTCATTACGAAAAAGAGTCCTTTCATACTTCTTTAGATTTCTGGTCTCGACAACTTTTGGTTTCTTATTTTTTTGCCGCCAGGCATTGATTTTTCGTATGCCATATACCAGGTAGTGGTCCACCATTCCAATCTTCAGTACATCTGAATGCATGATATATTTCGGGCAGGAGGAAGAGAAGTGGTCAATCAGCGTCTTAGTAACAACGTGCTCATTTAGCTCATTGGTTGTTACAGCAACCCTTGTGTATTCCTTAATCAGTTGTTCGAGCTGAAATTCACAGTAGATCATATCTAGTTTTTTTGCATTTTTGTTCTGCTTATTTTTGAAATCGCAGTTGGTATCGCCGAAAAGAATTATTTCTTTGTTTTCTTTCTCGAGGTCTATTAAGACATGCCTGAGATTTTCGAAGGCAGTATCGTCAACTCCGTCAGTTGGAGGTCGATACCTTGTGCTGGGCTCAAGTTGATTTTGGCGATAAAAACACCGTATTGATGTTGGAAATTTGGCAAACTTTTGTTGATCTATCTGCCGCTTCAGGGGCCCCTTGCGTAGCTAAATTACTAAGGGCCCCTAGTTGCTCCGTTACGCCACTTCATACAAAAGCATCAAAAGTCAGAAATTATCGAAAAATTACTGAAAAATTACAAAGAAAACTCACTAAAATCACAAAAAAAATCACAGGAAAAAAAATCATGTGATTCTAAATTCACAAAAATCACGCACCCCATTTTGAGAAGTGATTTGCCCCTCGATTGTCTCCCCCATTGTGTTTCTGTTGGTAAAGATTGGATTGAATGCTTTCCAAAACTTGTTGTCATTGTCAATAGCGTTAACGTCTACAACGCTTTCCTATTCATACTGACAATCAGAGGCCTCTGTTGCTTATATTCCTTACGATCTTCCTCATTTTCAGTGTTATTCGCCCTTTTAGTCTTGTTCATGCCATTGCCGCTTTTCTCAAATCAGACTTTACGTAGGGCTTACTGTTCCCCTTAACCACCCTTTGTTGTTGTTCTGTTTGGGGCTGTTGTGGTCTGACTGAGATTAACCATTTACAAAAATTACAAAACCGGGCTGCACGCATTATAACTGGCAGTCGCTATGATGCACCGGGCTTGCCATTTGTAAAAAGACTTGGCTGGAAGACCATTGATGAGCTAATCAGTAGTGAGTCTAATATCATGGTCTTCAAATCCCTTCATGGTCTTGCTCCACAATACATGTCCAATCTATTCACAAAGACATCCCAGCTAACCTCAAGGAATCTTAGGAATTCAGCAACAGATCTAAGAGTACCAAAGAAAAAGTCAGCAAATGAGCAGAAATGCTTCTCTTTTAGGGGTGCTAAATCTTGGAATGGCCTCTCAGCTGAGCATAAGAATGCTTCCACAATTCACAAATTCAAACGTGTTGACAATCAGTAGGTGTATATATGTATTTGGATTTCTTTTTATTGTAAATATTCATTTTAGATCTTAGGCTATTTTATTAGTATTTTATGAAATTGTAATTAGGTTAATTTAGTTTTTTTCAATATATTTTAATTTGTATGTATTTGAGTGGAGGGCCCCTTGTAAATCATCATTTTTATTGATGAAGGGCTACCCTCCTTAAAAATTTGAAATGAAATGAAATGAAATGAAATGAAATGAAATGAAAGTTGCAAGGGGTATTTTTATGATACACTCACGGTGACAGCGTGTATGATCTTGACCTTGGTAGCTTTTTTCATAATTCAGTTCGCTATGCTCAAGAGACGAAGCAAATTTGCCTTTAAGGTCTGACAGTAGATTTTTTACGAAGATAAATCTACTTGGAACGCTATCTGTTGATCAGTTTTTTAACTGCAAAATCTAATCTTTTACCAGTGCATAAATATTAAAATTCAAATTGAAAGATTTTCAGTCATAGGTGAGTTACGAGATTTGAAAAAATGATGTCGCAAAGAATCTCAACATTTCATTCTAAAGTTGATTTTCAGATCTATTAACAAAATCAAATAGTTACACACCTTTTTCGTGTAGTTTTCCTTATTAAGGGGGGGGGGGGTCTTTGGGGTTGACGGTATAGCGGTTTTTGTCTATTTTGACGTCGGTTATTCGGTAATTTCCTTAAAATTTTGCGGTATTCCGGTTTTGGAGAATCCAGCGGTGAACGGTTTTTCGTAGCTACATCGAGGCTTTGTATTCGGTATTGCCAGAGAAACTTTGGAATTTTCGAATGAATGCGATGTGTTTCATATGAAAGAAGTGAAGTGATGACGTAGTAACTATTGAAAGTGGCAGCGAGGGTCAGCTAACTTTCTGCTTGGATCATGCTCTAGGTATAGTAGGTAGAGCCATAAGATTCAATAAGCGACCAGTCTGAAGTGACTACTCTTCTAGGTACAGTTTATTGGTGTTCTAAGGGCCTGATTACATGAGGTTTTTCAACCCCGGGGTTGAGTTTCAACCCACCTGACCGAGTTGAAATGGGTTTGCTATTACATGCATATTTTCACCACCCGATATGAAAAAGCAAGCCATAACATTTCACCCCCGGGGATGAAAAAGTGCGCCATGCACAATGTGTCACGCATGCGTCAATAGCGATTCAACCCCGGGGTCGAAACAAGATTGCGATGACATGGAGATGTACACTTTGAAAACAATGGGGATTAATGCCTTAGAAATTTCACCTCGGCTAGCTCAAGAGGTGAGATGAAATTTCAGCCCAGGGTATTATTTCATCCCCGGGGTTGAGATTTCTCCATGTAATTGAAAGTTGAAATCAATAAAAGAATGAATGGAGGGATGGGATGGAATTTCAACTCGGCAAGGTGGGTTGAAATTCAACCCCCGGGTTGAAACTCTCATGTAATCAGGCCCTAAGATAGTCCATAGGTGTCTGATTTCACTGGAGGCGGGGCCACGGGGGATGGGATATAGGGGGCAATTGCCCTCCTATCTTGTTGAAAAATGGTCCTTGAGATTTCTTTAAAATTGAAGAGAAAATGGCAGGGTTTAGGATGAGTAAGAATATTTCCGAGAAATGCTTGACAACGTGCTTTTAAAAAGTCATTGAGCTGGAAAGAGATGAAAACGGCAAGAAGCTCATATTAGGGCATATATATGTTGCCAAATTTTCAATGCTTCCATTTTAGTAGTGGTTGCTTATAGGCCAAAGTAATGGCTGTTTCTTCAAAAAATTTCCACTTACTCTGATTTATAGAATTATGGTCACGAAATCATTAAAGGTTCCTTGTCGCTAATGGCAAGCATGATATTGGGAAATGCATTCTAAGCCAAAGTAAAGGGCGTGGTCCCAAAAATTTTCCTGGGGCTTCGCCCCAGACCCCCGATGTCCATGCCTCTCACCTCATGTGACGTGGCCACGCCGCTTGGTGGCTTCTATGGATAACAGATGAGCTTTATTTAGGTTAGTGGTGCAAATTGTAGCTAGAGGTTTCCTCGATGCCTAAGCCAACATACTTCCTGTCAAGATTTTTTTGAAAGTTTTTTGAACAATTGCACAAGCAAGGCAATACCTTTCATATGGAGTTAACCCCCTCTCCGTTGAGCTGTAAAGAAATGGCACAGAACTTTTGCACTGTCTCCATAATTTTCTAACCTGGATGGCTCCATGAGACGAGAGATTTGTATAAAACAAGTGAGAAAATGGACTGTGTCCATTCAACTTCAATATCCAATAATGGTTATAATGAGTTTCTGTTCATCTTCGGTAATCTTCAGTTTCAAAGTGCGGTATTGCGGTAAAAGGGAAATTTTCTTGCGGTTTTGCGGTATCACATATCCCCCAATGACCCCCCTATTAAATGCAAGCTATTTTTTGCTTGGTTTTCATGAAATGAAGTATTTGAGTTACAGGGCTCCTCATGGAGAGAACGGTGGGCTCCAGTGCTCCACCATGGGAATTGTATGGGCTCCAGGGCTCCATGCTTTCAAAATGATGGGCTCCAAAGCTCCAGGGATCCCCCCCCCTAAAGGGGCCTCGATACTGGTTCAGCCGTTCACCAGTTCATGTTTATGTTTTACTAAGCCAGTATCCCAAATGAATAAGTTAAAAGCTCACATTTCTGGACCTCACCAGAAGAAACGTCCGACCTCCAGCTACACGTGACGTGACGCGACAAGCGGTCAAACGCATCCAACATTCCATCCAACATTTGGAAACACTATTTGTTTTTGATCTCGATCTAAATGACTGGTTTTGGAAGATTTTGAGGAGAAAATGATGTATAAAAACATGAACCTATTAGCGTTAAAAATAAATTTCTAATATAGATTATCGAATTTACGGTATATTTTTATTGATAGCCACTAAGTGCTTTGATTTCAAGGTTGGAATGCGAAATATGGCAAATTTTTGTTCCTGAAGAGTTAGATCGGTCATGAAATGCATAGGTATTTAACATGTGTTCCTGCAACTTTTATTGTTGCTGTTGTTGTTGATGGTTTTATCGTCGGAAGATTTTGATTTTTGCCCCCTCCCCCCTAGGAGTTCATGGCTGGTATCGGCCCTGGTTTAATTTTATGACTCTCATCAGATTATTTTCTTCGCTTGGTACGACGAAAATTTACAGTTTTCATTCAGGGATGTTTTCTCGAGAAGTGACAAGCTTACTTGAGCAGCGAACTGTCCTAAGTCACCCAAAATTTATCTATCTTTCTTTCGATATGGCACATGTTATGTTTTTTGTTATGTTTTATGACTGTTCCTTCACAATTATTTTTGTTGCGCCAAGAAGTCCCCGTCTGGACTTTTCGTCTCTTTTTCAGTCAAAAGTTCGCTAACTGATCTTTTAAGTTTGCATTTTCTGGAACGATACTCATATTTACATCCAATAAGTAATTATAATGTGATTCTGTGACTTTCTCTGAACCTAGAGTAACATTCAACCCGCATGTTGCATTACTACAAATCCGTTCGTCAAATTTTACCGAAATTTCACTCTCATTCAGGGCCGTAATTTTCTTCCAAATGCTACGTGCAATAAAAAAGAAAACCCTCCTATGCAACGAGATGCCAAGCAAAATTCATTTCTCTTTCCGTTGAGCCAAAATTTGGTATATTCTTCGTTGTCGTTATAAAACCCATAAAATTTCTTGAGTAATTTCCCAAAATATTCTTCCGTCATAATTTCAAAAAGATTCAGAAAATTAGCTTTGGATAACATTTAGAAATTGGCCTTTAACGAAAGATCAAAGGAATTTCTGAAAAGAAATGCAGCTTAATAGCTCCGCGTTGCTACTTCCACTCCTTATTTTATTTCACAGCAGTCATTAAGATATCAATTTCAGTTTCTGTTTCAATTTCAATAAATAAAGAACTGCTAAAAGTAAAATCCTGGCTTGAAGTTGATAAATTAACATTGAATATTGAAAACAAACTATGTTGTATTTGACTCCAAAAGAATGAAATTGCCAAACCATAGTATCCTTATTAATTTTGGTAGGAATTCTGTGACCAGATCTAGATACGTCAAATTCCTAGGTGTAGTGACCCCTAGTGATGGATGAGCATCTTCTCTGGAAATTTCGTATTTCTGAACTTACTAAGAAACTCTCAAGGTCGTCTGGATCTTCCTCTCGACATATTGAAAAATTTTTGCATTTCTATTTTCTCTTCCTCAACTTGATGTCTCTTTAATTATCATTATTCATTTATTTATCGTTGGATTGTAAAAGATAGCTAAAGTAGATAGCTGATTAATTCCAACTTTGATACCCACCTAGTCTCTCCTATGATACCGACCTTGAACCACTCCTCTTGTTGCAAAAAAAGTACTCCGGTCTATTTCCTTTCAGTCTTTCTTCTCTCACTCAACACCAACCTTCTTTTCTTAAAAAATTCTCAAAATAAAAGACATGATTCACCATAATATTCTCAAATTTGTGTACAAGTCTCTCAATGGCCCAGGGGGGGGGGGTAACTACGATATATGAAGATACGGGATGTGCAATTTTTGGGGTGCCTCTTTTCTAGCAGAAAATAAATTTTGGGGTATCATTTTTGGTAAAATCACAAGTAGTCATAAACTTTGGGGTGTTAATTTAGAAAAATAACCCTTTAGGGTATTGATTTTGATCAAATTTCACTTTAATTTGTTAATGTTTTGGATGCCTGTCACAATTTTAGCGTATACATTTTCAATGGCCTGTAAGTTTTGGGGGATCGTTTTCGCGAGAGTTTATAAATTTTAGGGTGCGATTTCAGACGTCAAATGGCACACCCCCGTCACCCGCCTATTGAAGTTACCCCCCCCCCCTCGCGCTCAATGGTCTCTCGCCTTCTCACTTTCACAACAACTTTTAGCTTTGTAACACTGTCCACAGTCATGAACTCGTCTGGCAGCTAGAGGTGGCATTTTTCAATCTATAGGAAATACATTTTATATGGCCTCCAGTCTATAAAGTATTTTGGTGCCAAACTTTTGAATGGCATTCCTACTATTATCAAAATGTCAGTTTCGTTTAATATTTTCAAGTCTAAATTGAAAGAATTCCTCGTGAATGGTTATTGTCTTCAATGCCTCATCTAACTGAGGAAACATTCTTTAATTATCTCACTCTTTGGAGACATCTTCTGGTCTTTGTTCTCTTTTTAAAAAAATTTTTCCTGGTTTTTAGTTTTCAGATTGGGGGGAAGGATGGGGGCTCTCTCTCGATTGGTTTAGCTATAAGAGAGCCCCTACTTAGACAAATACACCTAAATACATGTGAGCATGGGTCTTGGATGTGGTCTTGCTGGTTGCTTCGGAAACCTATGCTCATTCCATGTTCTGTACAATATTGTGCCTTTTTTTTTTACTCTCTTCTGTGCCTGGCGTGGATGCATTTTGTGGTTGTCTCTATTAGTTGATTGTCATGTATTTTGGTTGTTTTAGTTAATTTAGGTAAATTTAATTGTATATATTTGTATCATGTATTTAGATATATTTGTCAATGTAAACTTGAAACTAAAAAGTGAACACCTTCAGTTCATTATCTTATCAACAATGCTAATTTTCATAAGTGATATCGAATAAATTTTAAAGAGCTGGATGTTTGATCGTGCGTTATAAGCCATTTTCTGGCTCTTCTGCTTGAATGATTTTCTAAATCTTTCAAGTTTATTGAGAGACTATCCTAAGTTCGAATGTTACCAAAGAAGATATAAGTACCACAGGAAGCCCAGGCAGTTAGTTAACTCAACGATGATAAGTTTACAATCTTAAGTTCATTAATTGTATACTGTATTACCTTTGTGTGCTATTTGCTGCACACCACGGCTGCGTTATATCTCATTGACTGCTGCACTGCACTGCATAATTGTTCGTACTTTACATACTGTGTATCAACTACTGAATACTACTATAGAAACAAATCTAAGATGAAACTACACAATTACAGCTCACGCTATTAGACACATGATCCGCTTCTAGGTGGACGCAACAGAGCAGAAACTGCGAAAAATGACATCAGCGACCAATTTGAGATAACAAAGTGTTTGGAGACATCAGCTTTTCGAAATGACAAGTCAAGAGTTTTCGGCCCTAGGAAGAAAATATCAAGTGCTGCCTAATTTCAGAATCTGTCACAGGGAGCTGGAGGGGGGATGGGTCAAAAATACGAGGCTTTGCGCCTGCGTGTGCAGTTTCTGCTCTGTCGATGGACGTACGTTCGATGATAAAATATGATTTCACTGAGAAATAACATTACAAAAAGATGGTTGATGCAAAAGATAAGAATTTTTACACAAGCAACTTGCATGACCTAGACTACAATTTCTTGTGACTTATCATGGCCTAAGAATAACAAGAAAATGATCAAATTAATCAATTATCTAATTTCACAAATGTCGCCTCAAACCATAAAGTTAAGGCCACAGAGACAATAGTTTGTCGTTAATATGCAAATCAGCTTAAGTTTAAAGCCCGTTATGAAATCATATAAAATTAGTAAACATCGAATTTCTTTTCAAAATACTTCAAGCAAGGTCTTGGTCTTAATTTGATCTTTTGCTTTTAATTTATTTCAGGTAATTGCTCATTTGAAGACAGTGCAGTAAGTGTGGTGGCAGTTACTATGACAGCCTGTTGGCTCGGTAACATGTCCCGTGCGCCAAAATAAACAATGTACTTTTGACAGGCCACGATAAATCATGCACCGGACCGATTGTAAAGATTTATGCGTAAATCTTTAGCAAAGATCCTCAATTAGATGCAAATATGTTTTTGAACATTTTTGGTCTTCCATAAGCGAGTTTCTTAAAATCTTCAATTTCGAAGACACTGAAATCGGTCAAGAACGTTGATCAAATTTCTAAAGACTCGGCATGACTCATGAACGGTCGAAAGCGTTTTCACGATGATTTTAGAAATTGATCCAAACTCCAATTTTGTTTGACGCCATCATGTCGCTTCACTACTATTTGTCTTTTAACCCTAATCCATATGGGCCTTTTTCGAGCTACCATTTATGGGGGGGGGGGGTTCTTTCCACCCCCCCCTCTGAAAACTGCCTTAGAGTCATCAGAATTCAATACAACTTGCCACCGTTACAGATCAAATTGTTTCTAGCAAGTAGCACAATTTGGGTGTGGCTGCCACACCTTATGACGTCACAGTGACGTCATGAAGTTGAAAATCAGTGAAAATCAGGTTTCGAAGCTAAATTTGAATTTAAAGAAGATTTTGCATGAACATATTGCAGTTTTTGGTCCTAATTAGCCACAAATTTGATGTGAAAACATAATTTCATCAAAATTAATGAATTTGGAGTGATATTTTGGCAGAAATTGGCCAATTTGAATGACGTCACTGGTGTAATTAATTTGTTTTCTGTCAAAATAGACAAAAAGAAGCTGCAAAGTGGTAATACTCCATTACAAACGTATCATTGGAGTCTTTCCAATTGAAAAATTTCGAAAAAATTAAAAAAATTTGCCAATTAGCCCAAAATGACAGCCATTATGACGTCATCACCAAAAAATGCTGACATCATCAAATTCCAGAAATTCCGGTATCAAGTTAAAGCTCTTTGTCTACTGATTCATTTGGTGTATAATACTTCATAATATTATCAAATCTTTCCAATGAAATCATCAAAAACAATGATTTGTTTGCTACCTGCTTCCAAATATGGGCATGTCACGTGACCTGTGAGCTCTATTGTTTGAAAATGTTTTGGTCAAAATGTGGCTAATAGATAATTAGTAAAAGTCAGGTAGGTTTGGGGGACATAGTTGATGTCTTTGAAAAACGCGGCGAGAAAAACCTCGAGGGGGTTGGAAAACACCCCCCCCCATGTGGATTAGGGTTAAACCTGGAAATATTCCCTCGTTTTCCAGCCTATGTTTTGGAAGATGTGAAAAGAAGTAAATTCCAAATTTGCTTTGGAGCGCGAAATTTGAATGAGGGACGAAGGTCGATCATTTTGGAAACAAAAACATTTTTCAAGACGACTTCAAATTCATCGTAATGTTGAGTTCTTAAAAAGTCTTGACTGGAAGATTATGGCGAGTATTTCACTCAAATTGAGGAATTCGGGATTCGAGATTTTCTTCGAATCTGGATTTTCTAGCCTGCGCAGACACTTTGGCCACTGGGGAGGAGAGGAAAGAGCCCCAGTAACCAAAAGTCTGCGCGCAGGCTAGGTTTTTCGAATAGTAATCATTGCTTAAGATGACTATGCTACATCTCAAAAGATAGCCAAGCCTATCAAAAAAATTGTGATTGAAAGCATTTGACAATCGCTTTTTCTTTTTTTTATAAATCCAGCTAAAAACTTACAATACATATTACCTAATAACACTACCTATAAAATACTACACCTTTCTACTAAAACAATACCATTTGGAGCGAAAAATAACGTCTACCAAATGGCAACATAAAACTAAAAACACGAACATAGCACTACACGTGACGACATTGAAAGACAAAGATAGCACATAAACTACACGAAACTACCAGAAAAAGAAAGAACGTCTACTAGGAGGGGAATTAATTGACCTAATCGGCCAAGGTTTGCTTCACCAATTTCGAGTCATGTGACCAAGCTATTGGAAAATTTTTGGTATTATTCAACTGTTGTACTCATGGCAAACTTTACATGACACGGTATATGTTGGAGAAATCAAAAATTGATTTAACAAGAGATTGATCACATGAATCGAAATGTTCGTAAACAAACCCTAGCCGAGTCTATGGCTTTGTGGCGCATCGCAAAAGTTAGGAGTTGAGTTATCTCAATCAAACCGACCTGTTCGGTGGATGAATTCGAGAGTCAGCTCGAGTACACTTCTATTGACGTCGTCAGTAAGGTTTTTATCACCATACAGCAAGCATTCTATTAGAGCGTTTTTTGGAAGGGTTGTTTGGGGAGCTAGCTATTTCTTTTTCTTTTTTTTTTAGGGAGCTAGCTATGATCTGGCTTGTGAAGTTCTTTTTGGTGACCCAGTACAAAAGAACTACTTCAGCCTGGCAAATGAAGCAGGTTCTTATACAAAGATTTATGAAGATTGAACCATTGACGTATGAGTTTGAGTATTCTGCAATAAAAACATGTTTGTCCTTATCACTTTGATTCACGCCCTAGAAGTTTTTGTCCGCAAAGCAGGGCCTCTTTTAACATACAAACTAGGAGGCAAAAGCCCCCCAGTCCCTCTTGCTTGCCCCCAGTTACAGTTTTTCGCAGTGTTTTTGCCCCCCCCCTAGTATGTGGTCCCTTTTTCTTTTTGCTGCTCTTAGGCCCCTTTTCAGGCCCTTTCGCAACGTTTTTATGAAGTCGCATTTGCTTATCTTTCCAGTGCATTGCTCATAAAATAGAAGAAAGTTACAGAAATGCTTCAATTCTCAACTCTCGGCTATCAAGCAAATATCGATTCATCAGAAACTCTTGGTGCTATGAATTATCAGATGTGGGGAATCTCTTCTGGCTCACCCGGTTCGCTGGTCCATGTTTCTATTAAAGGAATGCATGGCCTATATGTGACATTTGATTGACTGTTACTACAGTTTGTGCACAATGGATGGCCAGTTTGATTTGATAACTGGGTTAGAGGAGAAAAGTGGCTACCAGAGCGATTCTAGCATCCAAGATTTTAAAATTTTTGCCAGGGGAGCATGCCCCCGGACCCCCCAAGATGGACGCGCCTTTGGCGTACCTTTTCAAAACTCACTTTCCAAACGGCCCATGTTTTTTCTGACCCTGGGCCATCCATAAATCAATCCTCTCCCCATCCTGAACACAAAGACGAACGGCAAAATAGTGGTGAGGGGCCTTCTAGCACAATTTATGTCTTGTAAGAAATACATGCTTGCTAAGGAGTTCATAAAGAGAAATATTTCTTGTATCAAAAATGACGTCCATTTTTTGAAACTTGCCCCCAAGTTATGATTCCTTAAAAGAGGCCCTGCCGCAAAGCTAGCAGTCTCAAAACAGAAATAACAACATTCTGAAACTATTCAGCAGATTTTCCTTATTAGATAGGCATTCTCATTACAATTCTCATGTAACAGTTGCTATCAAGACTTGGGACTTGCTTTTCACTGTTAGACCATCATGGCTTTTGAATTCTTCTCGCAGTAATATCCATTGAGATTTGGTTGCCCTGCTGGACATGCTGTACACTGGTTTGATTGCTGAGAGAAGTAATTTGCTCCTTCGCAGCATTTGCGAGATCTAGCAGCCCGCTTGGACCCAGATCTAGCATCACCAGGAGTGACTGACAACAAGCAGTAAGTGATCTGAAATAAATCATCAGAGTTTTACATAAGCTGCAGTGATGGGTAAAGACAAGCCGTAATGTTTCGGGTTCCAGAACAAGGAACATTTTATGCTGGGTGAAGAGCAAAAAAACCATATCTATAAATCACTAAAGCTCACTAGATTTACGAGAACAGCCATTGTTCCTGCAATTTAACAACTACAGCAACAGCCACCAACATTAATGTTTCAACAAGGAAGCATGCCAAGCGGTAGAATTGACTTTGTTCTGTATAGTCTTGGCAATAAAAAGATATGTTAATTTCAACGTTTCCGTTAAGGCTCGCTTTGCAAGTTATTTTTCAAAACTTCTTGTTGAATTGATGAAATTGTAGCTTTTAGTAGCCATTGCTATATCTTTAGCTAGGTTGTTGATCTACAACTTTACCAAGTCTGATTGAAGAAGCCGGGCTAGAGAAAGGAGGATGCAAAATTCAATGACCTATTTCTTTAAGCAGACTGACATGAAAGAAACTTTGGTCACCTTTCTATGATTCTACCTTTGAACTTTTCAGAAATCTTAAATATTTGTCGAAATTACAGTTACGTTATGCATGTCTTCCCGCTGCGCTCCGAGCAAACATTTTGAGAAAATAGGGCAAGCGCCTAGGTGTGCTGATCGCATGGAACAGAATGGTATGAAGTCATCAAAACAAGATTCGGTAGAAAATTAATCAGCAAAAACAAACCTTTCCTTTAATAAACATGTCCTCGTTACCAGGATCAGGCACTGCAGTTGATTCATAGCCATCAATATTGAACTTAAAGTGAGCGTAAATGCTTGGATACAATGTTCCAGCTGGGTCTGGTAGCCTCCTTGTCTTACGACACACTCTTGGCAACGCCTTTGAGTTGCATATTGTGTATGGATTTTTGAACGGGCTATCACATGATGCTTCATAACCTTCTTCGAATTTACTGGATCTTTCTTCGTTTGACAATATGTATTGGGTGCAATCATCACACAGCTTCAGCACATTTTCGCCTATCAAAATAATTAAAGAACATTAGAAGGAAGAGAAAAAGAAAAAAGGATCTTACAACTGTCTTTGACAGAAGGCAAAATAATTGCATTTGCTACTCCTTGCTTCAACTCCAAGTTAAGTTACTAACGGCGCTATGTCTAGAATTGCAATGATTTCTCACAGTGCGCAAAAGATGTTTGAAAACCGCATCTCACAATTGCAGTTTACATGAGGCACCAACATTTGCAACTTATATGTCTTGCTTTAGCTCAATGTGGGGCTGTTAGCAGCGCTAAATATTTGCTTGGAATTTTGTCAATTCTCAGCTTTAATTTTGCTATGACAATAGTTCCTAAAGACAAAAGAACAAAATGCAGTAAATTGTCGTAAAAAGGAACATGCTTCAAATAAGAACCATCCTTTTGGATACAGCAGATTGAATGTTTCATCATTTACTCCCTACCTGGCCTTCATTAGTTCTTACTTAAAAAACGTATGCAGTGATATGGAATAGCCTTCCATCCGAGTTGAAGTCATCTAAGAACATTAATACATTAAAACATAAGATAAAAGAATTTTTTTTCCGAAATTTACAAAAAGAGGAAGATGACATATACGTCTTCTACTAAGGACCGTCTTTTCAATTTCTCATTTTTTGCAGACAAAAGCCTTTTTTCGGATCACATTTCTTTGGTTATACCTCAGGAGGGACCATTATGAAAACAAGGTTGCATTGACCTTTTTAATGCTATCCCTGCCATTTTTAGCCTGGGGTATTTTTTAAATTAATCATTTAGCTTTTTTTGCCTGTAGAATTTAGTATTTTTGTAAATAGATTTCGCTTTGGTCTTTTTTCTTTTTTATCATAAATTGTAATTTTATTTGATTGCAAAATATACATACATACATACATACATACACACATACATACATACCTACATATATCAAATGTTCAGCTGTGGCAATTCAAGCATTAATTTGAATGTTGTGCACGATCGAGAAAAAAATAATTTTGCTCCTCATTCATCTCATGGCCCTCAAAAAATATTTTAAAATATTTGTTCTCTGTCAGCTGAACAAGCTTCTGACCTTTTGTCCACCAAATTGGAATTGTTTCATTTTCTGTAACATGACTTCAATTTAAAGCAAAAATATTTCAAAGATGGAGCACAAACAACATCACTGGGAAAACGTTCGTAACAAGATTTAAAAACCTGAAAGACCTTTTAACTATTCTAAAAAGAAACTGAATGGAATGATACCTTTATGCATCTAATAGATTAGATGCAATAGTGATTAGAAGCTCTCATAAAACTTACTCGAGCCTCTCGTATAAACATGTAAATTATCGCTCGACCCAGGCTTGTTTCGTCATTAACCCTATTAGTACTGGTGGGGGCCTTTTTCGCCCCCTACCACACTTTTCTATATTACACTAAAACGGCATGTAATTTAACCACCAAACTTGTGACTTTCAGTCAAATTTAATTGTCAATTAAATTTTTAACATTTCATTTTTCTAACTCCGATCAGGTGACCGCAGTAATACCATATTTGGAGAGTGGTCAACAAAAAAATTCTTGAAACCTCCATAAATTTTGTCTCGTTTGTCTGATTGATCTCACACATGCATCATAAAGATTGCTTTTGATGAGTACTTTCATTTGATATACATATATATATATATATATAAATTGGATACTAATAGTGCGGATGAAAAACGAACGAGAAATAAACAAAAAAGGAGATGTTTTTATCTAAAAACATCTCCTTTTTTGTTTATTTCTCGTTCGTTTTTCATCCGCACTATTAGTATCCAATTTATTGTTTCTTTGTTGCCAATATATATATATATATACACTTTTTATATACACTTTGTTGCCAATATATATATATATATACACTTTTTCAATGCGTATTGTAATAGGTAAGATCCCGCCTAGGCTATTGTTTTAAATTTCGTAATCTATATGTATGCTCTGTTGGATTTGGAAAAGTTATTACTGATGAAGGCTTACGCCGAAACGTTTACCAGAAGTGTTTTTCTTTGAGTGTCTATACTATTTTTAAAGCATCTTTTAGAATGAGCTTTTGAGAATATATAATAATATTTGCTAGGAATAGGAATCGAAAGGTAATTCAATGGAGCGTACTATATCAATCATTAATACATTTATAAATTTAAGTAAATTAGAGCACCATCACAATTTTCTGGAATTTTGCAAGAACACGAACATCATTCCACTTGGGTTGCAGCTGAAGAAATCTCCGTCACTTTTTGGATTGGCATCGGAAGACTTTGGTGAATGTTGGAGACAGATCTTGGATACTGCCCAGTCACAGCTATTGACCTTGCTTCTACTCCAGTATCGCGAACGACTGCCAGGAGCACAGAAGACAGCCTATGACATTTTGCAGCAGTTTAGACAGGGTCTTACAAGGGATGAATTGGAACACATCAGGGACAGGGTACAGGAGACGAACGAGACCCTTTATAGGACACGTGTGAAGAAGGCTTCTAATTTATGCAGAAGAGCAGGACTTGAATGGACACGAAATAGAGCAGCCCAGCTAAACACCACCAGTCATCACAGAAACTGTTTATTTGATGGAACGGACCTGCCGAACAGAATCATCACCCGTGAAATAGGCCAGGACAATTTGGATGTGGAAAGGAGACCAGAGACAAGGGAAGACGTCAACGTTGTAGAGGAAGTACCAGAGGCAGTACAAGGAGTATCAGAAGATGAGAATGGCCGATTGGTTGGACGATTTGTCAGTGGGAGTGTGGTGAATCTATCACGGAGGGAACTTTCGGAGGAAGACGTAAGTCTTCTTTCGAAAGGCCTGAAGTTTTCACCCACTCCCACTGACATCGACAAAGCAAAGTTAAAAGAGGATTTGGAGGCCTACAAGCGAAGAATGCGATTGAGGTGGCACTTCAGAAACAATGAAGAGGACTATGTACCAGATGAGAACGCTAATTTCAGACCTAAATCCACGTGGCAGCCCCCCAAAGATGACCCTGTTCTTGAAAACTACCTTTCGCTGCTGGAGAAGGAGGTAATGTCTGTCTCGCCGGAGGGTAAGAATTTTAGTAATCTTTCTTCTTCTGAACAACTTTCTTTACAGCAACTTAAATCTGATAGGAACATAGTTATCAAGGAAGCGGACAAGGGATCAGCGGTTGTAGTATGGGATAGGGGGGATTACATAAGTGAGGCTAACCGACAATTAGATGATAGGCAGGTTTATGAAGAAATAGAGGTGGATCCCACGGTAAATTTGGGTAAGACCATTAATTCTAGGTTGAATGAGCTGAGGGAGGAGGACCCGGGATTAGAGGAAGTGACTGAGTATTTAGAGGTGAAAGATTCTAGGCTAGGTAGATTTTATCTGTTGCCTAAGATCCACAAGGGTCTTAGTAGTGTAAAGGGGCGACCAGTCATTTCCAATAGCGGTACTATAACGGAGCATATTTCAGAATATTTAGACCACCATCTTAACCCGTTGGTTAGCCAAAGTACGTCGTATGTTAAGGACACTAACCACTTTTTGTCTAGGCTAAGTAAGTTAGGAAAGATACCAGAGGGGGCTATGTTGTGTACTGTTGATGTTGTGGGACTCTATCCCAGCATTCCACACGGGGAGGGTTTAGAGGCCATCAGGGAGGCGCTGGATAGGAGGGAAAACCCGGGCGTGGCTACTGATACCCTAGTGGGGTTGGCGTCCTTGGTCTTGGAGAATAATTATTTTGAATTTAATGATAGGTTTTATAGGCAGAAATTGGGCACGGCTATAGGCACGAAGTTCGCTCCGGCCTATGCCAATCTCTTCATGACCCGGTTGGAAGAGAGGTTGTTGGAAGCTTCACCTGACAAGCCCCTCGTCTGGATGAGATTCATCGATGATGTTTTCTTTATCTGGATGCACGGGGAAGAAAGGCTGAAGTCTTTCATCAATCATCTCAACAGTAGCCACGAAACGATTAAGTTTACTAGCGAGCAATCACGGGATAGTATTAGTTTCTTAGATGTTCAGGTTAGCGTGCGGGAGGGGGGAGTCCTTTCGACAGACTTGTTCTGCAAGCCAACTGATACACATCAGTACTTGCATAAGAAGTCTTGTCACCCCTGGCACACGAAAAAGGCGATCCCTTATGGTCAGGCTCTTAGGTTTCGTAGGATATGTTCGGAAGATCGCCAATTTCAGGAGAGGGTAGGCGAGTTAGCTGGATGGCTTAAGGACAGGGGCTACGAAGAGTCTTTAGTTAACGAGCAAATAGATAGGGTACGTAGGTTGGATAGGACAACTCTTCTAGCAAATTCGGGAAATAGGACCAATGACCAAGGGAGGGGGGAAAGGGTTCCACTTGTTGCAACATATCATCCAGCGCTCAATGGTTTGGGGAAGGTTGCCAGGAGACTCCATCCTATGCTCACGAATTCGGAGGAGCATAGGAGGGTGTTTCCTGAGCCACCTTTAATAGCTTTTAGGAGATGTAAGAACCTTAAGGATATACTTGTTAGGGCTAGGCTCAGTAGTGAGGGAAATGGGGGGACTGATAAGAAGGGATGTTCTCGTTGTGGTAAATCTCGTTGTCAAGTGTGTCATGTAATGAGCAATAGTGAACATTTTCATTCTAACGTAGATAGCCGGGAATATAGGATAAACTATTCGTTTAATTGTGACTCGTCAAATGTCGTGTATTTGTTGGAATGTACTGTTTGTGGTGTACAATATGTTGGTAGCACCTGCACGCCTTTTAGGCTTAGGTTTAACAATTACAAGGCGTGCAGTCGTAAGTTTAATTCGGGGGCCTCAGTACCCCAGGCGGAATTCTTCAGACATTTCACTGAAGAAGGCCACCGGGGGTTTCTGAAGGATATTAGCGTAAAGATAATTGATAGGCTAACGGGGGGTAATAGGATGCGGGAAAGCTTCTGGCAATATCGGCTAGATTGCTTTGCCCCTAAGGGTTTAAACACTAGGCAGGTAGATACATAGATTTCATTTTTGTTTACTTTTTGGTTGTTGTGTTGTTTTGATTTTTTGCACTCAGCTTTTCGTTAGGGACACACGCTGTTTTATTAGGGATTTCTTTCTGCCCATCCACTCTGGGATCTTTCTATCGTTTGTTTTGTTTTAATAGACATTTTTTCCAGCTCCTGCGAGACAGACACAAACACCGACTTCGGCAGCTCTTTACTCTGCGCTTTCTTGTGATCGTTCTCCTGCCACCTTTGTCATTACCGCTACTTTAACACTTTTTCAATGCGTATTGTAATAGGTAAGATCCCGCCTAGGCTATTGTTTTAAATTTCGTAATCTATATGTATGCTCTGTTGGATTTGGAAAAGTTATTACTGATGAAGGCTTACGCCGAAACGTTTACCAGAAGTGTTTTTCTTTGAGTGTCTATATATATATATATATATATATATCTATAATTAACAATAATATAAACTCAGAGAAAACACATTCTTGTAAACGTTTCGGCCAAAGCCTTCATCAGTATAACTTTTCAAAATAAGATGGAGCATACATATAGATTATGAATTTCAAAAACAATACAAAACAATAGCCGAAGCGGGTCCTAGCTATTACAATGCGTGATAAAATGTGTTAAAGCAGCCGGTAATACAAAGGTGGCAGGAGAAAGATCAAACAAAGCGCAGAGTTAAGAACTGCTGACGTCGGTGGCTGTGTCTGTCTCGCCGAAGCTGAAAAAGATAACATGTTACAACAAAACAAACAATAGAAAGATCCGAGAGCGGATTGGCAGAACAGAAAACCCTAAAAAAACAGCGTGTGTCCCTAACGAAAAGCTCAGCGCTAAAATTAAAACAACACAACAACCAAAATATAATTAACAATAATATATATATATAGCTAATGCCGATTGAAAAAATATTCGCATGCATGGCTCTGATGAAGGCTTTAAGCCGAAACACGAAAAAACAAAAAATGGCCCTGTCGTGGTGTAAGACTTGGGATCTGAATGACTTCAGATTTCTCCAAAATTTCATTGCGCTTGAGTGGCGCAGTGGAGTTTTGGAGAGTCTGTCGACACGAAGGTACCGAGTTGGATCCCGGGCAGGAGCACATTTTAATTCTCCAATTGTGGTAGCCCACTCGTGATAAATTATATATAGTCCTTTCGACAGACTTGTTTTGCAAGCCTACTGATACACATCAGTACTTGCATAAGAAGTCTTGTCACCCCTGGCACACCAAGAAGGCGATCCCCTATGGTCAGGCACTTAGGTTTCGTAGGATATGTTCGGAGGATCGCCAATTTCAGGAAAGAGTAGGCGAGCTAGCTGGATGGCTTAAGGACAGGGGCTACGAAGAGTCTCTAGTTAATGAACAAATAGATAGGGTACGTAGGTTGGATAGGGCAACTCTTCTAGCAAATTCGGGAAATAGGACCGATACCCAAGGGAGGGGGGAAAGGGTACCACTTGTAGCAACATACCATCCAGCACTCAATAGTTTGGGCAAGGTGGCAAGGAGACTCCATCCTATGCTCACTAATTCGGAGGAGCATAGGGAAGTGTTTCATGAGCCACCTTTGATAGCATTTAGGAGATGTAAGAACCTTAAGGACATACTTGTTAGGGCTAGGCTGAATAATGAGGGAAATGGGGGGACTGGTAAGAAGGGATGTTCTCGTTGTGGTAAATTTCGTTGTCAAGTGTGTAATGTCATGAGTAATAGTGAGCATTTTCATTCGAACATAGATAGCCGGGAATATAGGATAAACTATTCGTTTAATTGTGACTCGTCAAATGTTGTGTATTTGTTGGAATGTACTGTTTGTGGTGTGCAATATGTTGGTAGCACCTGCACGCCTTTAGGCTTAGGTTTAACAATTACAAGGCGTGCAGTCGTAAGTTTAATTTGGGGGCCTCAGTACCCCAGGTGGAATTCTTCAGGCATTTTACTGAAGAAGGCCACAACGGGTTTTTGAAGGATATTAGTGTTAAGATAATTGATAGGCTAACGGGGGGAAATAGGATGCGGGAAAGCTTCTGGCAATATCGGCTAGATTGCTTTGCCCCTAAGGGTTTAAACACTAGGCAGGTTGATACATAGATTTCATTTTTGTTATAATTTTGGTTGTTGTGTTGTTTTGACTTTAGCACTGAGCTTTTCGTTAGGGACACACGCTGTTTTTTTAGGGTTTTCTGTTCTGCCAATCCGCTCTCGGATCTTTCTATTGTTTGTTTTGTTGTAACGTGCTATCTTTTTCAGCTTCGGCGAGACAGACACAGCCACCGACTGCAGCACTTCCTAACTCTGCGCTTTCTTTTATCTTTCTCCCGCCACCTTTGTATTACCGGCTGCTTTAACACATTTATATTACGCATTATAATAGGTAGGACCCGCTTAGGCTATTGTTGTGTATCGTTTTTGAAATTCATAATCTATATGTATGCTCCGTCGGATTTTGGAAAGTCATACTGATGAAGGCTTTGGCCGAAACGTTTACAAGAATGTGTCTTTTCTGAGTTTATATATATATATATACATATAGACTCAGAAAATACAACTTCGTTTACACATACATATATATTCATATATATATGTACTCATTAGCTCAATCTCAATATGTAATAAAAATAGATATAGAAACTCAGAAAAAAACACATTCGTTTAAACGTTTCGGCGAAAGCCTTCATCAGTAATGACTTTTCCTAATCAAACAGAGCATACATATAGATTCAGAAATTCAAAAACAATAGCCTAAGCGGGATCTTACCTATTACAATACGTATTAAAAAGTGTTAAAGTAGCGGTAATGACAAAGGTGGCAGGAGAAAGATCACAAGAAAGCGCAGAGTAAAGAACTGCTGAAGTCGGCGGCTGTGTCTGTCTCGCAGGAGCTGGAAAATAAGTATGTTAGAACAAAAAAACCGATAGAAAGATCCAGAAGCGGATGGGCAGACAGAGATCCCTAAAAAACAGCTTGTGTCCCTAACGAAAAGCTGAGCGCAAAAATCAAAACAACACAACAACCAAAATGTGAACAAAAATGAAATCTATGTATCTACCTGCCTAGTGTTCAAACCCTTAGGGGCAAAGCAATCCAGCCGATATTGCCAGAAGCTTTCCCGCATCCTATTACCCCCCGTTAGCCTATCAATTATCTTTACGCTAATATCCTTCAGAAACCCCCGGTGGCCTTCTTCAGTGAAATGTCTGAAGAATTCCGCCTGGGGTACTGAGGCCCCCGAATTAAACTTACGACTGCACGCCTTGTAATTATTAAACCTAAGCCTAAAAGGCGTGCAGGTGCTACCAACATATTGTACACCACAAACAGTACATTCCAAACAGTACAAACAGTATGTATTTTAAGTCTGCAACATGTTTCATACAATTTGAGACAGATCTGGAGAAAATTGGACGAGAAGTAAATTAAATAGAATTTTTCTTGGTAAGAAGGTAAAAAAATTGCCAATTTTCCTTTGTTTTCTGGTTGCCTAGCAAAGAAACACGTGACTAATTAATCGTCATTGTTATATTTTGATAGCTTATTGTCTAAAGAACAATAGGAGTAAGTCTTATTGTTATATCTTTTGTAGTTTCGGAGAAAAAGAGGGGGGTTGAAAAACGCCCCCCCCCAGTACAAAGTAAGTAAAAAATCGCCCAGTACTAATACGGTTAAAATAGGGTGAGCAGTTATCCGATTCAAAAGGTAGCCATCAACATACAAGATCATTGAAACTATTTCCTCGTTAGAAAGAATCGACAAACGGTATGAAAGCAAAGTTGCTTGTTTACCGGTTGAAAGATTATTTTTCTGCAGATGATAAGAGTGGTAGTGCAGCAAAAAATCTTTTGCAGGATCGATCCAGGCTCTTTTGTAGAATAGCTAGACCGTCTATCTAAGAACCATCAGCTAACAAGAGCATCAGTTACTTTGGTTCACACCTCAATTCAAATTGTTTCGCGAATGCAGACAAAAAAATTCTCTCAGCTAGCTAGTAATTCAAAGCAAACATAGCAGCAAAGTTGCCCTGAAACCAGTACGGAAAACTCTCGCTTGGTGCGGGCGAAAGGACGTTTATAAGAAAAGTTGTTGATTATAACGAAAGAAGAAGGGTAAATCTATAGTTCTGTCTGGCGGATTTCGTTTATCTGATTCAGGAGCTGAGGAATACTGTTTACATTTGAGCAATAAATATGCAAGAATTGTAATGCCCTCTGCTTGGCTTCAGAATCACGTAAACAAACTCCGCCGGTCAGAACCAGGGAGCGCGGGTCAGAACTTTAGATTTTCCGTTCTCCTTTCGTCTAAAGCACATGACTTCTCTTAAAAACCTCCCTTTGCCCGCACCAAGTTAGAGTTTGCCGTACTGGCTTCGGGGCAACTTTGCAGCTATGTTTGTTGTGAATTTCTTGATGAAAGAATTTCTTTTGTCTGCCTTCGCTAATTGCTTTGAATTGAGGAGTAAACCAAAGCAACTGATGCCATTGTATTACAAAATTTGCCCTTGTTCCATCAATTTCATGCATGTTGTCCATGTCCACTGGTTAAGAACAAACTTACATGATGTTAAAAAATGTATGATCTTATATGCGGGATTTTACAGTAGCGTCATTGCTATTGGAAATTAAGTATTACTCACCTACTGCTCTAACCTTTGATATATAAGTGACTGAATCCTCACTGACAGTCGGTAGAAAAAGTTCAAGTCTTTTCACATAAATGGCTTTGTTATCAACCTCACTTTGCTTCAACCACCCATTGGTAACTAACCAAGCCTTGCTTGTGATTTGGAATGAGACATCTTCTCTCTTGTATAAGTTTGTGAGATTCAAGTATGCTTTGTCAGTTCGATCTATGATAGAAAGTATTTTACCTATGACTAAAACTTGCACAATATGCTATCAAGTGTTCAATCCAAAAGTCATTTTATTAAGTACGTGAGTATCTAATAAAACTGGCGATGTTTCTCGTCTATTAGTCTTTTATTGAAATACAGATGCAAGAAATGCAAGATACTTAGCACACTGTGTACTGACTACCTCGTCATTTTGTGTCCTCATTTCTTTTATGATTTCTTTTCAATTTTAGGTCCCTTTTGATCTACCACTGTGCAGTCTGCCAACAGTGCTAAACAAAGATTTTTGGAAGGAAGTGGCACAAACAACTGCTGAAAATTGTATCATGTTTTCTACGAAGATGCATTGTGCCTTAGTTTACTCCAGACATTAGAGCTGCTCATTCATTTACAGCTTCCATTTAGAAAATTTCTTAGAGGGATATCGCTACCCCACAAAATTATTCTGTTTCTTCCTGGATTTTGACCAGAGAAGCCTTCCTTGACCCAGGCAGATTCAGTGCAATGACGTTTGTAGAGGAAAGAACGACTCATGTCGTAAGTCTAATATGATCATCGCCAAAAGTTTCGGCAATCTTCATTTTCCAACTTCCCATTTTACTTCTCGTTTACGCATTGCTATAGATTCAAAGGTCAATTCTCATTGTTATTTAAATAAATCTGCTTAAAGGAAAACTTGCCTACATACTCCATAGTACAGAGCAAGTTGTTCATTGTTTCTGCAGTCTCTGCATCATAAGTGATGTTGTTATAAGAAGAGCTTTGAAATTTTCCATTTTGAACACCTTTTGAGTGTTTCTATTTGAACCTTTCTTTCATCCTCTACTACATACCTGCTGGTTTAACAGGAAACTGTATGTCATCATCGTTATCTTCTCTGCAAATTCGACCAGTTCTTGACATGAGAGAACTAAGGCTTGTCATTTCTCCTCTGCATTCTACTGGTCGGACACCACCTTCAGCATATTCCAGTTTGTCACAATGCAATTCAATTGTATTCCAAGTTTGTACGTTGTAAGTCACGTAGCTCAACGTGTATATGCTCCTGTACTTGTTTGCATTGTTTGGCTCTCGATCTGGGAATTCTTCGAATTGACTTGCAATATTTTGAGCCTCTCTTTTTGCAATCTTTGCCCTATGAATGATTAGGGTAGTTTAATGTAAAGCAACCAAAGAAAGCCAAATTGTTCATTTGACTTGCGAATAAAAGGGTGGCTGCACGGTATTTGCATATTTCTATAGGTTTATCCAGTGTTATCTGTAAGATGAATTAACAAAATGAAGGCTGTTTCTACATGGTAGCAGAGGGTGTGTTCCCAACGTCAAAACTTTGGTAGTTGTAGTGATCAGTGCCTGTGCCAGCTCCAAAGGAATTGAGAGATGTGGGCGGTGTGATTCTGAAATAATTCTCCGGCCTAAAGGTGTACAAGACTAACATTATGTCATTCTCTGTGATAGGCTTTGTTTGACAACTTTTGGAATCTAGACGAGACATATTCCTAGTTTTCTCGTAGCCCCTCAATTGTTAGTGATACCTGAGATAGATAGAGGCAGATTTTCAAGAATGGTTAATCACTAAAAAGGTTGTTCGGACATTGCAGCTCCTTTTGTTTTAACAAAATTATGCGAAGGAAGTTCTACATATATGAAGATATTGGTTCGTCTAGCACTATTTTGGCTTACCTTCTTAGGGCAACTGCCCCTTGATTTTGGCTAACATCTGCCCCTTGATTTTAACAATTTTGGCTTGAGAACTTGAGAGCTTAGGGTTGCAAGGATTAAATTGGGATGAAAACGGTAACAATGTCTTCCTACCAGGGTTTTGCGTGCATTTGGATCTTTTAAACATTTTAGGAAAGCTTTACCTCAAAACATGTTTAGTAAAATGCATAGGGGTATCATGGAGCTCCATTTTCGGTTCTGCTGTTCGTTATGGGCTGGCTTTGGGGTGATTACACTGGAGAAGTTGCAAAAGTTGCAGAATCATGCAGCTTCGCATAATTGAAATATAATGAAACTGAAACTGAAACTGAAAGAGTAGTAACTAAAAGTAGATTTGATAAATCTGCTATGGCCAAACTTCGCAATTTAAATTGGTACCATTTGTGACATTATTAGATGTGAACCAGCTACAAAAATATGCAAATCGTTAAATGGGCTCCTTTTAGAGTTCCTCTCCAACCTCTTCGAAAAAAATTCGACTCAAAATATCAGAAAACTAAGAAATACTGATAATGATTTTTCGTTAACCTTACCGACACTAACAATGGACAGAGAGCTATATCTTTGCGTGCACCTTAGCTTTGGAATAAACTTGGACCCGATGCCAAACCTGCATCTTTCCTTGCCATCTTTAAGTGAAGAATCAATAACTAACTAAGATGGCCAACCTTAATTTGTAGTGTCTATCTTCTATATCGCATAAAGTGCTGCCACAGCTCCGGAAAAGCAGTTTTCGTGGACTGACGTGGACTTGCCCAACAAGTCGTCTTATAAGAGGGAAAGGCAAGTCCAGGACTGACGAATTTTTCTTTCTTGTAAGACCACTTAGGAAAGCCCAGGACTGACGGGGCTATCGTGCCTAAACAAGCCAAAATGAATGAAGGACGTGTTCACTCATGCTTCAATTCACTGCAGAGGGTGTAGAATTGCGTCATATCACAAAGTAGATGCAAGAAGCATTTGAAGCCAATGAAAATACTTGTTTGTTATCAAACTGAACTCTCTGATGTGAACTGATACATTAGTGAACATATTTCTCATTCATTTATGCCAGTGATATCCAACGGTACCCCAAAGAACGTAGAATTTTCCACACCAATTATTGTTTTGTTCTTGTTGCAAAAAGAATGAGCTGGTAATTAGACAAGGGTATGACTCCCTGCATCGAGGAAGTGGCTACACTTCACTAGATCGTTGGCAACCTGCATCAAAGGCACTTCTGCCCTCTGCTCAGGAGAAATAAACCCTCATCCCGCGTAAAGAGCAGGTTTAGACCCTTAGTTAGTCCAAATGGACATTTACATAACTACCATGAAAAGATAAACAAATCATCCAAGTAAATCATATCAGATATGAGCTTACCTCATACTTGTAGCAAGTGTCTCTATCAAATCAAATTGAAAATCATAAATCTCCATATAGATGGCTGCCATCTTAGTGATTGCAACAGGAATTTTCCAGCAAAATCCATTGCCCTTCACCCTGGCAGCAATAACTGAACCAGCAGTCGTATCTATACTGTCGATTATTCCACATGCCGTTGTTACAACGCCTTTGAACAGTTCTTCTATTTCTGCTAGTTCTGGCCTCTTTACTCTTGGCTTGTAGGCACCATATTTCTCGAGAAATGCTCGTTTCTGCTTTTCAAATTCTAGGGCATCAGAGTTGCTGGAAGATTTGACCAAATCAATTACTGCTTTCAAGTCTTTGGAATTTCCATCAAATCGTACACCAAGACTGACTGCCTTGTTTATTGCAGGTTTAAGGCTGTTCTTGATGTCCGCAATTTTGTTGGTTTCCGAGAGAGCAGTCGTCCACGCCGCTGTGGCAGCAACAATGTCTCCGATTGAAGATCCTCCAAAGAGAGTCTTCAACGGATTACAGGCTTCTGCAAGTGCCAATACCATTGCAGCAGCTTTCTCGGCGATATCTAGGGCAAGGGCAGCTTGTGTATCATCTATGAGAGAGCCAAGATCTCTGCCTATTTGCTGAGATACCGTTTCAACTTGCGGCCTGTATTTTTTAATCCAATCATCAATGAAATTGACGTCTATTGTTGCTTTGTTGGCATTGAAGTCTTGCAGCTGAACAAAGTAATTTTTCAATTCAGTAAATCGTCGGTTCTTACTGTCTGTTATTTCTTCTGCTAAGTCAATTGTAGTGAACTGGCTGCCTTGTACAACTGTCAGAATGCGATCCATTTGTCTATATCCCAACAATCTTTCATAATTGGTCGATGTGCTTAACATGACTCTCTTCCTTCCATTGATTCGAACGCCAGTTATCTTGAAATGTGTCACAAGCTGGTCAAGGATTCTCTTGAAATAGCATGCTTCTCCTGTTTTAATCTGATCACTTGCACACGTCAAGATGTCATTTGGTAGCAGCATGGTTGTGATTTTGAGAAGTTCAATTTCTCTCGTGTCAATAAGCTTGATTATATTGTTGATATTGTCTTTGTATCCATTGACCTTTTCATCCCTAGTCAAAGTCAACTCCCTAATACCACTGTAACGGTCAGGAGAATTTTCCTTGAGAGCAACGAAGTTCAAACGAATGGCTTTAAACATGATGGCCTTCTGAGCATTTGTCCACTTCCCGGATCTCTTTGCCTCTTCACTGAACTTTGACAGTTTCCTGACAATGGCTTTGGCAAAGTCAACGTCACAGAAGTTTTTCTTCTGGGCTTTATAAACGCTTGAGCCTGCAGAAGTTTCCTTTTGTTCGGTATAGCATATGCGGTTTACTTCACTTGCAAGACCCCTTCCGATAGGCTGGCTTCCTAACGGTCCCACAACCCTTGTTAAGGACTCTGCATTCTTGTCTCCTAAAATGCAGTAAAAGATCTGTAAGTTACCAGTCAATACACCTTTTTGATATCCGCGCACCTAATTTGCATACGAAGGCTGGGGTGAGAATTTGGGAGCAAAGTCGCAAGGTAGGTAGGTAGGTATTTATATTTAACGTGGCTAGCCTGCTAAAGTCTGAGAGACTTATTTCCAGCAGGGGCCACGGATGTTTTACCATCAGTCCGCCGCAGCTACCCGCCGCAGCTACCAGATTTCCCTCACATGGCTCTGGTCGACCCGGGCGAGAGTTACGGACAGCGACCAAACTGTCCAGCGCAGGATTTGAACCTACGGACGTTCTGACCTTTGGCTTACGAGTCAGACGCTTTAACCACTCGGCCACGCGCTCTCCGAACACGATCCCATGTTTGTATTGGAAATGTATTGGATTCGCCTGGAGTTCGCTGTTCTTTATCACTGCTACCACATATAAATCATCGTTTATCTTTAAGAATTTTTGTTTGTTAAGTTGCTGCGTAGTCTGTTATCGCAATATCAGCTTCTTTAATAGATTGTGGCAATTTAATGCGGTTCTAGATGTTTGAGGACACAGAGTTACTGAAAGAAATACTAAGTTCTTGTAGGGCATTCATTGCTTTAGAAAATGACGCCCCAATCATTCGAACAGTGGGTAAAAATGCAGAGCTTGTAAGAGAGTGATCGAAGAAAAAAATTACAGATCCCTTTGCACTGGGCGGATCTGAGTGAGTGATAGCGAATAGATGTAGGCAAAGACACTGTATCCTGCTATTCCCAACACCCTTTCCACCAAAAGAGCTTGCAAATGAAGACCTCAGCAATGAATGTTCTACAGCAATTTTGTGTTTTCTTCCTGCAACTTTTGAATACTCCTTCGTTGATTTTCATCTACGATTCAGCCTTTCGAGATCCTTGGCGAAACAACGGCAACGGCCTATCCAAAATTACCACCATCTGCTGTCTTTGCTTAGCCAACAGGCGCGCGATACCTGTCAGAAGCCATCAAAAAGCTGTTCTTGGAGTAACAAATTATGTAGGAACAAAATAAAGAAAAATCCACAAAGAAACACGATGATTTGTGAGTGGTAGCAATGATAAATAACAGCGAGCTCCAAGCAAATAGACCATTTGCCAATTAGGAAAAAGGGACTGGTGAGTGCGGCCAATTCCGACAGCCCTAGTAACAGTAGGGAACCCGGGGAATCCTCTCTACTTCAGTGAAACGAGTAAGCAGCACTGAGCGGTCTAGTCGCTGTTCAAACCTGAATATTTTGCTGTTGATTTCCCCTTCCAAGAGTTGTTTGGTACTTTTCTACTATGGTAAGTGTTTTCCCCAGATTTTCCAGCCATTTTCTCATTATTTCAATTTGGAGTGTACTTCGAGGCTCTATAATTCGACGTATTTTGATACAATTTGTGTTTAACTTTTGAAAGAAGATTCGAGGGAAAATCCACGAAATTCGTAGATCAATCAGGAAACCTAAATATGCTTCAACAGTGGCGGATTTAGGGGGGGGGGTGCAGTCGGGGGCAACTGTCCCTCCTTCATGATGAAAATTCGGCTTGGCGCCCCATTTTCGGCAAGAAGGGCGTCCCTTATCCTCGCCCAAATGCACTCTTTTTTCGCGTTTCATTCTGGATGTGGGAAGCATGTAAATCAAGGCGTTATTCAATTGAAAAACCAAAGAATTTGCCCTAAAGAAAGGCCCAAAAATTTCTGCTCGCCTTCGGCGCGCTTACCTTTCACTATATTTTTGGCGCCCACTCTGCAAATTGCCCCCCCCCCCTTCAACTTCGGGCTGGATCCGCCCCTGTGCTTCAATCAAGTTTCACTTTTGGCTTATACTTTATTTGTTTTGCGTTTCTCATCTGAAAATCAACTGTGCCAAGAACAACTGTTACATTGGACCTAATCATCACTAGAAATAGCAGAGACCTTGTAGTGGATGTTCCTCAAGCCACAAACTGCATTTCAGATCATTCGTTTGTTCAGTGCCACTTGTCATGTCAAAAGCCAACCTTAGAGAGGAAAACCATTTCATTCAGGCAGTTGAGGAAAATAGATTTAGATAAGTTCAAGTCAGATCTGCGGCTATCACCTATAGGATCTGAAGAATTACAAAATAAAAATGAAAGAAACCTGGATGACTTTGTGAAACTGTATCATGAAAACCTGACAGCACTTTTGGACAAACATGCACCATTGAAAACAAAGTCAGTAGAAGTGAGACCAAAATTACCTTGGTTTGATAGTAGTTTAAGAGAAGCCAAGAGGGCAAGAAGGAACGCAGAGGAAAAATGGCGGAGATCAAGATCAGATGAGGACAAGGCATTTTTTAAATTGAAAAGAAACGAGTTTATTCACAAGCTCAACATGGCAAAGCAACAGTATTACTCTGACAAGATCAATGAATGTCAAGGGGACCAAAGGAAACTGTTTGAATCAATCAAGTCACTTTCTAAGGCCAAAGAGAAAATTCAGTATCCAGTATCGGCATCAAGGGAAAAGCTAGCAAATGATTTCAATGATTATTTTGTTGCAAAATTAAAGCCATAAGAGATGAGCTTGATGCCATTGACGTTGACAAAACACCATCTGAATATCTGAAAGATTGCAAACCTGCCAGAAAACTTTGTGATTTTGAACCTCTGTCGGAAAATCAAGTTAGAGAGATTATTAAGATGTCACCAAATAAGCAATGTGCTTCAGATCCCCTACCTACATGGATGCTAAAAGAACTGCTTGATATAATTTTGCCATTTATAACTGAGATGGTTAACCAATCTTTACGAACGGGATACTTTGCCGATGCTTGGAAGGAAGCACTCATAGGCCCATTGTTGAAAGGTGCAGGCTTTGAAATTATATTTCCAAATTTCCGACCAGTAAGCAATTTGTCATTCATTTCAAAGTTGGTAGAACGAGTCACAGTCAAACAGACTTTATCGCATATGAATCTCAACTGTCCACTCCCAATTTGCCAGTCTGCATACATGGAACATCACAGTACAGAAACTGCGTTATTGAAAGTAACATCAGATATGCTTCTAGATATGGACAATAATAAGGTTACTTTACTCGTAATGCTTGATCTCAGTGCAGCTTTCGATACAATCGACCATGCCATCTTGTTGGAGACACTTCAGAAAAAAGTAGGTGTTTCAGGGAAAGCTCTTGATTGGTTCTGTTCCTACCTCAGTAACAGGCATCAGCGGGTGCAAGTTTCAGGAGAATTGTCAGATAGAGTAAAGCTAGAGTATGGCGTGCCACAAGGTTCTTGCTTAGGCCCTATATTATTCCTAATTTATGCGAGTACATTATTTGATGTGGTCGAGCACCATCTTCCTAAAGCTCATGGATATGCTGACGATCACCAGATTTATTTTTCTTTCAAACCTTCGGACGAAACGACTCAAGAAGAAGCACTTCAGGCGATTCAAAACTGTGTAAGTGACGTCAGGAAGTGGATGCTGGCAAATAAGTTGAAAATAAATGATGGAAAAACAGAGTTTCTCCTAATAGGTTCCAAGAGACAGCTTAATAAAGTTACAATCGATTCAATAAGAATAGGAGAGTCAGAAATTCAACCAGCAACTTCTGTAAAAAATCTTGGTGCAGTCATAGATAGCAACCTTAGCATGGAAAAACACATGACAAAGACATGCAATGCAGCATTTTACCATATCTATAACATCAGACAAATAAGGAAATACCTCAACAAAGAATCAACTGAAAGAATGGTGCATGCCTTTATAACGAGTAAGATGGATTATTGTAATAGCCTTATGTATGGTCTGCCAAATTCTCAGATACAGAAACTGCAAAGAGTGCAAAATGCTGCTGCAAAGATTATAAGTGGTGCACGAAAGTACGACCACGTCACTCCATTACTACGGGAACTACACTGGTTGCCAGTGAAGGAAAGAATCGAATTTAAAGTTCTATTATTGACTCTTAAAGCACTCAATGACATGGCGCCTGAATACTTAAAAAACATGCTAAATATTCAAAGAGGAAGATATAATTTGAGGTCGACAGAGTCGATAATGTTGATGATCCCAAGAACAAAATTCAAAACACGTGGAGATAGATCTTTCGCTGCTGCAGCTCCAAAACTGTGGAATAAATTGCCAGTTCAAGTAAGAAGATCTCTAGACATTGGAACTTTTAAATCAAGATTAAAAACACATTTATTTACTACTGCTTTTAACCAATAAGTGACATTTCATTCTTTAACATTTCCTTTTAGCATTGGACCTGTATATTATGTAATTAAACAAAATATTATCTTACTTTTTACTTTGGAAGAAAGTTGTACAGCGCCCCAGAATATGTATACATAGATTTTGGCGCTTTATAAATGTATTATTATTATTATTATTATTATTATTATTATTATTATTATTATTATTATTATTATTATTATTAACTGTTGAATTGCTTATTTTTCGGAGATGTAAAAGATTAATTTCAGGTGAAAATATTTTTTTGAATAAATTGCACTTGGCAGATGAAAAGATCGTTACTTTTACCTGCTCGAAGCACATTTAGGTTTCCTCTTTGCTTTATCGAAATTCATCGATTTTCCTTCGAATCTGTCTCACGCCTGACAACACCTTACTCGAGGAGTTTTGCCTCGTTTTGATGCCCCTATACAAATGTATAGGAAAATGACCGGCAGTGAATATGTTTGACGACTTTGAATGTTTCTTACGGGAACAAGGTGTTACCTTTCCTTTTCAATTCAATTCTAAAATGTAGTGGATTTATCTGAGAAACGTCTAAAACTAAGTTTGTTTTGAATTAAACTCCTTGGCAAGTTCCACCAGTTTGAACGAGAGGGGTGGTCTTATTTCGAGAGAATTTCCATTGTCTTTCGGTACAATCATTCGAACTCATTGTCTTTGACGTCACTGGTAGCGCCTCCAAGGCCATGACATTTGGAAAATACAGTAGAGCGTAGAAATTGTTTTGAAAACGGCGTGGTCTTTGTGCTGCTTGCTTCAAGAAACTTTTTAATTCTGAACGAAGCAATAGATCATTACGAACAGCACCAGTTATCCATTTTACCACTAGTGAAGGGCATTATCTGAGTTTCTTGTTCAAGGTGCGTTCGTGTTTTTGCAACAAACTGGCCAGAAAGAAAGCACCACAGAAGAAGAACATCCGCTTGTTTAGGCCACATCTTCGAAAGAAGAAATTTTGCATGTTTATGGATCCAAGAACTAAATTTCGTTTATGACAACAGATGTCTTTAATGGACAGATGGAGAGCACATGAAAAAGAATATCTTATTTGTACTGGACAGTGAGTTTCACTCGTTGGACATATTGGTTAACTGCTCAATGAAGATAGTTTGTAAACTTCTGAAACTTTTCTGGAAACTTCCTCTTGTTCTGGATAATAGTGGCTCCAAAAATGACAGACAGTTCTGGATAATATTGGCTCCAAGAATGACAGACAAGGTACAAGGGGGATGCTGTCTATTGGAATTAAAATGATTACTTCCGATGGACAAGTGCAATGACTGCTATTTTGATGATTTTCAGAAACTCATAAACAAGCATAGCAATAGGATCCACAAGGTAAAATGGGCACGCTGGAAGTAAAATGGGATGACCCAAAATGTTGATTCACACTTTTCTTTGAACTGGTAAAAATTCAATGTTTTCTAGGTGTCAGATTTAACCTTTGCTTGCCCATTTTATCTCCGCTGCAGTGCAACACGATGTATTATCAATTTTCATTTCTGCTGAGTTGGAAGGCACAAATCTTAGTGATTTAAGCATATTCTTCATGAGATGCAGCTGTTGGAAAGAGAAGTCTTTGCCATGTTTTCTTTGACTTTTATTCTTTGATATCACTTGAAATGGCATTATTTGGAATTCAATCGTTCTTATGAAATTATCCTTCCTGTTCTGGCAGCTTCAAATGCCAATCGTTAATGTGCAGCAAGAAGTTAGGTATGAAAGGTCTGTTATTTTTAGTGATTCCTATTACTTTTCCTTCCTGAGTGACTTTAAAAATGCCAAACAGCAATCATGGTAACTCAAAAAATTTTGACTCATGGCTCTGGTCTGGAGGGGAGAAGGGATATCAAACTTTGAAATTACTAGAAAGAGATGTCAATCAGCTTTGACCAAAGAAACATTTTGGTGGCTAGACATGTAGTTATTCTTGTCGATTTTCATACATCACCAACGTTTCCAAACCTCCAACCTTTCCGGATTAAATTCAGAAGAAGATTCAGGCTGTCTCAGAATTTGAAATCATTAAAAATGTCAATTTTGTGATGATCCAATTGCTATTATGTTACCATCTTCACATCACATGAACAAAATCATAAGTATCAATTATTACAGCACAGAAAAAAGTTTCTTATACTTTGCAATGGTTTCTTCATTCAATGATTCATTTGCAACAATGATGTTCCATCGGTTTTGCATCGGTCTTCAGGCATTGTAACAAAAGCATTCCTGCCTTCGTTGTTGTCATTTATGCTACATCACGGTCGTGCTTGATAACGATAAACTTGCTCTTTTTGAGAATCCTAATGTGGAAAAAACAGAAATGTCCAGCAAATGTCTGTACCGCATAATAAATCTCATCCAGTCTCACATGGAATTTCATGTGCAAAAGAAACTGATCAAAGAAAATAACATAAATCTAGTGACAGTAGGCTTCGCATTTATAGGCAACATGATAAAAGCTGATGAGTTTTTCGTACAAGACAGTCTTGATAAATGTTATTCCACATGTAACCTCCTATTTCAAAGCCAGAACTTCCCTATTGGTGCGAAGTTCATCAGCAACGGAGAAACTTTATGATGCTTTATGATTGTTTACATTAGCATACAAGTCAAATCTTTCAATAGGGCACAGGGAAACCCATAAATCTTCCAATTTCACGCTTATCAGCCAATGGTGTTGCCGTATTCTCGTCACATGACCGAAAATAAGCTCTTTGAGACGAATTTTCGAGTACCCTTACGAAAATCAAAATGGACATTCGAGTAATAAAGATACAGAGCTGCTTTTGCCACGAGTCGATTCTACAGGCCCTACTCCATATTTTACACTTTGCATTTCAAGAAAATCTCATCAGGGATCAGCACTACATTGAATTTCGTGCAACCGAAAATAGGCCTATATTCAAATATCATTTGGGAACGCAACAAATAAGATATAGCTTCCAAAATTTCACACCTTACGTGAAATATAGCAAGGAATAAGCTGAAGATGTTTCTTTGCTTCAGTTTCCCAAATCCTTGACGAGTCTCAGCTATTTGCGACGAAGAAAGCTATTGGGCCTACCTTCATCCACTGCATAATGCTATTATTCTGTTTCAAATCGGCTTCTTTGCTGTAGCAAGGTAGCAGAGCTATTCACCAACAACATAACACCAATTTCCACTATTCTCCGCTGAAAAATTGCCATCAACTTTGGTAAAACGCGATGAACTTTCAACAGCTCTTCGCCACACTATCTATTCCAAGTTTTGAAACAGTGTGCTCACGTGGAAAAATTTCTGTTATTATGAAAGCGCTCATGATGTCATGGTCAAGAGGTAGGTCTCGTATCATCATATCTCTACAAAGACTTGGCCTTTGTTTTAGTATGAAAAAGTGGAAGGGATTGAGGCCGGGCTTTCAAAATTATCTGTATTTCTTAAAAAAAGGAAAATGGTGAATGCATATTTCAGAATAGTTTGAATGAATATGAGGGTTTTTTTCATGGAAGTTAAAGGGTATTGGAGCTTGCGAAGATACCTAGGCCCCCTGTCATTTGAATAATTCGAATTCATTTGAAATATGCATTCACTATTTTCCTTTTTTTAGAAAATAAAGGTAATTTTGAAAGCCCGGCCTCAATCCCTTGCACTTTTTCATACTAAAACAAAGGCCAAGTCTTTGTAGAGAGAGGGTGATACGAGACTTATCTCTTGACCATGACATCAAGAGCGCTTTCACAATAACAGAAATTTTTCCACGTGAGCACACTGTTTCAAAACTTGGAATAGATAGTGTGGCGAAGAGCTGTTGAAAGTTCATCGCGTTTTACCAAAGTTGATGGCAATTTTTCAGCGGAGAATAGTGGAAATTGGTGTTATGTTGTTGGTGAATAGCTCTGCTACCTTGCTACAGCAAAGAAGCCGATTTGAAACAGAATAATGGCATTATGCAGTGGATGAAGGTAGGCCCAATAGCTTTCTTCGTCGCAAATAGCTGAGACTCGTCAAGGATTTGGGAAACTGAAGCAAAGAAACATCTTCAGCTTATTCCTTGCTATATTTCACGTAAGGTGTGAAATTTTGGAAGCTATATCTTATTTGTTGCGTTCCCAAATGATATTTGAATATAGGCCTATTTTCGGTTGCATGAAATTCAATGTAGTGCTGATCCCTGATGAGATTTTCTTGAAATGCAAAATGTAAAATATGGAGTAGGGCCTGTAGAATCGACTCGTGGCAAAAGCAGCTCTGTATCTTTATTACTCGAATGTCCATTTTGATTTTCGTAAGGGTACTCGAAATTCGTCTCAAAGAGCTTATTTTCGGTCATGTGACGAGAATACGGCAACACCATTGGCTGATAAGCGTGAAATTGGAGGATTTATGGGTTTCCCTGTGCCCTATTGAAAGATTTGACTTGTATGCTGTTTACATTAGGCCGAACCCAATGAAAGTTCTCAGAACGCGCAAGTCAAAGTTTTGTTATTATTCTCCTTGCCTATGAGCCGAAACGGCTAGAAAGTACTAAAAACCATCCCCGTTGCCATAAACTTCAAATAAACTTCGAATGTAGTAAATTTAGTAGGGTCAACATCTATTTTCCGACTAAAAGGCAAACACGTTTGTGAAAAGAAGCACTTAAAGTTAACGAGAAATAACGGTCATGGCTCTGGAGCGAAAATTGCCTTTGAAAACTGTAGGAAATTGGCAAAGGCTACAGAAAAACCGCAAACATTTTTAGAAACTAGATGCGTACAGCTATTGCGTCATATCTCCAAATTGAGAATTTCTGCCTTAGTTTAGAAAATATTGCACTTTGAAAAAAATTTGGGTAAATTTAGGCCAAGAAAAGTTGATTTTCTTGAAACATCGAGGCCGAGTTTAAGACGAGAAAAATACAACTTCATTTGGTCAACAGTTCCTAAAAAGCGACTAAGTAGGTCAAAAAAATATCGAGGAATCCAAAATTTTAAACGAAATTTCTATGAAACCAACGACAAAAGTTAAACTTACGAAAAAGTCTGCTCACCTGCTGTGCTGCATTCCAAGTTTGTAAACAGAGTTGTCCACGGCCTTTGAAAAGTTTGATAAACCAAGGAACTTTGAGTCCAAAACTCTTAACGAAGTTGAAAGAGCAAAGATACAGCTATTGCGTTATATCTCGATATTTCACTTTGCGACATTTGGGACGCCTGCTGACGCCATTTATTACAAAATTTTACTTTTGCGCCACAGATTTCATGCAACAGAGACCGGAAATGACGTCAGAAAACAGGCTTGGTGTTGTCGGGCGTGTGTCTTCAAAAGTTAAAAGTCCTTGGACTTGCAGTTTGTTGTTAAATCTACCTTGTAGTTGAGCTATTTTACCGGAAGGTAAGAGCAGATAATTTGCCATTTAAGAGAACGAAGAGCAATGTTTGAAATTCTTCAATGGGTCCATAATAAAGCTTCGTGCCATTTGAGCCAATTTTGCCAGTAACAACAGTCGGAACAATACCTTTTGAAGGCCATTGAAGAGGGAGAAGTTTTCGGCTGACATGGCCTAAACATTGAGCCGCCTTCCGATCGTGGGAAATATGTCGAGTTGTCGAGTTAAAGTGCCTCGAAGCATTCTCCACAATGACTGAAAGGATGAGAAAATGGCTTGAAAATAGAGGGAAGACAACTTACCTTACTAAGAAAGAATCAAATAGCTATTGGAAGTGGTAAATAGATAGTACAACATTCAAATTTGCACTGCGACTCACCACTTCGATTAACATCCTCGTTTTGAAAATTATTCAAAATTCGTTCATGTGAAACTTTGGAGGCCAGATTCGGATTTAGCACCCAAACTTTAGTCTAACCACAGGTTTTGATGTTGCTAGCGGTCGTAATGTTAACTTTATGGCGACGTAAAGTTTGGAGATCTGTAAGGGATTTGACCGTGAAAATGTCTCGGGGTGTAAAGTTTCGCCCCGAACGATTTTTGACGGTCAAATCCCTTATGAATCTTTGAACTTTAAATTGTCATAAAATCAACATCACAATTGCTAGCAACATAAGGACACTTAACTAGACTAAAGTTTGGGTGCTAAATCCGAATATGGGCTCAAAATTTTCATAAGAATAATGGGAAGGAATTTGACAAATTTCCAAAACGAGGCTGCTTAATCGAAGTGGTGTACTGCAAACACGGGAACGCGTGGCGACTTTTCACCCAAATTCTCGTCCAAGTCTTCATATGCAAATTAAGTGCGCGAATATCAAAAGGTGTATAGACTTATGACAATGAGTCCTCTGTATCCCTGCTGTAAACCTTGCTCAATAGGGACTCATAATGAAACAGCGAAAAACTTGGCCCTTTTCTCCAATCATCAATGGAATTATGATGGAATCGCGCCTTCGAATCTCAATCCCGATTTTCAATTCCTCAATCGAATCAAAAATTCTATCACATTTGTACCGTAACTGCCACACTAGGCGGTTTATCCCGTTGTTTCCTTCGAAACAACGGGCTTGCAACGCTGTTGTGTATGTTCAATTATTTTAATTCGATTACCAAACCTCTAGCTAACAATATATATACATAATGTACATATACATATATACAAGGTTAACTAATCTAAATCGAATAACGTTGAATAAACTAAATTAAATCTTTTTTTTTAGAAATTTTAAGAATCAAAATAAACTAAACAGGTACAAGCACTGCATTTACAAGAGGGTCCGTCCCAATTTTTTATTAGATTTTTAAAATTTTATGTGACCGCTCTTCCTGTTGTATGTGACCGCTCTTCCTCTTCACATACAACGCTGTTACAACGCATCGCTCTTGGGGCAAGGGTCTTTAAAAAACCATCGTATCCAAAACAACGTGCTAAACAATGTGCCGACCTAAATTACAGCGTTGTTTAAACAAAATTAACCAATCATCATTTACCAACGTAATCACATGACGATTACTTTCGCGCCAAAATGAGTAGCCACAGCACAGGCAACTTTGCAAAAGATGTGACGGGCAGTGTGACTAGACTTATGCCTTTTCGTCCCTTGTTTCCCTGCGTTCTTTGATTTGCTGATATCACTTGGTCAATAGGGACTCATAATATTACGCTTACATAATGGGCCCACGTTGTCAAAATGCCCTAAACAGGTGGGAGTTCTCGTACACTCAACAAAATCGCTTCAAAATCTGCTTTAAAGAGCTCGAACATTGAAAAAGAAGCTCTTAGTACAAAGAATGATGTTGTCTTGACGTACAAAACTCAAAATGCATACGTTTCAGACTGTAATCTTCCTCTGTAGAAGAAAAATAGATCCATCGAAGCTGCGAGAACTCAAGCCTTCTTCAACCGTTCTTTAAGAGCAACAACAACAACATTCTGAATAGCGGCCCCTGATTGGTTAAAAACTGAATTCTAGCGATTTGATTGGTGAATACGGAACCACCCTACGTGGGCCTAAAGTGGGCCCACTATTTCAGAGTAATGTTATTAGTCCCTCTTGACCAAGGAACGCAGGGAAACAAGGGACGAAAAGGTATCAGTCTACAGTGTGACCGGGTGTCGTTGTATCGTTATAATGCCGTACTTTCTTATGTCGAAGATGAATTTCAAGAAAGTGAAACAATTCAGATTATAACGGGATTAGATTCTAGTGTGATCACAGCCATCGTCTCATGAATAGACCTTTTCAAAGAGGTCTGGGACGGCGCGCTACTTTTCTGGAAGATGGCGGATAGGCTGCGAAGGGGAATCCCCTTCGCATTGCAAACGTTAAAATGCAGTTGCAGTGGGCGACGTAATGCAACAAAAATCGAAATTAACTCCAGCTATAATGTGCACTCAAAGGACCAAAAATGCCAGCAAAATCTTAAAACATCAAACTAAAGAGTTCGACATCACATTAAAGTGATACTTTACAAGGAAAGGTTTTTTTCTTCGAGCTCGTTGAATTTGGATTGTGTGATAATTAGTTGCCAATGTTAGATTTTTATTTATGAATAAACTGAGCCTATCTACTGCCCTAACTAAGGATATACGAAAGCACTTTTGGTACAAACGTATAGGGGCAAACATCTCCTTCCTCTCCTAGACCCTTTGAGCCTCGTAGCAAAAGAGAGACTTTGGCGGGAAAACATTCCTCGTCAAATTTGTATTCGTCATTTCGTTCTCTGCTTCTTGGATGAAACAAAAAGGAACTGGTTTGAGACAAAACACTTGTGGATTTCAGAACGAAAACAGAAAAAATGTAGTCGTTTCTTGATTGTACAATGTGGAAGAGATTCCAAGTCAAAGATTTGCTAAAGTAATAAGTAAATTGTGTTGTTTGGAGGCAAAGTCTTAGTGACATATTGGTTGCGAGCAGTTGTGCAGTTTGTTGTGTTGACTTTTCAATCGGAGCAAAAGTTTTTACAAATAATAAGTAAATGGGAATCTTGTGCAAGTAAGCTGCCTGGAGCAGGTAAGTGGCCTTATTTTACGAGTGCATACAGAAATCCTTTATTTCAAAACACTCCAAACTTTGTAAGGGGCATATGAACAAATTAAAAGATCGAAGAAACTTTTCATTAGGGTAGCTGAATTGATTTGGAAAGGCATGGTGTGTAACTTTAACATTAGAAAGAAATGTGAATCATTGTTTGTTTCTTATAACAGTTCTCGATACATACGACTGCTCGTATTCCTTCAGGCCCTTCAGTTGTCGGGGGATAAGCCCAACTCGCAAACAGAAATCTAAATTTATCTGACCGAGTCTGAGGCCATCACGAAGTCCAAACTTCGCTGAAACAATTCGAAGGTATAAACGTCTCCTCCTCGTAAAATATGCTAAACATTGCAAACATGTGATAAGCAAGTATTTGTTTTCATGCTGAAGCCCCTCTGGTCTTTCATGAACCATATAACTAGAGTTAAATTCCATATTTTGTTCACAACTTTTCCCACTACAATTCCAGTTCAGCATCGCGGAGAAGATTCCCGTGTATCCACCATCTTCCAGAAAAGTAGCGCGCCGTCCCAGACCTCTTTGAAAAGGTCTATTGATATGACGTCGAGAAAGGCATTTCAACTGAAGAAAAGATCTTTTATTTGATTCTACTTCGGAAACATGGTCCTGGCCTGGTCCTGGCTGCAGTAATCTAATGGTTTAATTTCATTCATACAAAGGACTCACGACCAAACGGATTCTAAACAGGGACTAAAATCTTTCGAAAGATCAGAAGAAATTTAGAACATATTCCATCCTACGAACGTCGAAGGAAAAGTCGAACGTTCCTTCGAAGTAGCCCTGTCCACAAGTTGCTCAAAATTTCTTGAAAAGCTGCTCAAAGAGTTGCAGCTTTTTCAAAAAGTTCCCCAAAAGTTGCTCATTTACTGTGATTTTTTAATGTCATATGATATAAACATATGAATAATTGAGATATATGCATAAGATTAGCGGCACCAAGGATGCACTTTGTTTCAACTACTGCCGTTTCCTGGAAGTTTGAGCCTTTCACGCTAATATTATTGGGCCCATCTGACCCATCTTCAGAATTTTAGCAAGAGTCATTTGTTGATCATAAACAACAACAACAACAACAACAACAATAATAACAATAACAATAACAATAACAATAACAATAACAATAACAATAACAATAACAATAACAATAACAATAACAATAACAATAATAGTTGACGAATAATAATAATCATCATAAACATGATTAATATCATCATTATCATCATTATCATGATCATCGTGATCATCATCCTCATGATCATCATTATCATCATCATAATCGTCATCATAGTCAGAAATCGCTAATTTCAAAGACCAGCTCTTCACAAATCAATGCGTTGAATCCCAGCCTGACCAGAAAACAGATGCGTGACATGTCTAATTTCATTACTATTACAAAGAATAAACAAAATATCATTGAAATTCTTGTAATATTGCTAGAATAAGGACAGGCTACTCAATGTTGCAAAAGTTGCCGAAATTCCTAGAAGTTGCCCAAAAGACTGCAAGTTGCCCGAATGTTGCCGAACAACTTGTGGAAAGGGCTACTTCGAAGGTCATTTTGAGCGTCGCTTCGATTCGAGAAGTGGAACTTTGAACTAATGAGCAGATCAAACACTAATAATAGTCCCGTGGGTTGACCAAGTAGAAAGTAGTGATCTGATTGGTTGCGCTGTGAACGCGGCAGACTTGGCCTAATTAGTCCCTGCATTGAAGCGTAAGGACATAAGTCCCTCAACTGAAGCGATAACAACAACAACAACAACAACAACAACAAGCGTAAGCGAGAGGGACTTATGTAATGTAATCTATGGTCACACTAGAATCTAATCCCGTTATAATCTGAATTGTTTCAATTTCTTGAAATTTATTTTCGACACGAGAAGGTACGGCATTATAACGATACAACGACACCCGGTCATACTGTGCCTGTCGCGTCTTTTGCAAAGTTACCTGTGCTGTGGCTAATCATTTTGGCGTGAAAGTAATCGTCATTTGATTACGTTGGTAAATCATGATTGGTTAATTTTGTCTAAACAACGCTGTAATTTAGGTCGGCACATTGTTTATCACGTAGTTTTGATACCATGGTCTTTTAAAGACCCTTGCCCCAAGAACGAAACGTTGTAACAGGGTTGTATGTGAAGAGGAAGAGCGGTCACATACAACAGCGTTACAAGCCCGTTGTTTCAAAAAGGAAACCGCCAGTGTGACCGCGGGATAAACCACCAGTTGTGACCGCAGCCAATGGCGAATAGTAATTCACTAATCTCGTAATCTGATTGGTACTCATGGTATCGCGGAGTTTGGGCTAAGTAGGGCCAGGTTTTTCAGAGTAATCGCCATCATCAAGTCAAAGAGCACTGAGAAACGAGAGACTCATCGTCATAAGTCTACCCTGGTTACCAGACTCTCTCTAGAAGAAAAGTCTGGTACCCAAGGTATAATAAGTCTAACCAGTCAATATATATCGTTGTTTGCTGATTAGAATGATTTTATAAATCTGTTGCTTTGAATAATCAATCATGGTTGACAGGACCGTCAAGAAGGTATTCAGGGTAGTTAGCAGTGGATCACGTGCCTTTAAGGGCCCGGAAAAATATACGTTATGTACATTTTCTTTGTTTTCAATCTTCCTCGAGGAACGTTCCTAGGCTCATCGGCCCACTTAGCCTTATGACGTTGAGTAATCGCTACCACCCACCCACCCCTTGCTCGTGATTACTGGGACTCAACGTAATAAGTCTAGGGCCCTCTAGCATTCTCAGCTTAGTCTTTACACACGAGATAAAAATTTTCCAATCTAAAAGTTACATTTCTAGCATTGCATAGGAGAGCGTTCCCATCTAAAAACATCGCTTCATTAGTGCAGGAGGGCGTGATCCAAAACATTTTCAGGCGTTGGGGGCCCTTACACACCTACCCTTGTGGCCCAGCCATTTTCTCGACGGCCCTGATAGCTGACTTCGATCAGTCACAACGTTGCTCTTTAAAATTGGTTACATACAGGTTTCTAGTGTTTTGGCCTAGTTTTCTAGGAAAGGCAACAGCCGATAATAAAACAAAGGGATCTGTTTCTTGATTGACACGGCAGGACAATGTTATTAGTAATTTCAGACAACGAGGATGTCATGCCAAGTTGGTAATGTCTAGCCTTAGATGCTATTGGAGCACTTCGGCTGAACTCACAATTGAAGCGTCATCCTTGAGGCATTCCAAACAACGATGACGTGCGACAAAACGATAAAGTTGAACAGATTCAAAAATTTGAAGCGCGTGCTGCATCACAGAAAGAACTGCTTCAAGGATCAATTTAGCTTTATGGTCCAGCTTCTGAACCCAAAGCAAAAAATGGCAAAATTTCCCTATGGCTCTTGCATGGAAATTTATGTGACAAGTGCAAGTTTCTCTGGGAAATTTAAGGGAAACGGAAATTCCCACTTCCCCTTTGGAAAATTATGGGAAATATGCCCGTTTCACAAAAGTTTCCCCAACAAAAACGTTGTGAAATTTCATCAATTTTCAGTCAGACAAATTGTTGATAAGATTTATCTAGAGACTTGCTTCTTCCTTTTGATGTCAGATGTTGCAAACAATTATTGCTCATATAATTTGGGAGTAATAGCCTTTCAAACGCCAGGCTTTTTTTGGCCCATCCGGAACTCAAGCCGCCATCATCATTATCATCTACCTTTTCTGTCGATAACGCAGTCTATCATTTGTCCTCAAATATGTCCATTTCCTGTCATTTTTCATGTTATTTTGCTTTCACTGCTTTGAAACTTCTCTCTGCTTTTCACTATCGTCACGCCGAAAATCTTTGCACAGATATGTACATGCGCAGTTTGAATTGAATGACAAAAAAGTATTGAAGACAAGAAATCTGAAGCCAAATCTTGAGCATGACACAAAAGATTACGTAGATATGCAGAGGTAAATGATGTTTCCATAGACTATGACATCTCTGATTTAATAGTATTAGATTGCTTTGGCTAATTTCTAATCATCCCATCAATCGAAAAAAGAATAACAACAACGTCCTCTTCACCATTCATCACGACTTACTCGCTCAATTTTGTTGATATGATTCTAGAAGAATCAAGCCAAAATGGTTGCAATCTCTGTCTAGACAGAAAGCGTAGTTGATGATAATGATTAGGGCGAGACTACCGTGACTACCTTCTGAAGAAGGCTGGATCAGTTAAAAGAATGCTCAAAATTGTAGATAAAAGGTAACGCTAGCCAACATTTTACAGTCACTTTTCACAACCTTTTCATGGAATTTGGTTTTCGTAAAGGTCACTCAACTGATCATACACTAGTCAGTTTAACTGAGAATATAAAGTCTTCTTTTGACAATAATAGAGTTTGTTGTGGAATGTTCAGTGATCTCCAAAAGCTTTTCATACTGTTAACCATGATATTCTTATAAGCTGAAACAGTATGGAATCAAAGGAACTGCTCTGAATTTTTCAAGTCATATTTAAGTGAGCGGATTCAATTAGTTTCAGTCATTCATCTTCAACATGCGACATAGCATGTGGTGTTCCTCAGGGATTGGTTGAGTCTTTTACTACTCCTTATCTACATAAATGACTTGCCAGCTCTTTGAAGCAATTTCCCTTCTTCGTATTTGCTGATGATATCAAAATTTATTTTGAATGTGATGATCTCAGAAGATTGACAAAAAAGTCAACGAGCAACTATGTAAAGTGAAATCCTGGCTGGATTTGCACTAAACATTGACAAAATGAATTTTGTATTCCTCCATTCACCAAGAAAGAAGTTTCCAGACTTGAAAGGAAGTGGCTGTCAAGCTTCAGTAGCAATTTATGGGTGCACGACAAGAATTGCCATCCTATCCACAACTACACTAATTAATCAAGGGATGTCCTCTTCCAACAGAGCCTGTTTAATGTAAGAAAAATTGTTAGAGTTTGCTAAAAAGCGCTGTGCGAGCGTTTTACTTCCTAATTGCATTAGAAGCATCATAGCCTTGTTGCCATTTTATTCGCATTGCGCATGTGCAAATCTTTTTCCAAACATTTTTTCGACTTGAAAAATGTTTTAGAGACTCCATATTTCTTACAAATAACGTTTTGTCACGTCGAAAATTGTTACTTTAAATTAAAATCACCCAGTGTATTACCTGCCTTTGCTGCATCAATGCTCACTTTTGAGAAATCGGCAATGTACTTCGCAATAGCTAATGGATCGATCCTTTGGTTACAGACATCGAATATATCGGGATGTCCTCTCCAGATTGCATACAGAACAACCCTGGAATCCATTGACGCAGTAGCATCTTTGAACTTTTTTGTAATGCGCTTGATATCTTTCCTGAACATAACTGAAACTCGATGATTCCTGACTACCTGCACCGAAGAAGATGAAAGACATTAGAATTACTGATAAATGCAATATGTCACAAAATTCGTGATAACGAATGAAAAATCACGAAGATTCGAAAACTGAACCTAAAAATGACCAAGGGAGGAAGAATAGTCTTTGAAACTTTAGGCCTTATTCTTCAAAAACAGCGGTTAAGACTTTCGGCCGGATCTTAAAGCATGCAGCCTTCTTTGATACGTTTTTGGCAACAGACCTTTTTTATGTCTTAAAAAGAGATTCGGATCGATTGTCCAAATCTAGTAAGTTTGTGATCGAAAGTGAAAGCATAACCCTTGTTCTTGGTATAATGATGCTAGCAGTGACAAAATGTTTTCAGTTTTCAGAACGCTTTCCAGAGAGTTATCCGAAGATAAATTTTCTCAAAGCGAGTTAAGAATGATTTGGTTCATACACGGAAACTTTTACCTGCATTTTGACCTCGTTTCTCGCTGTTTGTCGTTCATTGTTGACGGATTTCGTGGTGTAACAGTTACAGCTGAAAAGCACGATCACGCAAGGGTTCAACTTGCAAGTTGCAAATCGAAATTTGCTATCTTCAGCCGTTGTTATTTAATCGAAAGAAGAGTCAGCTAACAATGAAAGAATGTCATGAGACTCAAAGCAAAGACCAATAGCACTTGTGTTAAATGAACCATTGCTACGTCACTTTTGCACAAATTAGACGATAATAAGCTCTCTGAAAAGTGTACTGAAGTCTGAAGCAACTTCTTGCCTCAGCCAGCAGTGTTTATACCGAGAACGGGGGTGATGCTTTGTTTTCCTAAGCAAATTTACCAGATTTTGACACTCTATCCAAGCCTCCATTTTAAAAGTAACAAGTCCAATTTGTTACCGATCTCTTCAGAAAGTTGGTATGTTTTCCGAATCAGCTACAGTATTTAGCAGATTTTTAAAACTGATGATGCAATTCATCATTTTTTTAGCCCTTCGCAACTGGTCAGGAGAGTGTCATTCGTTCAAAAGACGAATAGCTGAACGTTTATAGCATTTTCTAAGGTGCATTGGGCTAATCGAAAGTTTATCTTTTTTCAAATTGATGGACACCCCTCAGGTGACCAACGTCTTTAGGGGAGAGCTTTTAGATAGTGTATAACTCTATTTATTTTGCATGACGGTGGCAAAAATACGGCAATTTCAAAGTTTTTGGCGTCATCAAATTTTAGGACGTCATTGAAATAACAGCAAATGTCTTTGATAAGCGTTAATGGCCAAATGTTTCCTTCAACTTTACAAATGATTTTAAGGCATTTGAGAGTACTTCTTGCTGCAATTAGGAATTTAGATGGAACAATGACAAATTTTTGAAAAATATATTTTCAAAAATTTTTGAACAATAAAAGAATGTGTGTACCATTCCATTTGTCTCAATGGGTACTCCCACTTCATCTACAATTTATCTATATTTCTGTAATTCATAATTTCTGTGACGTCATGGATCTTTATGACATCATGTCTCCAATGAATTAGTAATATTTGTATGAGAAATCATGCAGCAATCTCGTCCCCAGAGTGAGTTCGTTGCTCTACCTCTACTCTGGGATACAAGAGGCCGTTCGGCAATCTTATTGGCTGTTCGCCATGTGCCAATACTCCGTTTTGCGCAGAGTAAACATCCGCGGCATGTCAAAATTCAATGTAAAACTACATTCTTTACCTACTCCAACCATCATTTGCAATTAATTTGAGAAATGCGAAGAATATCACGCCATTTCACTTTCGAAGCTGTGGTGAAAGTTTCTCGAATGTGCAACTTAGGCCCATTTTCGCTCCAAACAAACCGACCTTATTTTCAAATTAATCATACCAACCCCAGAGTATTGCTCAAATACCTACAAAAAGGTTGAAATAAGGTTCTCTAAGTGTTTGTTTTTAGTTCCTCAATTTATCTTCTGCAGGATTAGCAGTAGAGCAACGGCCATTTTTCGTTGAATTGCGTTGCCTTGGAAACAGTGAAATCAATAATGGCTTCCAAATGCACCCAGATTCTGGGCAATCTCCTCCCCAGAGTGAGTTTCCTGCTCTACCTCTGCTCTGAGATACAAAGGGCCGTTCTGCAATCTGATTGGCTGTTCGCCATTTTGCGCCGTAACTACGTTTTACGTGGGGTAAACGGCCTCGGCAAGTCCAATTTCGATGTAAAACCATAATCTTAACCAGGGAGATATACACGGGGGAGGAATCGCGCATTGAGTTGCATTCTGCGATGTGATATGCGCCTCCTTCGCAGCGGATCGCGCACTTCGCAATGATACCAACTTGGTTTAACCCAGGGAGATACAGACCCTGGTTTAACCAAGATAAAAACTGGAGGTTGGACGGACAAGTGCATCTCATGTTTGGATTGGATTTCTTGGTAAGCATTTTAGGCTAGTTGAGACATTCATGTGACTTTTGAATGTTCTATCTTTGCACAGTGAGACTTGTTTCGCTGTTAGAAATCATGAATTAGCTGCAGCGGCTACGTTTCTTCAGCGGTAGCTCAGGCCAGTTTAACCTCTTTGTCACGCTCCAAGCACGCACTCGTGAAAATTTCACTCTGCCCAACCCCGCCCAACGTTGAGCAATCGAAGATGCTTTTGGATGACCATCGCCAATAACTCAAGCGAAAAATTTTTCTAAGATAGTACGAGACTCGCGAGATATTTTAGTTTTCTTTCGGGGTACTTGCACCGGTTCTGCTTCAGGCCCATTCCCACGCTTCAACAACTTTCAGAGATGGCAACCGATTCGAAACTCTCGCAGTTTCGTGTTATTTCGATCAATGGAATGGGAGTCGAACGGTTTATGAGATAGTGAGGAAAGTTGAAATCCTGTGAAACCTTAGATGAATATAAAGGCTGATTGCCACTCAGTAGAATTTTCCAGGCGGACTGAAATTTACACGATGATATGTTTGTCAGGCGTAATATTCTATTCAACTTAAGAGCGAAATTTTCTGAAGTAAACAAAAGATTTCCTGCCCAATCGGAAAATTCGACTGAGTGGAAATCAGCCTTAATTCAAATCGATCTGTGTCTTCCTCTTGGTTGTTCTCCACGGAAAAAATTTCGTTGCTAGGCAAACATAATTATTGTTGCTCCGTTGCTACGTCCATCGAAACGAGGTCGCATATCACATCGCAAACAGCACCAGCAGGCATTTCCTCTCCCGTCTTTACCTCCCTGATCTTTACCTATTCCGACCATCATTTGCAATTTATTTCTGAAATTCGAAGAATAACAAGCCATTTCATTTTGGAAGCTGCGGTGAAAGTTTCTCTAATTATCAACTTAGGCCCATTTTCGGCCCAAGCAAACGGTGCTTATTTTCATAGTAACACACTTGCTAACCAAAGATTATTGTTCGAATACCTGTAAAAAGGTTGAAATAAAGTCCTCGATTTGTTTGTTTTTAGTATCTCCAAATATCTATTGCAGGTATGTCTATTGCAGAAATGGCTCTAGAGCAACGGGCATTTTCCGTCGCTTGGCTTTGCCTTACCAACGTTGAAGTCCATAATGGCTTCCAAATTTGCGCATTTATGGACAAATTTGACCGAAGTGTACCAGGGTGTTCATTCGGCTTCGTGATCAGCGTATGACGTAAGAACACCCTGGAAACGAGGTTGATCATGCAGTGATTTGTAATTTTGATAAAAATACTTGATTTCACCAAATGTATGCAAAATTGATGATGTTTGGTTATTATCAGTGAGCAAAAAACTTTGTATTTAATCGAATTGTCCTTATTTCATAAGCTATAATTAGTTATAAACCACAAATATTCATATGAAACTATGTGAAATCTCAAACAAAGACACGTAAGAATCACATGCCTTCCCTTGCCCCCCCCCCCCGTGATTCTTGCGTTCACTTACTTCTGTAATCACTCGCGTCAAAATATGAGCTAGCAGCGCATGCGCCCGCCTCTCATGTGATTCTTACGTTCATTTTCATTTCATTCACTTAATCATATTTATCCACAAATCCCTATCAGCTTATACAACAACAAGATAATAGTTTGAAAAATAACAATAGTAAAAAGAAAAATAAAAAATAAAAAGAACAACGTACTATATTATATCTACAAAGAATAATATGGAATGTAACCGTGGTAAGTGCTGCTCTTCCTAGGGATCGTGCTTTGGGTTAAATGCTAGTGTAGCAAGTAGTCCTTCAGTTTCTTTTTAAATGTGAGGGCTGTGGGGCTATTCCTTATATCAAGAGGTATATCATTCCACAGTCTAGCACAGAGTAAAGAAAACTCTTTCTTTGAAAATTCTAGGTTTCGTTTTGGGATATCAATATCTCGGCAGTTTCTCGTTGCGTAAGCAGATATTTGAGATCTCATGGTGAATTTTCCTTGAAGGCTGTTCGGACATAAATTATTCGTTATCTTATATGCTATAACAGCCTTGTCATATTTGATAAGGTTAGAGACAGAGAGCCAATTGCACGTCCATCCGTCCTTTACATTGGAGCTTTCAATCAATGTGCGAGCTCTGTCTTGGAGACGCTGCAATTGATTTAATTTGGTATCAGACAAACTGCCCCATAGTTCATTACCGTATCGCAAGTGGCTTTCAACCAGGGCTCTGTAGACTTGCTCTAACTTAGATTGGGGTGAAATATCTTTAAGTTTGCGAATAGAGGATAGTCCACGTTTTACTTTGCATTTAAGGCTTTTATATTGTTCGTTCCGACTTAAGTTTTCATCGACCCTTATTCCAAGATATTTCACTGTCTGAACTCTTCTTATCGGTTCATCAACCTGTAGCTGCGCGGGTTCATAGATACCGTTAAGTTGTCTTTTGTGGCCAACAATCAAGAATTCAGATTTGTTAGCATTAAGAATAAGCTTGTTTTGTCTCATCCACTCTGAAATATTTGTTAGTTCGGTTTTCAAGTCATCGCAAAGTGTGTCTATATCTTCTGCCGAACATGTTACACTGGTATCATCTGCATACATGTTTGGGGAAGATTTAACCAGACACTGAGCAAAGTCATTTACATAAAGGATGAATAAAAGTTGCCCACCGCACGATCCCTGTGGTACTCCGTGTTTTACAACCTTACGACTCGACCTTTGACCACCTATTTGGCAATACTGTTCTCTCCTCGTTAGGTAGGACTAGAACCATTGATGAGGACCTCCAACAATGCCATAGACAGCTAACTTTGCCAGTAACAGATCATGGTCCACCGTATCAAAGGCCTTTTTAAGATCTAGAAAGACACTCATGTTTATCTTTTTTCTGTCGATATTGGAGAACCACAACTCTGTCACATTGAGCAGTGACGTAATTGTACTATGGAGTTGTCTGAAGCCATGCTGACAATGTGAAAAATGACCGTGATCTTTCATAAACGTTGAAACTTGGTCATGAACAATATTCTCGAACAGTTTTGACAGTACTGAAAGTATAGAAATTGGCATGTAGTTACACAAGTCAGATTTTTGCCCTTTTTTGAAAACAGGAGTTACCAACGCCGGCTTCCAGATATCTGGGAAGATCCCCTCTTCCATGGAAGAGTTGAAAATTTTTGCCAGTGGTTTGGACAATATTTCAACGGCGTCTTTTATCACTTTAACCGGAATTTGATCATGCCCAGGAGATTTCGAGCATTTTAGCCTGATTATCTCTCTCTCAACAAGATTTACATCAATCATTTGGAATACAAAGGGAGGCGTATCAGATGGTATCTCTGCAGATAAATACTGCAGTGGATCATCTGTAGTCCCACTTTGTATTTCACTGGCCAGTTTTGGGCCTATAGTCACAAAGTGATCGTTGAATGCCTGTGAGATTCCACGTGGGTTTTCTAAGTTTTGACCCTTGTTCGTTACAGAGGAAAGAAAAGTTCGCGTTTTATCCTTATTCAAAACTTTGTTGACCGACTTCCATATTTCCTTAGGATTGTTGAAGGTCTCATCAATCAAACCCTGGTAATAAGTCTTAACTGATTTGCGTAGCTCAGCAGTGACGCTGCTGCGTAGTTTTCTATATCTAGGCTGTTCCTGCTGATGAGAGTAAGAATTCCAATCAAACTTCAACTTACAGGGTAAGTCTCGTCTATGTTTTTCATTTTAACCCTAATCCGAATGGGGGGGGGGGGTGTTTTCAACCCCCTCGAGCTTTTTCTTGCCATGTTTTTCAAAGACATCAGCTATGTCCTCCAAACCTACCTGACTTTTACTAACTATCTATTTGCCACATTTTGACCAAGAAATTTTCAAACAATAGAGTTCACAGGTCACGTGACATGCCCATATTTGGAAGCAAGTAGCAAACAAATCATTGTTTTTGATGATTTCAATGGAAAGATTGTCTCAAATTATAAAGTATTATACACCAAATGAATCAATAAACGAAGAGCTTTAATTTGATACCGGAACTTCTGGAATTTGATGACGCCAGTATTTTTTATTATGACGTCGTAAAGGCCCCATTTTGTGCTAATTAGCAATTTTTTTATTTTTTCGAAATTTTTCAATTGAGAAGACTCCAATGATTTGTTTGTAATGGGGTATCACCACTTTGCAGCTTCCTTTTGTCTAGTTTTACAGAGAACAAATTAATTGCACAAATGACGATATACAAATTGGCTAATTTCTGCCAAAATATCACTCTAAAGTCATTAATTTCTATGAAATTATGATTTAACATCAAATTTGAAGCTAAAGTGAACCAAAAACTGCAAAATGTTCATGCAAAACCTTCTTTAAATTCAAATTTAACTTGGAAGCCTGATTTTCACTGATTTTCAACTTCATGACGTCACTGTGACGTCATAAGGTGTGGTAGCCGCACCCAAATTGCACTACAAGCTAGAAAGTACTTGATCTGTGCCGAGTTGTATTGAATTCTGAGGAGTCTAAGGTAGCTTTCAGAGCGGGGGGGGGGTGAAAGAACCCCCCCCCCCCATAAATGGTAGGTCGAGAAACAACCCATATGGATTAGGGTTAAGGCATTTGAGAGTACTTCTTGCTGTCATTAGGGATATAGATGGAACAATGACAAATTTTTGTAAATAGATCATGAATAAGTGATATAAACAATGATTAGCGTAAATAGATACTTTGATGCTGACTCCTACACTTTGATGATGTGTTATACATTTTAGAGGTATTATGAAAGGAATTACCAAATAATAACTTCAATATTTTGCCAATATTGTGAGCAATAAGCAAATATTTCCATTTTTTCAATCATTACCTCATAGTAACATATAACATATAACATATAACATATAAAGTGGGCAACATATAAACCTAAACATAAGATCCTTTTGGATGATTACAAAGTCCGTCCTGAGCTAAACAAGCATAAGAATATCTGATTATTGATTTCTTCATAACCCCAAATGATCGTTGATTCTGTTTTTTGCTACAGTCAAAGAGATGAGTGTTGCTGCTAAAGTCGCCTTCAATGGAAAATCGAGCGCCTAGTATAAGGACAAAGAATCGCCTCAAGGTCAAAGGCAATATTTTGGTCTTTATGTCAAACGAGAATGATACGCAAAAATCAAAAGTCATTACCCCTAGTTTGCTTATAGTTCGTGCACAAAACTATTGGTGCATCTGTGTCAAATGAGATGTCATGTGAGATTTACGATAACGCAAAATTACTTATGCAGAACCCTACAGAACGTTTCAGTTGTTGCTATTCGCGGGCATCTAATTTGAGACAAGCAGTCACGAAGATTCCTCTGTGCAGAATGATAAGCATGAAGATGTTTTGGTTCAGTGTGATCACGTCCCTTCCCCCAGTCTATGGCGCCATTGCTTGCTGGGATTCTGCACCTTTCGTCTCAACTTCACCTGCGATGATTGCATCCGTTGCTGTGTAGGAGGGGGGTCCTTCTACCTTTGGTTATGCTGCAAATGCTAGCCTCTGTGCAGGCCGCCGGTTACATCATCCTCTAAAGTTGAGTTATTTGCATAATGAGTACCATCAATAAGTGGCTAATGATTTGTTCGTTCCAGAAAACGATTGTTTTGACATAATTAAGCTGCTAATGAAGTCAAGAACGTGCCAATTCTGGGTGAATTTGTTGCTGTGCCAGGGTAAACATCCTAGTAATATATCAATCTTATGGTGTCAAATCTGTCTAACATGAAATAAGCCGACGTCAAATGTTGCTATAGGATCGCGGGAAACTTCTGTCTTGTATGCGCTTTATGTGCGCTTTCTTTATTTCAGTGCCAATTAGCAGAGATAAAACGTTAATCAATTGCTTTAACGAGCGTGACGGAAGTGGGTTACTTTCTTTCTTTCTGACTGACTGACTGACTGACTGACTGACTGACTGACTGACTGACTGACTGACTGACTGACTGACTGACTGACTGACTGACTGACTGACTGACTGACTGACTGACTGACTGACTGACTGACTGACTGACTGACTGACTGACTGACTGACTGACTGACTGACTGACTGACTGACTGACTGACTGACTGACTGACTGACTGACTGACTGACTGACTGACTGACTGACTGACTGACTGACTGACTGACTGACTGACTGACTGACTGACTGACTGACTGACTGACTGACTGACTGACTGACTGACTGACTGACTGACTGACTGACTGACTGACTGACTGACTGACTGACTGACTGACTGACTGACTGACTGACTGACTGACTGACTGACTGACTGACTGACTGACTGACTGACTGACTGACTGACTGACTGACTGACTGACTGACTGACTGACTGACTGACTGACTGACTGACTGACTGACTGACTGACTGACTGACTGACTGACTGACTGACTGACTGACTGACTGACTGACTGACTGACTGACTGACTGACTGACTGACTGACTGACTGACTGACTGACTGACTGACTGACTGACTGACTGACTGACTGACTGACTGACTGACTGACTGACTGACTGACTGACTGACTGACTGACTGACTGACTTTCTTTCTTTCTTTCTGCCTATATAACCTATCATTGAATTCAAAATAATTATTCTCCAAGACCAAGGACGAAAACCCCACTAGGGTATCAGTAGCCACGCCCGGGATTTCCCTTCTATCCAGCGCCTCCCTGATGTCACCCCTGGCACACCAAAAAGGCGATCCCCTATGGTCAGGCACTTCAGTTTCGTAGGATATGTTCGGAAGATCGCCAATTTCAGGAGAGGGTAGGCGAGTTAGCTGGATGGCTTAAGGACAGGGGCTACGAAGAGTCTTTAGTTAATGAACAAATAGATAGGGTACGTAGGTTGGATAGGGCAACTCTTCTAGCAAATTCGGGAAATAGGACCAATGACCAAGGGAGGGGGGAAAAGGGTTCCTCTTGTTGCGACGTATCATCTAGCGCTCAATAATTTGGGGAAGGTTGCGAAGAAAGTCCATCCTATGCTCACGAATTCGGAAGAGTATAGGGAGGTGTTTCCTGAGCCACCGCTTATAGCATTTAGGAGATGTAAGAACCTTAAGGATATACTTGTTAGGGCTAGGCTCAATAGTGAGGGAAATGGGGGGACCGATAAGAAGGGATTTTCTCGTTGTGGTAAATCTCGTTGTCAAGTGTGTAACGTTATGAGTGATAGTGAGCATTTTCATTCTAATATAGATAGCCGGGAATATAGGATAAACTATTCGTTTAATTGTGACTCGTCAAATGTTGTGTATTTGTTGGAATGTACTGTTTGTGGTGTTCAATATGTTGGTAGCACCTGCACGCCTTTTAGGCTTAGGTTTAACAATTACAAGGCGTGCAGTCGTAAGTTTAATTTGGGGGCCTCAGTACCCCAGGTGGAATTCTTCAGGCATTTTACTGAAGAAGGCCACCACGGGTTTTTGAAGGATATTAGTGTTAAGATAATTGATAGGCTAACGGGGGGAAATAGGATGCGGGAAAGCTTCTGGCAATATCGGCTGGATTGCTTTGCCCCTAAGGGTTTAAACACTAGGCAGGTTGATACATAGATTTCATTTTTGTTTCAATGTTGGTTGTTGTGTTGTTTTGATTTTAGCGCTTAGCTTTTCGTTAGGGACACAAGCTGTTTTTTTAGGGTTTTCTGTTCTGCCAATCCGTCCTCGAATCTTTCTATTGTTAGTTTTGTTGTAACATGCGATCTTTTTAGCTTCGGCAAGGCAGACACAGCCACCGACGTCAGCAGTTCTTAACTCTGCGCTTTCTTTGATCTTTCTCCCGCCACCTTTGTATTACCGGCTGCTTTAACACATTTTATTACGCATTGTAATAGGTAGGACCCGCTTCGGCTATTGTTTTGTATTGTCTTTGAAATTCATAATCTATATGTATGCTCCATCTTATTTTGAAAAGTTATACTGATGAAGGCTTTGGCTGAAACGTTTACAAGAATGTGTTTTTTCTGAGTTTATAGATCTATTTCTATTACACATTGAGATTGAGCTTATGAGTATATATATATATATATATGAGAAATCCTGGTTGCTCGCTAGCTGTTGAATATATATATATATATATATATATATATATATAGACACTCAAAGAAAAACACTTCTGGTAAACGTTTCGGCGTAAGCCTTCATCAGTAATCTTAGGTTTAGGTTTAACAATTACAAGGCGTGCAGTCGTAAGTTTAATTTGGGGGCCTTAGTACCCCAGGTGGAATTCTTCAGACATTTGACTGAAGAAGGCCAACGGGGGTTTCTGAAGGATATTAGCGTAAAGATAATTGATAGGCTAACGGGGGGTAATAGGATGCGGGAAAGCTTCTGGCAATATCGGCTAGATTGCTTTGCCCCTAAGGGTTTAAACACTAGGCAGGTAGATACATAGATTTCATTTTTGTTTACTTTTTTGTTGTTGTGTTGTTTTGATTTTTTGCGCTCAGCTTTTCGTTAGGAACACACGCTGTTTTATTAGGGATTTCTTTCTGCCCATCCACTCTGGGATCTTTCTATCGTTTGTTTTGTTTTAATAGACATTTTTTCCAGCTCCTGCGAGACAGACACAAACACCGACTTCGGCAGCTCTTAACTCTGCGCTTTCTTGTGATCGTTCTCCCGCCACCTTTGTCATTACCGCTACTTTAACACTTTTTTAATGGGTATTGTAATAGGTAAGATCCCGCCTAGGCTATTGTTTTAAATTTCGTAATCTATATGTATGCTCTGTTGGATTTGGATAAGTTATTACTGATGAAGGCTTACGCCGAAACGTTTACCAGAAGTGTTTTTCTTTGAGTGTCTATACTATTCTTAAAGCATCTTTTTTAGAATGAGCTTTTGAGAATATATATATATTCATATTCATATATTCATATATATATATATAGGCATATATATATATGCATATATATATTCAACAGCTAGCGAGCAACAAGGATTTCTCCTTTTTCGGTGCAAACGGAAACAATTTTTTTTAAAATTCTCAGGAAAATCGAGAAAATTAAAATGCGCCACAGCCGGGAATCGAACCACGGATCTCCTGCTTTCCGGGCAAGCGCCTTAACCTTTAGGCTACCGTGGCACGTTTTAATTTTCTCGATTTTAGCACCTTATAGGTTGCTTTCGGCTTTCGCCTTTTTCAAGCAGCTTATTTTATAAATATTCAACGAGATTTACCACAACGAGAACACCCCTTCTTATCAGTCCCCCCATTTCCCTCATTACTCAGCCTAGCCCTGACAAGTATATCCTTAAGGTTCTTACATCTCCTAAATGCTATTAAAGGTGGCTCAGGAAACACCTCCCTATGCTATATATATATATGTACTCATTAGCTCAATCTCAATATGTAATAAAAATAGATATAGAAACTCAGAAAAAAACACATTCGTTTAAACGTTTCGGCGAAAGCCTTCATCAGTAATGACTTTTCCTAATCAAACAGAGCATACATATAGATTCAGAAATTCAAAAACAATAGCCTAAGCGGAATCTTACCTATTACAATACGTATTAAAAAGTGTTAAAGTAGCGGTAATGACAAAGGTGGCAGGAGAAAGATCACAAGAAAGCGCAGAGTAAAGAACTGCTGAAGTCGGCGGCTGTGTCTGTCTCGCAGGAGCTGGAACATAAGTATGTTAGAACAAAAAAACCGATAGAAAGATCCAGAAGCGGATGGGCAGACAGAGATCCCTAAAAAACAGCTTGTGTCCCTAACGAAAAGCTGAGCGCAAAAATCAAAACAACACAACAACCAAAATGTGAACAAAAATGAAATCTATGTATCTACCTGCCTAGTGTTCAAACCCTTAGGGGCAAAGCAATCCAGCCGATATTGCCAGAAGCTTTCCCGCATCCTATTACCCCCCGTTAGCCTATCAATTATCTTTACGCTAATATCCTTCAGAAACCCCCGGTGGCCTTCTTCAGTGAAATGTCTGAAGAATTCCGCCTGGGGTACTGAGGCCCCCGAATTAAACTTACGACTGCACGCCTTGTAATTATTAAACCTAAGCCTAAAAGGCGTGCAGGTGCTACCAACATATTGTACACCACAAACAGTACATTCCAACAAATACACAACATTTGACGAGTCACAATTAAACGAATAATTTATCCTATATTCCCGGCTATCTACATTAGAATGAAAATGCTCACTATTGCTCATGACATTACAGACTTGACAACGAGATTTACCACAACGAGAACACCCCTTCTTATCAGTCCCCCCATTTCCCTCATTACTCAGCCTAGCCCTGACAAGTATATCCTTAAGGTTCTTACATCTCCTAAATGCTATTAAAGGTGGCTCAGGAAACACCTCCCTATGCTCTTCCGAGTTGGTGAGCATAGGATGGAGTCGCCTGGCAACCTTCCCCAAACTATTGAGTCATGTCATGTCAAGGAAGCTATCGTGAAAGCCAGGCGAGGTATTGGTATGATCAGATACCTTTCAAAGTATGTCTCTAGATATGTGTTGGACCAAATTTACAAACTCTATGTAAGACCTCATCTTGACTATGGTGATATAATTTACCACAGACCTGATCCGGAAATGAAGCTAGACATAACGAAAAGGTTGGAGCAAACCCAATATGCAGCAGCATTAGCGGTTACAGGTGCATGGAGGGGTACCAACAGGCAGAGGTTGTACGGGGAGCTTGGCTGGGAGAGTCTCTATCAGAGAAGGTGGTACAGGCGATTATGTCATTTCTTCAATCTGAGGAAGACGCAAGCGCCAATATATCTATTTGATGAAATTCCCCCCGAACGTCCTGTTGCATACAATTTAAGGCATCAGCGCGAATATGAACCAATGGCTGCGCGTACTGTTCGCTTCTCAAATACTTATTTTCAAAACGTCCTTTCTGAGTGGCACTCGTTGGAAAATAATATCAAAGAATCTGAAACAATTTCAGAATTCAAGCGTAAACTACTAGCAGTAATAAGACCAAAACAAAGATCGGTTTACAGTGTTTATGACAGAGTAGGTATCAAGAATTTAACAAAACTGCGCCTACAATTTAGTCCACTCAACGAGCACAGATTTCGGCACCATTTTGACTGCTTTAGCCCCCGCTGTTTATGTGGAATGGGAGAGGAGGATAATGAACACTTTCTCCTGCACTGCCCCCAGTTTGGTTTGGAACGTATGGATCTCTTCCGTCAGCTTGCAGAAGTCCCAGACTTAGATATTACAGACATGGATTCAAAAAATTTGTGTGATCTACTTTTATATGGAAGTGATAATCTGAATATCTCAACAAACAGAATGATCATTGAAGCTACAATTTCGTTCATTGAAAAGACGAGGCGGTTCGGATGAAGATTTTTGTAAAGAGTACCTGCTCACGGGGGAGCGTGTGGTCTGCCTGCTTGTGGTTGCGGGCCTGGTTTGTGTGCGGTGCTGTTCTCGCTTGTTTGTGTCGGGTCTTCCGTGCTCCTCCGGGGCCTGGTCGTGGTGTTGCTTTGGGTGGCTGCCCCTTTGGCTGCTTGTGCATGGTGCTTCGCGGGGCAGTGAGTCACCATAGGACTTTCCTGTGGTGGCGGGGTGTGCTGCGGGGTGCTGTGCTCGGGCGGTTTGGGGGTGGGCATTCGGGGTTGCATGGCGGCTCGGCTTGGAGGTGTGCTCGGGGGATTCGGCGTGGGCGGGCGTGGTCGGTGCCGCGCATGGGCTGGGCCTGGTGCCTCTGGTGGGTGGATTGTACGTTTCTCCATGGGCATGATAACACCGACGCAGCGACACCCCCTTTCCCAATTTTTTTTTTTTTTTCTTCTTTGAATTTGTAAATAATTAAAGAAATGTAAATGCCATTGACAGTGGGAACTAGATGACCCTGTGTCCTTTCCCGCTGTGAATGGCATATTGAATGTAAATATATTGTTGTTTTAGCTCAGTATGGTTTGTTTGTGAATAATAAAAAAAAAAAAAAAAAACTATTGAGTGCTGGATGGTATGTCGCAACAAGTGGAACCCTTTCCCCCCCTCCCTTGGTCATTGGTCCTATTTCCCGAATTTGCTAGAAGAGTTGTCCTATCCAACCTACGTACCCTATCTATTTGCTCATTAACTAAAGACTCTTCGTAGCCCCTTTCCTTAAGCCATCCAGCTAGCTCGCCTACCGTCTCCTGAAATTGGCGATCTTCCGAACATATCCTACGAAACCTAAGAGCCTGACCATAGGGGATCGCCTTCTTGGTGTGCCATGGGTGACAAGACTTCTTATGCAAGTACTGATGTGTATCAGTAGGCTTGCAAAACAAGTCTGTCGAAAGGACTCCCCCCTCCCCCACGCTAACCTGAACATCTAAGAAACTTATACTACCCCGTGACTGCTCGCTAGTAAACTTAATGGTTTCGTGACTACTGTTGAGATGATTGATGAAAGACTTCAACTTTTCTTCCCCATGCGTCCAGATAAAGAATACATCATCGATGAATCTCATCCAGACGAGGGGCTTGTCAGCTGAAGCATCCAACAACCTCTTTTCCAACCGGGTCATGAAGAGATTGGCATAGGCCGGAGCGAACTTCGTACCTATAGCCGTGCCCAATTTCTGCCTATAAAACCTATCATTAAATTCAAAATAATGATTCTCCAAGACCAAGGACGCCAACCCAACTAGGGTATCAGTAGCCACGCCCGGGTTTTCCCTTCTATCCAGCGCCTCCCTGATGGCCTCCAAACCCTCCCCGTGTGGGATGCTGGGATAGAGCCCCACAACATCAACAGTGCATAACACAGCCACCTCTGGTATCTTACCTAACTTACTTAGCCTAGACAAAAAATGGTTGGTATCCTTAACATACGACCTACTTTGGCTAACCAACGGGTTAAGATGGTGGTCTAGATATTCTGAAATATGCTCCGTTATAGTACCGCTATTGGAAATGACTGGTCGCCCCTTTACACTACTAAGACCCTTGTGGATCTTAGGCAACAAATAAAATCTACCTAACTTAGAATCCCTAACCTTTAAATAGTCAGTCACTTCCTCTAACCCCGGGTCCTCCTCCCTCAGCTCCTTCAACCTAGAATTAATGGTCTTACCCAAATCTACCGAGGGGTCCACCTCTACTTCTTCATAAACCTGCCTATCGTCTAATTGTCGGTTAGCCTCACTTATGTAATCCTCCCGATCCCAAACTACAACCGCTGATCCCTTGTCCGCCTCCTTGATGACTATGTTCCTATCACATTTAAGCTGTTTCAAAGAAAGTTGTTCAGAAGAAGAAAGGTTACTAAAATTCTTACCCTCCGGCGAGACAGACATTACCTCCTTCTCCAGCAGCGAAAGATAGTTTTCCAGAACTGGGTCGTCCTTAGGGGGCTGCCACGTAGATTTGATCCTAAATGTATTACTATTGTTATCAGAAGCGTCCTGCGAATCACTGTCCGTATTATTCCTGAAATGCCACCTTAGCCTCATTCTCCTCTTGTATGCCTCTAGATCTTCTTTTAGTTTTGCTTTGTCGATGTCAGTAGGAGTGGGTGAAAACTTCAGGCCTTTCGAAAGAAGATTCACGTCTTCCTCCGAAAGTCCCCTCCGTGATAAGTTCACCACACTCCCACTGACAAATCGTCCCTTTAATCTGTCATCCTCCGTTACTTGAATTTCTTCATCTTCCTGTGTCCTCATCATAGTTGGTGTCGTCGTCCCTCGGTCCTGCTGTTGCTCCGCTTGCCGTAGGTCACTGCTGTCAAATAAATCATGATCGTGGTGGTCGGTGGTTCTTAGGTCTTGCAGCATCTCAGTAGACAGGTTTATCCCAGAGTCCTTGCACAACACAACCACTTTCTTCTCTCTTTTCCTTTGCAAGGCTTCCTTGCAGCTCCTTATCTGTCCCCTGATGTGATCCATCTCCTCTCTGGTCAGTTCATGGCGTGTTCTCTGCAAAATCTCATAGGCCCTGCGGTATGTACCTTCTGTCTGATCCCGGTATTGAATGAGAAGTAGAGTAAGTAACTGGTCTTGAGCAGTGGCAAGGATATTCCCCCATGTCGTTTCAAAATCATCGGACGGCTTTCCAAGTAGTGACGGTGCTTTCTTCAGCCGAAGTCCAACAGGTATCACGTTCACAGTCTTGCAGAATTCCAAGAAGCATCGATGGTGTTTCAGTTTGGTAAGATTGTTAAAAGAATTCAAAATCAATAATGTGCGCTCCATCTAATTATTCCTCTTTCCTATTCCCAGCAATTTATAAATATATGTACTCATTAGCTCAATCTCAATATGTAATAAAAATAGATATAGAAACTCAGAAAAAAACACATTCGTTTAAACGTTTCATATATATATATATATATATACCGGGTGAGCCAGAAAAAAGTTCCCACTTTTGAAAATTCATAACACCAAGACAACTTAACGGATTTGAATCATTCAAATTCTAGTTAAAAGTCGAAAGATCAAAGTATTTTTGTGATTTTTCTCGCTGTCCTACCAGCAATAGAAGTATTGGTAAATTCAACTTTATGAAACTTTCATGGTTGCAAAATGAGGGAAAAAGGGCATACAACATTGATCAAATCGTACAGACTCTATTCAAATCGAACAATAGGCCATGGGCGTTTCACCTCCCTCAAGAGTTATAAAGAGTTCAAAGAGTTCAAAAAAAAAATACGAAAGATCTTCAATCCCAAGGCAATTAATGCCTAGAGGATATCTCTCACCCATGAGAAGTTCCATTTCCTTCATTATTCTGTGCGAGAAGTCATTTATGCAATGATCGATGTTTTAGGCCATTTTTCAGTCATTTTGCAACCATGAAATTTTTGTAAAGTTGAATTTACCTATATTTGTAGTGCTGGTAGGATAGCGAGAAAAATCACAAAAATACTTTGATCTTTCGGCTTTTAACTAGAATTTGAATAATTCAAATCCGTGAATTAGTCTTGGTGTTCTGAATTTTCAAAAGTGGGAACTTTTTTCTGGCTCAGCCGGTATATATGTATAAACTCAGAAAAAACACATTCTTCTAAACGTTTCGGCCAAAGCCTTCATCAGTATAATTTTTCAAAATAAGATAGAGCATACATATAGATTATGAATTTCAAAAACAACATATATATATATATATATATATCTATATCTATATATATATATATATCTATATCTATATATCTATATCTATATCTATATATATACATATGTACTCAGAAAAAACACATGCTTGTAAACGTTTCGGCCAAAGCCTTCATCAGTATAACTTTTCAAAATCAGATGGAGCATACATACAGATAATGATGTATGCTCATTATCTGTATGTATGCTCCATCTGATTTTGAAAAGTTATACTGATGAAGGCTTTGGCCGAAACGTTTACAAGCATGTGTTTTTTCTGAGTACATATTTCTATTTTAATACATATAGTGAATGAGCTTATGAGAATATATATATATACATATATATATAAATCTCTTTCCCGCCTCCTTTTGGGTCAACGGTCAGAGCTGTATCAGAAAGATTTACTAACCTTACATTCTTCATTTCCATCTTTTGATGGTGGAAAGCATGATGCTCTTTTATCCCTGTATTTCTTCATGATGTCTTTTACAGCTTGCTGTTTTCGGAAAAATCCTTTGAAGCATTTTTTGACAGTGGTTTTGTCCGGTTCAGTAACGGCTTCTTCGAGGCATCCACAATATTCCGACCAAGGAATGGAGCATGTACCCAGAAGAAAGTACGAAGGCAAGATAATGGCAACCAATAACAACGACCTCATCTTCCTGATCGTAGCTGGAGCTTAGAATCTGCTACCTAAAATAATTGTATAACTTCATTGAGGAATTACGACATTCAAGGATAGTGCCACAGGGGGGGGGGTATAGTGGGCAGGAGCCCTCCAACAAATTCACACTGAGCCACCCGTTGGCACTTGAAACTTTGAAAATTCTTATGCACTGGTGGTACTACAGTAACTTTCTTTATATGTTTTTAGAGAGTTTAGTCGCATTTTAAGCCCACCTAAAAGGTGTGGTCCACAAAACCTTAGCTCGCTTCCCTCGCTGTCGGCATACTGACAGTTTTTGTCCCTCAGCATTTCTTCCCTGGCACTACCTCTGCATATCTTGGGCCCATAGCTGATGAGATCATCTTGCTGGCAGCGACAGTCAAGTTGCTTTCGCTAAAGAAAGTGGCAGATCAAAGTGGCAGAAAGTTTCATAAATCTCATCTTCTCACATTTTTACCAACCTGTCATTTTACAACCAACTAGATATTCCGATCATCAAAAGCCTGCATTAATCGATAATATCTTCGTGAATTCGCTGAATATTGAAGGCGTAAGCGGCAACCTAATCGCTAAAGTTTCTGATCATATGCCTAACTTCATTCTGTTGAATAAAGAAATAAATAAGAGCCATAACTCAAGAGTTCTTAAAAGGGATTATAAAAACTTTGACGAATCGAATTTCATATATGACGTAAGCTCGATTGACTTTGATCCTGGTGGCCCTTCAGAAAACGGTCTGGACTCAAGATATGAACACTTTCAAAACAGTATCTTGCATGTTATTCAAAGACATGCTCCACTCAAACCTCTGTCAAAGAAGCAACAGAAACAACGGAAAAAGCCATGGATCACTAACGGTATCCTGAAATCAATCTCGTTGAAAAACAAATACTACAAAAAATTTTTAAAATCAAAAGATCCTTATTGGTATCAGCAATATAAATATTACAGAGACACGTTAAATCATTTAATTAGAAGAAGTCTAACGACTCGTATGATATTCCAGTCAAACTAATCAAACTGATAAAAAACCATATAACCTTACCCTTAACGACGCTGATAAACCTCTCCTTTAGCACAGGCTACTATCCAAAATTACTAAAATATGCTAAAGACATACCAATCTTCAAAGCAAACTCTAAATGTGAAGTTTCCAATTATCGACCTATATCCTTGCTCCCCCTGTTCAATAAGATCTTTGAAAAACTAATGTATTCTCGTTTAATTGATTTTCTAAACAAAAATAAAGTGTTATTCCCACATCAGTTTGGTTTCCAGAAAGGTAAGTCAACTTCGCTTGCTATACTTGATGTTTGCATAAAATTGATGGAAGCCATTGAAAATGGAGAGTTCTCCTGTTGCATTTTCCTCGATTTTGCAAAGGCTTTCGATACAGCAAATCATAACATACTAATTAGCAAATTAGAATACTACGGAATTAGAGGTATTCCCCTCGACTGGTTTCGATCCTACCTGAACGAACGGAGTCAGCGTGTCTTCGTTGGTGGTGAGCTGTCCGTAGAAAGGACTATTAAATATGGTGTACCGCAAGGGAGTGCTTCAGGGCCTCTTCTTTTCTTGTTGTATATAAACGATATCCCAAATGCATCAAAAATGATGAATTTCCACCTTTTTGTAGATGATACCAGCCTCTTCTATTCCCATAAAAATATCAACGTCCTAGAAGAAGTCGTAAATGCTGAACTTGGCTGTATATCCGATTGGTTAGTTGCAAACAAGTTAAGTTTAAATACGAACAAATCAAATTTCATGATAATTAAGCCAAGACAGAAGAAATTACCTAGAAAGATCCAACTAAATATGAATGGTGAACACCTAAATGAATCAAACTATGCAAAATATCTTGGAGTTCTGATTGACAATGATCTGACTTGGAAACAACATATCCAACATGTTAACACTAAAGTTGCAAAAAGTACTGGAATCTTAGCTAAAATGAGACACTTTGTACCAAATGACATATTACGAAACATATTTAATGCCTTCATTTCCCCACACATCAATTATTGTATCATTAACTGGGGAGGAGCGTATCAAAACCCATTAGATCCTCTCAACAAGAACCTAAAAAAAGCAGCTAGAATAATTTTATTTAAAAAACAAGATGAACACAGCAAACCACTGTTCAAGACACTAAAGTCGTTAAACTTGCATGACACTTATAAGCTAGAATGTGCCAAATTCATGTATGATATCTCCAAAGGAAACTGTGAAACGTTTTTCAGCGACCTTTTCCAATTAACTAGTAAAAAACACGAGATTAAGACCAGACAAGCAACTTCTGGAAAATTTTCCCTACCACCAGCTAGAACAAATTACAAAAGTAAGCTCATAACAAATTTTTGTGTAAGAATATGGAATGATATTCCAAAAAATATTAGGACTTCTCCCACAAAAAAGATTTTCGGAAATCAGTACAAGAATCTTTTACTCCAGACTTACTAAAAATTGAATACCCATTGGTTTAAAAAGTTTCTTTTGCTCTTTCTTTCTTATCTCTCCTTCCGCTCTCCATCCTCCTTTTGCCTATTTTTTATGCGTAGTTATAAATTTTGAATTGTAACCAAAAAGTATTTTAAATAGCATAATCAATTTTCTTGTATTCTCATTGATGTTATCATCCATAACCACGAAATGGAGGGCATATGGCTCAAAAGATCCATCAGAGTTCTTTTCATATGTCCTCTTCAGCCTTATCGATTTTAGATGCATTACAATTAGATCTCACGCGATTATTACTATTTGTACGATTTTAGCAGCATATTATAGTAGTCTTATACGTAGCTTTTAGCTGAGAAATATACATGAAATGAAATGAAATGAAATGAAATCAAGATGAAAGTGATGAAAACAAATAAGATTTCAATTCTTTGAATGCAGTGGTCACAAAAGAAACTGGAAATAAACAGCACTGCATGAAACCAATAGTTTAGGATAGGTAGCGAAATCAGAATTTACTGAATTGAAAATCCTAGTTGAATCAGCTTGAACACATCAAAGATCACCGTAACAATCAGATATCACCTTAAAAATCTGGTTGTGGCATTCACGGTGGGCCAAAATTAGCTTTCAGTAGCTAGAAATCCTGACAAGCCCAGTCAAAACAAATTGAAAAGAAACAAACAAACGATGATAGCTATAGCGGTGAAACTTCCTGAGTTTTATCAAAGTTTATTTGGCAATCAGAAAATAAACATTTCAATGCCCATTTTCAAACCACGTGACCAACAGATTCCCATCTTTGGAGAGTGGTCTCAAAAAATTTTTTTTTAAATAGCTTTAATTTCTATATTTTGTGTTGAATGCTATCAATATATCTACCGTTCTATTTGTCTCGATCGGTACTTTCACTTGATCTAAAATCTATCTATATTTCACCAATTCATGATTTCTGTGACGTCATGGATCTTTATGGCATCATGTTTCTAATGAATTAGTAATATTTGCAGAGCGTCAGAATGCCTTCGGACGCTCGGACAATGTCCGCAAGAAGTTTTGGATTGCGACAAAACTCACCGGAAATTTATTATCTGTAAATTACATAAGTTTGTCTTTCCTTGTGATTTCCCTTTACCTTTAGTTCGGAAGTTACCTTTAGTTCAAAAACTATGGGCACCAAACTTCTAAAGGCCCCCAATGGGCCCCCAGCAACAAAAATTACTTTGTTGTTTTACTGTACAGCTGGTGCTGTTGCTATGATACAGTGACCAAGGAGCCCGGTGGCTGCATGATTTCTCACTCTAAATGAATGGAAAGCGTGTCGATTAACTGTAATCGAAAATGGATGTGTCACTTTAATTGCATATTGAAGCACTTTTCCGTCAACGGAAGTTTGACCAGCGGAGTTGCCAAGTAAGGGGATGAGACATTTCTCTGTTTTGTCAAAATATACTGGATGAGCCAGGAAATGTTCCCACTTTTGAAAATTCATAGCATCAAGAAAATTTATAGTATCATGAAAATTCATAGCTACAGGGATTTGCATGATTCAAATTCTAGTTAAAAGCTAAAAGACTGAAGCATTTTATTCATTTTTTTCACCTTCTTACCAAGGGATAGAAATAAAGGAAAAATCAACTTTGAAAAAATTTTATTGTTGCAAAATGGCTAAAAAGGGTCCTCACAAGGAAACTCTCCTCAAACAGAGCAATAAGAAATGGGCTTGTCACCTTTCTCGAGAGTTATAAGACATTTATTTTCAAGCAAATACTGAAGATTTCTTCAATCCAACCGCAGTAAATGTACCAAGGATAGCTCTCATCATTGAGAAATGGCATTTTCTTTGTTTTTCTGTGCTATGAGTCCTTTATGATTTGATCGATGTTTTAGGCCCTTTTTTAGTCATTTTGCAAACATGAAATTCTTATAAAATTGAATTTGCCTATACTTCTAGTGCTGCTAAGGCAGCAGTAAAAATTACAAAGATACTTCGATCTTTCGGCTTTTAACTAGAATTGAATGATTCAAATCCGTGAAGTAATCTTTGTGCTATGAATTTTCAAATGTGGGAACTTTATTCTGGCTCATACCCGGTATAATTGCAAAAGTTATTCTTAAAATTTTAATCAAGGCTTTTCATCCAATGTTTGATCGATTTTCATTTTGATCGATTCAGTAGTTGTGATGGAGAACTGGCAGGAAATTTTATAGCAAAAAATTTTCGTCTGCAGGAAATCAAAAGTTTTCTGACGCTGCGAATGTTTGTATGAGAAATCATGCAATGATTTGAAATATCGATAAAAGTACTTGATTTCGACCAATGCATACAAAATTGATGATGTTTAGTCATTATTAGTGAGCAGAAAACTTTGTATTCAATCGAAAGGTCCTTATTTCATTAGCTAATTAGTTAGAAACCATAAATTTTCACATGAAACTATGTGAAATCTCAAAAAGACTATAAAGTAAATATCTGGCTAGATTTTAGCCTATTTCAGTCTGTAATAGAATAAAAATCTAAGTTTGTCGAAAGCTGCACTTTTTTGGTTGCTTAGCAGCCAATCACATGATTAAAGATCAACTGATACAATTTTAGGTCCTCTTTCGTTTTATTATGACACAGTACAATTTTCATTGTCATAGCTGTCATAGTTGCGAAGACAGAGCAGCAACTGCGCAAAATGACGTAATCGAGTAATCTGAGATAAGGAACTATTTGGATAGATAAGCTTTTTGGAAAGATAAATCAAGAGTTTAAGGTCCAAGAAACAAAATATCATGTGTTGCCTAATTTTGGGATCTGTTGCAGGTGTTTAAAGTCTTACTGTCGCTATATAAAGAAAGCACGAATTATTGGCTGCCAATAATTCATTCGTTTGGTTTTCATGCAGAGGAAGGTCATCCGCTGAGCCTTAGCTATTCGAAAAAAGAATCTGGATCGAACGATATTTTATACATTTTGTAGAATTTTCGAATGTGCATAATAGTGATAGAATCTCCAATGTCACTCAATCGAACTTTTTATATAAAAATGTACAAATATCTCTGCGAAAGCAATGGATTTCATGACCGTCTCTTGTGGTGATCAGAAGCAACTGATAAAAGCGAGGCTGTGACTATATTTATGGCGACAGTAAGACTTTAAGGGGGCTCAAAGTTACGATTTTTCGCGCATGAGTGCGCAGTTTCTGCTCTGTCAGTTGCGAAGGTAATTAGGGGGCGAAAATCGCCCCTGCCCGGTAGGAAATCACTCTTTACTCACCTGGTTAAAATAGGATTATGCTTTCTAAATAAACTCAGGTGTCTTAAACTCTTTACTTTCGAAGGTTGGCCTATAAAAAAGAGACATTCAGACCATAAGAACATGAATATTTACTTTCTCCTCAAGAGCGTCCGCATACAAGTGTTGGTAGATCAAGGGAGCGTAAACGATCCTCATACGGAAGGTCTTTTATAGCCCGAACCAATTTTGTTGCTCTTCTTTGTACGCTCTCCAGTGATCTCATGTGTTTCAATTTATAAGGATTCCAGACTGAACCCGTTAAATCGAGTAATGGACGAACTAAACTTTTGTAAAGAAGTTTGAAAGTATCACAGTTTATAAACTTTATTGTTCTTTTTTTATTGACGCCAGAATACCATTTGCTTTTTTTGTACACTCTGCTACTTGTTTTTCAAAATTTAGATTTTCGTCGATATATACTCCCAAGTCTTTGACGTGTGACACTTTCGAAATAGGTACAAATGAATTAATTGCGGCATCAGTCAGATAATGATTTGTCTGATCCGACTTCTTTCGAACTAATTGCATAAAATGACATTTTTCGTTGTTTAATCGGAGTTGCCAAGCTGATGACCATTTTTATAACTTTGAAATATCACATTGAGTTTTATCATCATTTGATACGTGAGTTGAATAAAGTTTGAGGTGATCTGCGAACATTGCAACCTTGGAATTTTCGATACATTTTGGTAAGTCGTTAACATACAACAGAAATAACAGCGGGCCTAATACACTCCCCTGTGGAACACCATTTACAATGTTACTCCAGCTCGATTTGAATCCAACTCTTTGCTTAAGATCGCGGAGAAATGATTTAATCCATTTCAAGAACTTGCCACCAATACCATATGATTCTATTTTGCGTAACAGTCGTTCATGAGGCACGGAGTCAAAGGCTTTAGCAAAATCGAAGTATATGATGTCTACGCAGTGGTCTTCTTCTATGTACGCAGTTACATCTTCGAACACTTTTAGGAGTTATGAGGTGCAATATCTTTTTCTTAGGGAACCCCCATTGACTGTTTGAGAATGAGCTATTTTTCTCTAAATGATCCACAATGGCGTTTTTGAGAAGCCTTTCCATTAATCTGCAAACGATATAGGTGAGGCTTATGGGCATGTAGTTTTCTCTACTATGTTTGTTCCCCTTTTTGAAAACTGGTGTCACGTTGGCTACTTACCACTGCGTTGGAAGTTCGCTAGATGCGAGGCTTGATTTAAAAATCAATGATAAAGGGTGAGCTGGTGAGTAATAACTGTAGCACATTCTTTGAGTATTCTCGGGTGAATTGCATCAGGTCCCGGAGGTTTTGAACAAAACGAAGTTAGCACATCTAAGACAATCTCTTCTGTGATTTCAATATCTTCAAGTTTCAATCAAAAGATACGTGTCGGAGATTTAGGGAAATTATCTAAGTCTTCATGTGTGAAAACTGAAGAGAAGAACTCATTCAAAATATTGGCCTTTTCCTGGTCATTTGAAGTATACGACTCTTCACTTAATTTCAAATCGAGAACTTTCGATTTACTTTTTAATTTCGAGTTTGCATATTTCCAATATCCTTTGTTGCTCTTTTTAATGGATTGTGCAATTCTTTTTGCAATTTCTAAAATTGATTTGCGAACTCTGGCTTTCTACGCATTTCGCTGCTGTTTGTATTTTTGATAGTCCCTGCCATCTTTGGTTATCATCTAAGTTTATACGCGTTGTGTTTCTTTTTTAATGCTCGGAGTGTTTTGTAGTTAATCCATGATTGTTGTCTTTCCTTTCCTGGGTTAGAATCTGCAGGAAACTGTGGAATGAGCTTTTCACTTGTTTGGATGAACTTGCGCTTCATATTCGATTTTATCGCATCTTTCCTGATTCGGGCCGATTTTTGCACATTTCTTGGTCATACGAAGAAGTACTGACATAAGATTCTGAGTTTTCTTTAAATCTTTACACGATACATGCCTAGGCCAAGATTTAGTAGACTAGGAAACTAAATCTTGTCGATCTACTTATTACGTGTCAACAGTTAGGCAGGGTTGTCTCCCCTTCTTCCTATGAAAATTGGACGTGCCATATAGTGCAACCACTGTAGGTTTAAGAGCCTTCCTCAAGTATGAAGCTACAGCTATTCAACATTTACTCCTTTCGTAACAACTTCTTTACCCTGGTTTTTGATAGATTTCTATTTTGAAGAACAAATACATTCATCTAGTTTTTAGTTGTAGCAATCCAAAATGTCAAACGGATTATAGTGTGAGATGGAGAAATATGTTCCTCAGTCATCTGATAGACCTAAGCATCGTGTCTCCACCACAATGCTAATGTTCCATCTTCCAGCACAATATTTATGTTGAAAAAGTCTTTTGCATCCTAATCCTATCAGGCCTTAGGTATTTGATGGTCTAGGAAGACTAGGAGGCTGATTCAGGCCTCTGGTCTATTTCTGTTCTGGATAACCTGGAGCCTCGAGGCTTTGCATAACATAACCTAAAAATTAAATCTGCTTTTAGATATGTAATGTTACCTGCTCATGACGTTGCAACGTTCCATTTTCAAAATCAATAGGATTCTAGCCTGCGTGCAGACTTTACTTGCCATTGTGAATGAGAGCCAAGGCGGAATTGTAAAGTCTGCAAATTAGCGTCCATAATTGAGTTCTGACACCTTGCGTAATAATTCTTGCCTTTTGTCCAGGAATTGTCTTTCAGCCAATCAGCGTCTGGTTTGAGATTCTAAGGACCCAATCAAAAGTTGACAGAATCGTCTTGTGTTTTGCGACCCTTTGTGATCATTGTTTGAGAGACAAAAACAACAAACCGTCATCGTAACGTGAAGATCGAGGAGCTTGCCGCGGTAAACTAGTTCGCCGAGAAAGTTAGCCCAGTTTGTCTGTCTTCGGGACTTGATTACTTGGGATGAAACCATGTTTTGAAAGAAATTATTAACAAACAAGCATATTCTCACGGTTAAGGAAGTCTACAACGAGCAAGAGGCAATTCTTCGAAAGTTTCTCGAAGGATAGAACGTTTACTCGACTCGTTTACTTCAGGCTTAGGCCTGTGTTCGTCAGATGTGCAATGATGTGTTGCTAGTACCCTTAGCTTCTTAGATATTTGTCAGCAAGTGGCGTTTTTGAATTACTGGTGAGTTTTTTTATCCTTATTGCCTCTGCAGTTTGTAAATTGTAGTCACTAAAGTTGTGTGGGTGGGATTCTTTTCACATGACGGGTTATTTCTTCCCATTTGCGGAGTCAATTTGTTGCGCAAGATTGAGCTCCTCTTCGCAGGAGGGATCTGTCGTTCAGAACTCAATAATGGACGCTAATTCGCAGATTTTACAATTCCGCCTTGGCTCTCATTCACAATGGCAAGTAAAGTCTGCACGCAGGCTATAGGATTCATATTGATAAAAATTTCAATTGTTGATTACGAGAAAACGAAAAGAATTAAGTACGTCAGTCCAATTTCAGTGTATTCCAACCTCTGGTCTTGCTCTTAAACCTCGGGGGGGGGGGTGTTATCTTAGTACTGTTCGTGGTACGGGGACGTGCCATTTTTTAGGGGTAATCTTTTCAAACCATTACGGAATTATGGGTATCATTTTCACAATTTTTTGACATTTCAAGGAATTATTGGTGTCCTTTTCAGGGGATTCTTCATAACTTCCGGAATTATGGCCCAGATACCTATACATTTTGTGGAATTATGGCCCTAAAATCCACCAGAATTCACGGAATTATGGGTACCGAATTTTTGGGCATAATGGCAACGTCCCCGTCACATAATAGGTCGAGTTACCCCCCGAGTCTAAAACTCAACTGAACATTCTTTATATGCTGTTGGAGAGACAGCCAAAAGTCGCTGACATCTATGTTTGATACGTTTGATGCCATAAGTTACTGTTTTACCCTTGGCAGCATGGATTCATTATAATTTCTTAGATTATAGGTAGTATTGTGCTCACGAAAATTTCTTTCATAAAAGGGGTTTACGTTCCCCTTAGTTTTAAAAATTCAAATCATCAAATGCTTTTTATGAAAAGTAGCATGTATCCCGTTGATGACGACGAGGTGTTCTAACGAGGTTGAAACAAGGTTGATAGTCCTTGTATGCAATTCTCAGGGCCCTTTCGCGCTTTGTTTGGGTCTCATCGTTGAGATGTCTGCTGTGAAAGCGCCAGCCCAACAGGCAGTAATGGAATTGACCAATTACAAAACAGCTTATCAAAGTTCTGATTTTATCAGATTCAATGTATTTGGAAATGCAGGTGAGGACGATAAGTTTCTTTCCGGCCTTGCGACATAAGTTACTGATGTGCGTCTCAAAATTTAGTTGTTTATCAATTGCAACGCTTAGCAACTTTTCCTCTTCCTTGTTATCTGTAACAGAATAGCCTACATTGACTGTAACTTGTTGATTAGAATTTTTACCAAGAATCTTTAAATGACACTTATCTGTATTGAGTTACATAAAGTCATCAGCAAACCATTGAATGATTGCACTTGAATCATTCTCCATCTGTGCACTAACACTATCTGATCCTTATCCCGTGCATATATGGTCGAATCATCTGAGTAATTACAGATGTCGGTTTCATGAACGGAGGGTAATGAATCATTTCTATGGATACTAAATAACAAGGGATAAAGAACTGATCCTTTTGGAACTCCAACCATAGCTATTCTGCTTTCAAAAATGTTTGCACGTGGAAGTTAATGTTTCAGATTTGCTGTGCTGTATCAAAATATTTAAAGAAAGTGAACACAGGATCGCTCATGTTCTGCTAAAATCTGTTTTCAAAGTTTGATACAGTAAAACAGGTTGATTTTGCTCCATCAAGCTGTATTCGAAATTGGCCATATGAACTAAAATATCAACTAACTAATGAATCATTTCCTTGAAGGTGTTGTGGCGCAGTGGTGTAATCTTCTAGCTTTCAAGCCAGAACAGTCAGGCGGAGTGGGTTCGATTCCCAGTAGGACCCCACCACTTGAGCGTCATGACTTGGGGTTGCAGACTCGATTAGGTCTGCTCTATTTCTACGATCCAAGCGCTTGGCGCTGAAAACCGTAACTTCACCTCCACCTTCAAAAATGCATGTCGTTAAAAACAAGAAAGATTGAGATTGCTCTTTCAGGAGGTGTTCATTGCATTTATAATGCCAACATAATATCATTCTTTACGGATTTTTAATTACATTTGGGTTGTACTTTTTCTGAAACTATGGTGGCCGATGACGGCCAATCCTCATTTCAAACTTAGAATCCTCATTTCAATTTTAGAATCCACATTTCAAAATTTGGAATCCTCATTTCAATTTCAGAATCCTCATTTCAAACTCATTTCAAACTTAGAATCCTCATTTCAAACTCAGAATCCTCATTTCAATTTCAGAATCCTCATTTCGAATTCAGAATCCCCACTTCAAATTCAGAATCCTCATTTCAATTTCAGAATCCATTTCAGAATCCTCATTTCAAATTCAAATGCTCATTGATTTGTGCTGCAAGCAGCAAATCTTGGAAATAGGCTCGAAATCAATGAACCAGAGTCTAATTCGAGGTTGTTGATTGGAAGATAGCTTTGTACAAGCAAGGTATAACAAACAAGTTTTATGTAGCTCTTCAAATAATAAGGATTGCTATCATAGCCAATTAAATTGAACCTTCACATTGAACAAACATTGGCTGTGTCAACCCCAGGGGGGGGGGGGTACATGACTTGCGGATGGACGGGTGTCTGCCGACCGGTTTTCAGAAATGTACCCTCTTCTAATTACCGAAACTTGCAGTCATGCCCACTTTTATGATGAATTTTTGCGGAAAACCACCCATTCTTTGCTATTTTTCGCCAATTTCTGGATAACCCACCCTTTTTTAAGGAAAATCTACCGAAAAAGGGACCCTTGTTTAGAGAATTTGGGGCCCAAAAACCCACCAATATGGGCGGCACATACCCGTACCCTCAACATGTTATGTACCCCCCGGGTGTCAACCGGAGAGTAATTGCGTCATAGCCAATAACACCGGAAGTCTGTCAACCACGGAATCACGAACGGTGGACGAAATGAGAAAGCGACGGAATAATGTGACGGAGTCACATAAAAGTGTAACTTTTCCATGGGTAGGCTCCTCCTAAACGATACGAATGCCCCAAGTTTCTTCACTTCTAAATGGAAGCCAATACTTTGGTAACCTGGCTTTACAAAAACAAGAAAAGTAATGGGGGACTCCAGGCGCGTTCGGCACGGCATGAAGAAACCCCTTCTCCCATAACAGTACGAGAAGAGTTATTTGCCTTAAAAATTGTTGAGGACATTTCGTTGTCAAGGCATTCCATGTTGGAAGCAAGCAAAACTGGACTGAAAGAAGCAGAAAGACTGTGTAAAAGGTGTTTTAGCAAATAGAAAGCTATGATTGATAGATGACTATTACAGAAATATCAAGGTATCTAATTTTTGTTTCGTAGGAGAAGGGAATGATATAGGAATTCTTAGCCATAGAAAACGATGATGACGTGGAAATTTTCTTGGTACGCTAGTTTATAAAGATGATGTTGCCAATGGTCAAAAATGTTAGTGTAGGGGCAAAATTTTCGATCGGGAGCAGTGTTCTAAGATAAAGTAGAGGATGTGTTCTCAAAAATTTTCCTGGGGGCTAGCCCGCAGAACCCTTCCTTTTAACACTCCACCAGTCCATTGACATGGCCACACCACTCCTTTCCTTGTCAATTTACGTTTTTGTACATCAAAATCCTAAGGTCAAAGAGATTTTCTTCTCCACTTTTTCACTGAGACTCGTAGCCTGTGCCAAGTAAACTTGCCCCAAGTCTTTTTCGTCATCGGTAATAAGTCTGCCAGATATTGAAAGAAGAAATTTCGCTTTTTCCTTTTCCACGCCATTCCCCTCCCAATTTCTTTCACAAAATCAAATCGGGGAAAGTCTATGCGCCAAGTAACATTTCTGAAAGCTTCTGTTTTGCAATGCCCTTCTCAGGTGGGATGCCCTTGCCACTAGAAGCTTCCGATTATTTGACAATTGAATAGCATGTGAAACCAATTTTGCAAAACTGAAATGAGGATCCTAATACTGAAATAAGGATTCTAAAATTGAAATGAGGATTCTAAATTGAAATGAGGATTCTGAATTTGAAATGAAGAATCTGAATTTGAAATGATGATTCAAAGTTTGAAATGAGTATTTGAAGTTTGAAATGAGGATTCTGAACTTGAAATTAGGTTTCTGAATTTGAAATGAGCATTCTGAAATTTAAGTGAGGATTCTAAGTTTGAAATGAGGATTCTGAGTTTGAAGTAATGATTCTGAATTTGAAATGATGATTCTGAATTTGAAATTAGGATTCTAGGTTTGAAATGAGTTTTTTAACTTTGAAATGAGGATTCTGAATTTGAAATGAGGATTTCTAGTTTGAAATGAGGAATCTGAAATTGAAATGATGATTCTAAAATTGAAATGAGGGTTCTAAAATTGAAATGAGGATTCTAAAATTGAAATAGAGGATGCTGCGTTTGAAATGAGGATTCTGAAATTGAAATGATGATTCTAAAATTTAAATGAGGATTCTGAAATTGAAATGAGGATTCTTAAATTGAAATAAGGATTCTAAAATTGAAATGAGAATTCTAAAATTGAAATGAGGATTCTAAAATTGAAACTGAGGATTCTAAAATTGAAAGGAGGATGCTGAGTTTGAAATGAGGATTCTGAATTTGAAATGAGGATTCTAAAACTGAAATGAGGATTCTAAAATTGAAATGAGGATTCTAAAATTGAAATGATGATTCTGAAAATTGAAATGATGATTCTAAAATTGAAATTAGGATTCTGAAAATGAAATGTTGATTCTAAAATTGAAATGAGGATTCTGAAATTGAAATGAGGATTCTAAAATTGAAACTGAGGATGCTGCGTTTTACATATCGATTCTGAATAGGAAATGAGGATTCCTAGTTTGAAATGAGAATTCTGAAATTGAAATGAGGATTCTGAATTTGATATGATGATTCCGAATTTGAAATGAGGATTCTAAGTTTGAAATGAGTATTCTAAGTTAGAAATGATAATTCTAAAACTGAAATGGGGATTTTAAAATTGAAATGAGAATTCTAAAATTGAAATGAGGATTCTAAAATTGATCTGCGGATGCTGAGTTTGGAATGATGATTCTGAATTTGAAATGTGGATTGTAGAATTGAAATGGGAATTCTAACTTTGAAATGAGGATTGGCCCTTTTCGGCCACCACATGAAACAACCTATCAAAATACAGTAAATATCAAAGTAACGTTCAACTTACCTGATATCAATTACAGTGAAAAATTAAGTGTTATCAGCTCCAAGAAAAAGATGTCACCCAAAAATATTCATCGACTATTCTAGTGGCCAGCATTGACAGGTCGTCTATGATCCCTCCACACACGGATGAATCATTGAGGGTCCCGTCATTGACATTGGCAGTTTGTTTGTTGGCATGATCAATTGGCTTGAGAAGGAGTACGTGCAGTAAAACATCTTGTTTTCTTTACATGTACATGCTATTATTCTACTCCATCATATAACATAATTACAAAGATAGACGGGTGTATGGTGGCCTATCGTTCTCATAGTGTCTTTGACGTGAAATCTTGGTAAGAAGATTTAAAACGGTAAAAAAAACAATTAGAAACATATAAAATGAAATTTAGATATTTAGAAGCAAATAAATTCTAAAGTAGATGCACAAAAATTTCAAAAAGGAAAGAATCAAATAAAATCTAATGAAAACGGACCTTAAATCATGTGAAGTAAAAAGGTATCAGGGAAAAGCACTACAAAACAAACTGAAAATTCAACAGAAAAATTCTACATGGAAGAATTACATCCATCACATTTTTCAAACACTGAAAATATACACAGAAATAATCATCCAAACAATCACAAGAAATAACATGACAACTAATTGGTCAGCATTTGAAAGGTGAGAACATAAAAGAGGAAATGAATTTGTCGACAACCGCTTCTCACCTTATTTTTCATGTTGTAATTTTTCAAAATTGTTTTTTAAAGTTTTTTTCAAAGTGATTTTTCAAAGCTGTTTTCAAGGTCGTTTTTCAAAGTTGTTTTCAAAATCGTTTTTCAAAGGTGACGGCGTTGCCCATCGTTCTCATAGCGATATACCACTGGGAAAACCCAATTTTGGTAGGCCCAGAAACGAGTGTGGGTATCAAAAATGGTATTTGGCTCTTCGATTCATGTTAAATCGGTGAACATTCGATCACGTCCAAGCTACGCGAGTTTTTAATAACAAATTTGATGCCTTGTCTGTAACCGGCACATCTTTCTCATAGCGATTGTACCAATGGAAAAACCCAAGTTGGGTAGGCCCAGAAACGAGTGTGGGCATCAAAAATGCTAATAGGGGCTCTTCGATTGATCTTAAATCGGTAAACATCCAATCACATCCATGCTAACAACTTTTCATAACGATGGGCCGGGTACAGACACGGGCATCAAATTTGTTGTTAAAAACTCGTTTAGCATGGATGCGATCGGATGTTTACCGACTTAGCATCAATCGAAGACCTCAAGTTAGCATTTTTCAAACCCACACTCGTTTCTTGGCAAACCCAAATTGGGTTGTCCCAGTGGTATAATCGCTATGAGAACGATGGCCCTCGCCGTCAACTTTGAAAAGCTACTTTAAAAACAACCAAACAAAAACAAACAAAAAGGAAAAAATCAAATAAAATCTAATGAAAACGGACCTTAAATCATGTGAAGTAAAAAGGTATCAGGGAAAAGCACTACAAAACAAACTGAAAATTCAACAGAAAAATTCTACATGAAAGAATTACATCCAACACATTTTTCAAACACTGAAAATATACACAGAAATAATCATCCAAACAATCACAAGAAATAACATGACAACTCATTGGTCAGCATTTGAAAGGTGAGATCTTAAAAGAGGAAATGAATTTGTCGATAACCGCTTCTCACCTTATTTTTCATGTTGTAATTTTTTCAAAATTGTTTTTTAAAGTTTTTTTCAAAGTGATTTTTCAAAGCTGTTTTCAAGGTCGTTTTTCAGAGTTGTTTTCAAAGTCGCTTTTCAAAGTTGTTTTCAAAGTCGTTTTTCAAAGTTGACGGCGTTGCCCATCGTTCTCATAGCGATAGACCACTGGGAAAACCCAATTTTGGTAGGCCCAGAAACGAGTGTGGGTATCAAAAATGCTAACTGGCTCTTCGATTCATGTTAAATCGGTGAACATTCGATCACGTCCATGCTAGGCGAGTTTTTAACAACAAATTTGATGCCTTGTCTGTAACCGGCACATCGTTCTCCTAGCGATTGTACCAATGGGAAAACCCAATTTGGGTAGGCCCAGAAGTGAGTGTCGGCATCAAAAATGCTAATAGGGGCTCTTCTATTGATGTTAAATCGGTAAACATCCAATCACATCCATGCTAACTACTTTTCATAACGATGGGCCGGGTACAGACACGGGCATTAAATTTGTTGTTAAAACTCGTTTAGCATGGATGTGATCGGATGTTTACCGACTTAGCATCAATCGAAGACCTGAAGTTAGCATTTTTCAAATCCACACTCGTTTCTGGGCCAACCCAAATTGGGTTTTCCCAGTGGTATAATCGCTATGAGAACGATGGCCCACGCCGTCAACTTTGAAAAGCGACTTTAAAAACAACTCTGAAAAACGACTTTCAAAAACAACTTGAAAAACGACTTTGAAAACAACTTTAAAAAAAAATTTTGAAAAACTTACAACATGAAAAATAATGTGAGAAGCGGTTATCGACAAATTCATTTCCTCTTTTAGGTTCTCACCTTTCAAATGCTGACCAATGAGTTGTCATGTTATTTCTTGTGATTGTTTGGATGATTATTTCTGTGTATATTTTCAGTGTTTGAAAAATGTGTTGGATGTAATTCTTTCATGTAGAATTTTTCTGTTGAATTTTCAGTTTGTTTTATAGTGCTTTTCTTTCATACCTTTTTTACTCCACTGTTGACAAACCTGAAACGAGGCCAATGAGACTCAGGAGACCCCCAGTGCGTTATGTCCCTTGAGAGAGTTGATTAGCCTTTCCAGTCGTAATGGTTTTTCCCCTGTGTTTTGGTGGTGTGTGCCTCTCTCGGTTCCCTGAGGAGCTCAAAAAATATCGTTGCGAGACAGAGTTGAAAAGGGTTCAGTTGTGAGTTATGTTTTGAGGAGAGTACAAGACGCAAGATAAAACCGAACGCGTTCAAGTGACGTCAAGATAGGCCAGGCCGCAAGTCAAACGTCGACCCTAGCCCAACCGATGACGGCATGTTGGTGAGCGTATTCTTTCTTATTATTTGTCGGGGAGTCAGAGCTGAGGCATCAAAGAGAAACTTTCAACAACATTGGTTGACTTAAATTTCGTTGTGTTGATCTTTGGATCGTATGCTTTGATATTGAAAATGATTTGCTTTACATTTTAAGGAAATTGCATATTTGTTTTGTCGTGTTTATGGGCCGCACGAAAATCCATTACATGGTAGCAGAGGGTAGTTGAATTTTTAAACTATCACATTTTTTGAGGTACTGCGTGAAGTTCTTCCCATTAATTTAGCTCATTACGCTGGTAGTAACATCATTTCGACATGATGAATTGTACCTTGTTATGTGCTATGTGTGCGTGCTGAACTTTGCGTACAGCCTCAGTTGTATCTTTTTCCTGTTTGTTGCATTTGCATGATATATTAGTTTACTGAATGAGGTAGTTCTCAGGGTTCTTCCTTTTAACATAGCTCATTACGCAGGTACTTGCATCATATCGACACGATGAGTTGTACCTCGTTCTGTGCGTATGTGGGTAGGGACCTTGTGTGCTACTTCGATGTGCTATTTGTGTGCTAATTGAAATTATGCTTGCGTCTTAGTGCATGTTTTGCGCGTAGCGATTTTTGCGTAAAATAAGAAAGCTAAGAGCTGCTTTCTTGTTTTTTTGAGAAAGTTGTGTAATTCATAGCAATTATTACACAAAATTTAAATGAATTTGTAACACATTATGCTGAGTTGAATTGAATAGTTTCTTAGCTAGTTCTATTGATATTGGTATTTACTGGACAGTTCATGTTGCTGCATATTTTGTTATTGGACTTGTTTACTGGCTAAAGTTTAAAGATTTGGATCACTTTGTTTGAAAGTCGAATCGCTCGTGGAAAAATTTGTTATTTAATTGTTTACTGGATCAGTCTCTCGTGAACTTGCTATCTGTATTCCTCATGGGACAATGTCGTCGGAAGATCAATTGTATAATGATATTTTGAAGTTGAATGTCGTGGAGCTCCGAAGGGAATTGGAGAAAAACGCATTGCCAACCACGGGGAGAAGGGCAGAGCTAATACAAAGGCTGTACAAGTTCGCCAAAAGGGAATTAATCACGAGTCAAGGGGGTTCTCCTGAGGATTCTGCTCCCAGTGAAAAGTCTCAAGATAAAACAGAGTCGATGTTGAAAACTCCTTCGAGGATACCGCGTTTGTTGCCGAATGTTGAAGAGATAAGCAAGTCTGCACGTTCACGTTTGGACAGGACGTCATCAATTCGTGATAGAAATAGAATATTGGAGCAGGATTTGTTTAGCGTACAGTTCGAAGATCGGGACATTGATCTGTTCGGACATTCGAAAGGCAGTGATGGTAGAAGAGATGAAGGCAAGATTATACATGAACAATTGCATGATAATGGACAGCAAAGTTGGGAACACAACGGGCAGACCACACAAACCGGACAGCTTTCAAATACCGGACAGCCTTGTTTTCAAGTTAGTTCAGATGAACCAAAGTATGAAACAGATCACAGAGAATATGAATTTTCCGGACATAATGGAGATCACGGACATGGAGAAAGCAAAGATCATGAGAATATTTTTCAAGAGATTAGTGAAATGAAAGTTTTAATGGAAAAACAGTCGAATTTTGTTCATCAAATTGAGAAAGAAATGGATTTAAAGATAAATAGTTGGAGTAAGAAAATATTAGAGGCAATGCAGCACAAAGCCAATGTTAATGCAGACACAAGAAGTGATGATATAAGAAATCCAAGTGAGATGGAGCAACTTTACAGAAAATATAAATTTTATGGTTCAGCGATAGAGATGATACTGTTAGAGATTTCTGAATTGGATCAGGGTGAAGTATCGAAAGCTGAGATGGAAAATTCATTACGTCGACTGAATGAAAAGGAACAGCAGTGTGGGTCTATAGTTCAAGAAATCATCACTCTACAGATGGATGAAAGCATAGTAGACAAAGAGATAAGAGTTTGGACAGAATTTCAACAACGAATCCTTCGTGCATCAAGAAGAGCAGAACGACTTATTTCACAATTAACAAAGGATGAGGAAGCAGAGTTGAGATCAGTGGAGGAAAGAACACCACTGAAGGAATACAGAGAATCAAACTCAAGTAGTAATTTGAAATTACCCAAATTTACATTACCAGAGTTTCATGGCAATATGATAGAATGGGTTTCATGGTGGGATCAGTTCAAATCTTGTATTCACGAGAACAATGCATTAAGTGAGAGAGAAAAATTCAATTATCTGAGAGTATATGTAAAGGGATCTGCAAGAAAAGCCATTGAATACATTGAAGTTACGAGTTCAAATTACTCAAAGGCCATAGACGCATTGAAGAAGCGTTATGGTAGACAACGTTTAGTCGTTGAACATTTGGTGGAATCGATACTAAACATAGAGAAGAAAGAAAGGGTGACTGCACAGTCACTGAGGTACTTGTATGACACTTTGGTTAATAGATATCACACTCTGGAGCAGTATGAGCCAAACCTTGAAGTGTGTCACAGAATTCTTGTACCAATTTTCCAAAGTAAACTGCCAAATGACATAAGGAGAAAGTGGGAGTATGAACTTTCCAAGCTAGAGAATGAAGAAGAAGATAAGAGAGTTACGGCAGAGTTTTTCTTCGATTTTCTTCGATCACATGTAATGTCTGAAGAGGCCATAGAGAAGTCGACTCCAAACCGTTCAACTCATCCCAGAATGTCAAATAGGCCACGTATACAAAACAAGGATCAAGGGGACAGTAGGTTTTCATCAGCAACAGCATTGGCAGCTCAACTTAGTCAAGGAACTGTCAATCAAGGTCGAAATAATAAAAATAAATGTGGTTTTTGTGAGAAAAATCATGAATCAAAGAAGTGTTTTGGATTCAAGAAGAAATCAGTCGATGAGAGGATACAGACAGTTAGAGATAAAGGATTGTGTTTCAATTGTTTAAAGCCTATAAGTTCCACGCATTATAGTTCATGTTGTATGAGCCAAGGATGTATGGTCGAGGGATGTCAAAGAAAACATCATACATTGCTACACAGAGCAAGTTCGAATCCCAAGACAGAAGTAACTAAAGATGAGAAGGTCAATTCTTCCGAGAGAGTAGAAGCTATAGTAGCAAGCCATGTTGGAGTTTTAAACGGTATTGTGAAAACAGATTCAGACAACAAGATGAGGCTGCTACCCACAGCAAAGGCAAAGTTACTTCAGAATGGCACTGAAACAGATGTCAGGATTCTGATAGATAGTGGCAGTGATCACTCATACATAAAGCAGGATATTGCAGAGTCATTAGGAATGCAATCTGAGGGACCATCAAAACTGATGACAATATTAATGCATGGTGGTCAATCAAGAACAATTAAAGTGAGAAAGTTCAAATTTACTTTGACAGCATTGGATGGCAGTAAGTCTGCTGATGTAAGTGCATGGGCGGTGGATAAGGTGTGTGCACCGCTAGAAGCAGTTCCAGTCGATATTTCAAAATATCGATATTTAAAGGGATTAAAGTTAGCTGATAGCTACCCAAGACAAACAGCAAACATTGATATTCTATTAGGTTCAGACCAGTGGGGTCAGATCTTAAGAAGCGGACTAAAGAAGAGAGATGCTAGCAGTCCGATAGCAACAAATTCAATATTTGGATGGATGATCTCAGGAAACTTAGATGTAGGATCAGAATATCATCCAAGCAACAGAGCAACGACAAATTTTGCTACAGTGAAGACAATAGAGGAAGAGCTCAACCTCGATCTCAAACGATTTTGGCAATTAGAATCTTTGGGAATCGATGAAAGTGAAAAAAGGCTGACAAAAGACGAGGAAAGTGCGATGCAACAATTCAAAGATAGCCTTGTCTATGATGGAGAACGTTACGAAGTTGCATTGCCATGGAGAGAGGATTGTACAGGTTTGGAAGACAATAGGCAGCAAGCTGTTAGCAGACTGGTGAAAGTAGAGAAACGTTTTCAGTATGACAAAGAAAAGGCAAGCATGTATCAAGATGCAATAAATCAGTACTTGAAAGATGGGCACGCAAGAGAAACAGACAAAACGGATTCAAATTCAGGGACAAGGATTAACTATCTGCCTCATCATCCAGTTTTTCGCTCAGATAAAGTGACAACAAAGTGTAGAGTGGTATTTGATGCATCTTCGAAGAACAAGAATGGAGTTTCTCTCAATGACTGTCTTCTACCAGGACCTGTGTTGCAACCTAACTTAGTTTCAATCATCATTAGGTTTCGCCTTCATCGTGTAGCCTTAATGGCTGATATCAGAAAGATGTTCTTGCAAATAAAGCTTGCAAAGCAAGATCAGAATGTGCATAGATTTCTGTGGCGTGATTTTAATACAAAGATAGAGCCAAAGACATACTGCATGACACGCCTAACATTTCGAGATGTTTCAAGTCCTTTTGAAGCAATAGCAACTGTGCAGCATCATACTGAAGTAAGCAAGGAATCATTTCCTAAAGCTTCAGAAACCATCAAAGAGAACATGTATGTTGATGACTGTTTAACGGGAGCTGAAGATAATGAAAGTGCGTTTCAGTTGTATCAAGAAGCTACGGGAATGATGAAATCTGGAGGCTTCGAATTAGTCAAGTGGGCAAGTAATTCTAAAGAGGTTCTTGTCCGTATACCACAAGATCAAAGAGCAACGAAGAATGTGATAGAGATTGAAAGCGAAGGTGACCCATTGAAAGCATTGGGCATTTCATGGGATACAGAAACAGATGAATTTTTGTTCAATCAAGGAGAGAAACTGACAAATATTCAAGATCAAGGAACCAAGAGGAGTCTTATCAGTATATCGTCAAAGCCTTTCGACCCAATGGGATGGTTAGGTCCATTCTCTGTTAGAGCAAAGATCCTATACCAAGAACTGTGGACACGGGGGTTAAATTGGGATCAAAAGTTACCAGCAGATCTTATGTCTTCATGGAATAAATGGAAAGAAGATTTGAAAGAGTTATCAAATCTGCGCATTCCTAGATGTTTTGTAAGTGATCTTACTAATGTCAACAGCGTCGAGCTCCACGGATTTGGAGATGCTAGTCCCAAAGCCTATGGTGCAGTAGTGTACGTCGTGTTGAAAGACGAATCTGGAAAAGTGAATGTTCAGTTAGTCATGTCCAAGAACCGAGTTGCACCGACTAAAAGAGTGACTCTGCCAAGACTTGAGTTGCTAGCTGCATTTATTCTTTCCAAACTGTTGAAGTTTGTATTGGAATCATTGAAAGTGACTGTCGACAGAATAGTGTGTTGGTCAGACAGTTTGGTAGCACTCAGCTGGATACGAAGGCCAAGCAGAAACTGGAAATTGTTCGTTGCAAATCGAGTGCAGTCGATACAAGAAAACGTATCACTTGAATGTTGGCGTTTTTGCCCAGGAAATGAAAACCCTACCGATTTGTTGACTCGGGGTGAGAATTTAGGTTCAGTAATCAACAACCAACTTTGGTGGAATGGGCCAGAGTGGTTAAAGAAAGATGAAGTAGAATGGCCAGAAAATAAGCTCGAGGTTTCTCCAGAGTCAGAAACAGAGATGGTCAAAATTACAGTTTGCAACCATTCAACTACAAAGTCTGTATCAAGAGTAATTGATCCAGCCAAATATGAGAAATTTTTGAAGTTAGCAAGAGTTACTGCTTACGTCTTGCGAGCAGTTCGTAATTTTAAGACGAGTTTAAGAAGTAAAGCTACAAGCCAGCCGATGGAATCATTTGGAAAAGATTTAACGTCAGAAGAGATAAAGTCAGCAGAAGAATATTGGTACAGAACAGTGCAACGAGAAGAATTTGCTGGAGATTTTGAAGCACTAAAGAACGATGTACAACTCCCGAAAACTAGCAAGTTGAATAGCCTGTCTCCAATCTTTGATCATGAAAAGGAGCTTATCAAGGTCGGGGGTAGATTGCAGTTTTCTTTGATACCTGAAGAAAGTAAGCATCAAATCGTATTACCTGGAAAACATATGGTCGTAGACAAGATTATTCTATCAGCACATGAAAGAGAAGCTACACATGCAGGACCAGAAACTACTTTAGCCATAACGAGGGAAAGATTCTGGATAATCCAAGGCCGCCGAAATGTTACCAGAGTAGTTCACAGATGTCTCAAATGTAAAAGACAAGTTACAAAGCCACTGATGCAGAAAATGGCTCCTTTACCAGTAGAGAGAGCCAGTCCTTCACCTCCATTTACGCATGTGGGATTAGACTTCACCGGACACTTGTTCCTAAAGTTGAAAGGAAGTTCAGTACCTCAGAAGGCGTATGTATGCATATTTACTTGTGCATCAACACGAATGGTTCATTTCGAATTAACAAATGATATGACAACTGAAGAGTTCTTGCAAGCCTTCAAGAGGATGTATAACAGGAGGGGTCTCTGCAACACCATGTGGTCAGATAATCAATCTACTTTCAAAAGAGCTAATAAAGATCTGAAATGGATAGTGGAGGCTTCAAAAACGAAGACAGAGAAAATTTGGAAGAAGATTGATACTCAGAGAGTAGAAACAGATTTAGCAAATAGAGGAATCAAGTGGAAGTTCATTACGGAGCGAAGCCCACATCGAGGAGGTTGGTGGGAAAGAATTTGTCGTTCACTAAAAGAGCCATTACGAAAGATTCTCGGCAAAGCTTTCCTTACATATGTAGAGATGTACACAGTTTTGACAGAAATCGAGTCAACAGTTAACTCAAGACCTTTGACTTTTGTTGGAGAAAGTATCAAAGATGGACAAGTAATCACACCGGCACATCTTGCTCTTGGAAGAGCACTAAAGACTGTTCCAGACATACCACATGGGATGCAATGTGAAGCTCCAATCAATGATAGATATCTTTATCGTCAACGATTGATTGGTCACTTCTGGAAAAGATGGCAAGCAGAATACTTACCTAAGTTAACCGTGAGACAAAAATGGACAAATGAAGCTCCTTCTTTACAGAAAGGTGATGTTGTATTAATATCAGAAGACAATGTCAAAAGGAATAATTGGCCAATGGGAATGGTGACAGAAGTTCATGAAGGAGCAGATGGTTTAATTCGGACAGTGACACTCAAAACATAGAAAGGAAAATTAAATAGATCTATCCAAAAGTTACACCTTCTTGAAGGTCACAAAGAATATATAAATGATGAAATATTGAAAGAAAAGACATGTATTCATGGAGCAGTCACCAAGCCCAAATCTACCAAGTCATTTGACGTAGTACGTCAAGGCGGGGAGAATGTTGACAAACCTGAAACGAGGCCAATGAGACTCAGGAGACCCCCAGTGCGTTATGTCCCTTGAGAGAGTTGATTAGCCTTTCCAGTCGTAATGGTTTTTCCCCTGTGTTTTGGTGGTGTGTGCCTCTCTCGGTTCCCTGAGGAGCTCAAAAAATATCGTTGCGAGACAGAGTTGAAAAGGGTTCAGTTGTGAGTTATGTTTTGAGGAGAGTACAAGACGCAAGATAAAACCGAACGCGTTCAAGTGACGTCAAGATAGGCCAGGCCGCAAGTCAAACGTCGACCCTAGCCCAACCGATGACGGCATGTTGGTGAGCGTATTCTTTCTTATTATTTGTCGGGGAGTCAGAGCTGAGGCATCAAAGAGAAACTTTCAACAACATTGATTGACTTAAATTTCGTTGTGTTGATCTTTGGATTGTATGCTTTGATATTGAAAATGATTTGCTTTACATTTTAAGGAAATTGCATATTTGTTTTGTCGTGTTTATGGGCCGCACGAAAATCCATTACATCCACATAATTTAAAGGGGAAGTTCAGTCAAAAATCAAAATTTCCAATTTAGCTTGTTTTGGGGTTAAAGAAAGCAAAACTAACATTTACCTGCGATTTTATGCCGTTATTTTGCCGCTTTTTACCTCCAAACCTTGCTTCTTGACCTCCGCCATCTTGCCCGACAAAAAGACTGGAGCGAGAGTTGCTGTTTGACGTCATCACGTGCAGAAAGCAATATGAGGCACACTGTATAGTACGGAATCCAATCATAAAAATCGTGCAAACTCAACTATGGGGATGAAGATTGGTGGAGAGGGGCAGTTTGACATGCTGAAAAAGATAGAGTGTGAACCAAATCCAAATATGCCCCCCTGAGGCTATTTTTAGACAGTGGGGTTGTGTGGGTGCAAGTCCTTAAATCGGTTATTCCCATAATTTTGTCACCAATCGTGGTACCAACTCCAAGCTTTGATTTCTAAGAAAAGTCGACCCACTGAGAGGAGAGGATATGAAATCAGATTGCAAAATGCCCCTTGTGCTATTTTTAGACTGGGGTACTAGGCTCCAGGCCCCGTAAAGGTTTCTTTTAGTAAATTTGTTGCAGATTGTGGTACGGACATAACGTGGTTGTCAGGGGCAAGTTGATACGCTGAAAAAGACTAGATGTGGATATAAATTGTAAAATGCCTCCTGTTCTATTTTTAAACTGGGGTACTATTCTCCAGTCCTCTAAGAGGGTAAAGTAATAAGTTCGTTGCAGATTGTGGTACTGACATGAAATTTGGTTTTCAGGGGCAAATTAACACGCTGAAAAAGATAAGGTGTGGGTATGGATAAGAAAATGCCAATGTGCTAGTTTTAAACTGGGTACTAGGTTCCAGACCTCCAAAGGGGTTATTTGATACAGTCCTTCGTTGCAGATTGTGGCACTGACATGAATTTCGGTTATCATTGGCAAATTGATACGCTGAAAGATATAGGATGTGGATCTTAATCGTACAATCACCCCTGTGCTATTTTTAGACTGCTGTACCTAGTCCCAGGCCTCTTTGGGTAAGTTTGATAAATTTGTTCCAGATTGTGTCATGGACATGAAATTTAGATGTCAGGGGCAAGTTGATACGCTGGAAGAAATAACATGTGGATCTGAATTGTTAAGTGCCCCTATGCTATTTTTAGATTTGAGTACTAGGTTCCAGACCTCTTAACGGGTTTTATTAATAACTTTGTTGCAGATTGTGGTACTGCCATGAGACTTGTCTTTTCATGGCAAATTGATACACTGAAAAAGATAAAATGTTGGTCTAAATTGTAATATGTCCCATATTCTCTTGTTGAAAACTTTTTACATCTTTCGAATTACTCTTTTAGAGGTCTGGAACCTAGTATCCCAGTCTAAAAACAGGTACAGGGGCATTTTCCAATTCGTCCTTTATCTTATCTTTTCAGTGTATCAAGTTGTCCATGGAGACATAATTTCATGTCAGTACCACTTTCTGCAAAGAAGTTAATAAAGTAACCCTTTAAGAGGTCTGGAATCAAGTACCCAGTCTAAAAATAGCACATTGGCATTTTCTTATCTATACCCACACTTTATCTTTTTCAGCGTATCAATTTGCCCCTGAAAACCAAATTTCACGTCAGTACCACAATCTGGAACGAACTTATTACTATTACCATCTTAGAGGACTGGAACCTAGTATCCATGTTTAAAACTAGAACAGGAGGCATTTTACAATTTATACTCACATCTAGTCTTTTTCAGCGTATCAACTTGCCCCTGACAACCAAGTCTCATGTCCGTACCACAATCTGCAAGAAATTTATTAAAAGAAACCTTTATTGGGCCTGGAGCATAGTACCCCAGTCTAAAAATAGCACAAGGGGCATTTTGCAATCTGATTTCATATCCTCTCCTCTCAACGGATCGACTTTACCTAGAAATCAAAGTTTGGAGTCGGTACCACGATTGGTGACAAAGTTATAGGAATAACCGATTTAAGGACTTGCACCCACACAGCTCCACTGTCTAAAAATAGTATCAGGGGGCATATTTGGGTTTGGTTCACACCCTATCTTTTTCAGCATGTCAAACTGCCCCTCTCCACCAATTTTCATCCCCATAGCTGAGTTTGCACGATTTTTATGATTGGATTCTGTACTATACAGTGTGCCTCATATTGCTTTCTGCACGTGATGACGTCAAACTGCAACTCTCACTCCAGTCTTTTTGTCGGGCAAGATGGCGGCGGTCAGGAAGCAAGGTTTGGAGGTAAAAAGCGGCAAAATAACGGCATAAAATCGCAGGTAAATGTTAGTTTTGCTTTCATAACATTGTTTTAACCCCAAAACAAGCTAAATTGGAAATTTTGATTTATGACCGAACTTCCCCTTTAAGATCCGTTATCATTAGATTTTATTTGATTTTTTCCTTCTTGAAATTTTATTCTGCATTTTCTTTAGAACTTAGTTGCTTCTAAAGATCTAAATTTCATTTTATATGTGTCTAAATGTTTTTTTACCGTTTTAAATCTTCTTACCAAGATTTCACTTCAAAACACAATGATAACGATGGGCCACCGGGTGTCTCAATGATGAGTATCTCTTTTCGACTGGGGAAAGCAAGCAAAAAATGATCGGGACTTCCCAAGTCCATAGCTAAATTTTTTGATCTTCAACTTGAATGAATGGATCTTGCACTTAAATGTTGCCCAATAAAGACCAGGTGGAGATGCAACTTCACGAAGTCAATGTTCAGAGAGTAATTGAAACCGGTAGGTTTCAAAAAGGGGCCTAGCCGTAATTTAATATCAAGGGCTTTTTCCTCATCACCTATAAATTTTGACCTTCGCTGTTTGACCAAATAAAGAATTTTTGACCCATGACAACTACCCATATACGCTCTTGTTGATAGAGGATTCTCAAATTAACATGAGGATTCTAAAATTGAAATGAGGATTCTTAAATTGAAATGATGATTCTAAATTGAAATCAGAATTCTGAATTTGAAATGAGGATTCTGAAATTGAAATGAGGATTCTAAATAAAAATGAGAATTCTGAATTTGAAATGAGGATTCTGAAATTGAAATGAGGATTCTAAAATTAAAACGAGGATTCTGAATTTGAAATGAGGATTCTAAGTTTGAAACGAGGATTATGAATTTGAAATGAGGATTCTTAAATTGAAAATGAGGATGCTGCGTTTGATATGAGGATTCTGAAATTGAAATGATGATTCTAAAATTTAAATGAGGATTCTGAAATTGAAATGAGGATTCTTAAATTGAAATAAGGATTCTAAAATTGAAATGAGAATTCTAAAATTGAAATGAGAATTCTAAAATTGAAAGGAGGATGCTGAGTTTGAAATGAGGATTCTGAATTTGAAATGAGGATTCTAAAACTGAAATGAGGATTCTAAAATGGAAATGAGGATTCTAAAATTGAAATGAGGATTTTAAAATTGAAATGAGGATTCTGAAATTGAAATGAGGATTCTGAAGTTGAAATGTGGATTCTAAAATTGAAAATGAGGATTCTAAAATTGAAAATGAGGATACTGCGTTTGAAATGATGATTCTGAAATTGAAATGAGGATTCTGAAAATGAAATGTGGATTCTAAAATTGAAATGAGGATTCTGAAATTGAAATGAGGATTCTTAAATTGAAATAAGGATTCTAAAATTGGAATGTGCATAGTAGAATTGAAATGGGGATTCTAAGTTTGATATGAGGATTTGCCCTTATCGGTGACCATATGAAACAACCTATAGAATTACAGTAAATATCGAAGTAACGTTCAACTTACCTGATATCAATTTCAGTGAAAAATTAAGTGTTATCAGCTCCAAGAAAAAGATGTTACCCAAAAATCTTCATCAACTATGATATTAACCAGCGTTGACAGGTCGTTTATGATCCCTCCACCCATGGTTGAATGGGGTTGAATCATTGAAGGACCCTTCATTGAAATTTGCAGTTTGTTTGTTGGCGCGATCAATTGGCTTGATAAGGAGTACGTGCTGCAAAACATCTTGTTTTCTTTACATATACATGCTATTATTCTACGCCATCATAGAACATAATTACAAAGATAGACGGGTGTATGGTGGCCCATCGTTCTCATACTGTTTTTGAAGTGAAATCTTGGTAAAAAAGATTTAAAACGGTAAAAAAACATTTAGAAACATATAAAATGAAATTTAGATATTTAGAAGCAAATAAATTCTAAAGAAAATGCACAAAAATTTCAAGAAGGAAAAAATCAAATAAAATCTAATGAAAACGGACCTTAAATCATGTGAAGTAAAAAGGTATCAGAGAAAAGCACTACAAAACAAACTGAAAATTCAACAGAAAAATTCTACATGAAAGAATTACATCCAGCACATTTCTCAACCACTGAAAATATACACAGAAATAATCATCCAAACAATCACAAGAAACAACATGACAACTCGATCGTCAGCATTTGAAAGGTGAGAACATAAAAGAGGAAATGAATTTGTCGATAACCGCTTCTCACCTTATTTTTCATGTTGTAAGTTTTTCAAAATTGTTTTTTAAAGTTGTTTTCAAATTCGTTTTTCAAAGCTGTTTTCAAGGTCGTTTTTCAAAGTTGACGGCGTGGCCCATCGTTCTCATAGCGATATACCACTGGTAAAACCCAAATTTAGATATTTAGATATTTAGAAGCATAAATCGAGGATTCTGAAGTCCATAGCTACATTTTTTGATCTTCAACTTGAATGAATGGATTTTGCATTTAAATATTGCCCAATAAAGACCAGGTGGAGATACTAGCTCGCAAAGTCAACGCTTAGAGAGTAATTGAAAGGGGCAGGTTTCAGAAAGGGGCCTAGCCGTGATTTGATATCAAGGGCTTTTTCCACATCACCTGGTAGTTTTGACCTTCACTGTTTGACCAAATAGAGAATTTTTGACCCATGACAACTACCCATATACGCTCTTGTTGGTAAGATTAAAGTTTGCAAGAACTGATCGTAGAATTTTGAAGTCATTTTCAACGAAATTAGAATTTTTCATACATTTTTTTGGGTCTTCTGGAAGAGGATAGGAAATTTTTGTGAACTGACAACGGGCGTGTGAAGCTACGGCCTAATTTACGTTCTAGATCTGTGCGTATTTGTGTGGTTCCAGAGTAGCAACAAGGAAACGGATGATGCAGATCTCACTGTGACGTTTGTAGCACGAGTTGAGAGGCCTATTCAAGGTGAGTTCCCCTGAAAAACTTCTTTGACCAAGAGGAAATCTTCACGATTTGAAAGTGTCTGACCAGGGCAATAGTGCTTTGGTTTTCTCTGACAAAATTCCCGCTTCAAACAACAGTAAACCAGATCAAGATATACTTGCATCACTTACAGAACATCTCAACGATAATAGATTTGGTTTATGATGAAAAGGTAAAATTTGGTTTGCAAAGTTTGCAGTTTCAAAACAAAAATGTAGTGTTTGTAAAATATTCAGTAAACTTTCTTTGGCTTCAGGTTTTTTAATACAATTGTAGAATTCGTCAAGTTTATATAACATTTGCTATAAAGACTTGAAACTTGTTTCTCACTGCTGGACCATCATAGCATTGGAATTCTTCTCGCAGTAATATCCTTTGAGATTCTGTTGCCCTGCTGGACATGTTGTACACTGGTTTGATTGCTGAGAGAAATAATTTGCTCCTTCGCAGCATTTGCGAGATCTGGAAGCCCGCTTGGACCTGGATCTAGCAGCACCAGGAGTGGATGACAGCAAACAGTAAGTGATCTGAAAAAAAACTAAGTGTCACAAATGCTGAAATGATGTGTAAAACGGTGTAATGTATTGCTTCCGGAAGGAAACGTCTCATAATTGTATCATTTTGGAGACAATGATTTCAGTAACTTAAATAATAAGCGAGCACAAACCAGCATCTAGCCAGTAAAGTAAGGGATCAGAATAATAGAGCATGTAATTCTTTGTAACAGGCTGAATCACAGGGAATCCACTGCTAAGATTGCTCTCTGAAAGTAAAATCCGATAGATTTAGATCCGTTTTTTCGTTTCTTTCGTCAATGATCAGATGATATGAGCGATTTTGAAAATTTCCTTTGTTTTTCCTCTGCGATGGCGCAGTCCTCCGTAATCTCCGCTCTTGCACCTCCGCACTTCCCGTTCGGTCACACCGCGCCATCACAGAGGAAAAACAAAGGAAATTTTCAAAATCGCTCATATCATCTGATCATTGACGAAAGAAACGAAAAAACGGATCTAAATCTATCGGACTTTACTTTCAGAGAGCAATCTTAGCAGTGGATTCCCTGTGGCTGAATTGGTTCTTATGTATGGGATGAACTACGTTAAAAGCCTTAATAAGTTTTTAAATCATTTATTAAATTGTTGAGATTTTATGTACTGAACTGACTAAAAATTATGGCTTTACACTTTGAAATTAGTTTTAAGTGGCTGACTTTTCATCCTCTACCATTGTGCATGTGTTTTAATTGCGCGCGACGAAGGAGCGTGCTTACTAATTGCGAGGTAGTGAATTTTCGTTTGCTGGCTACGCATATTTGTTTTGTCTATTGCTTCATTGCCGCTGTTCAAAACGTTCGCATACCTACAACGACGCAGCAAATCGAGCAAAGAAATGCTCGTCAATAGGATTAACTCAGCACAATAATCTGTTGACCTTGCTTTCATCACTCTCCTTCTAGTCATAAAACATGGAATAGGGAATAATGGAACAATTAAATCTAGTTCAAGGGAACGGCATAAAGGTCATTTACGAATTTAGTTTGGCTTTATTCGAGTTCAGAAATATCTTAGAGTGCGCGCAGTTGATAACTTTTAGTTACTTCTAGTGAAGTAACTTATGCACCTGGGTTTGCATCAGTGCTTAAATCTTCCCGGAAATTAATTCAAGGAATTTTCATCATTGTACAAGACAGCGTGGAAAGCAGTTTTCGTGTCTTAAGGGTGTGGCAACAGGGTTTTGCGGTTCGCTTTGCCAAGTCCATTGATAACAGAGACTGCATCACAAAATGTAAGATTTTTCATCCACCGGACAGCATAATCATTCACTGATTGTCGAGCGTCATTATTTGGCTGTGCAGAGGTAGTGCAGCAAGACTGCAGAGATCAGAGGTGTGCGAGTCTAGGGAGGTCAAGGGGCATGCTCCCCTGGAAAATTTTTCATAAATATGACCCCTAGGATAGCTAGAATGCTTCTTATTGAAAGGAAATTTGGCAAGCAGCTGACTTCCTAAGATTTGGTCGTGCCTTTTGATTTGAATCTCTGACTACGTTTTTCAACTTCAACTCTCTACCAAGCTGATTTTGACAATATTCTTTTTTCACCTTACGTATAATGCATGAATTGTATAATCATTCCAAAATTCTGCTTGAAGAAACTATGAAGATGTGAATTAGTTTCACTAAAAGAGGCAGGATTTCTGCTAAATCTAAAGGGACTGCCAAGCAGACTTTCATTGCAAATAAGTACGCATGTGTCTTTATTGTAAAAATATCGAGAAAAGCAGTATTCAGATATTTTAGGTAAAATGTGAAAATATCGTAGCTGTACAATACTCAATTCAACACTGCACATTTTCGATTCATCATTGCAACTTAAATTAACCCTTGAATCTTCCTTGTGGTGATTTGTATAAGAACGTGCTTCATCTGCCAGACTGAAGTGTTTCTATGTATCATGTGCTTAACTGGTCAAACTCTGCTTGGAGGTTCTTAACCTTCTCCAGTGGGGGCTTATTCAGCCCCCCCCCACCTACTTAATGGAGCACTGCTCCAAATTGGTACTTTGAACCAGCCTGTTCTTTTTTACTCTTAGTTTCTAACTATGCAAAATGTGATTTTGTATGAAATCTTGAGAAAATTTTATTTGGGGTGGGTGATGGCTGCTTTTTTCAAGGTGGTAAGGGCTAACTTTTAGGTAAGCCGTTTTTGAATATAATTCCAATTCACATCATAATCCCTCGATAGTGTCTTTGTTACTTCTTGTATTTGTGATTAGTAAGGTCTCTTTACTTCTTTCCATGGACAATAGATCTATCATATGTCAGGTGACTTTATCTATGACGTCATTTTCAAGAAAATTGCAACATTCTGCTAAGTAGCCTTTCTGCAAGACTATTTTGACCACAATTTTTCTCAGTACAAATGAATCGATAAAAGCTATTTAGTAGGGTTTTTTATCTAATTTGCGTAATTTTGTTGCAATTTGTGCGCGTACCAAAAGCTATAAAATTTCTCATGTGTGGCATTAATAACTATAGGTTTTTCATGCATATCCTTAGAAACAATTTCAAGGTGTCAATACATTCTTAAGTTGACACCAAAAAACCATCCTCAAGCAACTAGCTCCCCCCCCCCTCTTTCCCTCAAAGTTCTTTGTCAATAGAATCATCAAAAAGTCGATAGACTAGAAAAATTGCCATTGTCAGCACTTTATTTCACTAAAATTACATAAATTGTTAAAAGAAAACTGATGCATACAGCCACTCATCGTTTGAACACATTGTCGTTGTAAAATATGGAGAAATTTTCTATTATGGCTGCATGTGTCAATTAAGCAACAGACAAGGTTTTTGATAGCTCTGTCCGTCATCTTGGATTTGCTAGAATCAAAATTTTCAAAGTATAAGTAGATTTTGACCTTTCACAAATGCTTTGGTCAACATAGTTTGGCTGCATGAATCAATCTTAGAAAATGAAAAAGGTAATTTTTCTCATTTTTTTGTGTGATTGTGCCGTTTGTGACATCATGATTATGACATCATACCTATTTCGGAATTTTTTTTATGTAGCTTGGTACATCCTACGTACTGCTTGCTACCTGTACGGTGATTTTCATCGCAATAAATAAACAAAGAAATGGTAATATTAGCGTGGGGGGGGGGGCTGAATCAGCCTCGTTCCCCTAGTCTCTAGTAGCTCAAAAAGTTCGCTCTGGATTGGGCTAATCCTCAGTGTTTATTACTGTATTCGTTTCGTGGGTGACCCAGAAAATTCTCAACGTGTCTGAAAAACCGCCAAATTGTGCTGTGCTATCCATCTTTAAACCCCAATGCTGTGTATGTAAGGCCAACTGAACTCAGAAGGGTCAGAAGATGATCGTCATTTCATTTCTAAAGAGAAAACTGGCGAGTTGATGGCAATGATGGCATGAAAATTTCTTTTTGAGCAATGGTGTGTTGCAAATGTTTTGTATGTTTTGCAAAAAGCTAGTTCTTGCGAGCTCATGTAAAAATTAAGTCCTATATCTTTCAATACTTTAATCAAGGAAGTAAACAACCAAATTTATGAGACTTTGCTGAATAATACTTCCATTTGATAGTAACTTCTTCTGATTTTTTAAACCCATATTGCTCTTAAAAACACCAAATCTCGCAAATTCAAAGCCATTCCAAGGGCTCCAAATATGGCTAAGATCAATGTTTTAAATCACTTCTCTTTCTTGTCAATATTTTTCCCGGCACTTACTCAAGTTGTAGTGGTTTGTCACGTTCCTGTCTCCTCCATCTTCCCACAAGAGGAGCCGGACTGGTGAAACTTACGTCATGGATACGCATAGACGATGGTCACGTGTTCGAGGTTCTCTTTGCTCTTTTCAATTGTCTTCGAATTTGACTCCCATTTCATGACAAGTTTCAACTCTAGCTGGGTTCAACACGAGGTTTTGAAGGCATAGCTTCTTTCAAATCTCCAAAATGAAAGTTCAGCATTGGCGGAGTTGTCAGTCCTAACAATGACATGTACACCACAAATTTAGTTGAAACTCAGCACGTGTTGAATCAAACGTGGGTTGAAATATCTGATGTAATGGGCCTCTAGAGATTTCTTCATGGCAAGTCTGAGCTAGTGGTATTCAAAAGCACGTTTTAACTTATGAAGGCTATGAACGAAAGAGAAGACTTCAGCTGTTATACAATTATCTATCTGTGAAGAGGAGAAAGAGTTCTTGCAAAATTAGCAAAGGCAATTTGAAATAGCCAATCAGGGCGTGTTATTTGCGTCTTTAGTGCAAATGCCGTTCTCTAATTGGTTGCAAACAGAAAACAAACCTTTCCTTTAATAAACATGTCCTCGTTACCAGGATCAGGGACTGCAGTTGATTCATAGCCATCAATATTGAACTTAAAGCGAGCGTAAATACTTGGATACAATGTTCCAGGTGGGTCTGCTAGTCTCCGTGTTTTGCGACACATTCGTGGTAATACATTTGAGTTGCATATTGTGTATGGATTCTTGAACGGGCTATCACATGATGCTTCATAACCTTCTTCGAATTTACTGGATCTTTCTTCATTTGGGAGAATGTATTGTGTGCAGTTATCACACAGCGTCAGTAGGTTTTCACCTAATGTTGAAATAACAAAGTAATAGTAATGATATGGAAATATAGTCCAACGAAAACTTCGCAAAAGACAAAGTTTTATACCTAACTGGAGGAAGTGTTGATCCAAGCCGGTATTAGAACCTGGCACATTTACACCTAAGAGAGTCAGTCCACAGAGGCAACTCAGCTCTTGGAGGTCTCTGGCCTTGTTTTAAATTTCTGTTTTTCAGTACAGCTTAGAATATCTGAGCTGAGCTCCTTCATTCTTGGTGTACGAGCAGCAAAAAACATGGTTTTGCTCGTACATGAAGAGCAAGTTCTCCCAGATTTCAAAGAAATATGTGTCAAACATGTTGTACTTGGTGAGTCTTTGAGAAATTTTTCCAAAACTGCCATGAAACAAAGCTCTGTAGACATTAGAACAAGAATCCTAATTGAAATGTCTGCATTCTCAATATAAAGATCCTGAGACGGTTTTACAATTCGGATTCGGATTCATGACAATTTTCTTAGTTGTTTTTCAAGATGCCTTGGACCGCAAATATTTGATTGTCATGAGTTACCTTAGACTGTAAGCCCCTTATCTTGAGCCTGGAATGATTTGGACAATAGGCTCTACGACCTAGGCAATAAAGTTTCAAAAGCTTATGTCAAGAAGAGGAAAGTAGCAATAGAATAGCTTTCAAGGTGGAGCAATGCTTGAAAAAATTAACACATAGAGACTGCGTCGCAAATGTCGGATCTAAATTTCAAACTATACGATTCGAAAATACTTTGTGATTGCCATTTTGTAAATCCGTGTCGCTTCATGCATCTTTACTTGCCTGATATAGCGTTCAGGCTCACAATTTTAAATTCCATACTACATACATGGACAAGACAAGATCATAAGAGATGTAAAAACAAAAATGTCAAAGAATGAATATACATCAGCAGATATTCTACTGAAAGATCTGATGCTCGTGAATGTCTTGCTGGTGAATCTCTTTCAGAAGGTAGACTAATCGAGGAGAGAGTATCACCTTTTTCTGGAATACTAATGTGAATTATCATTCATTTATTTAATTGAATCATTGCATCAAATCGTTTTACTTGATGGTAATAAGGTCGTAATCACTTTTTGTAACTGTTCGCAAAGAGATGTGTTCTAACTCTTTGACGAATAACATCGACAGATGGTAATCTTTTTATATCGAAGAGGAGGATGTAATTCCAACAGTTGGCCTCGCTATCTTACTGGTCTGAATACATAATGATTGGTAATTTTCCAAGCTATATAACGTAACATAATCCTTGTCAACTTGTCTTGTAATATGTCGATGATCCGATGTCACGGATTCAAGGAGGTCATGAAAGCAAACAAGAGACAATTTTATTGATACCTAGAAATAAAGTAAGTATTACTCACCTACTGCGCTAACCTTTGATATATAAGTAATTGAATCCTCACTGACAGTCGGTAGAAAGAGTTCAAGTCTTTTTACATAAATGGCTTTGTCATCAACCTCACTTTGCTTCAACCACCCATTGGTAACTAACCAAGCCTTGCTTGTGATTTGGAATGAGACATCTTCTCTCTTGTATAAGTTCGTGAGATTCAAATATGCTTTGCCATTTCGACCTACAATAAACAATAATGTGTATCGTTATGAAAAACTTGATCATAACACTGAGCATTATCCACAGTTCACATCCAAAGGGTGCAGAAAAGTGGCTGTCGGTGACAAACTTTGATCATCTGTTGATAGGATGTTTCTACATAAATGAGATAGTAATTTTCTGAAAGCCAAGTTCCTGTGCTTTTATTCGATGTATAGTTGTTACAAAATAGGTGTCTGGGAAAGTCACAAGCAAGTAGAAAGTAGCTATGTGACCCCCCCTGGTAGCCCATAGAGTGAATTTGTTTGTTTCAGCCGATCAACAGATAGACGGGGGATCCCTGTGCACATTCTGTATAAGGCAAAGCAAGTTAGGAAGGCGAAAACATTCGAGATTCGATCGCTCTGGGGCCGTTCGATGACTCGAGCATAGTGAGAATAGTGATCTGACGAGACCTGCATCAAAAGTTGCAAATTGTTGCATTTCAGACGCTGCAGATGGATGCCGGATTGCAAGTGAGGGCAAAACAGTTTATTGAATTTGGCTTGAAGATGACTTTCAGTCCTTGTAACCTACATAAGAATACCTAAAAGTTACATCATATCGAACTCCCACATTAGAACAATTATGCAGTAATGCAGAAGCCAATGAAATATAAAACAGCTGTGGAGAGTTGCAAAAAATAAAAAACATAGGTATCATACAATTTACAATTCTAAGATTGTAAAATTATCAGTTAACTGCCTGCTCTATCATTTAGCATTGTAGTTTTAAATTTGCAAGGATTGCAAAAGCATATTCATACCTATTTCACATACTGAGTATTGTGCATTTTTCTGTTTGGCATAACGGAATAACCAGACCCAGGACTAATAGGACCGGACCCTAACGGACCAGACCCCTGTGAATGCCGATTCCTTTCATTCGTGAGTTTGTAATGACGGTACAGAAGTTTCATTTCAAAAATGAAGACAAGGCCAATACAATCATCGCCGAAAAGAAATAACTAAACTCTGGACACCATATTAACTGCAAGAATGCAGAATCTGCTACATTGATCATCTAATCAACAGACGAACTTCCAGTTGAAAGGAACGAAGACCCACGATGATCCACGCATGATAAACTCTAGCAAGGCCCTGCAACTCACTTCAATTTCCCAAGGACAAGATTCTCATTGATATTCAGAACAAGATTCAAATAACATACAATGCCAAAATCTAATACAAAACAAAATTACCACAACCAACTGTCTTAGATTTCTTCATTTTAAGATGATACATTGTTAAACCTCAGGGGGCTTTCTAGGAACCAAGAAATAGGCTCTAGTTTGTAAAAAAGCAAGTAGCCCATTATCAATGTACCCAATCAGTCATCTGGAAACATGGAAATGAATGGATATTCTGCCGGGGTCCAGTCCGTTAGGGTCCGGTCCTACTGGTCCTGGGTCTGGTTTTTCCGTTATGCCATTCTGTTTGAGAGTCAATTTTACTGTGGCTAAAATATCGTAAGAATGCAATAAAAGCCTGAAAGAAGCACAACAAGGGACATTCAAAGGAATGAAATATCTTGCAGGGCCGTAGGAGCGTTTTTCAGATTGGAGGGGCACCAATTCGCGGCAAAGGCACAAAGCTGTTGGGGGTCAGGGGGCGGAGCCCCTGGAAAAATTTTCGAGCCATACCCTTTTTTTGGCAACGCCCTTCTGTGAATGCTGAAAAGTTATTTTATGGTCAGAGGTCCGCAAGTGAAAAAAGGACATTTATGAATCCAAATGTATTTCAAGCAGGCTAGCTGAAACTAAACTACGACACAAGAATACTTCGTCAGAAGCATCGCAAGTTCTCCAAGCTTAGATGCGTGTAATTTAGATTGTCAAAGTTTTGGTACTTTTCTTGTCACTGGACAAAAGGCTTCTGATGTCAACTTGGCTGAACTTTCTAAAATTAGACTTTCTTGCATTGGAGTCTACAACGAGTTCTTTAGTTGCTGTTGACCTAATAAGATAGATCTTGACTCGCAATACACACTTCCGAAGCCTCGTGGTGATCGCTTGAACTGTTTAATTAGGAAAGGAAAGTGGAAAGAAGCTCCCATTTCCAGATTCCCAATTAGGGTAGTATACTTATCTTCCTATCTCTTCTCAGGGGACGTTGACAGTACTGAAACAGGTAGGGCACGAGGGAACACTTTTTGGAGAGTTATTTCATTGCTGGTTCAATCAATTTTCTAGATTATATATGATGAATGAAAAAAATGCAACTCTTGGAAATTATTGGGGGTGGCCGGGCCCGACCGGCCCCAATAGCTGCTACGGGTCTGTCTTGCAAACTGGTCCAAAATGTAACAATTCAAAATACTTCAATTGTGTCATGGGTATGAATAATTGTTGGCTTAACTATAGCTCAGACATGATGCCGCGACTTTTTCGACATTATATAATTTGATGTTTGCTGGCAGGAGGAAACTAATATATGGCAAAGTGATGCTGCAATCACTACACCGCAAAAGCTCTATTAAGCCCCCGGGGTGTGGCTTATTTAATTTCAGACCTTCCAGAGAAAAGCCTTATTAGAGAGGGGGGCTTATTCACAAAATTGAGTGACAAGGATATATTTAGTAGCCTTTCAGTTCTTTTATCCCATATTTTGCGGATCGCTGAATAAATGGAAAACATTTAGTAAGTTCTAGAATTTGTATAAGTGGAGGGGGGCATAAAAGAGAGAAGGCTTATTTCAAATTTTGACTCAGAGGGGAGGGACTTATTAGAGAGGGGGGCTTAATAGAGCTTTTACGGTCAGTAGCTTGAACAGAAGCACTTTTAAATGTGGTCATATTTATCAACAGAATAAATACTCTTATGGATAAAAGCATCTTAACAGTAGAGATTCTGTGCAGTAACTGTCGCTGCAACGCAAATTTTCAAAAGAAATTGTCAAAGCAAAGCATTTCAACTTTTGTGAGGCTTTTTCTGATAATTGGCTCCTCCATCCATGGCTGTATTGAACTGTACTGCTTCTTGCTTGGTTTCAAACTTCCAAATGAACCAATGAAAAAGTGAGGTGGAAAAGGCCCTGGCTTACATCAAATGATTAATTAGAACAATTTCGAAAGCGGTACCTCCCTTTGACATCAGGGTACCTTTTTATTTGCAAATCACTAACAACTAATTTGGCAAAACAATACATGCTCTAATACACTGTAGTTGGACTCTCGCGAAATATCACTTTGACACTTGGCAGACTGCTTGATCCATAGAGACAACTTTGCACTTCTCTGTCTGTTTCCTTTCTCGAAATATCTGTATTACTATTTGGTCGGTTAAACTTTGCAAGGTGGAAAAGATCCATTACTCATCCTATGTTCTGCACGCTTCTTTCCTCTTATCAGTGTCGCACCCCAAGGTATACTTTTGCAGGTTATTTTAACCAAGAGTCTTAGTATTGACGACAATGTGTGTCATTTGACAAAACTGGTTAGAGTGAGAATACCTATCTCTTAAATGTTCACATAGTCAACGGTAATAAATATATGCTGCACAACCCTACCCGATATCTACAAATTACAGATGACACAATTCCATATACTGATTTTCATCGAAGCCATACTCTCGTAAAACCTACCTGCCGGTTTGACAGGAAACTGTACATCATCCTCATTATCTTCCCTGCAAGCTCGACCAGTTCTTGCCATGAGAGAGTTCAGATTTGTCAATTCTTCTCTGCATTCTACAGGTCTGACACCTCCTTCAGCGTATTCCAGTTTGTCACAATGCAGCCCGATTGTATTCCACGTCTGTATGTTGTAAGTTAGATAACTCAAAGTGTAAATACTCCTGTACTTTCTGGCATTGTTTGGCTCCCGATTTGGGAATGCTTGAAAATGACTTGCAATGTTTTGAGCCTCTCTTTTTGCAATCTTTGCTCTAAGAAAGATCAAGAGTTCTACTTAACCCTATCTGACCTGGGTTATTTGAAACACTCAATGCCTGGGGGGGGGGGCGGATTCCACCCCCTTTTTATCTCTGTTGTTGCTTGAGAAATGGCAACCAAATTTGACAAAGGTTTTTCATTAGATAAACAATGGATTTTTGAAACAATAGTTTAATTAGCGTTGTTGTTGTTGTTGTTGTTGTTGCCAGAGCATAACTAACATTATGATGTCATATGACGTCATGAAAATGAAAGTGTGTTAAAAGGTCATGAAACTTCATTTTTCGAAAAGAAATGAAATACATAAATCAAAATAGGTGTAAAGTCGTAGTTTAGACTTGATTGGTCCAATTAAAAAGAATTAAGAGAGATGCAATGTTTACTTTTCAAAGAGTGTGGCACGAAAACTTGGTTACCATGGAAACAAGGCTAGAAATGGAACACCAAAATTGCTACAGTTTCATTGCTGTATGATAGAAAGTTAAACTTGCTAAATCTCATAGGCATTTAGCAAACACAGAAAAACGTATAAGTGCAAATATAGGTCAGATAGGGTTAAAGAAATAGTCACAGTCTGTCTTAAATTAGATGTCAGATGAACATCCCCATGAGAGGGGTGCCTTTCTGAAACAAAAACCGTTCAGGCTTCCGGGGAGACAAAGCGTATTGCCTTTCAGAAGAATGGATTTCACGCCTCCGAGTGCATTCAATCATATCGAGATAAACAGAGAAAGTAAGGCCCCGTTTACACGAGATCGGATCCAAATGGATCCGTACCCAAAGTGTAACGGATAGGCCTTGCGTTTACACGGGACTCAACGGATCCGAACCCATTTGGATCTGCTATCCGTACCCAAACGGGATCACTTTCGAAAGTGATCCCGTTTGGATCCGATCCCAAAAAGGTCTCGTGTAAACGGGTGGGATCGGATCCAAACTGGTACGGATCGGGAGTGACACGATTAAACTGAAAATCCTTTGTTGACATTTCAAAGAGGGGAATCGGAGATGAGACAGAGTCTATTAGAGTGCAAAATTTCAAAGAATCTGATTAAAATAAGAGAAAATGTTTAAAAGAGCGCTGCTAAGAGTTCATAAAATCCAAATGGATCCGATCCCGGTCTCGTGTAAACGGGTGGGATCGGATCCAAACTGGTACGGATCGGGAGTGACACGATTAAACTGAAAATCCTTTGTTGACATTTCAAAGAGGGGAATCGGAGATGAGACAGAGTCTATTAGAGTGCAAAATTTCAAAGAATCTGATTAAAATAAGAGAAAATGTTTAAAAGAGCGCTGCTAAGAGTTCATAAAATCCAAATGGATCCGATCCCGTGTAAACGCTGACAGTTCTGGATCCGATCCCGTGTAAACGCTCCTCAAAAAGTGGATCGGATCCCAATGGATCCGATCCCATTTGGATCCGATCCCGTGTAAACGGGGCCTAAGAATCTTGATTGATTGCATGGAAGAGTTGAAATCTATTCTTGAGGTTGCCATGTCGCTTTCCTTAATCAAACCTGTATATCCTCTCCTCTGTTGCACAAAATTTGCCATTCCTCTTGTCCGCGTTGTAAATTTTAACTGACATCAAATTTGAGGCAGACTTTAAATGTAATGGAGACATTGTCTTAACCCTATTTTAACCGGGGTAGGCGGTTTTTACCCCCCTCCCGAACTTTTTTAATAGCTCCTAAACGATGATAGTTATAGCACTGACACTTGCTGACTTTCCCTAAAATTTAACTGACAATCAGAAAATAAAAATTTCAATGCCAATTGTTAGACCACGTGACCATCAGATGCCCATATTTGGAGAGAGGTCAAAAGAAAATCGTGAAAACTGCTCTAGTTTCTTTAGTTTGTTCTGAATCTCGTCAATATATATTATTCGATTTGTCTCGATGAGTACTTTCATTTGATATGTAATTTATCTATATTTGCCGACGTCAGCAACTTTAAATTTCTATGACGTCATACATCTTTATGACGTCATATTTCTAATGAATTAGCAATTTTTATATAAAAAATCATGTAATGACTTGAAATATTGATAAAAAAATTTGATTTCACAAAAATTATGAGAAATTGATGATGTTTAAGCATTAATATTGAGGAAACAACTTTGTATTGAATCAAATTACCTTCATTTATTTAGTTAATTGATTAGGAACCACAAATATTCATACAAAACTGAATGAAATTTCAAACTAAGGCAATCAAGTAAGTATTTGAATAGTTTTTAGCCAATTTTAGCCAGTTATTTAATGGAAATGTACTGTTTTTTCCTGATGGCTCAATTTCGTCAAAATTTGCCCTATTTTTGGTTGCCTAGCAACCAATCACGTGATTAGAAATTAATTGATGCTATTTTTGAATTTTCCTTTGTTTAATCATAACACAGTGCAAGTTTCATTGTCATAGCTATTATAGTTCCGAAGCTAATTAAGGGGCGAAAAACGCCCCCGGTAGAAAATCACTTTTTTCACCCGGTTAAAATAGGGTTAAATGAAGAGAAGAAGACAGAAAAATGTTTAATTTTTGAAACATCATTTGTACATAATGTTACTTACAATTAAGTTTAAGGTAAGATTATGATTAAGAGTGTTTCTCAGTTCCCTGCCATTTCGAGTCGACTTTTTCAAACAAGCTGGAAAGGTACTCCAGGACGAGACCGTTTAACGATTTGAGCATCGTAGTTGCGATTTCGCTTTTAATGATATCACTTACAGTAGGCCAATTTAAATTTTGTATCAAACCTATAGAAGTGGTATCAAAATTGCTTTTCTTAACGATTCTAGCCGCTCGATTCTGCAACTTTTGTAAGGTTTGCAGCTTGGTCACCCCACAGCACCCCCATACCGAACAACAGAACCGAAAATGGGGCTCGACGATACCCGAATAAATTTTACTGAAGCAAATAGCTCCCCCTCTTTCCTTCCAATTTCTTTGTCAATGGAATCAGCAAAAAGTCAATAGACTGGAAAAATTGCTAATGTCAGCATTTTCTTTCACTAAATTTACATAAATTGGTAAAAGAACAACGAGGCATACAGCCACTGAATTGAGGTAAACATTTCCTGGAATTTTTCAGAAACCCAATTGCACGAGAAATCTTGGTACGGACATTTCTGATGTGCACTTCCAAATTTAAGTTCATATCGATTATCACACCCAGGTATTTTGTCTGGTCTACATTTTCAACTTGAGAGCTACCAATAAAGAACTGTGGATGATCCAACCATAGCTTGAGATTTTAGGACATTCAAAGAGAATTTATTATCTTGCATCCATAGCTTCAAATCATGCAGTATACTATTTAGAGTTTGGTCTATGTCTACTAAACTCGAAGAGGAATAAGAAATACTCGTATCGTCTGCGTACATCGTCACTTTGCCCTTCTTTAAGACGAACGGAAGATCATTGATATAAATCAAATACAAAAGAGGGCCAAGACAAGAACCCTGGGGCACACCACAGTGAATATCTTTAGTTTTGGAACATATCTCGTTAACTTTGCAAAATTGCTTTCTATTAGTTATATAAAACGTAAATCAAGCAAGTTCTAGATTGTCAATGACATATTTCCTCAACTTAACAAGTAAGATTTCATGATCCACAGTATCAAATGCTTTTTTGAGATCAATGAAGATATTTGCAGTGTATCTGCCATCGCCCATGTTCGACTAACTCTATCTTAGCGATCATTTGTATCATCCACAAGTCTCAAGGATAACCACTTCTAGAGATTTCTGGTCATCCATCCCTGAAATGAAGCACTATCCATAAAAAACATCTAAGTCTAAGCAGTTATGTCAAACTGTAAATGTATCGTCCTTTAGTCAACAAAGTTTACGTCAAAATGTCTGAAACTTCACGAAAAGTTCCAAGAGTTGTTGAGCAAAAATATTTGGTCAGAAATTCATTCCTTCGAATTTTTTGCTCATTGTATTTCCTTTTTTAAAGCGAAATTGCACCTTTTGCCAAAATAACCACTCTTTAGTGGGAAAAATCTGTGCTTTTTGGAACGACAGACCTAGCTGTTTCTCCGAAAAGCCTACTTTTTCGGTAAAAAGTTTTGGTTCTGGACCGAAAAAGTGAGGCTTTCAGTTCTATTTCACTTGCTATAAATGAGCCACATAAAATGTAAGAATCGATTAATCAAATCTCAATTTTTCCGACAAGAGTGGAAAATATCCGAAATTTCCGCCAAAATTCTCGCAGGGGGCCATGGATACCCTGGTCCCCCCCCCCCCCGGCCACGACGCCAAAGCAATACCAAAAGTGCAATCTTATTTTGACTTAGAGACGTATCACTCCATATAATCTGGTACGCGTTTCACACAAATCCCATTGTTTAAAAGAAATATTAGCAAGGAACCCCTAAAAATCATTTCGCTTGAAAAACCTCGCACAACTTTCCAGAAGAGTGATACATCAATCGATTTTGACATGTGCATGTATTTTTCCTCCTTGCCAGTTCCTCGGAGCCTTTTCTTTGCAGAGTTTGTATATCAAATGAGAGCAAGTGAGTCAGGCTTTCAGAAAGTCACTCTATCTCATTTAGCCTGAGATCAGGCTCTCACGGAAATGATAAAAGGCTTTTTTTTCTTTTCTTTCACTTTTTTTTTACTCAAGTTTCTTTGCAAGTGAGCCTGATTTCAGGCTATATCTCATTAGTGTCAGACTTTTCGTTGCAGAGAGATTTAGATTTGAGATAGCCCTTTTGACACTCTCACTGCCCACTATCAGCGCGAAATTGTCACTTCTCTTTTCGGTATTAAGAACACAAACCGATCTAGAGGAGAGATTTCCCTTATGAAGATCCATGTGCTTCATTTTCTTGTTGTCATATGAAACTTTTGTTTCGGTCTTTGAGGAAAAGTCCATGCTTTGCACATGCAAGGGAATCTTCAAGAAGTGACGAAGATGGATATCATGGCACTATCATCTATGCAAAGCTCCTGGAAGGGAAGTTCTTGATCTTTCAACTTACGGGAAGCTGCCGCTCGAAATCTGCAAAAGTTCCCTGTGCTGGAGTTAAATGTTGAAAATGATGCCCTGTCCCGAACTTTAATTTTACTAGCCAATATCCTTCCCTTGAGTTTCTCAAAGAAGAGTATGCTTTTCCCTTTAAAATATGTTACGGAATTATTAGAAAATGTGGAAACGTTGCAATCCAAACGATCTAAATTAACTCACGAAATGCATATGACATACAACCACGTTAGCAGGTCAATCACGAAGAGCATAGACCATGTCGTGCAGCTGGTTATAGAAAAATGATCAGTCTTTCAAGCTCTAGGTTATATTCTTTATTAGCGAAATCTATGTATTTTATAGAAAAATGATACCCTGCTCTAGAGTAGGAATCCTGAAAATTGTGCTCTTTTTAGTGTTATGTTCCCGTATGAACAATACTTGAATGCCTCCGTGCCCTGAGATACAGCTGCATTATTTGATTTTTCATTTTTACCACCAATCATTTGAGTAAATAAACTTACCTCATACTTGAAGCCAGCGTCTCAATCAAATCAAACTGAAAATCGTAAATTTCCATATAGATCGCTACCATCTTAGTAATTGCCACAGGAATTTTCCAACAATAGCCATTTCTCTTAGTTGTAGCAGCAATAACAGAACCAACGCTTGTATCTATACCATCGATGATCCCGCATGCAGTTTCTACAACCCCTGCAAACAAACCTTCCAGTTCTGCGAGCTCTGGTCTCTTTACCTGCGGGTCGTAGGAGTTATAATGGTCAATAAAACCTCGCTTCTTGTTCTCAAATTCTAAGGTATCAGAATTACTGGAAGATTTGACCAAATCAATCACAGCTTTCAGTTCTTTGGAATTTCCATCAAATCGTACGCCAAGACTTATAGCTTTGTTTATTATAGGTTGTAAGCTATTTTTGATGTCGTCTATCCTGTTGGTTTCTGAAACAGCAGTGGTCCAAGCCGCCGTAGCTGCAACAATATCTCCAATTGAAGATCCCCCAAAGAGTTCTTTCAGAGGATTACAGGCTTCTGCTATTGCCAATGCCATTGCTGCAGCTTTCTCAACGATGTCACCGATAAGGGCAGCTTGTGCATTGTCGATGAGTGAGCCAAGATCAGAGCCAATTTGCTTTAATACTGCTTCAACTTCTGGCCTATATTGTCCAATCCAATCTTCAATCCATTCCACATCTATATCTGCCTTGTTGTCGTTGAAATCTTGCAGCTCCACAAAATAATTCTTTAATTCAGTAAATCTTTGGTTATTACTGTCTGTTATTTCTTCTGCTAAGTCAATTGTAGTGAACTGGCTGCCTTGTACAACTCTCAAAATACGATCCATTTGTCTGTATCCCAACAGTCTTTCATAATCAGTCCCAGTGCTGAGCATGACTCTCTTTCTTCCATTGATTCGAACTCCAGTTACCTTGAAATGTGTGACAAGTTGGTCAAGGATTCTCTTGAAATAGCATGCTTCTCCTGTTTCAATCTGATCACTTGCACATGTCAAAATGTCATTTGGTAGCAGCATTGTTGTGATTTTGAGAAGTTCAATTTCTCTCGTGTCGATAAGCTTGATAATGTTGTTAATGTTATCTTTATAGCCATCGACCCTTTCATTCCTAGTGACAGTCAACTCCAAAGGACCACTGCCATAACGATTTGGGGAATTTTCTCTGAGAGCAACGAAATTCAAACGAAGAGCTTTAAACATGTCGGCTTTCTGAGCATCTGTCCACTTCCCTGGTCTCTTTGCCTCTTCGCTGAACTTTGCTAATTTCCTGACGATGTCCTTCACAAAATCAATATCACAAAAGTTCTTTTTGTAAGCAAAATAAGTGCTTGAGCCAGTAGAGGGTTCGGCCTGTTCCGTATAGCAAATTCGCTTGACTTCGTTGGCAAGTTCCTGTCCAAGAGGTGTGCTTCCTAGGGGTCCCACTACCCTTGCCAAGGATTCAGCAGTAAGGTCTCCTGAAAGTTTATTCAAAGATGTGTTTACCACAGTGTGTCCAAGAAAAAACTTCGCTCCCTTCGTGTTGCTGCCACAGAGAAGCTGTACAATCGATTTGTCTTCTTTGACATAGTTGCATGGGTTAGGCCTCAATTTGGAGTTTAAGTCCATGTTTTAGCCAGTCACACAAATGGTTTCTGAATGATGGCACATGAAAGTCAACAAAGTGATTGCTTCAAAACTGCACCTTCTTTGTTCTCCAAACATATTAAAACAGAAAGAAGAGCCATCTCATTGCGGTACATGGTTACTTTCTGCTTGCTTGCAACTTCCCAGCACACCAATGACTTGCTATCAATACGTAATACAACTAACCCTATGTCCTGTTTGGAGAACAAAGACAGTGCTGTATTAGAACTATAGTCTGTCTCAATTAAGATGTCAACTGCAAATGCTCGCGAATAACAACAACAGAAGTGCTTCGTAAAGGAATTTTGCTTGCTGCAAATCTCAGACAACATCTAATTTGAGACGGACTTTAATCATTTTCTTCACCTTTGTGCACCATAAATCAACAACCACATTTGTTCTATTGATTAAAAAGGTCTCAAACCCTAAGTTGATGCTTATCCTATGCAATGGTATCAGGTCAAGAAAGAGAAACAGGAACGTAGAGTTAATCCATTGCAGCTACACAAATGGGGCACAATCTTTAAGTACACACTGTACGTTGATGATGCATTTGAAGGCGTATCTAAAAAGCAGCGGAACGAGTTACTATAAATGTGACTGATTTATCAAAGACAATTCCATGTAATTATCGTAACTTAGTAGCAACTTCAATTTTCGTGAGAGTACTCAAGAATTCACTTCGAACGGCCAATTTGGTATCACTTGGTTGAAGGGACTATTTGATTGGATGATCACAGTGAAATTGGATTATTTCTGCTTGCTTTAGCAACCTGAGTAGTTGTAATAGTATTAGTAGTAGTAGTATTAGTAGTAGTAGTATTAGTAGAATTAGAAGTAGTAGTAGTAGTAGTAGTAGTAGTAGTAGTAGTAGTAGTAGTAGTAGTAGTAGTAGTAGTAGTAGTAGTAGTAGTAGTAGTAGTAGTAGTAGTAGTAGTAGTAGTAGTAGTGGTAGTAGTAGTAGTAGTAATGGTAGTAGTAGTAGTAGTAGTAGTAGTAGTAGTAGTAGTAGTAGTAGTAGTAGTAGTAGTAGTAGTAGTAGTAGTAGTAGTAGTAGTAGTAGTAGTAGTAGTAGTAGTAGTAGTAGTAGTAGTAGTAGTAGTAGTAGTAGTAGTAGTAGTAGTAATAGTAGTATTAGTAGTAGTAGTGGTAGTAGTAGTAGTGGTAGTAGTAGCAGTAGTAGTAGTAGTAGTGGTAGTAGTAGTAGTGGTAGTAGTAGTAGTGGTAGTAGTAGTAATAGTAGTATTAGTAGTAGCAGTAGTAGTAGTAGAAGTAGTAGTAGTAGTAGTAGTAGTAGTAGTAGTAGTAGTAGTAGTAGTAGTAGTAGTAGTAGTAGTAGTAGTAGTAGTAGTATTAGTAGTAATAGTAGTAGTAGTAGTAGTAGTAGTAGTAGTAGTAGTAGTAGTAGTAGTAGTAGTAGTAGTAGTGGTAGTAGTAGTAGTAGTAGTAGTAGTAGTAGTAGTAGTAGTAGTAGTAGTAGTAGTAGTAGTAGTAGTAGTAGTAGTAGTAGTAGTAGTAGTAGTAGTAGTGGTAGTAGTAGTAATAGCAGTAGTAGTAGTAATAGCAGTAGTAGTAGTAGTAGTAGTAGTATTAGTAGTGGTGGTAGTAGTAGTGGTGGTAGTAGTAGTAGCAGTAGTAGTAGTAGTAGTAGTAGTAGTAGTAGTAGTATTAGTAGTAGTAGTATTAGTAGTAGTAGTAGTAGTAGTAGTAGTAGTAGTAGTAGTGGTAGTAGTGGTAGTAGTAGTAACAGTAGTAGTGGTAGTAGTAGTAGTAGTAGTAGTAGTAGCAGTAGTAGTAGTAGAAGTAGTAGTAGTAGTAGTAGTGGTAGTAGTAGTAGTAGTAGTAGTAGTAGTAGTAGTAGTAGTAGTAGTAGTAGTAGTAGTAGTAGTAGAAGTAGTAGTAGTAGTAGTAGTAGTAGTAGTAGTAGTAGTAGTATTAGTAGTAGTAGTAATTTGTTTTGACTAGGCTTGACAGGATTTCTAGCTACGTAAAGCTAACTTAGGTCCACTATGCATGCGACGATGAAGCATAGGACCCATACTTTAACTACCCTCTGACAGACGGCGAGGTTAGTTTCAAGGTCAGGCCACCGAGGTCACACATCCATAGTTTGAGCGCCCTCGACCCAGCTTAATTTCAGTCACTTGACGAAAACTGTAAAAGGCCTCTCGGTCACTCAACCTCCCCTAGACTTTATGACGATGAGTCTCTTATTTCCCTGTGCTCTATAACTTGATGATGGCGCTTCAGTCAACTGAGACTCATAATATTGCTCTGAAAAACCTGGCCCTATTTAGGACCAAGCTTTGCAATTCCTAAAGTACCAATCAGATTGCGAGATTGGGCAAAGAACAATGCTCTCGAATTTTCAATTCGAATGATGCAGTTGACTAGATTTTGAACGAAGTTGCTGCGGCAGGTAGTTGAAGATTCCTCTGGTTTTTTTGGTCTTAAGTACATGGACAATGTAGCGTTGAAAGACCTATTTTGCACTAACCAAGTAAAGTTAACTTCCCTCTTCAGATAAACACCAAGTTTCTTTGATTAAACGTCCGTTTAACGTGGTAGTTATCGCATTTCCTTTCCGAGGAGTGACCATTGAACAGAGCTACGGCAGTCGTTCGATCATGATTTGATCGATCCAATGCAGGAGATAGGGCCAGGATTTTCTCTGCTGTTTCATTATGAGTACCTGTTGAGCAAAGTTTACTGCAGGGATGCAAGGGACTCATCGTCATGAGTCTAAACCAGGGGGCGCCGGGTCTAACCCCTTCCCCCACTCACTGAGTAATAGAATTCCTTTGTCGTTAACGCTAATCGCTTTGGATGGTGGTGTCAATCAAAAATAGATGATGCTATTACGATATAAAAATCTTTTCTTTGTCATTTGAAGTTGGATAGTATCCATATCCTATCCAAGCGTTAATAACTTCATTGTGTTGGTGTATCAAGCGTCAACCAAATGCAACAGTAGCTATTTGATTGACCAGGTACATTACCTTGTTTAGCAGCCTCAAAGTTTAGGCTAGAGAAGTCTTTTATATATCGAGCAATAGCCAAGGCATTTGCCCCTGCTCGACAAACGTCATAGATATCCGGATGTCCACGCCACAATACAAACAAAACAACTCTGGGGCCAATAGCTGCAGTAGCACTAGGAAACTTCTTCGTAAGTCTCTTGATATCTTTCCTCAGCATCAGCGATAGCTCAAGATTCCGTACAATCTGCATCGAAGAAAAGAGATGATTTTAAACCAGCAATAGATACGTGCTCAATGTTTATCATAGGAAACTGAAATGACCTTGAATCTAGACATACCCTTAGACCTTAAATCACTTACAAAATTATTGAGCCTCCTTGAAAAAAAACTACTTTTTCGGACCCCTTCCCCCAATGTCAATGTTGTTTTGAAAAAAGTACCCGATCGAGATCACACGAGTGACTCGGCAACTTTTTGTGGAAGTGCAACACTGACGAGGGGTAGGGGGAGAACAGGGGCATAAAACTGAAAATCTGATAGTGGCTTCAAAATTTTGTAAATGATTGTCGGTATGATGTTGATTATTGCCTTACTTCAATGCTACGCCTCCCCCGCATCAAATTGGGAAGCTGTTTTTCCATAACTGTATCAACGACCGGGTGCCACAGTAAAAAGTATACAAATTTGGTCGTGTTCAGCGACTAGAATTAAGCTCAAATTAATGACTGAATTAATTTCGAAATGTTTCTGGAAAGTTAACTTGAACATAGATACCATGCTTGTTGATGAATTCTCTCTCGTTTAGAGGCATTCTCCTGTGGAACACTCTACGTGATGAACTAAACAGAGCTGATACCTTTAAGTTTATGAGTGGGACCTATGCCGGAGGATTTAAATGTTTAATTTGTAAATAATTTCCATAATGTAAATAGTTGGCTTGAAGGCAGTCTGTCCCTTCGATAATTTGCTTCATTCAAACAAAAAGAAAAGTCATTCGGGTATAATTTTCATTGATGAAAATTACGCATGAATGAATGATCTTGCTCTCATAGAAAAAAGGAGATTATTGTAAATTGGGAATATTCAATAGAGATCTTTACAGCTCTTTTTAGGGGGGTCTTCGGGGTTGACGGTATTGCGGTTTTTGTCTATTTTGAAGTCGGTTATTCGGTAATCTCCTTAAAATGGTGCGGTATTTCGGTTTTCAAGAATTCAGCGGTGAACGGTTTTTTAGTACATCGAGGCCTGGTATTCGGTATTTCCAGAGAAACTTTGGAATTTTCGAATAAATCTGATATGTTTCATACGAAAGAAGTGAAGTGCTAATGAAGTAACGTTCGCAAGTGGTAGCTAGGGTCAGCTAACTTTCTGTTTGGCTCATGCTCTAGGTATAGTAGGTAGAGCCATAAGATTCAATAAGCAGCCAGCCTATAGGTACAATATATTGGTGTTCTTAGATAGTCCATAGGTGTCTGATTTCACAGGAGGCGCGGCCACGGGGGATATGAGCGTAATTGCCCTCCCATCTTGTCGAAAGATGGTCCTCGAGATTTCTTTAAACTTGAAGAGAAAATGGCAAGGTATAGGATGAGTAAGAATATTTTTGAGAAATGCTTGAATGCTTGAAAAAGTCATTGAGCTGGAAAGACATGAAAAACGGCTAGAGGCTCATATTAGCTCATATATATGTTGCCACATTTTCAAAGCTTCCATTTTAGTACTGGGAAATATGCAATCAGGAGATGACTTATAAGCCAAAATAAAGGATGTTTCTTCAAAAATTTTCCTCGCACTCTGATTACATAACGGTCACGAAATCATCAAAGTTTCCTTGTCCTAATGGCAAGCATGATACTGGGAAATGCATTCTAAGCCAAAGTAAAGGGCGTGGTCCCAAAAATTTTCCTGGGGCTTTCCATGCCCCTCACTTAACGTAACATGGTCGCGCCTCTGGGCGGATTCTACGGATAACAGATGAGCAATATTTAGGTTAGTTGTGCAAATTGAAGCAAGAGTTTTCCATGATGCCTAAGCCAACATGCTTGCTGTCAAGATTTTTTTGAAAGTTTTTTTTTGAACAATTGGAGGTCCATGGGACGAGAAATTTGTATAAAATAAGTAAGAAAATGGACTGTACGTTAACTTTCAATATCCAATAATGTTTAGAATAAGATTTTGTTCATCTTCGGTGATCTTCAGTTTCAAAGTGCGGTATTACGGTAAAAGGGACATTTTCTTGCGGTTTTGCGGTATCACATACCCTTTTCAGTCATCAAGGGGACAGACTGCCTTTAAATCAGTTTTTAGTTATTATGTATTTACCAACTGTAAGAAATAATGTTATGATATTGGTACTTTAGGGCTAAAATCTTGAACGTTCAGTCTTTAGGGTATTAATCTTGAAAGTTCAAAATTAACTGGCCTAAGCAGGTATCTGAAGAACATCGAACTTGACGACTAGAGCTGAAGTAAAATGAAAAGGATGGTACAATGGATGACTTCTACTAGTAAACCAAATGTGGTATGATGGAAAACCAAATGTGGTATGATGGACAGAGCAGAAACTGCGTAAAATGACGTCATCGAGCAATCTGATATAATGAAGTGTGTAGATACATAAGCTTTTGAAACAATATTTGAAACTGACTAGTAATTTCTTAAATTTAAATTTTCATCGCTGGATACAACCAGTTATATGTACTTTATTCTGGAACAACGGTTGCTGTACATCATCATCAATTCACCTTAAAGCTCCCTCCTTGGAATAAGCCCTTTTCTCAAACCCACACTAGTCAACAAATCATTTCAACAAATATATCCCAGGGTAGGGGGGGGGGTTAGTCGAGGATTTACGGTACAGGCAAATATGGTCAGTTCCTCGATTAATCAACTGTTTACGCGCGACAAAGGAGCAAGCTTACTAAAGTGATCCAGCCAAGTCTCTGTGATGTCCACGCATATGTTCATTGTACTGTTTTGTTACTTTTGACTATCTATTACCGCTGATAAATTGAAAGATTCGCAGGCCACATTTCCTTTGTCACTAAACTTTGATTGTGTCTGTCTTTGTCTTCGTGAACTATGATCAAAAGTCGTGATATTCTGCAAAGATATCGTGATGGCGGATGGGCCTAGCCTAAGCCAGAAAAGTGAGTCAATCGAACTTCCTCTACATTTCATGAGACACAGGCAGTAAGTTTATGCAATATCGATGTAAGTCAAAGTTTAAAGTCAATCACATTTTCAATGAACACAATTATCTGTTGACCCTGCTTTCATTACCCTCCTTGTAGTCATAAAACATGGAACAAGAAATAACGAAACAATTAAATGCAGTTCAGGGGGATAGCAAAAAGCCATTTACAAATTTAGTGTGGCTTTATTTGAGTTCACAAATGTCTTAGTGCGCGCAGTTGATAACTTATAGTTTCTTCTTGCCTATAATTCTATTCCGGATTCCTCGGACCAAGGATCCAAAATGACATGCGCATACACCCTCATTGAAGAACCTATGATTTTGTGAAAGAGGCTGAAATAGTACCTTGGGTACCGGACTCTCTACAAGAAAAAGCCTGGTATCCAGGGTACTGAAATAGCTCCAACGTTTATCACATAAGGGAGGCTTCATTGGCAAAAAAGAATGCTGAAGCTTCATAATTCGCTGTTTCTCTTATGCCGGTTTTTAATGTTACAATTGTGTCGTTGGAGAGCAATGCATAAAGCCGGAGAGAACTTGACGAAGCTTGCCAGATAGAAACCAATCCTTTTGCAGGTGGGTTGTACAATTTTCATTGTAGGTATGTGCGGTGAGACCGATGCTTTTTATTTCGAACCATGTAAATTCCTCTGTGCTGACACAAAGATCTTGCAAGATCTTTCCCTTCCTTAAGAGCTTGCGCTTTCTATTTCTGTTTATAAAGAGAGAACCGGCTACAGCAGCACAAACAGCATATAAAGCGAGAGTTACGAACCTTACATTCGTCGTCTCCATCTTTGGATGGCAAGAAGCATAATGTTCTTTTACCCCTGTACTTCTGTACGGCGTCTTTTACAGCTTGCTGTCCTTTCTTACGGAAGAAGCCTCTGAAGCAGTTTTTAGCACTGGCTGGGTTCGTATCTGCTACTGCTTGATTGAGGCAACCACAATATCTGGACCAAGAAATGCCGCTGGTGGTCGTTGTGCCTTGAGGAGCATTATCGGTGCTTGAACACGTGACCAGAAGAAAGTTCGCAGATAAAACAATAGCAATGATGAAGGCTGAGATCATCTTCGTTATCATAACAGTTGCCAGAGTCTGGTGTCTTTGAGGTAAAAGTCCTTGAAATATGACACAAGAATTTCAATGTCCTTTAAAAGAGAGTTTCAGACTAAAATTGCGTTTTGGCGTGCCCGTGTAAAACATCATTTTATATGTTGCAGAAGTATTGGACGAAAATAAATCAATCAAGCAAAAAAGGAAAGATTTTGTAAGACAACAAGATCAGTTGCTTTTGTTGACATCTGGATTCAAAGCCATTTTCGATTGCAGACAAAGGAAATTCTCTCATTCAGTAATTAAAGGCAAACAAAGCTGCAAAGTTTCTCTGAAACCCAGGTAGCTATCTCACTTGTTGTGCATTCCAGAAATGGTTTTTTAGTGCCAACATGAGCATATGTCAAACGAATGAGGATATATCTAAACGTCTACGGCTTGCAGTTTATTTGTTTGATGTAGAAACCGATTTGGAGACCATTCAATGCTCGTATTTTTTGGGTATAATTAAGCACTTATTGCTCAGCTTCTGAACAACAAAAATAAAATACCAGTGGTAGCTGTTTAGATATATCCTCCTTCTTTCGATATACCCCTCATGTTTGTGTTTCAAAACCATTTCTGGAACGCACAACAAACGAGCTAGCCTCCTGGGTTTCAGAGAAACTTTGCGGCTTTGTTTGTTTTGAATTACTGGTTGAGAGAATTTCCTTTGTCTGCAATTGTAAATCCCTTTGGTCTTAGGTGACAACAGAAGCAAATGTTGCTATGGTCTTACAAAATCTGTCCTTGTTTAATAAAGCAATAATCCTTATCGGATACCACGGCATGCAAACTCTATTTCAAGGTAATACAACTTCAATAAGAAAAACGGTCGCTCAAGGTGGACCTTCTGGTAGCCAGGTGAAAAGTAAAGTGAATGCTAAATTTCATGCCACAGTTATTGGATTTTCTTTTATTGGAAAGGAACGAGTACAAACTCATTTTCTCAAAAGTTTTATGCGCTAAAACAAATTTTCAAAGACTGGGAAAATACATGATCCGCTAAGAAACAAAAGTACAAAAATTCAAAGAAATTTCTAGAATATGAATACTTTCCTTATATTAAAAGATGTAACCTCTTCCATCAATCACTGAAATTGTTAGATCAATGCCGCCTCCTAGCTAGCTAGGTTTTAGAGTGGTATAAACACATACCTGATATGAAACAAAGTGCCAAATTGAAGGTATCAGCAGCATGCAAACGTTCGTCACCAAATATACAACAAATCTAATAAGTGTTTTCTCAAACAAGCATCAGATGTCATTCGCAGGTCGTTTGTGATCTTTCCAAGTCAAGACTCAATACCTACTTGTAGCTTTGATTTTATTTTGCAAGCTGTTTACTGGCATGATCATTCACTCTTATCGCACATGAAAGAGGGGTAATAAGTCAATGTAAATAGCACCAGGTCGTAAAAATTCTACGTTTCGGTTATCTATATCTTACTGTTCATTCATAGATGTTAGAGATATTTTTCGGAGTAACTTGTTTTCTTAACTAAGCAAGGGAGTTAGGACACGGATGTTTTGCGTTGCTTTGCGGTTTTGAAACCTATCTTGTGCGAAGGTGCACTAAGACACGGAAATGCAAGGGAGCTCTATTCGAACAACTTGAGAGCTGTTGGGCCTAAACATGCTCAGTTGAAGACGAAACAGAACAGAAAAGAAGACAACAAAACAAGACACAGGGATCAAAATAAGATAAATAAATAATCAAGCAAAACATCCGTGTCCTGACGCCCTTGAAAGCCCTCTTCATAAGTATCCAATCGCCGCTGTGGAGAATGACTTTTTACAATCACATAGGCAATATAGCACCATTTACGTCGCCAAAACGGTACTACTGTAAATACTTTGACAAGGGCCCAGTGTTGAATGAATGCCGATTTCTCCCTAAAAAAACAAGCAAATTAAAGGGTCTGTTTCATCCAGCATGCCTTGCACGTGTCGTCTCTTGGTTTACCTTTGTTGTCGCCATTTTCATGGGCCATGAAAATGGCGACAAACAAAGGTTAGGCAAGAGACGACACGTGCAAGGTATGCTGGATGAAACAGACCCTTTAAGGGGTCTGTTTCATCCTGCATTCCTTACACGTGCCATCTCTTAGTTGGCCTTTGTTGTCACCACATGAAAATGGTGACAACAAAGGCCAAAGAAGAGACCGCACTTGAAAGGAATGCTGGATGAAACAGAACGTTTAATAATTTCCCACCATTAAATGAGCAGCCCCCAATTAAATCGACAAAGCATTATTCTAAGTGTTTTGGGCTTGAGGTGACGTACAAGCAGAAAACGGGGCATGTACAAAGTAAAAACAAACTTGCAGAAAATTTCAGACTTGGTGGCAGCATTTTTAAACATTATAGTTACCATAACACTCATAGAGACAGGGCCGCCGAGAGCTTTTCGAGGCCCAGGGGCAAAGCTGCAAATTGAGGCCACCTGCAAGCGAAGCGAGCAGAAAATTTTTTCAATGACCCCCTGCAGATTGGCTTAAAATGCATTTCAGAGTATTCCCTACAGTCAAAATGTCAAAATTCTTCGGTTGTGAGACTCCCTAGACCCTGAGGCCCTAGGGCAAATTGCCCCTCCTGTCCCCCCCCCCCTCTTGGTGGCCCTGTATGGAGATGATGCTATATGATAAGCATGTATCGAGTCTAAAATGAGGACTGAACTGAACTGCAATAATTTGCCAAGTGTAAATAACAATATGAACGTGATCAAGAATGCACTTCGAAAAGGCCGATTTTGTATCACGTGGTCAAAAAGAGGCGCTTTCATTGGCTGACTGCTGTGAAATTGGATGATTTTGCGTGCTTCAGTAGCCAGTAAAGGAACAGTATGCTACAAGGGTGTCTCAGAAAATTGTTCGACGTTTGATCAAATACTAAGAAATGACGATATGCCTAATGATCACTTGGTCAAGTAGCTCTTTCCTGAGATTTTAAATTAATTTTTGACACAAGTATCTTGGAAATCCGCTAAAATTCATGGAGTTACAAGGCTATGGTCAGACCAAACTTATGAAGCACGCTTTGTTTGCCCAGCAAGACCTCAAGCATGCTAGAATATGCATTTTGATATGACCTTTTACTCAGTTCCTATTGTCCGTTTTATTTGTTCCGATGCTGCTACAAGAGTGGGAGAAGGCTCTCTTCAGCAGTGCTATATCAACAAATGTGGTCTTAATCATCTAAATGCACCTCATCATTTTTCACGCATGTCAAAATCTCCATTCATAAAATTTGTTCGTGAATCACGGGTATCACAGCGTTGGTTCAAGAACTTACAAAATCAAATACGATTCGTTTCTCGCTTTTGAATTGTTAGTGATGAACCGTTCAGTTTCTTCAAGTAGCGTAGGCCATAGCGGAGGAAACCAAGATGGAGATACTTCAAACAGATATCAAGATGCTCATCAAACATTTAGACAGCATACGCAACCAAATCATGGCTTCCCTCCTTTCTTAGGAATGCGAGGGGGAGTCAATGGAGTTAACATGCATTTAGGAGAACACAGGATTCCGAACTACCTTCCATTTCATATAAATTCAGGCTACATGCAAATGCCAGGCTATGTGCAACAACCAGTGCAACAAATGCCATCCCATGATACTGTTCCACAGCATCAGTCACAATATGAGAAGGGAAAGGCCAAAGAAAAATACACTGCAAGTGGAAAGTGGGATGAAAAGCAAGCTGGGGTCCTCGTGAAATTGTGGAAAGAAAAGCTGAAAGAGATCGAGAGCTCGAGAAGTAACGAAGCCTGGAAGTTTATCATGACGAATGTCAACGAGGCAGGGCCAGCGCAGAAAACAGCCAAGCAATGCAAGGATAAGATTAGAAATCTTAAAGATGCCTACAAGAAAGCAAAAGCAAACAAATTTAGAAATACCAACACAACATGACATTTGGATTTGACCTTTGGTTTCCCCGTATCTGGTACCCAGGGTATCCAATAAGTGACTTGACCTTGGTTTTCCCATAAGTGTGTTGACAGCCGCAGACGGTACAATGCAATATTTTATGATAAATACTTATTTCGAAAAACGTTAAATCACTCGTACTGTAGTTCTGAATTTAGGATGTTTTGCCTGAATCGCGAGAGAAAGAGTTCAGTTCCATGTTGATAGTTACAAAAGGCTGGAAGCAGTTGAAATCAGTTATTGTGGTTAGACGAATTTAGCATTACGGGAAGTCTTCAGTAAACATCCAGCTCCACAACAATGAAACTTTTCTCGCCATTCGAATCACAATCAGATCATCAATCGTTTAGGAAAATAATGAAGCTCGAAGATAACAACAAAATATGTATCTGTAAGAAATGGAGGCAAAGAAACAAGACTTTGAATCAGCACACTAAGGCCTTTCGAACTTATGTTCTCTTCAGAGTGTGACTAACATGATCATAGATGATCATGTTTGGAATGCAGTCCTCATCAGCAAAGATCAACAAATACGTTATCGGTTGTGACTATCAAATGTTAGTCACACTCTGAAGAGAACATAAGTTCGAAAGGCCTTAGTGTGCTGATTCAAAGTCTTGTTTCTTTGCCTCCATTTCTTACAGATTTTTTGTTTTTTACCTACCAAATATAACAAAATATGTATGTGATTAATAGTAAGAATGAAGGTGTTTATTGATTAAAATCATTGCGCAAAAGGTGATCGAATTGATTCATAATCACGCTGATCAGCGCCAAAACGAGGTTGTGTTATCATTTGACCAAAGCCTCCTTTCTTCCTTCTCTCTTATCCTCTTACCAATTTCCTTTCATTTAAATTTTTTGAGGCTCTGGTACCCAGGGTACAGCAGGTGATTCCCTCCATCACGTTGAGAAAAGTCTCACTGGCTGAACGAGAGTTTTGTCCATGAATTTGTCATGGTTGCTAGCAATTTTCCAACGAATTCTAATTGAATACATCGTTAAACTTATACTCACTTTACTTGTAACAAATTACTCAAGACTATTGGGCCATAGGGCCATAGGGCTAGGGCCATTGATTAGTAAAACCCGTTTTATGGTTAAGTTTTGAGGCATGTTTTTAGAAAATTGGAGATGACAGCGAAATTTGTGAATGCCTTTGTGTCTCTAAACTGAACCAATTCATGACATGATCCTGGTTGAAGAGTTGGCGCAGCGGTTTTTTCTTGGTTTCTGGGAAACTGGCGCCATAAACAAACTCCATTGACTCTACTGAGTGGCGGACATATGTAACGTCATTCAGGAATGCCGGAGAGGGGGGCGCAGGGGGGCAAGTGTCCTTTAAACTGAGAAATATATTTCTTTAACAACATTCAATTCCATGATTCCATCATAGCAACTTGCATTGGTCATACCGAAAGATGTATGTAAAAGAGAGAATCATTTACATTGGTTAGACTAGGCATTTTAAGTGAATCTAGAGGGTGTGGTCGCAAAACTTTTTCCGGGGGAGGACCCCAGCTCCACCCTTTTTTCGGTTCGCTTTCCTTGCCATCGGTCTGGAGTGCCCTTGCATTTTCCTTCGACCCCTTTGCCCTACCATCGCTCCTGTGTCCCTGACGTCATTTTGTTTTTCTTTTCATGAAAATGATTATACTTTTTTTTTATTCAATATAAAAATTTACAAAACGAGGTACTTAAGACTATTGGACTACAAGCTACTAAACTACATAACAAGAACGATAACCCGGGAAGCAAGAAACCATGACTATCCCAAGGGTCACTTAGGTAGAAACCCTATAACTTTCGATCAAATTCCAACTGTTCTGGATTATACTTTTGAAGGTACAGTGAAATATGATGTCTACTATTCTGGAAGCAAACAAATACATTATCGGTTAGTGGAGGCAGTGGAGATGCCTAGGCCATGACAAGAAACGCTTCACTTTCTGATATTTATCTGCTCCCAGAACAACTGACACCATATTCCAATGTACCTGCACAAGCATAATCACTTTCCTGAAAAACAAAGGAAAAAGAAATTACACTCAACACTCTACTCAGTAGAGCCAAGGGAGTTTGTCACGCTAGTTTTGCCTGAAGCCAAGAAGAAACTACTTGGCAAACTTTACTACCAGGATTGCGATGATCTTAATTCGAGACTTTATGTCACAAACTTTAATATCTGGGATCTTAATATCTGGGATCTAATTTCTGGGATCTTAATATCTGAGATCTTAATTTCTCGGATCTTAATTTCTTGGATCTTAATTTCTTGGATCTTAATTTCTTGGATCTTAATTTCTCGGATCTTAATTTCTTGGATCTTAATTTCTTGGATCTTAATATCTGGGATCTTAATTTCTTGGATCTTAATTTCTTGGATCTTAATTTCTCGGATCTTAATTTCTTGAATCTTAATTTCTCGGATCTTAATATCTGGGATCTTAATTTCTGGGATCTTAATTTCTGGGATCTTAATATCTGAGATCTTAATTTCTCGGATCTTAATTTCTTGGATCTTAATTTCTTGGATCTTAATTTCTTGGATCTTAATTTCTCGGATCTTAATTTCTCGGATCTTAATTTCTTGGATCTTAATTTCTTGGATCTTAATTTCTCGGATCTTAATTTCTTGGATCTTAATTTCTTGGATCTTAATATCTGGGATCTTAATTTCTTGGATCTTAATTTCTTGGATCTTAATTTCTCGGATATTAATATCTGGGATCTTAATTTCTGGGATCTTAATTTCTGGGATCTTAATTTCTGGGATCTTAATTTTTCGGATCTTGAATCTTGGATCTTGGATCTTGAATCTTAAATTATACCATCCCGATTGCCACAAGTGTACCAGACCCGTATGAACTCGGTGGTTCCTATTTTTTCTGTAGTTATGTTTAATCTCTATACTTGTATTTGTAATTTGTAGCCTGTAGTTTATGTTTAGTGTTGTTTAATATTTTTATGAAATTTGTATGTAGTGGAATTTAAAATCAAATGAACTGAACTGAACTGAACTGAAGCATTCTGTTGCTTCCCGAGTAGAGATTTGCTTGATCTGCATTGCTTTGCATACTTGGCAGAAAGGCTTATCCAAGTCAGATATTTGGCTAGCAAATTGCTTGAGGTATCATACTGGACCAACAAACGCCATTCTGTCAGTGAGGTTGAAAGGAAATAACCAGGTATATGTTGACAGTCATATTTCCCTCTATCTTCTGCTTTTTGTATAAACTAGGCTAGGTAGGCTACATTCATTTGTTCTTAGCGAGCCTAAAGTTTCTTGCAAAGAAGAACGAGAAGTGTAGAGTCCAAAATATCGCAGGAAGCCAAATTCAGAAATTGCAAACACTTTTGATTAACAGGAGACAACATTTAGCTAAAAGCTACAGTTTTTAAAGGGGGAATTGGAGGGTTTCCTCGGCTTTATTGCACCCCTAGGTAGATCTGTTAGAGGACTGTACTCTCGAAGTTGACAATCTTGCCCCTTACTTTTCATTTTGGTGTTATAAACTGAAACTTGATATCTTTTGCTCTTAAATGCTGAAACATCAACTCTCAGTAGAAAGGAAACAAGCGAAGCTTTCTCATACCTTTGGCAACATATATTCTTACGTTCAAAATACAGCGTTTCAGAGATCAATAGCGGGTTTGCAATTGATAGTAGACGCTATAGAGCTTTAATATAACGTTTGACTTAACCAACGGCATAATTTTGAAAACTTGAAGATTGATTGGATATTTTGAGGTCGATAACAGCAAGCAGTAAAGGTCAAAGTTTTAAAGATAATTCAGATGCAAATGTTTTAAGAGGGAAACGAAAATCTATCGCGTTTCATACTATTTCACACAGATTTAGGATATGCAATGTTGTTCGTATATGAAAAATGCGAAGTTTTGAGTTGCCACTGCCCGTGATAGAAGTTCGGTACTGTTGAAAGCCAACTGCTGTCGCTTGCTAATGGGCCAGGTCTAAAACGCGGACATCGCGGACATCGCGGACGTCGCGGACATGTCCGCCTCAAATCCATGTCCGCGTTTTAGGTTTTCGCATAGGGAAAAACCTAAAACGCGGACAACGCGGACATTGTCTGATTCTTCGAATAAAGTGTTAATAAGTACGTTTCCATGATCATCATTCACAGGACGTCACAGAAAACTAATGGTTTGCAATTTTCTTCAGGTCCGCGAAACCAATGTCCGCGTTTTAGGTTTTGGTATAGGGAAAAACCTAAAACGCGGACATCCTGTGACGTCCTGTGAATGATGATCATGGAAACGTACTTATTAACACTTTATTCGAAGAATCAGACAATGTCCGCGTTGTCCGCTTTTTAGGTTTTTCACTATGCGAAAATCTAAAACGCGGACATGGATTTGAGGCGGACATGCCCGCGACGTCCACGATGTCCGCGATGTCCGCGTTTTAGACCTGGCCCTTGCTAATGTTTGTTCAGTGATATTTAGAAAATAGGAAGACATTGATATGAATTTATGTTGTTTTTGAAGGGCTTATTGGTTAGGGATCAAGACGCCAAATGATAGGCCTTACTCAAAAGCCGTTTTCTCTGGATTTACGCGTTCTTTTAAAAAAAACCCGCGAGGAAAATTTAAACATATTAGTACAGAGTTGAAAAATATATTTTTTTCTGAATTTACCTAATAGTCGCGTGCACGACCCCCTATATGTGAGGGGTACTTTCTCACGTCGATTCTTTTGTTTGCGTGACATCATGGTCACATTTGATTGGCTAACGAGCAAATGTAAACGTCCGGTTCGGCTCTATTGAAAGATTATTTGCCATTGTTAGGTACTGCAGGTTGTGAATTTGTGGGAAATGAACTGGAACGTGACAGGAAGGGCCTTTACTCCAAAGTTAAGGCTGGCGTTCTTAAACTGTTCCTAGACAAACTAACACAGAATTTTCAATGCTTTCAACTTGGAGCATGCAAACACTGGATTGTGAATAGCATTTTTAGCCTAAGTAAAATACTGTTTCCAGTATAAGGGTGCTTACGTAAAAATTCCTGAAGGGGGCGATTCATAGAAAACTTTGACAACTGTGTCTAATTCCCATTTGACACGTTAAGCCTTGGAGCGAGATAGACCCTCTGCGAAAAAGTAAGTGATGTTATGTCTCAAAAGCTTAGATGTAATCAGGAGATGTTTTCTAAGCCAAAGTATGTAAACTAGCAGACGTGTTGTCAAAATATTCCTAGGAGCTTGGCCCCCACGAGGGGCAAATCACTGATTTTTCTTCGTACACCTTCCTTGAAATCACAAAAAAATCACATACGACAATCACAAAATCACAACAAAAATCACATGCAAAAGCATAAAAATCACAAATCAATGAAAAATTACCGAAAAATCACACGAAAAGGTCACTAAAAATCACAAAATCACAAGAAAATCACAGAAAACAATCATGTGATTTTAAAATCACAAAAGTCACGTACGCTATTTTGAGAAGTGATTTGCCCCTCGGGCACCCCAGACCTCGCTGCTCAGTCCTTGCCATGCTGCTGGCTTAGACAACCCACAAGGTTGCAAATTTTTAACTGGACACGCTTTTTATGTCAATCATATCAATTTACACATGCTTTTAGCGGGGGCTCCAAGCAGAAAACAATCCCTAAGGGACCCGACTGTCTCCGTTACGCCACTGCTCACTCCTTTTAATGATTCCAACATCTTTCCCCGCCCCCCTTTGAAAGCTGTGATCGCACCCAAGATCAAGATCTGCAACTGCAAACATTCGTGGGCGACGTTGTGGGAGGGCCGGTCTCTCCTCAATGGTCAAACGGATGGATGCGGCTCTCTTGGGATTAGTGGTTGTTGTTGTTATTCTACATCCTTTTCAAAATGAAACAACACAACAAATCGCAGCTCACTCACCGAAGAAAGAAAGGCGCTGTGGTTGCGTGAAGAATAAACAGCTTTTCTCTTCAAAGAAACACACTTAGAGGTTGGCTTTGATAAGGTCAGCAGCAGCAACATTCCTACGATATAAAAGCATTCTGCTGAGAAAATAGCCCAAGACTTTTTTGAGCGAGTGTATCAAAATTGTGCTGGAGCTTCTTAGGCCCACACACAGAGCACACAGACTTCTTTGCCTGGCCTAACACCAATAGCACCGAGACAGACAGAGATGGATGCCGGTCAAAAGCGAAAGATGGCCTCAGTTCGTGTCATGGACATTGAGAAGAGAAGGGTCCCATCTAAGCATTACGTAAGTCTACTTCTGTTTATTGTATGCCGAAATTTGATAGGTTTTTTGACGTGTGTGTAGGCTGAACCGGAAAGGGAAGTCAATGTTATAAACAGCTTTTTTATTTTGAGCCTCCACTTTTGGATTAAGACGGACCTCACAGATTAATCCAATAATTGGTTAATATGTCCCTGCCCTTGTTGCTGCCACATCCCCTACCTGTCTGTGAAATTTCAGAAATAAGTAAATTTCTTTGCACTTCGTCACTTAATTTGTCATATATCCAGTTGCTTAAAAGAGTAAGCACACGCCGCATTTTTATAAGAAATTATACGAATTCAGGCTAGCTCTGAAAATTTCTTAAAATTATCAGATTCTGAGTGCTCAGAGTTTCTTACAAGGTAGGTAGGTAGGGTAGGTGTATATATCTAAAGTGGCTAGCCTGTGAAAGTCTGAGAGACTTAATTCCAGCAGGGGCCACGGATGTGTTACCATCAGTCCACCGCAGCTACCAGATTTCTCTCACATGGCTCTGGTTGACCCGGGCTAGAGTTACGGACAATGACCAGACTGTCCAGCGTGGGATTTGAACCTACGGCCGTTCTGACCTTTGGCTTACGAGTCAGACGCCTTAACCACTCGGCCACACGCTCTACTTCCACACAAGTTATTTAAAGGTTTTAAAACCAGGTTTTTGATGCCTTTCCTTTTCCATTGTTTAGACATTACTCAAGTACGTTCCAAGTAATATGGTTTGGGAAGCACATGATGATAAGTAAAGATATATCAAGGATCTTTAGATTTCTTTTTATCAAAATTGATAGTTTCTTAAGATTTCTTTCCCTAGTACTGGAGTTTCTTAATTTTGTGGTGATCTGAGAGAGAGCAGTTTCTGATAAACAAAAAGGTGTGCAGCCAATTTCTTTGTATTAGAACCAAAAAGCCATCAAACAGAGCAAAGTATCTTCTTTGTCTGTTAAGATAATTTTCTGAAGAAGGTTCAAAAAGTGAGAAAAAAATTGAATTAAGAAGGCTTGCAGCTGCCAAATCCTAATGACAAACTGCTGAAAATCATTGTGAAATTGAAACTAAGCCCAATTGTTATCATTTTTAGAATTAGAATTTCATTTTTGGCATTTGAATAGAGAGTTAGCTTAACCTATTAAACAGACCTTAGTTGAAGGAAATGGCCATTTGTTGGTGTGCGTGCTGGTGTGGCTAGCTTCTACGATATCTCTTACATTTGTGTCTATGCCCATCTTAAACTAACAACATTTCAATGAGCTGCCAGACTGTAAAGTTATGTGCTGGGTATAGAAAACCTATTAGTTCAGATACAGCTAACCTTTTCCTAATCTGCAACATGTCTGGAACTGCTGTAAATGCTATAACTGCTAAATTTAAGATTTGAAGAATTAACCTAATATTGGCATTCTAATGACCTGAAAATTTTTTCGGAAACTTGCAGTGAACATCTCACACACACAAATGTGACAAGAAATCAAGAAATCAAATTCTGGCAATATTTCTTAAGAGTGTTCATTGAGACAAGTTATGTCTTAAATCAGGAAACTGTGAGCTGGGCCTAAGTTGTAACAAGGAAGGCATCGTTTGATACACCAGCTATCCCCTTGGCCGTCACTAGGGTACTCCCCTGAGCAACATGCATCATATATAATTGGCATTCATTGAATTTGACGCATTGGTAGTTCTTGGTTTCATATTTTGCAATATGCACGTAAGCATTCTCTAGCCAATCACAAGATAGAACGTTTTTCCTCCTTCCATTTTTGGCTCAGTCAGAGCATACTATTTAAGCCGCTGCCCTTGTTTTCTGATCAGTTCAAGAAAATTTGTAGAAGCAGTCATTTTAACTAATTCTCCACCCTCCCTTTCCCTCCAGTTCATACATATTCTTTAATAATGGCAGCATTTCATTTTGATAGGAGAATTTTTCATATTCATTCAAATTCAGTTTTCACTACTTAGCTATCTTAATTGTTGTTTTGAGTAATTATTTGTAATTGTTGCATTTGTACCGTTATTGTTAGTGTTTGTTTATGGGAGCATTCCATAAGTTGTCTTTTGGAATAAATTCAACTTTGGCCCAATTCTGTCTTTATCTCATGGTCTTCTAATTTAAAGGTATATATGAAGTCCCCTTGGTGGATATATAAACTGATCACCAAATGTCAATATCTGTTTGAATTTATGTTTAAAGATTTAATGAAACCAGTCTATTCAACAAATGAATAAGATTTTTCACTACTATTTCCTGAAAAAGGGCCATGGTAGTGCCAACCACTGGGATAAGGTAGGGAACCTGAATGCATCTGTGACCCCTGACCTTGATGTGAAAGTAGGACTGTTAAGGGACTTGAACCTTATATTCTAACTGCAAAATCAGTGGATTGCATTGCCAAACCACGACACCTTGTAGTGCCAGGGACCAAGCAGCCATTGAGGACATGGGTAGGCTGATATTTTCACAAAGTGAGAAACTGTTGTTTGGTGAGGTTAAAGTCATAAGTTTTGATGTTTTCCTGAAGAAGCTACGAGCATTCATGAAAAAGCTACAAGTTTTATATGAGAAGAATTCCATAACAAGGCACTCTTGATATTGAATTTCCACAAGCAGCAACTTGTGTTTGGTCTGAACTGAAAGAACTATATGTTGTCCAGTCCGAAATTAATACCGTAAAACAATATCCACTATTGCAAACGTTTTCATCAGCTTCAATGCGTACGAATGTTGTCTACTTGAATGAGAAATGACGAATTCATAGAACTGGAGGGGGGCGCTGATGGCACGTGCCCTCAAGATTTTGCAATAAGCAAAGAAGTCCCCTTTTCATTTTTAGAAAATGCCCCCTTTGAAAAATGCCCTCAAAGTGTCGTGCCCCCCAAGTCTTAGATGCTTCCTACGTCCTTCGGAAAATTGGCTGTATGAAGGCCACTTATTCTTATGAAAAGGCCTTTCCGACCTTCTAAAGAATGTGGTATCAACAAATTTGTCCAGGGGCAAGCCCTTTGACCCATATTTTCCTCGCTTTGCTTGCAACTCAGCCCCTCCACTTTTGAATCGCTGTGCGGTCCCTGTTTATTACAATGCTGACATCTGGTGCTACAACACTTGTGGTTGATGGAAAACAAGTGAAAAAATCAAGGAATCCTGAGAAGAACTGATTGAGAAAGTAGTCAGTATTCTGTGTCACTTTTATAAAGACTCCGTTTCAAAGCCAGTTCAAACTTTGATTGAATGTTGTTTTATTCTTTAAAGGTATTTGTTCTTGAAATAACATGGGCTGATGGAACTCAAAATGTCGTTTATAGGAGATACAGTCAATTTTTCACTCTCCAGGTAAGCTAATTCACTTTCTGCTTCATACTCTCGATCGTAGCTCTTGGCTTAGGTGTCTTGACAGAATATTGAGGTCATACCTCAAGTTTTCACAAGGGTCTTTGCTGTCTTGTGCCTCCATAACAGTCTTTGGCAAAAGCAATGTCCAAAAGTTGTTCTAAAAAATGTTGAATAAATTTTTTTATGGTTTAGAAAGGTGAACAATTGAAAGATGTTGTGCGATCTTTCACGTCTTAAGGCCTGCTGTACTAATGGTACGCGAAAAATGAACCATTTTTAACCAAAATAAAATTTAAATGTAAGCATTACGTTAAATGAGTCTTTTGACTTTGTTTTCATGACTGACTTTCTTTGAAGAAAGGATTTAAAACGAAATTTTTGGACACACATGAATATTTTCAACAGAACTTTGGGCATTGCACAAAATTGCATACAACGGTCATCTTGTCAGTATTTTATTTGTCTCGCAATGAATAATGATACAAGCCAATTATGTTCTATTGTACACTGTCAAAGGAGCAATCGTTTGCCTTACACTACAATTGCCATAATAATACTGTACCTAGTCAAAATGTTTGTCACAGCCAAACGATAAATATAATTTAGACACATGTAGATCTTTCTATCCCCTTGCCAACTGGGAGCAGTTTCAAACTTTTGTGTGGGATTTTTCTTCTTTTGCGCAAGAATTCTCTTCTTAGATAAACGAGAGCCTCATATTATCAGTGATGATAAAGATGTTTAAGAAGATAAAAGATTTTTAAAGTAAATTTCGCAATAAATAAGACATTATGTTCTACCACTGAGTCAATTTCAAAGATGGTTTTAAAACTTTTGCATTGAGGTTTTAAGGATATTGTCATATCGCCATAACTAGCTACACACGCTCTGTCGTTTCTTCTGTTCAGCTTAATTAATTTGTAAATACTACGCAATTTTTTGAATTCCCACAGTAAAACATTGTAGCAAATAGAGCCCACGTTGTATTTCTTTGCCCACTAAATGCATTTGCTATCTACCGTTCCACCCTCTTACATAATTTCGCTTAATCCCAGCAATGTTTACTGTTTAGTTTTAGCTACTGTGAACTACAACTTAAAAACGACTTGTTGACATGATTGAAGGTTCAACCTCTCTTTCAACCTTATCAAAATTGTATTTTCAATACTTGCAAGAAACTGTGCTTTGAGAAAGGAGGTAGGGGGTAACTCCTATCGGGGCTCTATTATGTGTGTGCCTTTTAAAATCCAGAGGTTGGACCCATAGCCAGGACAATTTGAAAATATAACTAAATAACCAAAGCGTTGTCTTCAAGACAGACTTCATAAACAAGGTCAAATTTTCCAAAAAAGTTGCGACAAGAAATACTTGCTATTAGTAGCACTAAACTCCATTGTACAAGAGCCCTTTGCAAATTTGTCGAGAGCCTTTTACTGCGCTGTAATATTACAGTGGAAACCTCGTATCCTCGTAGATCAGACCAATAGCCCGGGCAAAACTGACAGAAAATGACCAACAGTCTTAGCAAAATATCGCAGACTAAATCACAATTTAAGCAGGTATATGCAAACCAAACTCCTTGAAGAGTCACATGATTAATTTGATTTTGATTTGATTTTATAATATTTATACAGGGTAAGACATTCAGTTATCCTGTTTTACAATGTACCCTGTTAAAAAAACATGACACTAACAAAAACATTACACATTACACATTACGATATGCGTTCATTGATCACCCATGGGAGGAGCTTTATTGGTCAGTGAGGGAAGCCAGGCACAGCATATTTTTGAAAAACCCACGACATACTGAACATCGGAGATTTTTAACCTCTTATAAGTACTCGTTGCATCGTAGCAAGTAAATATTAAAGGATTCGCAGCATTTTCGCAACTGCGTTGCAGGGCCACCGAGAGTTTCTCGAGGCCCATGGACAAAACTGCGAAATGGGCCCCCCCCCCCCTGCGAGCGGAACGAGCGGAAGGTTTTTCGATCACGCCCTTTAGAATGGCCGTCAAAATGCTAAAAATACCTTCAATTATAAGGCCCCTTAGACCCTGAGGCCCAAGTGTAATTGCTCCTCCTGCCCCCCTCTCGGCGACCCTACTGAGCTGTGATATTTGGTGAAAAAAATCACTATAGCTTTCACCTTTTCAAATTTTCTCACCAGCAACGCCAATAATATTACCGATTATGCGCCGAATAGCATGTCCAAGACAACGTTTCCCAAACCCAAGGGTTTGACCCCCCTCCCCCCGTCACCTACGAATAGGAAGTGCTCCCTGGACTTGATCAATCTTCAGACGTCGACTCTTTATGAAAAGTACTGCGTCCATTCCATTTAAAAGCCGATTTCCACCCAGTAGAGTTTTCCGAGCGGATGGAATTTTACACAATAAAGGTTTGTCACGCGTAACATTCTATTCAAATCCAAAACGATAGTTTGTCTTATTAACAACCGCCTTGAAAATTCGACTGAGTGGAAATCAACTTGTCCTGCTGTGCTGTTCACCTTACTGTCTTACAGTCTAGAATAAGAGATAAATCTTTGAGAAGGTGCTTGGCAAAATTTCGATGCAATGATCAGAGACTGCGAATTGAAGTCAGTAGAAGAGAGAAAATGTCTCATCTGCAACGAGAATTTTATTGAAGATGAGCAGCATTTTTTTAACTACCTGTCCAAGATATGGGACACTACGCATCCAACTCTATGAACAAAGTGAACAGTCAGTTCCAAATTTCAACTCTCTCTCGGCAGAACAAAAATTCATTTATATGATGTCAAGTGAAAGCCCACATAGAGTTCAATGGGTTACGTGCTTTACTAAAAGTGCTTTTGAAGCACGCTCCACTGTGAGTACGACATGATCTGAGCACAATCCTCGCACTACTATGGTCACTGTTATTGTTATTTTTTACTATAATTTATTTATTTCATTTTGTTCATGCTATTTAGTATCGTTGTTCAATTGTTCTGTTAGTAGTGCTATTAACGACGCTCCTTGTAAAAGTGTAGCAAGTTATGCCTATATAAATTGAAAAAAATATAATATTCATTATATTTGTATTGTCTTAATCGTATATTACGATGTTACAGTGCACTGCAATATGAAAAACGGCTTGCTTAAAACAGGAAATGTTTACGAGTCCATCTTGACATAGATATCTGGATCTTTTCCAAACGTTAAACTTCATGTGTGTCAAACACCATATTTTTATCGGCTTTAGCAAAATAACATGATGATACTGCAATATTTTTAATACAACTTCATTGTGAGTGCGGCAGTAGCATGTGAAGCGGTATTGCAATTCGATTCCCAATTAACTTTTCAGGAATAAAGTTGCGAGTAATCCTGTTTTCCAAAGTCTGTTCTGCCCACGTTTTTGTCGCTTTCCGATCTCTACAAGTCTCATAGAGACCCACTGTCGTCTTATCCGCAAATTGGAATAATTTTAGTGAGACGCGTGAGACTTTCTTCGTAATATAAACTCTGCAGTAGTGAGTTGAAGAATGTTAGCAGCATTTTAAAAACTACTTTGTGATGTTTTGTTTGTTCTTTCTTAAGTTTAGTGATATTTGAAATTTTGGGAATCGGTAAGGATCAAAACTTAACCGTGCGTTTCGTTTGTTTTGTTTTGTTTTTTGTTTTTCAATTTGTTTCGAGTGGGCATATCAGGATTTCTAGCTTCTGAGAGCTAATTTATGCCCACTGTGTATCCTGCATCCAGGCATGGGACCCCTAGTTTAACGTCCCTTTCGAAGGACGACGAGGTGAGTTGTAAGGTCAGGCCTCCGAGGTCACCCATCCGGAATTTGACCTCACTCGACCGAGCTTCACTTCAGTTACCTGGCGAACACTGTTTAAGCCACTCGGCCACTCAAACCGTCACGTCGGATGGTGAGTCATGAAAATGTAGGGTGTTTGCCAATTCTTATCAATACATCTTACTTCACAAATCAGTTTCTTGGAAATGCATTGCATAATTGATTGGCTAACTTAGATGTGAAAATTTTTTGAGAGGAAATTGATCTTTTGTTCCGTACTTTTGAATGTTGTTTCGCTAGCTTTCTAAATAGGTCTTCAATTAGATTCATGTTGATGCACGTGCAACCTTTAAATCACGACAAAATTATTATTCCTCAACCCCGGTAAATCGAAACAGGGCCAAGGAAAAACTGTTTGATTCACTTTCATCCCTTCGGAACATTCAATTTAACCTTTGTTGTCAGGAAGCAGAAAGTTCTTGAAGTAGCGATAGTATAACAAAATATCTTTTCACAGAACAGCAAATAAATTTGGAAAGAAAGGACCGGTTTTAGAGGAAACTAAATTCCATGAGTAATCCAATCTTTTTGCTGCAAAATAAAGCTTCAAAACACAGTACTGGACTTGTTTTTTTTTGCCAAAATATGGCTTGTTAAACGCCCCTCGTTTTGCCGACTCATGCGATAGATAAAAAATTGACTTAAAGTTATCTGTTCAATGAATTTGAAGTACTTGGGAACGTCATTGCCACATCGTGAATCAGACAATTGTGTCAGACGACATTTTCTTTGCTCATCACCTTTCAAGAAAGGCTCAATCTGATTACGGCTTGAAAGTAAAATAGCTACTACTATTCGCTTTAAGTTTTCAGACTGTTTTTTTTAATTCGCTTAGTCTAGGAACTTTTATATTTTTATCTTTTACATCCAAGTGACAGAATGTTCAAGAAATATTTTTTTCTCTTATGGCTTCTCTTGCATTAATAAGTCTATTAATCAATCCTGCAGGATTTATTCATAGTTGACGCACAATTTTAATCCCTGTGATTATGTAAAAGTTTCCTGTAACGATCTATCAACTTTGCATGCTGATTCAAGTCCACTGTGCCACTGATAGCATCCTAATGATTTGATTACATGTCAATTCGCTAATATGACGACAATTTTTCATTTTAGACCAGTCTGATTGATGCATTTCCAATTGAAGGGGGAGTGAAGAATCCTGCAGACAGAATACTACCTTTCATACCAGGTAATCTTTCGTCTTAATTGCCTATGTTCTGGGTAGAGAACAAGATCAAGAATTTGATTGGTGGAGGCGCGTGAATGATATCTTTGTATTGCCAAATATCAAGGGATACAAAATGGCACTGAGATTTTAGCTGCTTACAGCATATCATTTTGTTGATTTTTCATTTGCCTTCCTTTACATCAAGTAATAAGCAAAATAATAGAAAACAGTTTTGCTCTCTGAATGGTCAGCAGTCAAAAGCCAGAGACGTAACATGTGGTATCCCCCAAGGTTCTTGTTTAGGCCCTCTTCTTTTCATCATTTACCTGAATGACTTAGAAAAGTGTCTTAAATTCTCGCGGGCTAGCATCTATGCTGATGATACCAGTATAACGATTGCATCGGATGATGTAGCGAAACTAGTTGAGGACGCACATCAAGAGCTTTCCAATCTCTCTGAGTGGATGAGGGTGAATAAACTCAGCCCAAATCCGAAAAAAACCGAATTCATGGTCATAGGCCATGGCCAAAAATCTAGACCTGCCAGAAGTGCTGAAACTAAATGCTTCTGATATTAAAAGAGTCGATAAGACAAAATCCCTCGGGCTTATAATTGATGAGAAGCTAAATTGGGATGAACAGTTTAAGCGCACTAAAGGCAAAATGAGTGGAGGTCTTGCAGCTCTAAAAAAATTGAAAAATATCGTTCCACAATCCCAACTGTGTAATGTATATCATGCACTAATTGAGAGTCACCTGCGTTATGGTGATGTTATCTGGGGTAGTCTGTCAAAAACAAAACTAGCTGCTCTTCAACGCCTTCAAGACCGGGCCTGTTCAATAATATCAAATGCAAGAATAAAAGATAGCTGGTCGGCTTCCTGGTTGAATGTAGAAAATCTTTTCCGTTACGACCGGAATGTCATGACCTATAAGATTGTGAACAGACTTTGCCCTGAAAGCCTTTGGGATAAATACCAACAGAGATCTTTTCACTCGACCTACAAGACGAGGCACTGCAAAGATCTCCAGATCCCTAGATATAGAACTGAATTTGCCAAGAAAGGCTTTCATTACGCAGCTCTCACATCATGGAATGATACACCTGCTGAAATTCGTCAGCTACCGACATTAGATCGTTTCAAAAAACAGCTTAAAACGCATCTAAAGAGCTAGACTCTAAAACACAACTCCCTGGAAGAACAGCAACGATTACGTTTCATAGGGCTGTAGGTTTTTATTCTTGGCTTTTATCATTGTAAATAGATTTATGTATTTTGATTTGCTGAAGGGTTTCTTTGTGTATAAATAATATAAAATGAAAATGAATGAAAATGAAAATACCTATTTGATTTCGAAGACCAGAAGAGGCTTAAAAGAGAAGGGGATTATTGAAGAGGGAACTTATTGAAGAAGTCAAATGACAAGGATATAAGTGATAGCTTTTGATCTTTTAGTCACTAATTGGCGTGAATCAGCATACAACTTTGGGTGTCAAATGCACAAATTCGACTCAGTTTCTATCCCAAGCAGTATCAAAATTAGCATGTTAATTTGTATAATTGAATAACTGAAAAGTCTTTGGTCAGCTCTGGCATTTGATATGAATGAGCCTTAATAAACAAGAAAGGAATAAGTATAAAGGGTGCTTCTTCATCCATTAGGGACCATATTAATGAAACTGATCATGCCGCGTCTTTTGATGATTTTTGCATTTTGGACAAAGCCAACAACAATTTTGACTTGCTGATACACCTTAATTATGCACTCTCTCTTTTAAGAGGAGAGAGTGCCTGTTCTCTCCTCTTAATTAATTAAGAGGAGAGAACAGGCACTCTCTCCTCTTAAAAAGAGGAGAGAGTGCCTGTTCAAAAATTTTGGCTTAGAAGGTAGAGGCTTATTAGAGAGGGAGCTTGATTTATTGGGGAGCTAGGTCGAACTCTTTTACGGTAATCACTCTTTGTTGATTTTTCTGAGAGGCTCATTTTTGGCTCTAAGAAATTCTTTTTACTGTCAAGTAGCAATATTTCTTTCTGGGTCACCGAATAGATATCTCTTGTTAGTTGGTCGGTTTTTGCTTTTACCTTGACTACATTGCACGTCATTGTTCTTAGAAAATGGACCGTTTGGCTTAACTTTCAAGAATCCGAACGTTTAAAAAGCTAAACAGGCATTCACACAAAAAGATCTTAGTAACTGGGATTTTTGGACGTCTGAGCAGCCATACACAGGGCGGTTTACTGGTGACTGAGAACAAAAGTAGGAAATTGTAGTCAAGAGTACTTCACAGATTTGAACTCATTCTAGTTGAAGGGAAAAAGATCAAAGTATTTTTATGATTTTTTTTCGCTGTCACACGAACCCTAGAAATTTAGGTAAATTCAACTTTCCAAATATTTCATGGTTGCAAAATGATTTAAAAATGGCCTAAAACACTGATAAAATCTTAAAGGACTCCTCGCACAGATCATTAAAGAAAACGCAACTGTTCATGGGCGAGAGACATCCACTATACATTTATTGTTATAGGACTAAGAACCTTCAGTATTTGTTTGAAAAATGATGACCTATAACTCTTGAGAGAGCTGAAGCGTTCCTTGCCTATTTTCCTGTGTAAAGAGAGTCTTTACAATTTGATCAGTATTTTAGGCCCTTTTTCAATCATTTTGCGACCATAAAATCTTTATCAAGTTAAATTTACCGATACTTCTAGTGCAGGTAAGACAACGAGAAAAGTCACAAAAATACTTCGATCTTACGGCTTTTAATAGGAATTTGAATCATTCAACTCTTTGACGTAATCTTTGTGCAATGATTTCTTAACCCTTTCACCCCCGTAAGGGCCATATAGCCCAACAGTATTCACTGAGAACTGAGAATTTTTCAGGGGGTAAAGCTTTCAGAGTTTTGATTGATTTGAACGGTTATGGACATTGCATTTATCTACTGCTTGTTGAATCACAGATTATGATACCCCCTGGAAAACGACGATCTGCATTAGGTTTTCCTGTTAAGCTTAATTTTAGCCGGGCGTGAAAGGGTTAAATTGGGAACTTTTTTCTGGCTCACCCGGTAGTTTCAAGACTTTCATCTTTAAAGCTTTGAGATGATGATCTTCAAATCCCAAAGTATAATCTGGAATCTTCGAAAGAGAGATTTTTATACAGCTCTAAAGGCCTTCAATGGTATCCCCATGAATATCAGCAAGCGTCCTACCTAGTACCAATTTAAAACACAGTTAAGAAGTCGTTTGATGAGGTTGGAAGAACATGTAAATCTTCAAAGTAATTTGTTATATTAACAAAGATTGTAATTTAAGCTATATTTTCTGTCTGTAATAATAATAATAATAATAATAATAATAATAATAATAATAATAATAATGATAATAATAATAATAATAACAATAATAATAATAATAACAATAATAATAATGGAAACTTTTTATTCCCTACAAATACTACTATACATGATGACACCCATCACTCTCAATTAGGCATGATGGGGAAATTTACAAGTTCTAATTAAAATGTTCCTTAGAATAAATTGAAAAGTATGCAGCTAATACGTTCGAAATATAATATTTGTCCACATCTTGAAAGAAAAGAATTTAAAACGTTAACAGTTCTGGACTTGTCCACTCACTGTCTCTCTTACAAAATATGTAGTACGTACAACGTACACAGATTGTTATTATTTTCTTTTCCAGGTAAAGTTGTTCTTGCTTACTAGTTGATAAATTATGCAACATATTCATAAACGCTTTGTGTCCGTTAATGCCAATTGTTCCTATTGCTCCCATCGATAGATTTATGTATTCCACACGCAAGTATGAGGATGAAAGGTCTTTCAGGAGATTTTCGTAGCGCTGCTTTTTATGAGCCTCGTTATTTCCAATGTTTGTTTCGAAGCCAACAGACAGTTCTAGAACATATAATACACCCTCATTGATCACAATGAGATCTGGACGCTTGCTTTTTCCAGTGATAACAGCTGATGGTCTGAAGCCTGGAATGTCATCAGCATAGACTTTAACATTCCTTATTCCTGTTAAGAAGTTGCCAATCGTCAAGAGGACAGAGTTGTGACGCCAAGTATATCTTTTCCCTTCAAGCATGGATTTACAACCAGAGACGACGTGAAGAAGGGATTGTGGGAGTTGGCAGAAGTTACACAACTCGCTTTCGACTCTGCCCCAAAATTTCATATTTTTCTTTGTAGGCAAGCTATTATTCAAGTAACGTACAGAGAAGTTGAAGATGTTCTTCGGTAGAAGTTTCTGTGCCTCACTCCAAATGCTTGTTATTTTATTTGTAGTGTGCTCAAGAATAGCCTTCAGTATAAGGCCTTGTGATGACAATTCATGTGTGATCCTGTGGACTTTCTTCATTCTATTTTCTTTGATTACCTCCTTCCCATTGGCGTATGTGTCATATTGCACATTTTTATCACGACTAGTTACTTTATGTAGTGATTGTATGTCTCCATTCGGGGACTTCTTTAAACATTTCCTAAGCGAAACTTGGCACTGGGAAAATTTCGTAGACGGGTCAATAATTCCTAGCCCGCATTTTTCTTTCGTAAGACTAATTATATCCAATGTTCCACTGATTGGTATTTCAAGCCATAATCTAATGTACCTGTGCGCTAGTGAGTCTAGATTTTGTTTGACCCACGTGATGTCTAAGTCGGCAATTGTCAAGTCCCAAGACACTTTAGACATGAAATACGTCGAATAGAGAAGAATCTTGTTCTTCGGATGAAGTGGTAGCTTACTTATTGCTTCCAGCAGCAGATTAGTTGTCTCCAGTAACTTTTTCTTATGCTCTTCGTTGTCCATTTTAAAGTTAAAACTTCTACCAAGGTAAGTGAATGAGTCAGTGGATAAAACAGGAGGGATTCGCTGGTTTGAGACAAACACCTTTGGGCTAACTTGACTACAATTTGTATTGACTTTCATCATGCCGAATGCTTTACATTTGTCTGGCCTCGCTTCCATATTTGCCCAAGAGCAGAAAGCTGTGAAACAGTTCAGAAGGATCTGATTTTCATATTCTTGGCCGGTTACTACGCATGCGTCGTCTGCAAATTGGAGCCAATTTCTGGGCCTTAAGAATGCATCATGTTTATATCCTAATTGCGAGTAATCTTCTTTTCGTATAAGTTGAATGAAAATGTTAAATATCATGTTGAACGTAAGAGGGCTTAAACAATCACCCTGAAGAACACCTTTAGTCACTGGGATAAATGGTGTTGCATACCCTGTGGTAATGACTGACGTTTTAAAATCTGTGTACAAATCCTTTATTAGGTTTTGGATCACAACTGGAACATGATGGAATCTGAGTGTTTCTTGGATGAGATTGTGATGGACCTCTCCGAAAGCATTACGAAGATCGAGTAATGTGATAAACAGAGATCGTTGCTTTAATCTAGCTTGATTGATAAGAAAAGCCATTTGCGCTGTATGTTCATACGTTCCCGAAATTTTTGGTATGAAGCCTTTTTGAATGTTATGTTCAAGATATTTGTTTTTGAGAAGGAAGTCAAACATCCTGTTACGAATCAGGGATGTAAACACTTTCAGGGGCACAGACTCGAGTGTTATTGGTCTGAAGTTTGCAGGAACATTGGGATCACCCTTTTTGTGAATTAGCACCGTTACCGCCCTTTTCCATGTAGAAGGTACTGAGCCAGCCTTCCATGCTTCTACCAAAATACGGTGGATGTACGTTCTGAGACAGGGCATCCTCTGCAAACAAATTATGGATATTTGGTCCAGGGGGCAGGGGGAACCCGAGGTTTTCATTCTTCGAATAATTCTAGTTACTTCCTGGTAAGTTGGTTCCTTTAAGTCAAATTCGATAGACGGCTGATCGAATTTTGGTATGTGATCAGGTACCCTAAAGAGTTTTCTGGGATTAATGACACTGAAGGTCTTTTTGAAGTATTCGATGCAATCAGTTTTTGGAAATGTTGGTAAGATCTCTGATGGTTTCTTGATAAATTTCTTCGCGTAGCTCCAAACATTTTTCTGTACAAGGATATTGTGATCTTCTGTTGTCGAGAAAGGAACTTGATTTTCCGCATTATCCTTAATTTTCTGTCGAAGTAGTTTCGCAACGTATTTAATCTCATTAGTATCGATATTTTCTGGAGGGGAATTTTTCAAAGTTTTCAGAATCCTTTTCAGATCATTTTTGGTTTTGTCTTTGTATCGTTCTGCAAGTTCAGAGGGGCATCGGTCGTTTTCCTTCCCAAATTTTCGTACAAAGTAATCATAGAGGGATCGATTCATTTGTTCTATATTTTCATTCAAGCAATTCGGCGATATCTCCCTTAATGGAAGTGCTTCTCTAAAATGGTCTTCTGCAGCTTTCCATTGTTGTGCAGATTTTGGTAATTTTATCCCCGCCTTCAAGATGGGCTCGTTATTTTCATCGTATATCTGCCCCTCCGTGTCCGACACAGTGGCAGGATCTTCCTCGTTCTCTGCTTCGATAATTGCATCAGTTATTTCCTGTCCAAGTCCCAAAATCACCCGACAGTTTCGTTGGTGAATTTTCAAGCCTCGTAGGCCCTTGCAAGGTTTCCCGCAACAACACTTTGTTATTTTTTGTTGGTTTTGTGATAGAATAGAGTTATTGTCTGAGATTGAATAGCTGGCTTCACGTATGACTGATTCATAACCGTTGCCATGGTTATCGCCTTGCCTGCTATTGTTTAGCTTATCACTGCATCTCCATCGATGTCGTCCTAAAACTTGGAAGTCTTTGCCGCAATAATCGCAAATAGTGAGCACAAGGACGAGTCCAAGAACTGTCAGCGATTTCATAATGTCTTTTCCAGTAACGTGTGAGTCGGCAGTAAAAATATAATTAAATGATTTAGGTAAATAGCCTTAATTTATAAAAGTTTAAACAGAGCTTAGTAGAAGCACGTCAGTCCTTCCTCATAAGCTAAATGAATCATGATATTATTATAATAATAATAACAATAATAATAATAATAATAATACAGATATTTAAAGAGGAAAGCCTCAGTCACTCGAAAGTGCTTTTCATGAGGGTCCTCTGTAACTGACATAGCTGATAGGGTTTCCGTTTAGCAAGGGCAGATTTTGTATATAATACAATAGCATCAGTCGCTTTGGTTCACACCTCAATTCAAAGCGATTAGCGAATGCAGACAAAAGAAATTCTCTCAAGCAGAAATTGAAAACAAACGAAGACGCAAAGTTGCCCTGAAACCAGCACGGCGAACTCTCGTTTGGTGCGGGCGAAGGGAGGTTTTTAAGAGATGTAATGTGCTCATAATGAAAGAAGAAGGGTAAATCTAAAGTTCTGTCTGGGGAATTTTGTTTATTTGACTCAAAAACCGAGCAGAGGGCATTACAATTTTAGCACATTTATTGCTCAGATATACGCAGTCACTGCTCAGCTCCTGAATCAAGTAAACAAAATGCCCAAGACAGAACTTTAGATTTACCCTTCTTCTTTCATTATGAGCACATTACATCTCTTAAAAACCTCCCTTCGCCTGCACCAAACGAGAGTTCGCCGTACTGGTTTCAGGGCAACTTTGCGTCTTCGTTTGTTTTGAATTTCTGCTTGAGAGAATTTCTTTTGTCTGCATTCACTAATCACTTTGAATTGAGGTGTTAACCAAAGCAACTGATGCTATTGTATTACAAAATCTGCCCTTGTTTTTCCGTTTAGAAATAACGTGAAATAGAAACGCCAGGTGGATTGATCGTCACAAAAGAATTATGTCAATCATACCTGATTTGACCCGAGTACCATAAAACTGGCGCAGTTTTTCGAAACGAAACTGAGAAACGAAAATGGAAGCTTTCAGACCACTGGACCACTATTCATCAACTGTAGATATGTTTTCTTGTTGTGCAAAATAATTCTGATCATTGACGCCAAGAGTTTCACATGTCTATTCGTGTACTCATATGAGTGATGCAGCTATTTATGAGAATAAACAGCATTGGCTGTTCCAGTGAGTTGACTTAATTTGAGTATGACGAGAGTATTTTTAATCTTTTCAAAACAGTTAGAAGGAAAAAGAAAGTGATGCTTAAATATCATGCCCGTGCATGATTATAGCATGAGACAGATGCACGTAATCGTTTCTCCATTGATTAAGTCGTGTGCTTTCCTTTTTGGAAATTGCGTAGGGATGGGTTTGATATGTGCTCAAATGAATAATAAGAACGTTCGATAAGGAAGTGAAGCCAGCCATTTATACCTTTTTATCAGTTTTTCTACACAAGAAGGATTTTGCATCAAAATTTCTCACTTGATTTTAATTTTATTACATAATACGTTTGCGATACGAAGTGATGAGAATACTGCTAATTGGAAACTCAAACAACCTCTTTTAAGTTCAACTTCACGATCTTCCTCCAGAATAACAAAACAAAGATCTCTGACATTTGTTTCATTTTCTGTTACAACTGTATGGTTGAATCACACACAAACCTTATTTCTGTGCTTTCTTTGTAGGTAAAGTTTTGTTTAGAAGTCATGTTCGAGAAGTAGCATTGAAAAGAAAGGCTGCTTTAGATGAATACTGTAAGGTAAGAGTTGATATTCCACTTGTTTGTGGGTTGATCCACAGGAAGCCCAGGCAGTTGATTTAACTGAACAATAATAAGTTTAAAATCTTAAAATCGTTAATTTTTTAATACCTTTGTGTGTTATTTGTTGCACCTCTCCACAGCTGTGTTGTGTTTCATTTACTTCAGCATTGCACTGTGTAATTGTTGGAATGCGAGAGTTCGATCACAGGAGGCCCAACGTATTGTAGTAAAGGGGCCCTCGAATATTCTAACGTATGCCTTACCAAGATCTTTTCTTTTTTTATTCAGATAGAATATCTCGTTGAAAGTGCTTGCAAGTCAGATTTTCTTGTCTTTGTCTCATATGACAGTCAGTTCGTTTTTGTTTTGCATCGTTGCTGTCGTTCAATCCAATACAGTGCCTCGAAGAAGGCTAGCTATCAAGGCGTAATAATAATAATGATAATCGAAATGCCATTCATTTTGATTTGTGTTAGTGTTGCACTGTTGTATCTATGTATACACTCCCGTAACGAAAGTATCCGGACAGCAGAAACAAAATGGCGTCGAATTTGACCGTTAGCCCTTCGACCCCAAACGGTTTAGCCGTCATGCGGCCATTTTAGGGACTGGAAACCAAAGATTTTGCCGCCAAAAGTTTGTTTATCGATCACGCAATCACGGAAGAAATTTGAAATTGAAAAAGAAACCAAAGTAAACGTATTTTGATAGCAAAACATGAAGTTAGCTGTGAGGTAACAAAGCAACCGCAAAAGAAAAATCATCCTAACTTGAAAATGGCACTTCAAATATACTTCCAAATAAACTGTTTACTTGGATAGCATCACTTTGCGAAGAAAAGTCTGGACTTTGCAAATGTGGAAGAAACTTCAAGTCATATCCCGACAGGAAGGAGTTATTGATAAACGAAAGGAACATTTGCTGCAATCGAGGTAAGGATTTGTAACAACAGAATTATGGCCATCAACTTCTAAACGGAATTTTTGCAAATAATATTTGTTAGGGACCTGATCATTTTGCTCAAGTTGATTCTCCTATGACAGATAAACAAACTGATACCAATTTTAGGCCAACCTTTGCTCTTATTTATATTTGTTAAGGCTTTGATACAAATTAAATCTTACCTTGGCAACAACGATGTCACAGCCCTTCAACCATGCGAGACTCAAATTTATTTGCCATTTTCTAGGCACGTGTCTTTTCCATGCCATTCACACGATTTTCAAAACTGCAATCGTTTCTGCTTTGTTTGATAGAAGAAACAATCACATCCACCAATGTAGCAGCCTCCAAGACTGGCAATATATTAAGCATACTGTCTTGTTTTCGGTTGATTTGTTTCCTCGCAGCTAACACCAAGTTTTGCTTTCAAAGCAAGTTTACTTTGCTTTGTTTTTTGCTTTTTAATTTCTTCCTTGATTGCGTGATCCATAAACAAAGTTTTGGCGGTAAAATTATTGGTTTCCAGTCCCTGAAATGGCCGCATAACGGCTATACCGTTTGGGGGTCGAAGGGCAAACGGTCAAATTCGACGCCATTTTGTTTCGGCTGTCCGGATACTTTCGTTACGGGAGTGTAGTTATAAGTAAAGGAGCGCAACTTATTCCCAAACAGATCAGCAACAACTGTTTTCTTTTCACCCGCGTTGCATCTATATTTGTCCAAACATGCAAAACAACACATCAAAATGTTGCTAATTTATCAGGCAACATTCTTAGATATCTTTCTGTTTGAGTGTTTTACCAAAACTCAACAAATTTCGCTGCTAAAGGTCACGTAGTCGGTCTTATTTATCTTTCTCAGTAGGCTCTGTAGCTTCCCTTAAGCCCAATATTCGAAATTCGAACGCGACAGTACCTGCTGAGTTCGACAAAATTTATCACGGAATCTGAATCAACCCCTGTTAATCTGCGCAATCAAGGTCGCACTTGCATTGCATTGCAACGCAACTTGTGGGCCACCGTAGGTGATAGCTCAAGAACGAAGCTTCATAGAATCATGGAGAAAAGAAGATCTAGACCCGCTGACACATGAAAAAGGAACCACGATTGCACACATCAAATCTAGTTTAGATACTCAAAAATGGTAGTTTTCTACCACTCACAAACATGCCTTTAAATCGCTGACAGAATCTACTTTCGTAGAATTCGACTAAAAGACAACCAATCAATTTAGAGGATCCCTAAATACAATTTCAGTGCTCTCAGTATGATATCAGTTTCGATTTGCTAAATTCGGTAATTGTGAGTCCCTTTAAAGTCAGTCCATCGATATGACGATTGTTACCATTTTTCTAATGTTGATTCCTTTTCTTTCAGAAATTGATCAAGTTACCTCAAAATATCTTACAATGCGAACAAATTATATCATTCTTCGAACCAACACAAGAAGATATTGGTAATCTAACTGACAGTTTGAAAAGGTTAGAACGTACTGTTTGCTAAATTGAATTTTGAAGTAACAGCTTTTAGCGGGTGAATCGTAATATTTCCCAAATTTCGAGATTAAATCGTACGTTTAGGACCTTGTGATCCCCTTTCCTCCCATTCAAAGTTGCAGAGGTCGGATGGTGTTTGATTCCACCAAATTTGAAACAGGGGCAGGGCAGACCGAAGAATTGCAGTTTTGTAATTTTTCTCAAATTTTGCCAAGATCGCAGCAAGTAGGACAACTCACAAATGAATTTTTTTAAATAAATGTCTCTATGTTCATCTGTAATGCTCAGAAAATGTGATGTAAAGATGGCAAAATCTCGCCTTCCCATACTTTTTCAGTCACAGGAATGCCTATTCACATTTTATATTATGCTGGAAGTTGCATTTTTGGACTGCTGGTTCCGTCGATTCAGTGAAATATTATTTGTGAGATTTGGTCAAAGTTTAAAGTTCTAAGCACAGGCTGAACCTTGAAAAGAATTGCAGAGCTCAGTTGGATGAACGATTTGCAACTGTACGAACATGTTGCAATTTTCCTTCGTTTAATTTAGAAATAAGATGTAATGCATCTCTAGACTCTTCTTGGAATTTAATAGGATCAACTTTTTTACCCAAAATTGTTGTCTTCTCCCCTAGCTATAATTGGTTCTTCTAGAAGCAAGACTCTTTCACGTCCACATTTTCAAAAGTATACTTTTCAGGCTGTCAGTTTCAACACAGAACCCTTGGAGACTCACAATTTTGAAGTATTTTTAGCTTTGTAAGTTATAACGAGAGTAAGACAATAAGAAAGGCTACCTGTTTTGTTGTTACTCCGAGTTTCATGCTATACAGCGATCGTCAGACAACTAAATTTTCTACTCAAACTTCTTACTTGATGTACAGATTTGTGCTCAAAGGATGTCATTATTGCGTTATGACTCATAGTTTACTTATTTTTACGTGTGCTCTTATTTGAAGTTTGTTAAGCAATGCTTGTTCTCGTTACGACATTTGGAGATTAGTTTGGAGAAAGCATGTAGCCTTTCTTATTATCTTACTCTCGCTATAATTCGCTCTGCCTACACGGCATTGAGCACTGTTTTGTCCAGTTAAAATATTAGCAACACTTTGTAGCTTTGCAAGTTATATATACTCTTGCTAAATTAACCTATAGTATTGAGTATTTCCTTGCGATATCTACGATCTTCTGCTTATTTTGCAGAGCTGCTACCCAGAAAGTAAAAGGTGCAAAGAAAGCTGAAACCATATCGGATCCTGTTTTATTAGAGCAATATATAGCATTGGCTGATTTTAAGAAATGTGGAAAAGGACAAATTGGGTTGGTAGCAGGAGATGTTGTAGAGGTCATTGAAAAGAGTGATAATGGTACGTATCAGATTATTACATTACTGTTCCACATATAAAGGGCGGACAATTGTCGGATACCTAGCGTCTGATTGACTTAACGTAGCACCTAGTTTAAAATACCTGGTGAGTCAAAAAAGACCCTGAGTTTGAAAGGCTACTGCTCCGTGAATATTGAGCAATGATATTTTGCAATATCTGATTGAATAGTTAATCTTGAAGTATGCTTAGAATTTTTCCTGGCTTAAGTCGTTCACTCCATTCAGATTGAACAAGGGATATTCTAAAATAAATCGAAAAAGGAAAGGCCACGATATGAACGTCGCTCGTCGGATCCGCAGATGCTTGCGATGACGGATAACGATTGAATTTGTAGGTAGAAACACCGCAAAACGACGAAAAATAACAGCGAATGAGTCGGTTAACTGCGATTATATATTTTTTGCCAATATTTCGTCCTGCCATGCAGGACTTCTTCAGGGCTGTTATATGATAGTAACATTTAAGATTTGAATATGTGCAACGATTTGAATAGGAGATGTTACATGTGATTGGTTAGATATGATGGCTACGCAGGGGCTATGTCGGTTAGGTTACGAGGGTTGCGTTATGTGGCAATAATGGTGATGATGCTGATGGCAATGATAATAATAAGAATGATGATGATGATGATGATGATGATGATGATGATGATGATGATGATGATGATGATGATGATGATGATGATGATGATGATGATGATGATGATGATAAGTAAGATAGGAAAATTGGGAGGGTTTGCTTGTAGATTCGGTTAGTATAGAATTATTTTTGTTAGCGGTCTGTGGTTCTGTTTAGTCCGTTAGGTGATAGAGTGTTGGCCAAGCCAATGAAGTATGCTTCCTTGGCTCGTCTAACACTCTCTCTGGTGTCATGTAACTGGAGTAGCGGTAGCAGTTGTAAGTCTTGTATTGAGTGTCCGGGTTTACAGAAGTGCTCTGCAACCCCGGATGTGTTGTCATCAGCATCATCACCATCATTGCCACATAACGTAACCCTCGTAACCTAACCGACATAGCCCCTGCGTAGCCATCATATCTAACCAATCACATGTAACCTCTCCTATTCAAATCGTTGTACATATTCAAATCTTAAATGTTACTATCATATAACAGTCCTGAAGAAGTCCTGCATGGCAGGACGAAATATTGGCAAAAAATATATAATCGCAGTTAACCGACTCATTCGCTGTTGTTTTTCGTCGTTTTGCGGTGTTTCTACCTACAAATTCAAATATTCTAAAATGGTCCCTCCGAGAAGCCTTCAAGACGTGCGACTGTCAAGAGCAAGTTTCTCTAAATTTCTTGCCTAACAGCAATGACTTGAGCAAGTTTTAACACGCTTTGACCTCATTGGGTAATGAAAAGTGTAATCCCTCGCATGAATCACTTATGCAAGGGGATTCCATTCTGGAGGACACAATACACGAATGCACATAAATTCATGAATACACGTAAGTTTCATTATTGTCAGGAAGGAAAACAAAGGGAAATCTTGCCCCAGAGGGGCACTCAGCACATGCACTTCCGGGGAGGTAAGTCCGATATTTTTGGGTCAGAATATTGCCAAAAATGAAATTTTTGGGTCCAAATTAAACTAGAACTATCTTCATGATATTTTTTGACACCAAACATCGTTTAACTGATATTTCTGGGTTCGCTAGAGGCAATCCTGACCTCTGTTTTGCGTTGTTTCAGGATGTCTTATGTTCATGTACAGGTTTCTAAGTATAAAATAAGCTGATATATTTGGGTTGCAATGAAGCTGAAGTGATATTTCTGGGTTGCCTGAACTTTTCTTGGACTGACCCCCCGTATGCGTATGTGCTGAGTGTCCCCCCTGGGAACCTTGCTCGTCGTTTTCATTCGTTGTTGCAGAGAAGAAGATGTCTCATATCCACGGGAAAGACGATTAAAGCTGGGTAAATTTCTGAACCTAATTAGAGATATTGGGAATAAACAAGGCAGTTTCAATATTATTGCTGTGATATTCAGAGGACAGAACTTTTTAAACACCCGGCCTTTTCATGGACTCATCCATTTAAAAGAAAATTAAGGAGCTGGAAAGGACTGGACTGCAACTTTCGACTTTGTAAAATGTACATCGCAGATTTGGGGTATTTGTAGTTGATTTTAGGGCCTTGTCTTCGTAGAATTTATCATGTAAATAGGTAAATGGTTGGCCTTAATTCGCTGTTTAGCTATCTTTTCTGTCACATGCCAACTGTAAATAAATCATTTATTGTTATATTATATTACATTATATTATATCATATTATATTATGTTATGTTATGTTATACTATATTATATTGTATTATGTTATATTATGTTATACTATATTATATTATATTATATTATATTATATTATATTATATTATATTATATTATATTATATTATATTATATTATATTATATTATATTATATTATATTATATTATATCATACAGGGTGTCTCAAAAAAATTGTTCGACGTTTGATTAAATATTGAAAAATAAGGACAACATGAACAGGCTCATGGAAAGATAACCCTGTTCCTAAGATTATGAAATAATTTTAGAGACTAAAATCGTGCAAATCGGTTGAAAATTCACTGAGTTACGAGCTCTCGAATATTACAAATATGCGATAGCTGAAACCAGAGACCCCCCAGATTACTTGTATTGCAATAAGTTCGAAGACGGAGGTAAGAGAAGCTTATCCAATGTGATACCTCTCGTTGATATCAGAGCAAACCAAATACGACTTCTAAAGTAAATTATTTCTTGCGATCATTCTCAAAATTCCCTAAGATTGCATAGGTCCAAAAACAGTGGTTCAAAACGAAATCGGCAAGAGACTGAACCCGTTTCCTCAAAGCATCCATATGCTTGACAGTTACGTTATCGAATACTTGTGTGAATCCCACTTGTTTCGCCCTGAAACAATTGAGAAATAACAGAAACGACAGCCTATGGGACTTTTACCAGAAATGCCATTTCGAGGCCTCTGGTTTCAGCTTTCGCACAAACTTGAACTCCAAAAGCTTGTAACCCCATGAATTTTTATCGGATTTGCAAGATTCTTGTGTCAAAAATTATTTTATAATCTCAGGACAAGGGTGACTTGACCAAAGGTCCATTCAGCGTATCGTTATTTTTTAGTATTTAATCAAACGTCGAACAATTTTTTTGAGACACCCTGTATTATATTATATTATATTATATTGTATTATATTATATTATATTATATTATATTATATTATATTATATTATGTTATGTTATAGTATATTATATTACATTATATTATATTATATTATATTATATCATATTATATTATATTGTTATTATACCCAGTAGAACAACAGGATGCCACGTGTCTTCATTTGTCCAATGGCTTTGATAATCTTGCAAGATCATCAAATACAAAGAAATGCAGCGGCTAAAGTTGGCTTACGCGGCCCCTTAATCTGAACTGGGCATTTTTAAACACCCAATGCCTGGGGAGGGGCGGATCATTTCCGTTGTTAGATATGGCAGCCTAATTTGGTACTTCATCATGTGAACAATAAATGGTTGAAACAGTGATTTAATTGGTGATGTTGTTGTTGTTGGTAGAGCATGAGAATCATCATGATATAGTATGACTTCATACAAATGAATGCATTTTAAGAGCTCATCAAACTTGACTTTTCATGAAGAAATGAAAAGCACATATCAAAATATGTCTAATTCCAATCTTTAGGCTTAATTGGGCCAATTTAAGGAGGTTTAGATATATAACTTGATATAACTTTTACACAATGCGACATGACAACTTGGTTGCCTTTGGGGCAAGACTAAAAATGGAATGTCCCAATTGTTGCAGTCTTATTGCTAAAAGATAAACTTACTAAATCTCAGCAGCCTTCTGCTTTTATCAAACAACTTATGAATGAAATCATACTAAGGGGGTGGAATCCGCCCCCTAGATCAGATAGGGTTAAGGAAGGCTACATTATATCGCTGTCATTTGTCTGTAAAAACGAAGGGCATTTCACTCCCAAAAATCTCCTACACCTTTGGAAAATACTTTTTTTTCAAGAAAAATCCATCAATAATCCGTAAAAATCATTTTATTCTGAAAAATCGTGTACTCTTTATCGAATGAGTGAAACGGCCCTAGTTTAAAGGGTTGGGTCACGTAATGATAAACAAGCCTCTCTCGAAAATGGGACTTTATAGTATTTTCTTAGGCCATATTATACAGATTTTTGTCACTATTTTTCTTCTGCCTAATATGAACGTTATTTGAACACGATTTGTTTAGTTTCACCGCGAAAGAAAGGTAATATTCACATACTATACAATTATAGGGATACCAGCCGATTTTCAAGAGTACCTTTATTGTGGATCCACCCCTTACACCCAGGCTTACCCCAAGTCCCGCTTGTCTTACCAAACAGCGAGTGAAGTGAGCTGGATGTACCAGAAATCTACGTGCACCAAACTATGTGCAGAAGGGAATTATGGAAACGTACCAAAACAATAAATATTATAAAGATAACTGGGTTTGTTTACGATAACGTGATCCAGTCTATAACGTGACCGTCTCCAGACTTTCGTCGAAACGATGATTTTCAGTTTTAACTTTTAAGATTGGTCTTGTCACCTGATAGAAAGCAAATGCGCTGGCAGTTGGGACAGTGGACACGTATGAAGAACTTCCCCCTTCGGCCCCAAGGAAGTTTACTCCAAAAAAAAACTTTCCCCTTCCACTATTATGTTGCTTTTCTGGTTCATTAAATCAACATAAGATGAAAATTGGGTTATTTCAAATGAAATTTTGTTTATTGCTTAGTCGTTGAAGTGCTAATCCTTTTTTGTGAATTTTTCACAAATTGGGGTAATGTGGGCCAACTGAGAATTCAGCTATAGCTCAAAACCAACGAATACGTGAATGGCTTGATATTTCGCACTTGCATTCTTCCTACCACATTGGTTTAAGTCTAGAATGTGAAAAAGGGTTTGCTTTCACGGCGACTGCTGTCTTTTAATCAGTAAATGGATGCAAACAAACTGCAAATGTTTTTATCTTATTGTTTGAATCAAATTCATTGACAGCCTTCCAAATCAAAACGATGGCGAATCTCTGCTTACGGATAGTAGTTTTATTTTCGTTGTGGAAATATGTTGTCACAAAAGCAAGGATTGACACTGTGTCGAAAAGAAAATAGTTGGAAATTATGATTCCATTTGTTTCTTTAATAATTTATCGTTTAATGCTCCCCAGTTATACTAGTTTTAGGAATAGACTCTCATTTCCCGTTCATCGGGAGAAGTGGACCTAATTTAGTTGTCTAAAGAGGTAACTCTTTGGAAATATGCAGCTGCATCTATCATAGATGAGATTTTTTGGAAAGAAGCAAGAAGCATTGAATGCCAATGAAACAAAAATTTGAAAGTATTTTTATTTTGCTGTCGTTTTACCAGTTATGCATATTTTGCTGTCGTTTTACCAGCTATGCACTCAATTTAGGCCTACGCAGCCCCCTCCTCTCCCCACCTTACCCTAGAGACGGACAAACCAACGTTGATAACTGTCTGCAAAAGTTCCTATTCAGTTAGTTAAAGACAGAGGATGCCCTTTTTTCAGCAGCATTCTGGTCTCTGGATGAAAGATCTCCTCCGCGAACTTGGTCTGCATCTCGGCAGTCGATCGAAGAATGGAGCTTTTAATAGCATACGCAGAATCAACGATTGTTAATTTGTTAAAAAGCGTTGCTATTATCCAAAAATATCATGTAATCTTCAGGAAAAAGACTTTTAAAGCTCCTAAATTTTGCAAACATTTCCAAGAAATGGCAACACAGCTTTTTAAGTATTAACTATGAACTAAGGAATGGTAGTAATTGATAGTTGATTGTTATAGGTTGGTTCTTTGTTTGTCTCGAAGATGAGCAAGGCTGGGTTCCATGTTCTTACCTTGAACCAGCACATGGAACACAAGAAGAAGAAATCATGGTTGAAAAATGTGCAGTAGGTAAGAGATTTGAAGTAAACGTTGCATCAAAATTTCGATATTTTTCGATTCTACTTTATACTGGATAACTCAAAGAGTTTTGGTGCGTTGGCCAATTTATAAATGATGCAAAAATCAAAGACAAGGAAATTTGGAGGAGAACAAATGCGGAAGAAAAGAAGACGTGGAGGAGAGATGGGAGGAAGGGGAGAAGAAATGTGACCTTCTTTCTCCCTTCCTTCCTCCTTACTTTTCATTTAGAAACACTTTTTTCTCTTGTAACTTAAACGGAACAGGAATTTTGCTGTTCCGTTGATCTAGCAATTTCGTGAAAAGTACAACTTGCAACTTGTATAAGAATTTTCTGCTTCCTAACAGTGACAGATAAATGAATAGTCCCAGATGATAAATGGCAATTGCTGCTCTATTTGTACTCTATCAAAATAAATGCCTTGCTTCAATTCCTTGACAGAAAGGTAGTTCGTTTGCCATGGTTTAGAAATTTACATTTTCATGAATCTAACTGAAGGCCTATTTCATGAATATAAATGTATTTTTTTGTTTAGGTTAAACTGAAATGTTTCAACCAAATAAATATTCGTAAAAATGTGCAAAGTAGACTGCATCAAAAAATGGTTAACAAACACTCCCCTTTTTTCTTACTAACTCAGTACATATCGTGACATGCTATCCTGAACTGATTATAGACATTTAGTCTATCCTCATGTCTATGTAGTTTGTCGAATCTGAAGTTTGCGATTTTTTGCTTTTTGTTTCCTGTTGACTTCTCTTAACAATCATTTTTTGCGTGCACAAGGCAACAATAGGCAATAGAAGTCTCGGGGCTGCTCTTGCCGTTTCATTTATTTTGATTTGTTGCCTGAGGCAATTCCCTTTTGTCTGCGATCGTTAATCAGTTTAGATAACTTGTCAATCAATATTCGATTTAGGTCGATCAAAAGTCATTCATTCTGTCATTACAAAATCTGTCCTCATGCTTTCCTGTCGAGGTATCCCTGCTGTGATTGTCAGCCCAACCCTTTTTCTCAAATTCTTTTAATTCTTTTAATAATTTGACCCCTGGTTACACAAGGGTCCCTATTCCACCCCTGCAAGAAAATAACTACCCCTTTCGGAATCCGCCAGTAGAAGGGCAAATAAAGGCAAGAACTGAAAAATTTAAATCTAGTTTCTACCCTCACTCTTTGTCTGAATGGAATAAACTCGATCCCGAAATAAGAGAATCCTCCTCTGTTAGCCTCCTAAAGAAGAAATTATTTTCTCAAATTACACCTCCTGCTAATTCCGTATATGGTATTCATAATCCAAAAGGGATTGCTTTCTTAACTCAGTTAAGGATGGGGCTAAGCAAACTCAATTTCCACAAATTCAAACATAGTTTTAAAGATACAATCAATCCAATGTGCCCAGTTAATGATGGCATAGAAGATACGGAACACTTTTTGCTGCTCTGCAATTCTTTCAGAGAGCAAAGATTCAGTCTTCTCGCTGGTGTCAACGATGTACTCGAAGCTTGTGGACATTCTGAGAGTGCAAATTTCAATATGTTGCAAATTCGTCTGTACGGAAACAAACATTTGCCCTTGGAAGCCAACAAAATGATCTTAAATTTAACTATTAAGTACATTTCTGAGACAGAACGCTTTGGTTGAAGGTTACTGGAATCCCTGAAAGGAGCACCCAAATCCCTTCTATATGTGTCTGTTTTTCAGTAGTTAATGTCTTAAGGAAGCTTGCGACCAAATAATAGACGTTTTTACACTGCCTTTAATGGTTCCAAACGTTCCCAATCTTCACTCGCAATTATTTGGTTGCAAGAATCCTTAACTTGTAGCTCTGTTTTTCTTTTTACTAATCTCTTTTTATGTTTATGACCCCTGGGTAGACAAAATATTTTGCTCCTTGGGGTATCGTCTTCGTAGTAGGGTAGTGTTAGGTGTAGGTATAGTAAGTAATCATGTATTGTAAATTCTTAATGGAATATATAAAAAAATGCTTTTATGAAAAAATGTAACTGAACGAATGTTTCTTTTGATAAGACAGATGTAACACATCGAATGACGTTAGCGATGCCATATCTTAGACAAATGTAATTTTTCTCAAGACTCTACGTAATGATATATTTTACATTTGCTGTTTTCATGTCGACTTTTAAAATACGTGGCAGAATTACCTCAAAGCTGGCTTTATGATGCAATGACATCTCATATTGCTGCAAGCCGTTTCACACGTTTCCACACCAGCTTAGCTTGGTGTCTGTGAGTTTCACGATTTCAAGTTAAAGCTGTATTTGCTGCGATATTGAGTTTTAGTAACAAAGACTTTCATTTTTGACTGACATGCCCTCTGGGAGCTAACCAATTAAATCATTTGAAAAATTAGCGCATGTGCTATTTCACTTAGTAAAATCTTGCAAAGGCATGAGAAAATAAGGTTTTTGCTGATTTTTTGTTTAAAAAAATTAATACTGGCCGGGGATTCAATTAGAATGCAAGGGAAAGCTGGAATAGGATTTTGCACCCCGCATTTTAATGTCACTTTGCCAGTTACTGTCATTTATGTCTGAAGCCAATATGTCCTTGATTAAACAGAACTTAGAAATTCTTGTAAACATTTTAGAAAATCTTAGAAAGCAGAGAACAAAGCCAGAGTCCAAAAAGGTGACTAATCTTAAAGAGATCGTTGAACATTTGAAGAGAATCAAGGAAAATAACTTGAACAATATTTTTGTAGAGAGAGAGAGAGATGTCTTTCAGTGGGGTCTTTCAATCTGTTTCTACGTGTAAAGGAAATCTCTTTTACCCCAGCATATGTAATCTGCTGCAATCATACATGCGCCTTGAATTTGGTATGATGTTAAAGATACCTGCTACTTTTTGATACATGTGTCTCTACTGTTTTAATTGCAGAGGAAAAGTTTGTGTGTGTCAAGCCATACTCGAAATCCTTGGACGATGAAATTGATCTTGAATTAGGAGCTATTGTTAATGTGTTGCAAAAAGGATCAGATGGCTGGTGGCAAGTCAGGTATTCTTACTTTCCACAAGTTTTTCTTTTACGCCAGATGAGTCAAATGAAGTTCATTATTATTGTCATCAAATTATTTTCAGTTCGCTTACAATAAAATGCTGTGATAGCCTGCAAAGAACAAAGAAGAACACACTTTTTTACAAACCAGACTAAGTTCTTAAGAAATTAGTGCTCTTCCTGCATTCAGGGTGAGGCTCATAATTCAAAGGCCCTTTGACTACAATGAGTACAAAACTGTACAATATTGACAAACATAGGGAATGCTTGATTGCATTTTGAATGTTGGAGAAAGCGTAATATGTTGTAGGCAAAAGTAGTTATGATAACTGCAGCCTTCATCTTATGCTACGATTGATTGTCGTACTTTGTCGTTCTAGGCTAAGGCCCGGTTTATATGAGGAAAATCGTCTCACCTGCTAGACCAGGGCTGAGAGGCGAGGTAAATTTCAGTCATTGCTTGTATGAAATTTTTCACCTCACCTGTCAGTCCCGGGGCTGAGAGGCGAGGTAGAGTAAAGTCTCTCCTCCGTGAAATCAGGATGAACTGACCAATGAGAATCAACGAATAAATTCTATTCACCTCACCATACCGGTGGTGTTTCGTTTATGTGGAAAATTTTCACCTCACCCAGGTGAGATACCACCTGTAGTGAGGTGTGACTTCACTTTACCGGTTGTGTTGCGTTCGTCATGTAAACGCCAAATGAAGAGACAAAGGATTTTATTGGAAGGTGGAATCTCACCTCTCAGCCCCGGGCCTGGCAAGTGATGTGTTTTTCCTTTTATAAACAGGCTCTAAGTATATACCTTTTTTTGTCTGTTTTGAATGCCATGCATTTTCCACCAAGTTCTTCGTTTTACTCTGTGTCCTCATTTATGATAAATTTTCCTTTTTGATTACAGGTATAGGGGGAAAGAAGGTTGGGCACCCAGAGCGCACTTAAAGAGTGCAAATCATTTGAATTTGGGAAATCAAACTACTGACATGGTCAGAGACAGAGACAGCTTAAAGGTTAAAGGTAATGGTGATAATTAAATGTTTAGAGTTTTTGTGCATGCATGTATGTATTTATCTATTTGCAGGGACAGGGACGCCGGAGTGATGGTAGGGCAAGGAGGTCGAAGGGGAACGCAAGGGCGCTCCAGGCCGATGACGAGTGAAGCGAACCGAAAATTGGGTGGATCTGGAATCCTCCCCGAAACGATTCTTTGCGGCCACACCCTTAAATTGGCTTAAAATGCTCATTTTCATTTTATAATTTTTTCATTTTGTAATATTTAAACACGTAGAAAGTTTCAGTATAAGCTAACTATTGCTTTTCAAACTGACGTGTTAAAAGCAAATTATTATGTATATAATAATGAAAAAACGTGTAGCGCTAATATAATCGTTATTATCAAAGCAAAGAAAAGAAAACAATACAAAAGAAAGTATTAGCTATGGCTTAGTCTATTGGTATCATCTTTTGATAGCCATTTGAAGGCATTGAGGGAGGGTGCCACGTAAGTTTCCCTAATCAAGCTGTTCCATAGTCTGGCCCCTCGATACGAAAACGACTTTTGACTAGCGCTAGTTTTTAAAAGTGGCAGTTTTTGATCGGTATCGGTTGAACGAAGTACACAACCGTTGCTGTCTGAACACCTTGTGAACAGATTTCGCACGTATTCGAGTGCAAGCTCATTCAAAGATTTATACATCAGTGTTCCTGTTTCTCTTTGAATAAGATTGGAAATCGTTGGGCAGCCTAGACTCTGGATAAGCGGGGCCGCTGAAAATGCTATGAAGAATAGATAATAGAAGCAATGCTATCAAGAATATTCCAACTGAAGTCAATGATGTTCTTTCTTGCATATTTGGGTATGACCAATGCAAGTTGCGATGATTATTCAACTTAAGGGCTAAATTATTTGTTTTCATCATATCGAATTGCGCTTTGTTAGAGAAATGCATTGTTCAATTCAAAGGGCAGTTTTGCCCCCTTGCCCCTCTTACAAAAAGGCAGGAGGGGTATTTTCCCCCGCGCACCCCCCTCTCCGATGTTCCTATACAGGGACATCATGTCGCATACGACAACGCTCGTTCGTTTCTTAATCCAGCAGGGGACCCCCTATTGGTAGGTGACAGAAGATAAGAATCAAACTTTTTGGCCAAGTTTTGCTCGTGGTCCATGGCCGGAAATCTTCAAAGCCTCACTTTCAAGAAGACAGAAGAAGTGAGTGAAGATTTTTCTAAATTTTACCCACCTTGATAAAACGCAACCAGGACAAAAATCTGTTTGAAATTTCCTGAATTTTTCTGACGAAATCTACTCGCCAGATGTTCAGGTATCCAGATTTGGATACCGGTTTGAATATCTCATAGTTTCTCGGAGTTATGGCCTTTCCAAAACCGATGAGGCACTAAACATTAAACAATAGAAAGTCTAGACGAGAGACAATGGTAATAACAATAGTAATTGTTGTAAGAACGACCCTAGAGTGCTAAACATCTACGTTTCCATTTGTTTTTGGCATTGTCCTTCCACCACTGTTTCTTTGGTACAAGATTCAATGCTCCTACGACTTCTATGTGAACTGACAAAATTTTCTAAGGTTAGTTCACAGTTTTCAAGTCATGTGGCAAAACTCTTGGGAATTTTCTGTATTACACTAATTTTTGCATTGGTGGCACAAGCTTTCATGGTACGAAATAAGTTATAACATTGAAAGGAGGTTTTATCACCTGACTTGAAGTGGCGTAAACAAGACATGGCAAGCCTCGGCCGATTTTGCCTATCGGAAACGCTATATCTCCACTAAACCGTGAGTTGTTTAAACCTGCATCCAAACCTGGATACCCAAACATCTGGCGAGTAGATATCTTCACAAAAAGTTGGGAAATTTCCAGCAGTTTTTTGTCCTGGTTACATTTTATGAAGGTAGGTAAGATTTTGAAAAATCTTCACACATTTCTTTTGTCTTCTTTGCTTATTCGCCGTCTGATTGGTCCATGAAAATGGGGCTTTGAAGGTTTCTGGCCATATGCCATGAGAAGATATCGGCCAAAGCACGTGATTCCTATCTAAGGTGACAGGGGGATCAGACATGTTTTGGGTTCTGGAAATGCTGGAAATACGTTTGGGTACCTTATTTTCTGCGAAATCAGGATATTTTTAGGGTTGCCTTACAGCAAACTGGCCAATGTGAGTGCTAAGCTGAGTTTTTCTCCAGAATAGTGCAGCACAATAGAGAATGGCTATAAACTTCTACTTTTTATATACTATGCAGCAATGTGTGTATTTTTAGAGTCCAAAAATTTCCTGGCTTCTGTCTATGTTTGGTTTTTCAAATGTATTGTGAGCCTAACCCTCGGTCATTTACCAAAGCAGTTCCCCTGGGTTTCTCAGGAAGGGATATTCGAGCTTGATTTTGAGACAGACAATTGAAGTCAATGAGCTAGATTATCTTAAATTTCCTTTTTACAGCAAAGGGTTGTTGTTGTTTTAGTAATTCGTCAAGATCTTTGTTGTTGCCAAGAATATTATTTGTTTTATGCATTGGTTGGAAGTGTTTCAAAGTAGGATGTGACATAGTGGCTATTTGCTCTTGATTCAGTCAATATATTACAATCAAAGAAATATGCTATATTTTTATAAATCACTTCTTGCTGAGGTATCCGACAGCTTGAAGGAAATTGAAATAAATTGGACTAATGCAAATTTTGATATTCTTACCAGAATCTTTTCTAGTGGTTTTACTGCTGAGTCTAAGACTGCGTTCACACGATGCCGGCACATTTTGAAAACGGTGAAAAATTCGACGGATAGGCCTCCCGTTCACACGAAAACGGCACATTTTTTGCCGGCAGATTTTGAAAACGGTAGATTTTGAAAACTGAACCGTAACCGGCATAAATTTGAAACAGCATCGTGTAAACACTCAACAAAGATGAAAACAGAACATTTTTCGACACTTTTGGATCGAGACAGGTCTATTCTTAGGGTGTAGGTACTATTCTTTGGCATCAAATCCTGCAACGAGTTTTTATCGTCAAATTTCCTACCGTTTTCAAATTGTGCCGGCATCGTGTGAACGCTAGCTCAAATTTTGCTACCGTCACTTTTTTCATCGTTTTCAAAATGTGCCGGCATCGTGTGAACGCAGTCTAAATTCATTACTTAAAGGCAGTCTGTGCCTTGGATGAATGAAAAATCAATGATGATCTCTATTGAATGTTCCGCAAACATACTCCAGTTCCCTTTTTCACCAAGAGCAACGTCATTCATGCGTAATTGCATCGCCATGAAAATTATGCATGAATAATCTTACTTTGTTTCGATGAAGCAAATCCTTGAGGAGACAGAATGCTTTTAAGCTGTATAGGGGATCGAAACTGTCTTAGGATGGATGTAGCCTGCGTGCAGACTCTACTGATCCCTATTCAGAGAGGTTCTCCTCCTGTAGAGTCTGCGCATCAGCGACCAAATCCTTGTTCTCAGTTCATGAGAAACGTGGAACCTTTCCTTATTGGCTGACGCGTATCCCCTTTCTTTCATGAGCGTCTCTGTCTTTGTTCGAGTCTGCAGGTATTTAATTAGCTCTTCCATGGACAAAGCTGCCCAATGAAACCTTATTGTGTGTGGGTGTTACGCCCTCCCACTCTGTAGGTCGCTCCATCGAGTCCAATTCAATGACTTGGTTCCTCAAGAGAGGGAATCGCGTGTGGCTCAGAACAAGGATTTGGTCGCCGATGCGCAGACTCTACTGGAGGAGAACCTCTCTGAAAAGAAATCAGTAGAGTCTGCACGCAGGCTAGATGGATGCTGCTGTGACCATTGGAACCATTTGCATCATTCATATTCAAGGTCTAAGGAATTTGCATCAAGATTTACAGAGCTGACAGTTATTTTAAGCCTTTCAGGCCATCATTTTAAATCCACTTTTTGGTGTTTTATTTCATAGGAGCTCAGCTTGGCGTTGCTGCACCTCCCAGAAGGAGAACAGTGAAGGTGAGAAGAGCCATTACGTATATATGAGGCCATATGATTCCAAGTGAGAAAATCTTTTTCGTTGTTCATCAGATTGCGTAACAATGACATCGATGGATTTAAGTAACGCACCTTTTTAAATTGATTTGCGATCGCAGACAAAGAGAATTCTCTCAAGTTGCCAATCAAAACAAACGAAGTGGTAACCGATGCCCCGAAACAATTATGGCTAATTATCGCTTTGTGCATGAGAGAGAGAATTGTCAAGGAATGTCATGAATTTACGTCGAAAAAAAGATGGATACTTTGAAGCATCTATTTCAGAAACTGAGCATTAAGTGTTTTATTTACATCCTAATTTAGCGAGACTTGCAAAACCTACTGTTCATCTCTCAGTTATACAATAACGTCGTCTAAGCACATGTTTAGATCTACCCTAAAAAATCCTTGACTTTATCTTCTGCTTTTGAGGTGACTGCTCTTTGCTAAACCTTGGCCAACATTCCTACGCCTCTCTATAAAATATGCAACAAATGATATGTAAAGACCTGGATAAATGAAGGTGCGGATTAAGAACCTTCTGGCTGATTTTGGTCAATTCAGCACGTCCTATAGAAGAGCTACTATGTAGATGTAGAGGAGTCAGTTGTCCATGTTAAATAAGTCACACGTTTTTTTGTGTGGTCTTGCTGTACTTATATAGCACAACATAATCAAGTTCTCTTTTTGTTTCTTTAACAGAGAACGGTTGTAGCACGAAGTACCCGTCGGCCTATACCAAATCATGAAGATGAAGATGTATCCGTAGCATGTGAGTACGTTGCCTCCGCTAATTATCAATTCAAGGTAGGAAACAAGAATGTCAACATATCAGAAGGATCATCGTACACCGTAATTGAAAAAGCGCCCAATGGTTGGTCATTGATCAAGATTGGGGAGGAAGAAGGCTGGGTCCCTTCTAGTCTGCTTGACAGGCGGAGGAAAGGCGAGCATGTCACTTTCGAGGATCAGGAAGATATGTATGCAAACGTCAGAAGTTTGACCATCACAGAAGTTCCAAAAAAGGACATTGAAATAAACAATAATGACGTGAGTAAACGGGAGAAAAATGACACTGAGAAGGAGGAATGCGTCACTATTGGTGCTTATATAACTAATGATGAGACTGGAATTAGCTTTAGAGAAGGAATCACTGTGGAGGTATTGGAAAAGAATGATTCAGGATGGTGGTTTATTAAAGTAGGTCCCAAGGAAGGATGGGCCCCGTCTACATATTTGAAAGTTGTCAAGAAAGCAACAGATAGACGATCAATCATAAGTGGAAGCGATTCAACACCAGGAATATTACAGATCGCAATTGCACCATCAAAGCCAAATCGGAAAAGTGAGATCCCACAGTCGTATGAAAACGTTGGTTTAACCGAGGAAGCTACCAAAGCTCCTGAGGTCCGAATGGCGCCAGTTCCTCGGCCGAGAGTTCGCTCGAGCACCAGTGGTTCTGAGGAATCAGGTGGCCCGTCCCCTGTTGACGAGTTAAGAGAAGCTTTCAAGAAGAGAGCGTCACCCATCCCAAGCCCAAGAGGTCCAAGGAAAGTAGTATCTGCGCAGTCATTTGATGAAAGGTCATTAGGAAGTGGCCATGGGCTTTCGCCATTGAGACCTGCCGCTCCTAATTTGCGAAAAATTTCAGAACCAACAAAACCTCCACAAATGGCCGATTTTAATCCATCTCCAAACAACATGAAACGGCGACCAAGCCCTCCTGCCCCAAACAGGCCTGCTACGCCAAAGTCAAGGCCCAGCCCTCCGATTCCTGAAAGACCCAATAGCAATCCTGCAAGGCATAGCCCTGCCATTCCTGAGAAACCAAAGGGAGAAGTATTTGTTACGCTGTCTGACTACAGTGATAGTGATGATGGCATGCTGAGTTTTAAAGCTGGAGAAAAAGTGCAAGTATTAGAGAAGGATGATGGAGGCTGGTGGCTAGCCGTTATAGGTGTTAAGAAAGGATGGGTACCTTCGAACTTTTTAAGGAAGCTATGAACCGTATGACAATCGCTTTTTAATTGGGAGCAAGACCGGGCAAGTTTGTTATTGATGCATTCATGGATTTCACTGAAGGGAAATTGTGCTTTAGTTGAAGGAGATAAATTTATATCATGAAAAGAGTCAATTTTATTTATCAAAGCGTGTAAGCTTCCAACCAAGTACACTTCGCTTCGACTTTAAAAGCAAGACGTAAAATGTCCAACTTTGTCCCGTCTGGGCCCATTTCTCCCACTCCTCCTTGTGTAGATCGAGTAGGTATTGTCGTACCGATTAGGTTATTATTTGCAAATTTTCATTCGTCTCCTTGATACTTTTCTAAAATGTGTTTGAGTTTTGTTTAGTCAGATTATGTTATTTGTACATTTATTCTGGAATCGAAGTTCATGACATAAAATCATCATTTGGCTACATTGAGACCATGCTTGTTGGGTTGTGGTAGACACATTATTGACTGTACTGCCTCTTTAAAGGCTGATGCCCTATCCTGATGTCTCCATGAAAACATAGGGATGGGAAATGTTTAGTGCACTTGTTTTATAGAACTGCACCTTTTTAAAGGACTCATTTTAGGCCCCGTTTACACTGCACCAGGATAACTTTGCATCTGTCACAAAAATATAACGGATTGGTCCCTCCATTTTCACTGCTCTTTCCGATCCGTAACACTTTTTTCCTTTTTTGACAGAGCGATTTGTTCTGGAGCAGCGTAAACGCTGTTGAATCGTAAAAACTTTGGACTGGATCAAAACTGCACCGGTGCAATGTAAATGTGATCTTAGGTATTCGTCTGCGTGTAACGGTTGATAAAGCTGTTGGAGTACAATGTCGGTTTTAAAGTTTTCGTGTTGCCTGAAGAAATGCTGATCAGCATCTTACCTGCACGAAGCTTAGACAGAGTTTCTTTCATTTGACGTGTAACATATAGGTTGCTTTCTGCACAAGGCTCCAATGTTTCAGTTGTAAAGAATTGTGTTTCTTTCATGGCGTTACATTTCATAGTGCATCAGCAAAAGATTGGCTCTCGTGATCAGGCTTTCCCTCGGATTAAAGCGTTACAGTCAAAGCGGAAGAATTCCACCATGTAAACTCGAAGGCTATTTTAAAATAGATTTTCATGATTGAATGATTATTCAAACATTGCTTTATTTTCATCCAACGTTTTATTCGAACATTGTTTCCGTTGGGCGGAGCATAATGGGTTAGAATAGGAGCTCTTTCCCCCAGTAAACCATAATGAATAAGATTATTCAAGAAGGATTTTGCCGTGAACAAGGTTCGATGAAGATACGCATCTATTTTGAATATTGAAAACATAACTCGCACGCCTCGTCCGCTATGACTGTAATTCGCTATTGCATTCATATTCATATTTTACAACTACATTTTAGCATAGGTAATTTAACATGGTCTTTAGATTTATGTTAGAGTTTCATCATAGCAAGGCAAAAATCTCCTAAATCGGTTAATTCATTCTGTTTCTACAAGTTTAATAAATTGTGTAAGTTTTTTTTTGGAAATCAACCGTGATTTTTTCAGCACTGTGCTCTTAATGGCACTCCTATTATTTCCTTCTTTGCGCAGGTTGCACGTTAGTTTAGCGTTAACATTTGTACCTAGTATCAAATCAAATCATTTTTGTATCGTATTGTAAAAATCCAAAAGTATGATGTATTTCAATTATTTTGTAAGTTATGAATATCATTTTGGAGTTGTCGTACATAGTAGAACATTAACAATGCTTATTCAGTTTTGGTATAAATTATACTCATGTACATATTGGTGCGCTAGCTGCAGTTAAAGGCCTTTCAGAGGAAGAAAAGGGGGGTTCTAAGGAATTTGCCCTCTCAGTATCTAGCAGTTGGTGTAACAGCTTCGAATCTTGAAAAAAGTGGGTGTAAATGGCCAAAGCATCTTTCTCTGGATTGAATGGCTTTTGCCCCATTCACACTGCAAGTTAAACCAGCTTAACTCAAACCAAGTTTTCGAATAGAGACTCCTGATTGGTCAATTCAACCAATCCAGTCATTTGATTGGTTGAAGTTTAAACTGGTTTGAATAAAGCTGGTTTAATTGTGTCAGTGTGAATGCAGTATTTGTCAAGTTATTTTAATCTGAAAATATACCAAGATAGCTTCTTAGATATAAAAGAAAAGAAACTAATCTTATTTGGATATTTACAATGAACTAAATTATAAACTAAACTAGTAACTTGTAAATTACAAACATGCGGCCGGGTAGCTGAATCAAAGTATTGTTGGATATAAAATGATTTCGAATCAGGAAAATCATCTGCAAAAGTGAACACTGCCTTTATATGTATCCTTGTATTCAAAAGGAAACACTGAAAAAGGGCGCATTTTGGTCAGGCGCTATTCTAGCGAAAAAGGGGGCGCCAAAACTGAGTTTTCATCATGAAGGGGGGCAGTCGCCCCCATTTGCCCCCTAAATCCTCCACTGTTCAAGAGGATTTTTTCAGTGAAGAATTTCGAATAATGGAACGAACATTTGAAAGGAGTATAGAATTTGTCTTTAGCACTTTAACCTTACAACCATGGAAATGAATTGCATTGTTATTCAAATTTGTTTTCATTGACTTGCGTTGAAAGGAAGGAATGCGTTAGAGGAAGTAGATTTTAGGATGCATCTCGAAGCAATTTCAGCGAGTTTTTGTGACTTTGTAGTGCTTAGAAATTCGAAGGTGGACTTCTTGAGCTTGTTACCATGTTCTACAGAGAGACTGATACAGTTACTTTGACGTAATAAATTTTTTTGGTGGAGAGTTTGCTTTTAATATTGAGCCCGTGTGGAATTTCCGTGTGATCCGCGGATCTTCTGGTTTCTTATGTCGTACACTGGTGTGGAGCACTGCTTCGTATCACTGTAAGTTTTGGATCTTTGCTGTTGTTTACTAGGTCCCAAAGAGCATCCAACCTTCCACGTCGGCAATTTCCAAGTGTCTCTTCGTAACTTAAAATCCCAAAATGAAATTTCAAACTCTTTCCACCTTCGCTGCAATTTTCCATGGTCAGTCGCAGTCGCAGTGTCGTTTGATCGATCGTTGGTTATTCTTTTCTTCGAGTCACCTAATAAAAACCCTATCAATTGTTAGGTCGGCCAATGATAACCTTTTCATTCTTCCTTTCAACCAATCACATAAAGTTTAACATGTGACTGCCATTGTTTTAACAATTGCCTAATTAGCAAGGTATGCGCTCAAATCTCAAATTCACTCAGCTACATACAGATTAGTAAGCGCCCTTCGGCCGCAATTAAACAAAGGTACAAAAATATCTACAGTTATCCTTTAAGTTTCAAACAAAGTACCCCATCCTATCTAAAACTTTGAGACATATTGTACTGTGCATTGGATGCCATTCCATTGTTTCATGATTTGTTTAAAGATTTTATTACACCCAAATGTTACTTGATTCGGTCCACTGATTTCTCGTTGAGCGATTCCCGTTCATAGAAGATTTAAACTGAAATAACTGTTGCATGAAGGAAGGATTTAATTCCTTCAATGTCTCGTAGTTTTCGACACAGAAGCTGCGTAAGCGAGAAACATGCAACGAACATCTGCCGGATCTTTGTAATAGTTCTTGATTTGAACTCTTGTGTGTCTTGAAAAGATCTTTACGTAATTTTACCGTAATGCCAGAATACGGATTTTTGATGTTATCATTTTCAGAAATACAGCGCTAAATCGTAAGCAAGAAAAGCTAGAGAACTTCGCTCAAAACATACTTGAAGGTCTTTTCGAGAATTCGCCTATTCCCCTCAATTGCTTATAGTAGAGGTAAGTTACATGAATTTACATTCAAGCCATGCAATCCGGTCAAAGATGCAATAGCCATCTGCACCCACTTTTTACAAAATTGACAGTTACCGCCGCCACTAACCAGGAATGAATTTCACTCCATTTATGCTGCTTTGAACAAAGTTAGTATTCGGAATGGTATGATGAGCACTGCATATAATGAAATTTAGCATTAACTTATATTTGTACCTATTTCTTGTATAAGTCCGAAGTCATTATGCTTTGAAATGCTTTACAAACATTAGTAGAATTGATAAATTTTTTAAGAAAGGTGTTGTTTAAAGTTGTTTCTGTTTATCGTGCCACGCTGATTTTGCAAGACCGAGCAAGACACATATGGCCTCTGAAGTAAATTAAAGGCACTCTGTTTTGGCTGTGATTGCCTAGTAGTGTTGTTTAAATTACTTGGATCATACTTTGTTTCGAGCATAAAGACAGTCAGATCGTTGACACCTTTGAAGTTCAGTTTACAGCGAAATAAGTGCAGCTTGCCTACTTTTATTCTTTATTATACTAGTCTTATCCACCCAATATCGCTACCACGACGGTGTGCCTTGAAGTACTAAAAAGTTGGTCGTATGAAAGAGAAACTTTCGAATTATCTCATTTGTCCAAGTTTTGAATTTTTAAAAAACATTTGAAAATACAAACTACCTGTTTTGGAAACTAGTGTTGCGGGTGACTCGCACAATCGCGCACACAATTTCCCCTGTTCAAAAAGCTTTTGCAGGAAATTCACTTCAGCTGCAGTAAAAACCCGCTTATAACTATGCGCAGTAAGAAACATACAATGTATACTCACCGAATTTCTGTTATTTTTGTGTCAAATCTTCTGCCAGCGCCATCTTAACTGATTGCGCATGGTACTTCGCAGTGTTTTGCTTTTGGTCCCTTGTGATAAGCAAAACACTGTGAAGCACCATGCGCTATCAGTTGAGATGGCCCTGACAGAAGATTTGACACAAAAATAACAGACATTCGGTGAGTGTACATTGTATGTTTCTTATTGCGCATGGTATAAGAACCCACAATTTTACAAGTCAGCCTGACTGGGTGCTTATGTATTGGGTATTCAGTGGGAAATGAGACTCTACTGTTTCTTAAAAAATGCTTTTTCTGTTTGGGGCTTTCAGGTATTCTTTTGCTCTGATTCAAATTTCAAGCCTATTATGTACTGTCAGTTCACAGCACTTGATTTTATGAGATATTATTTATAACAGCAGTTTGTTGAAGAACCAGAAATTTCATATAATCCAATGAAAAGCTTTCAAAGCATTTTTAGAGTTCTTTGCAATGTGCACATATAGTATTATCAGTTGCGTAGGTTCAATGACCAAGCAACTGGACTTTCAATTCATTTTGATAATCTCTGCAAATAGGAACCTATTTCAAATTTCAGGCTGATGGGTTCGTATGTAATGGGGCCTAATTTCAATTTTTCATTCTGTAGACTCTTAATCACTAGGTTCTCATAAGCAGGTTTTTCCTGTACAGCCATCAAAACTAATTTTTCTAATAGGTATATCAAAGTGTTGCTTGCATTATTGGAAACCTTCAAGCTAGTAGCATTACTGTGATGAACTCGAAAGATTTAGAAATTTGACTTGCACCTGAAAATAGTTTAGGCATAGCTTGGAAAGAAAAAACAAAATACAAAAAATTGAAGCAAAATTCAGTTTTTTTGTTGTGGAACTACCTTATGTCCGCCGTGTTCACGGCGCGTCCAATCAGATCACTACTTTCTTAATAAGGTAAGACCACGTGCCAATCCTTAGTGTTTGATTGGCTGATTAGGAAAATGCTACTGTTTGGAGCGAAAGAAAACTGGGCCTGAGTTGAAAGTGTCGGGGGGTTCAGCAAAGAAATAACATTGATTTAGTCAGCATGTTTTGTAAATATTCCCCCTGCTTTCGCGGGCTTTGTTTGCAAAATGAAGGATCGTGGATCGTGCCATCGAAGCCGTGGAGGCTGGATTTCAGATGACTCTGCAACACGCTGCTCTGATGAGCACGGAAAGTCGGTTGTCAGAAATGATCCTCTCTAGAAACTTTTTAATTGCTCTGCAACCAATCGGGCTATCGACATTCTGTAAAAATTATGGGATTGCTCATACCCTTGGCAATCGAAAGACATATTTAACAAAAGGGTTTGCCTTCACGGTTTTTGAGAAGGCTCATTTCAAAATATTTTACTAGCTTCAGAATCAAACTTTTGACCAAAACACGACATGCTCACGGACACACGTACCAAATTTTAAGTCAAAAGCTTGGCCAGTTTTTCTGCAATAAAATTCTAAAGTTTGGTAGCCTACACGTTTTTTATAAGAAACTTGGATCAGGCCATAGTACTAAAAGTTTCTTCATTTCACATGAACTTTTGTCCATTTTAGTACTAAAAGTTTCCTAATTGGTTTCTTATTTTTGAATGCATGAATTATCAATGTAGTCGCTAACACTGCGGCAAATATGCTTCTTGACATCTAAAACATCATAAAGGAATAAACAGTGTTCTTTTATGTTGAAAACACAAATGGTTAGATAATATTGCTCAAGAATAATGCCGAATAAAGGTTCGGCGATCTATTTGCTATAATATCCATGCTTTTAACCCTATTTTAACCGGGGGGCGTTTTTCGCCCCCCTCCCGAACTTTGTTTAATAGCTCCTAAACGATGATAGCTATGGCACTGAAACTTCCTGTCAATTAGGAAATAAGAATTTCAATGCCTATTGTTAGACCACGTGACCACCAGATGCCCATATTTGGAGAGTGGTCACAAAGAAAATCGCAGAAACTGCTCTAGTTTCTTCATTTTGTGTCGAATCACATCAATATATATACCATTCGATTTGTCTCGATGAGTACTTTCATTTGACATATAATTTATCTATATTTGCTGACGTCAGCAATTTATAATTTCTATGAGGTCATAAATCTTTATGACGTCATAGTTCTAATTAATTACCTTTAATTTCTATATGAAAAATCATGTAATGACTTGAAATATTCATAAAACCATTTGATTTCACCCAACAATTTTGCATTGAATCGGATTGCCATTATTTATATAGTTAATTAATTAAAAACCACAAATATTAATATAAAACTGAATGAAATCTGAAACTAAGCTATCAAGTAAGTATCTGGATAGATTTTAGCCTAATTTAGCCAGTTAATTAATGTAAATCTACATTTTTCTCCTAATAGCTCAATTTCTCCAAAACTTGCCCTATTTTTGGTTGCCTAGCAACCAATCACGTGATTAAAAATCAATTGATGCTATTTTTAGATTCTCCTTTGTTTAATTATGACACAGTGCAAGTTTCATTGTCATAGCTATTATAGTTGCGAAGATCATTAGGGGGCGAAAAACGCCCCCCCAGGTAGAAAATCACTTTTTTTCACCCGGTTAAAATAGGGTTAACTTTGAAAAGTTTCTTAGTACTTATTTCATTTTCATTTTTCATTTTAAAATATTCATACAGGTATAAGTTTCATTTTAAATAAACTGACCTGTTTAAAACAAAAAATTAAAGGAAAAGAGACTAAACTAAGAACAAAAGAAATTCATACACCTAATTTACAATATAATATGCTAAAATACCTAATTTACAATAAAATACAATGGATATGAAAAAGAACAAGAAAGTAAAGTTGTACCGCCCTCTATAGTCGTTCCTTGAAAGATTTCAGGGAAGGTGCCAATTTTGCTTCTCTTTCTAAACTGTTCCAAAGTTTTGCACCGCGATATGAAAAAGCCTTTGGCCATTGGCAGTTTTTAATAACGGTAACCTAAGATCAGTTTCTGTTGAACGCAAAGATCTTTCTCTATCATCTGAATACTTAGTAAATAGATTTCTCATGTAGACTGGGGCAAGCGAATTCAAAGACTTATATGTTAGCGTGGCGGTTTCTTTTCTTATAAGATTACTCAGATTACTGATAGTCGGCCAGCCAAGATTCTGAATTAGTGAAGCAGCAGAGGCATCGTATGAGCTATTAGTTACGATTCTTGCAGCTCTGTTTTGGATTTTTTGCAAGGCGTTAATTTTTGATTCACTACAGCAACCCCAGACGGAGCAACAGTAGCTCAACTGGGGCTCGACAATGCCCCTGTACATTTTGTTGAGCACATCAGATGGAAGATATTTCTTAGAATATTTACTAAGTCCAAGGGCTCGATTAGCCTTGGTCTTGATAGTACCGACATGTTTGTCCCAGTTTAGTTGACTATCTACTTGAACACCTAAGTATTTTGTATTAGCAATCATTTCAATTTCCTGATCACCGATTGAAAAAGATGGTTGAGCATCAGGCTGGGTTTCTATCTAGCGGATGTTTGAACCAGAGCCTATAATAAGCGATTGCGTTTTCACAACGTTCCAAGAAAGTTTGTTTGCATGCAGCCAATCCTGTAGCTTGAGAAGATCTAATACTTATATGACATAGTACTAGAGTTTCTTGAAATTTTAGTACTAGTTTCTTATAAACCAGTTTCTTATAAAAAAACGTGTACTCGACAACAAACGCAAAAAAAACGGAAAGTCGATATGATTGGAAAGATTCAATGAAGCGCTTGCAAGCACCTTTGTGTGAGAACAAGTCGGCAGTCTCTCGAGACTGACAGTGCAAATCAATCTTTTTTCATACAAATCTTTTGTGCTTGCACGAGCTATGGAATATCTTCTTTGAGTCCCAAGGCGAAGGAAAAGAAATAGGTTTGCAAAACAGTGTGTGACAGAAAAGGACAGAACAGCCGCTTTGGAATCAACCCCCTGTTCTACCTTCGTGATTGCATCATGTTGCCCACTCCCAAGAGACGTCCTGCCAACATAACAAATCAGAGTCGATGTTGCCTCCCCCCCCCCCGTCTTTAAAACTATAACTTGTTTACGAGGCGCAATTTGGAAAGGAGGCGTTCGATTGTTCGTAAGATTTTAGTCCTTGCTTAGAATCCGTCTGGTCGTGAGTCCTTCGTATGAGTGAAATCAAAAACATCAGATTATAAATGTTGAACGAATACAAGGAATCACGTCGTCAGTCCAGTCTGAGGTTACTAGGTTGCTACGTAAAAGCAGTGGCAACAAAGAGAATGGGGCATTTTGGAAGTTGAAATGATCTGCGTCTGATAAAAAATCTGGTGCACAGACTTCTAGATTATCGATCATGTGGGACTCACCGATTCATTTGCATCGGTTGCATCGGTCTGGATCCGCCCCTGATTCCACTTTTTGCATTCATGGCACAACTTTGCATGGTACGAAATATGTCAGAGAAATCAAAAGAAGTTTTATCAAGAGATTCATCACATGACTTGAAAATGGTGTAAACAAACCTTAGCGATTCTGTCTATGATATTTGACACGAGAAGAAAATTGTTATTTATTTTCACCGTGATTGGTTCAAGGCCGTACATAGCGGGGGGAGGGGCAAGGGGAGCAGTTGCCCCCCCCCAGAAATTTTCAAAGCTAAGTTTTTTATTGTGCAATGCATATCACATTCAACTTCTGAAGTCATGCAGCTATTCAAACTTACAAACAACTTATATACTGTATGCCGAATAATATCACTTAATCAGATGAATTGCATTAATAAATAGACTGTTGCCTTTGACTGTTGCCATCAAAAATAGGTTTCGGTAGTTTTGCTTTGTGAAACACAAGTTTCACGAAGCTGAATTGTGACATTTGTTACATCAACGACTGGTGTTAAGCAATTCAGTTAAATATTTTACATACCTTCATTATTTCATAGTTCTAAATAAAACAGTAACAGTTTTGTTGCTTAAAGATTCGCTAAAGATCATTTCTTAGTGACTTACCGGAGATGAGTGGTGCCCTTAGTGAAAAAAGGCTCTTAAAGCTCTGTAAATCCACCATCTGACATTGCAAACCTACTGCTTGTGTAACAGCAGTTTAAAAATGTTGGTACAGTGAATAACAACTCAACAACGCTGGTAGGTAGGTCCGTATTGCAATACTTTCTCGAGCACTGTAGGTGAACAGTTATGAAGGTTACAAAATCTAAATTCTAAAATAATGTAAATGACATAAATCTATGAGTTTTCAAGTAAATGTGAGGGAAGACTTGGCTCTTTTGCACAAGGAATGCTATGAACGGTATCTTTCAATACTATACCCACAATAACTTTTTGAAGGTAGAAATCAAAGGTCTTTACAAACTTACTATTTTGATGAACATTCGCTACAAGTTAAAGAGAAATGAGTATTCAAGAAATATTTGCAATGATGAATGGTAACTTGGGTTTGCATGAATTATCCAATGTTTCATTGCATCCGAAGAACAACTGACCATAGCAAATATTTTCCCGGAGGTGGGGGGGGGGGGCTAACTTCAATAGACGGGTGACGGGGGTGTGCCATTTGATGTCTGAAATCGCACCCTAAAATTTATAAATTTTCGCGAAAACGATACCCCAAAATTTACAGACCATTGAAAATGTATACCCTAAAATTGTGACAGCCATCCAAAATTTTAACCAACTAAGTGAAAGTTGATCAAAATCAATACCCTAAAGAGGTATTTTTCTAAAATGACACCCTAAAATTTATGACCACTTGTGATTTTACCAAAAGTGATACCCTAAAATTTATTTTCTGTTCGAATAAAGGCACCTCAAAAAATGGCACATCCTGTACCTGCACATATGGTAGTTACCCCCCCCCCCCGGGAATATTTTGCAAACAAACAGGAGAAAACGCGTTCCCATCTGCTCAATGCTGCTCTTGCAGTTGGTTGGGCCCTATTTTGTAGCGCCCCTTGTAAGTTGTATGTCTTAAAAGAAACCACCATTGGCTAAGCCTCTGCAATTCTAGAACTACTATGCATAGGATTAATGATATATTCGTTCTTAAACAAGTTTTCAACGGTATTTTCCGGTGATTGAAAAGGTGCAAACTCAAATTTTTTCAGGGGGCAAGCCCCCAGGACCCCACTTTCTTCTCTCTTTGACTCACTTCACCTTGAATATTGCAACATCCACTGCCCCCCCCTGCTGAAAATTTCCTGCGTACGGCCTTGGATTGGTTGCATATCTTTGGCTCCATATCTTTAAAATAGGTAGGTAGCAAATAGCTACGTTTTCTTTGTATTTTTTTGTTGAAAGGAACTTTATGTGCTTTGCTACAATCCTACATTATACAGTAAAAACCCGCCTTTAAGGACATACAATTTCGCAAGTCAGCCTGACTAGGCTCTTATATATTGGGTGTTTAGTGCGAGATGAACCCTGAAATGAAGCTGTTGAGATTCTTAAATTGGTTCATAGTATATTCAGGGGTTTCAAGTATTTCTTTTTTATCTTTTGTTCAGATACAGAAACTTCAAGCCTATTATTTTGAATAGTTCAAGATGAAGTCAACTGTAAAATGCAACTAAAGTATGATACAAAGGTAACGAATAGTAAAGGTAACTGAATAAAGAGGGAGTAAATACCTACCATCTTTAGGCCTTGCTAGCTTTGGGGGTGCAGGGTATAATCGGAAAGGATGTAATGTGTGGTGGCAATTTTATTGCAAGTGTCACGAAAAACAGTTTCATTTTAGTATCCCTCAGGATGACATGATAGAAAAGACTGAGCAAGTTGTAATTATTCGACAAATCCAAGTAATATTTTATTAGTAATGACAATCTATGTGTTAAAGACAAATCTAAGTAGAAAATATTGACAAATCCATGTTAGTGACAATCCAGTAGTTAAGACAATATAAATTAATTAAGACATGATCAGGTAGATAATTTCAGAACGTTTCGGCACTCAAGCTCGTGCTATCCTCAGCTAATTAATCAAAACACACGTGCTGTTTATATAGCACTGATTATGAAACCGGTTCAACTGGTCAGTCAAGACAACTTGGAAAAAACAAGTAAGTAAACAAGCCAAATACCCCGGGGATCAGAACAAAACGAGGGGTATTGATGAGTTTTGTGCGTTAAGGGATGGTCTATCACGCAAAATTAATAAACTCTCAAAAATGTAGCGATTTCCGCAGATCATGCTGATACTGATGGACAGGATTCTATTTGCATGGTGGAGGCTTCCAAATGGCATGTTTTAAACCAATATCGTGATACTGCAATTCCATATCCATAAAGTAAATATGTAAATCGATTGTAAGCGTCTATTCTGACTTTATGCAACTCTTCAGCTAAAAACTCACGTGGATATTTCGAGGCTTTAAGGTCTCATTCAAGGTCTCATTCATTCACACCAGAAGTTCGCATATGAATCGGAAATTTTATAGAATCCAATGAAAAACTTTCAAAATTTTTAGAGTTCATTGTAAATATGTTATTATCAGTTTGTAAGGGCTCAACGACTATGCAACTGGAATTTTGATTTAATTTGATGGTCTCTACAAACAGAGTCAATTGACTCTGCTGCAAATAAGAACCTATTTCAAACTTCAGGCTGAATACGTACTTATGTTTTACCGTAATTTGTTGACGACTAGGATTATTTCAAAATTACAGCTCTTTTTGTATTTGCAATGTCATTAAATTTTTAGATCGTGAACCAGAAGGTTGACAGACTGATATGCTTGAATTCTTTCAAAAACAAGAAAGTAACTTTATTTTGAAAACAATCTTGATGCCAAAGCGTTCACGGTAAAATAACAGCATTTCAATGCAAAGTAATATGAAATAGCTATTTACACCATGGGTTGTTAGACACCGCTGTTGTGTTTCATTTCTGCAAACTTTGTTCTTTAGCGGAGGATCAAATTATTTGCTATTACGGAGGAGATAGCGTAAGAGAGACGGAGGACGAACGACAAGAAACTATTTGATTTCCTTCTTCATAGTAACTACGAAACCTCCTCCGCAAAAAAACCTATAAATTTTCCTCCGCAGCACCATATACACTAAAACATAACTTCTGTGTCTAACTACCCGTGTATACACTGCCTCGTCTCAAAATTCGGAGCCTTAGCCGAATGTAGCAAGTCTAATTTACGCAGATTAACAAGTAATGAAAGTAAATATAAGCACGTTGATAGGAAGTGAAATAAGCACAACGTCGTTTGCTTCAAAGTGCTTTTGGCCCTTATGTTTTATTCTATTTACTTGTTACTCTTTGTACAGTTGAACTACATGCGGTTAGACCCTAACCCTAACCCTAACCCTAACCCTAACCCTAGGTTTGGAACAGAAACTGTGCGATTCCTCGGGCAGAAGCTCTGGAGGACACTACCTGCCAACATGAGGAATCTGAATCTCTTTCAATTTTTAAAAGAAAAATTATAATCTACACAGTTAGTCGTGACTGCAGACTATACAAGCATTTTGTAAAAAACTTATGGTATATTTAATTCATTTTGTATTTTTTTATCAATGTAATTGGCCTTAATTAGCACGTTTGTGCTATTGTACAATTGTAAACAGCCAACTTTAAATAAACTGAATAAAAGAACAAGCTACCCCTCACTCGGTCACGAGTTGTTGGTTGGCCATCCCCCTGTGCTCGGATTTCTGTTATTCCACTAGAACTTCCTATTTTGTCCGGATCTCGAAGTCAAACATTCCCAATCTCGTCCCCAGAATGAGTTCGTTGTTCGTCAAAATTCGCAGTAAAACACATTCTTTACCATCGTTTGCAACTTTTTTCAGAAATTCGAAGAATAACGAGCCATTTCACTTAAGAAGCCAGGAGCGGATCCAGGATAGAATCTGACCGAAGCATGAGCCGGGTCTGGGGGCGGGGCCCTTGGAAATTTTTGGACCACGCCCTAAAATTCTCTAGGAAACGCCCATTTTACAACACTGGTTACCATGCCCATGATCTCGATAAAACATAAAATGTATCGGTTGATGCCTTTCGCGAAAAGAAATGATTTCTAATTGAATTTCCTTGAATTTCTTGAAAGAAAAAGCTATTATAAACAGATGCCAAAAAGAGAGTTGGATGAAACAAATCTTCACGCAAAAAAATCTTATATCTGCTTTGGATGTCCCATCCCCGCTATTGCAACATTCATTCCCTTTGAGGGTGATATTAAAAAACTTTTCAGGCCCTTTGCTTTCTTCCTGTCATCTTCCACGTTTGAATAGCCAGCATTTCTTACCATTGTCACTATTCTGAATGTTGATAAAAGAAAAGATGATGTTCTAAGATCTTTGATTAAGGATGTACAAATTTTCGTTTGCGGCGAACGCTGATTCATCGAATTATATGTTAGAGGCTCTCAAGTAAAAAGGCTATCGTTGAGACTTAACTTCATCATGCACATCTCGATCTTCTCTCTAACAACGACGTCAAAGTGGCCCTCTGTTCTCAGACAATGAATTGTTCTCGGAATGACGCACAGCATGCATCACTCACTTCCTTGTTGAATGGATCTCCTATTATTCTTGGTAGCTTCAGGCTCTGCGAGTTCTGATTGGCTTGCTACGGTCAAGCCTTCCTGCGATTGGCTTGCAACCCTCAAGCCCTCTTGTGATTGGCTTGCTACCGTCAGTTTTGAATGTGACAATAGCTCCCACCAATTTCCTGCAACCTTCAGATACAAATGCTGATTGGCCAGCAATGCGGTGAGCAGCAGAACCGTAGCCCCATGGCCAAGGGCGGCGGCACGGCAAGAGGCAAGCCTGTAGCAGAGAGAGCACAAGCGAGGCATTGTATGAAGCCTCGGCCTTTGCGATGGGTCGCCAAATAGAACACTGTATTTGCGTGGGCTTTCTCAAGGACAAGAGACACGAACTTTGAGAAGCCAACAATTTCTTAATTTACCGATTCACTCAAGCTAAAGCTAGCAAATACATGCAATTTTTTATAATTTTTGATCGAATATAGTTAACGAATCTAAATTTTTTACCATGATTTATCTTTTTCCAATTTGCGTAATTTTTAAATTCTGACTTGACAATCTGACAGTAGCAGCAGCTACCGTTGCAACCGAACTTAGGCCCATTTTCGCTCCAAACAAATGTTTTCACATTAAACACACTTGCCTACCCCAGATTATTGTTTAAATACCTGCAAAAAGGTTCAGATAAGGTCCTCAAAGTGTCTGTTTTCAATTTCTCCGTTCAGTTTCTGCAACATTAGCTCAAGAGCAAATTTGCCAATTTTTTGGGCAAATGTGATCGAAGTGTACCAGGGTATTCATTCGGGTTCATGATCAGCGTATGACGTATGAACACCCTGGGAACGAGGTTGAAACAGTCCATGTAGTTGATTGAGATAAAAAAACAGGTTTCGAATGCTTAAAACGAGGCACAGAAAGTCGTTGAAGGCGAAGATGATAAAAATTATCAAAGATTACTGATGCATATTCAAGGTTTTCGCTCAGAAGACCAACTTCGGCGAGGTTTTGGTTTTTGTTCCTTACAGGTTTTTGGTTTTCTGGTAATTTTGGTCCAAATTTACGGGTTCTGGTCCCGGTGGGTGCAATTCAATTGTAAAAGGTACACCACCCTCGTCCATACTGTTTCATATAATACCCTTTTCTCTGATTTGGTGGTTTGCGAAAGCACCCCTTATCACGGAGATTTTTCGAAGATAACAACCTTTTAAAGGAGTATAACTGGACCTTGAAGAGATTTTCACAGTCCGAATACTGGTTCTGAGAGAAAAAATTTTGGGATTGTTGCAATGTATTTCCATTCACTTTTCTAGACCTTTGGACCAGGTAAAATTCACTTTATTATAGGATCTCGAATTCATCAGCATTTAACAATTTTTAGGATATGTTTCGAAGAAAACTACCCCATATTCTGAGATTCTAGGTCCTATGATTTTGCTTCAAATATACCCCTTTCTCAGTGAAATCATGGACGAGGGCGGTGTCATATCTTCATTAACATTACACCCACCGGGGTTCTGGGACACCCCAAAGTCCCCCTCCGTTACGGCAAGTAAGGGACAGTAAGAGCAAGTCTTGCAAAACAAAAGAGATAGGTCTGATAAGACAAAGGGATTAGGCAGATTCAAAAATAGATTTCATACCTATGTGCAGCCAGTCATAAATCTTTGCCTGCTCGCTGTTTATTTTGATTTGTTTGAGTGCCGTCATAAGTGTGGAATCTATTCCTCTGAGAGGAAAGGCAGATCGCTTTATCTCGTCGGAAACCTTAATCTAATGCTTTACAAAATTCGCCTTTTTTCTGCGTAGGACAACATGGCGCAACGACAAAAAATCTGATTTACTATGATTAGACCTCTGAAATAAAGCAATTATGTCCAACAACTCATACTTAGAGACAGCCTTCTAGTAGTATAGTAAGGGCTGCAACCTGCGATATGTTGAATTTTCTTGAATAATGGAATTTTCGTAGATTAAAGGAAACATTTGGAGGTATGTTACCTTCTGAGGCTTCATCTCAGAAATATCTTTTATACCGGGATGACCAAAGAATATCAACTTTTTGAAGGTCTGTTATATGGATACAGCATTGGGATCAAAGCTTTCAAATCTTCAAGAAGGTGGGTATGAAATTGCATTTGAGTTACATTAAAACATCTTTGCGATAAATCTGCCGTGGCAATTTTTGATACCTTGACTATTTCTAAGACGGTAGCATTTTGAATTTTTTTTTAAATTCATTGAAAATTTTGAAGAAATTAAAGTTATGGTAAGTCTTGCTTGAGGAAATTGATATTTTCAAACTAATTAAGATATCAAAAAATTAGGAAGGCAGACTTACAGCAAATTACCAAAATTTTCTTTCGAGCACTAAATTCAAAGAAAATGTACCCTGAAAAGCCACACCCATAAATCTATAGTCGTTCATAAAAAGTATACCCTTAAAAATGACACAACCCCGCACTGTGGAGTACTGAACAGTTAAATTCCTTTTGATCCACCCAGGATCACCCAGTATACAGGCTGGTAAAAAGCCCCGTTCTCCTCCTAAGGCTCCACTTATTTTACCCCTTGTCCATGCAGTTCATTTTGTATTTGTAGCTTGCTCAGTATCTAATGGCATGACGACATTTCTTTTTTTCCAGTCTGAGACAGCAGGAGGCCAGACATTGTTCAGTCCAAATGTTTCCCTAACATAGGTTTTGAAATTGCCATCGGTCAGTGCGTAGCAAATAGGCAACAGTGCAAAGCTAGTGTAGGCCAATGTGTACCCAACAGTAAAGGCATCCTCATAATAAACTGGGGGGATATAGCTTGCAAATGCTGCTATAACACTGAACGGAATCCACATAACAATGAAGACTACTGCAAAATATATGTTGGCGGTGACTTTGGATGTTTGCACGCCCCGAACGGATGATTGGCCCACTCTAGATGCTTGATCCGCCAGCGTCTTCCTGATTTTTGAAACATCCTTGATGATAACTGTGAAACATACACTGAACAGTATCCCCGTCTTCACGCCTTCGGCCATACCAAGGTAATAGTGTGTCGTTTTCTTGTACTTCTCGTCGGGTCTGCATGGTGGAGTGTTATCCGCCACCATCAGGTACAAGTAGCCGCCAGCCAAGATCACATTCGGGACGAAGCTGATAAGTTTGTAGATTATAATGAGTCGCCTTTTGTTGGCACTAGTGACGCATGCTGTCTTGCCAAATGGCACTTTGACAATCAAATCTCTCTTGAAATGGCACAGGGTGGCAAGGATGATCAATGAATCTGTGCTGAAAATGAATGTGAAGAAGTATCTTGAAAGACATGCGATGTTGCAACTCAGCTCTCCCTGGCACATTTGTACATATGCATTGAGGGGCATCGCCACAATGCCAACCAAGAGATTTGAAATGGAGAGGTATCGCACGATGTATTTCATGGTATCATTTCCAGGTGTTATTCCATGCAATGAGAATTTTAGCATCATTATTCCACCAAATATTGTCAGTATGAATGTAATGACGGTGACAAAAGCAAGAAAATCTCGCAGGCCAGCATTGTACATGTCTGCTGTGGGGTTTCTTTCTTTATTCGCTGCCTTACAGGCCAGAACTGCACATGAACTAGAAAAGAAAGAATTTTTCATAGACAACATTGTTATCAATAAAATTCAATAATAAGAGACAGATACCATTGAATCAATGAAATCTGACTCGCTAGAAAGTCTTCTAGATTTAACTTTTTATAATAAATGAAACAAATCAATATTCTTGCCGCGTAGAGATTAACAGCTCGAACATCTGCAGTAGATATAATTATCCGATTCAGTTTCGTTTTGTTACCATTTGCATCCTTCTCTTGTTGGAGCAAAAATTTTCAAACTAGCATTCAGATGTGTGAAAGGCTAAAAGCTCGTCTCTTGCGCATGTAGAAAAGCAAATTCAGATAATTGAAGTTGCAAAATGTGTTGGGCTCTCAGACCAATTTTAACTTTACGACTACAACTTTTGATCATACCGGGTGAGCCAGAAAAAAGTTCCTACTTTCAAGAATTCGTAGCACCTAGAGTACCTCACAGATTTAGATAATTCAAATTCCAGTTAAGAGCCAAAAAAATCGAAGTATTTTTGTAACTTTGGTCGCTGTCTTACCCCCGGGGGGGTACATAACATGTTGAGGGTACGGGTATGTGCCGCCCATATGGGTGGGTTTTTGGGCCCCAAATTCTCTAGACAAGGGTCCCTTTTTCGGCAGATTTTTCATAAACAAGGGTGGGTTATCCAGAAATTGGCGAAAAATAGCAAAAAATGGGTGGTTTTCCGCCAAAATTCGTCATAAAAGTGGGTATGATGGCAACTTTCGGTAATTAGAAGAGGGTACCTTTCTGAAAACCGGGCGGCAGACCCCCGTCCATCCGCAAGTCATGTACCCCCCCCCCCCCCGGGGTCTTACCAGCATTAGAACTATCGGTAAATTATGAAAATGTCATGGTTGCAAAATGACTTAAAAAAGGACTAAATCATTGATCAAACTGTAAGCACTTTTCCATGCGGAGTTTACTCTGGTGAAACAAGTTTCTCCGTGCTGAAAAAGGTCAAGAGTCTGGAAAAAATGCCTATTGCTAGACAAAAACGCCTATCTTATCTAGGACAAAAAATATGGAAAAGCTGAAGTCAACTATAAACATTAATACCTTCAAACATAAGATCAAAGAGAACTTTTCCAAGATATACAGAAAGAGGAAGATTACATATGTGTCTTCTACTAAGGACGGTTTTTGGAATTTCTCTCTTTTTTGCACACAAAACCCTGTATTAAACGCATTTTGATTATATCCCAAGAGGGACCATTATGGAAACAAGGTCACATTGAATTTTTTACTGCTACCCCTGCCATTTTTAACCTGGGGTATTTTTTAGATTGATCATTTAGCTTTGGCTTGTAAATTGTGTACATCTGTAATTTAATTCGCTTTCTTTTCTGTCATTAATTGTAACTTTATTTGATGGCCAAAATATACATAAAGACATACATAGTCAACTGAGATCCACTGTCACAAGAGCTCAGTGTTGCTCTATGCCTAATGGTTTTTTTTTGTTTTTTGTTTATATATTTTTCAATTTGTTTTGAGTAGGCTTGTCAGGATTTCTAGCTACTGAAAGCTAATTTAGACCCACTGTGCATGCTGCATCCAGGCATTGGACCCCTAGGTTAACGTCCCTTCCGAAGGACGGTCAGGTGAATTGTAGGATCAGGTCTCCGATGTCACCCATCCGGAGTTTGACCTCACTCGACTGAGCTTAACTTCAGTTTCTTGACGAGAACTTTTTAAGCCACTCTGTAACTGTTTAAAGGTATGGTAGCAACTGCTGTTGTACTCAATGTTTTAGACCCCAAGAAAATCATCCGAAATTTTTGTAGCAGTATGGCCAAGACGAAAGAATTCCCCGGGGGGGTAACATAACATGTTGAGGGTACGGGTATGAGCCGCCCATATGGGTGGGTTTTTGGGTCCAAATTTCTCTAAACAAGGGTCACTTTTTCGGCAGATTTTCCTTAAACATGGGTGGATTTTCCAGAAATGGGAAAAAATTGTCAAAAAGGGTAGTTTTCGGTTGAAATTTATCATAAAAGAGGGTATTACGGCAACTGTCGGCAATTAGAAGAGGGTAGCTTCCTGAAAACCGGGCGGCAGACCCCCGTCCATCCGCAAGTCATGTACCCCCCCCCCCCCGGAAAGAATTCATTAAACCAAGTGACAAGCGTAGCTTTATTGGGATTGTACCGATATATATTTTTGCCAATTAACTAGGGTATTTAGTTGATACCCTTAATATCAACTTGTTTACTTCCCAGGGGGGGGGCACTTGTGAAAATTTTGATAGGGATGCTCGTGTCATTTTTTTGGGTTTGAAATTTACGAAAATGTCATTTTTTTGGGTTTCACTAAGTTGGCGTCATTTTTGTGGGGTTGAAAAAATTGCCGTCATTTTTTTGGGTTAATTGAAAATTTGCGTCATTTTTTTGGGTTACTGAACTTTGTATTTAGTAAATTATGATCTCGATCAATTAATGGAAGTGCTATAGGTTGTTGAATAATTCTTTCTTCCCAATTATGCTGAATCAGAAGTTTACCTACTCTATGTGTCAATTCATTGATATAGTTTTTAGAAAGAATAGTTGGTTATTAACTAACATATGAAGATTTAGACAAATCATAAGAGTTGCTGTGATGGTCTCCAAATTCAATATCAGTTTTACTATCTTGTGCAGAATTATAAGGTGCAATTTTCTCAATTTAACTTGTTGTACAAAAAAGGATAGCTATGGGGGCTCGAAAATAATTCCGTCATTTTTTTGGGTTTGAAAATTTTGGGCCTGTCATTTTTTTGGGTAGATTGAAAATCTGCCCAAATGAGCATCCCTATCTTAAATTTTATAAAGTGCCCCCCCTGGGGTTTACTTAAGATTGAATGTTGGGACCTTATCCATAGGAACTCATACTAATTGGATGCCGAGTACTATGCACGTGACACAGAAATTTTTAGGTACATTGTAACGGGCTCTAAGCAGTTTTTGGTCCAAGGACCCATCAGACCTAAATGCCGCCCTGTGGATAAGCCTTCCTTTTGAGCGTCGTTGATCCACAGTATTTTCCGTTCCTCCCGTCAGTAATGATAATTGGTGAAGGTGAAGTTGCGGCTTTGAGCGTCAAGCGGAGGGATCGCAGAAATAGCTAAGCGCTAATCAAGTCCGCGACCCTTTGTCATGACGCTCAAACCCAGACGCCTGACTGTTCTGGCTTCAAAGTCAGTGGATTACCGATTACAACACAGCGCCATAACACCTTCTATATATCCAGCTACTAAGGGTGTGTTTGATTGGTGCCAATTCTGAGAACGATAGACTTGGCAGATTCGGAGTTTGTGCTTGACTCACTCCAAATTTCCGAAAACGGTAGGTTTGGCAGGTTTGGAAGGCCCGCTGAACCTTCTGCTCCAAACGTTTCATTTGCGAAACTTTGAAAACGAGGCGAACTTGCACGTGATACTACAGTAGTCGGTAATTGTTATCTTTGTTGCCAAGCACCAGACTCGTTCTCGTGTTTTATAATTGGAAACCTCGTTTTCCTGATAATGAATCTGAAACCTGCTGTTTAGCAGAATTTTGTGTTTGATTGGGAAATGTATTTCTGTCTCTGCGAAGTCTACCGTTTCAGAATTCGGTAGCTTTGGAATTACCAATCAAGCACCCTAAATTTGTATTACATAATAAGGCAGATTTTGCAACAACTCATCTTTTCTTCTTCACTGCTACAACAGTGTAAGGCGATTTGCACTTCGGCCACTTTGTCTGGAGGAAAATATAAACTGAGCAAGCGATGAAAGATGCCCAGAAATCTTGATGGTTACTTCACTTGTGTTGCATGCAGTAAGGGTTATTAACAAAAGACGAGTTTATGCATGGAGGGAAGGAGAACAAATTTGAACATCTCACTATAAATGATTTATTTAGAAAATAAGAATCCATTCTATTTGCTCAAAGCGATCTGTGTCCTCGAGCAGTGGTGTAGGGGATTTTTCAGCCTTAGCCTTAGAGATTTTTCAGCTTGGGGTCCCCGCTAAAAGCATATGTAAAATGACATGATGGACATTAAAAAGCATACCCAGTCAAAAATTTAAGGCTAATGATTTGCAATCAAGTGGGTTGTCTAAACCAATAGCATGGCAAGGATGAATCAATGTGAGAATTTGAATAACAGAGTCTGGGGTGCCAAGTCCCAAGGGAATTTTAGCAACACATCTGCTACTTTTTAGGAAACATCTCCCAATTACATCTAAACTCTTTGAGACAACATCACCTACTGTTGCTCAGAAAACCTATCTGGAAGCCTCGAAAATTCTTTGGCAACTCACCTAGGAACATTTCAAGAACGCCAACAATAACTTGGGCTTGAGGACCCTTCCTGTCACGGTTCAGCTTTTTCGCAAAAAGTTCGCACCCTACCGTACCTATCTATACCCGAAAATTTTCCTCTTGTTTCGAAAGAACCCTGAGGAATACATTTTGACAGAAAATATAAATATCCCATCCCATCACTTGGCAAATTCTCTGGTCAAAGCTTCTGTTAAAGGCAAGAGTTAATCAGCACGCTATTCATTCACTTTGAGTGAGAAATGATGCAGGCATGCGTCCGCTTCGTCATACAAGACCAGAAGTAGCTGAAGTTAAATAAATGCTGTGGATTATCTTAACTGAAAGGAAATGATTCTAAAATCATTTTGTCCCATACCTAAAGTAACATTCTTAATTATTATCATTATTATTATTATTATTATTATTATTATTATTATTATTATTATTATTATTATTATTATTATTATTATTATATTTTTTCTTCAATTTTTTAGTTCTGATTCACTACAGTAAAAACCCGCGTATAAGAACCTGCAATTTTGCAAGTCAACCTGATTAGGTTCTTATGTATTTAGTATTTAGTAGGAAATAAGGCTGTTCAGGTTCTTAAATTGGTTCTTATTTCATTCAGGGCTTCCAGGTATTTATTTTGTTCAGATTGAGACTTCAAGCCCATTATCCACTGTCAGTTGAGAGACACCTGTGTTCATGAGGCCTTATCAAAACATTAGTTCATGGAAGAATCAGAAATTTTACAGAATGCAAGGAAAAGCTTTCAAAGCATCTTTAGAGCTCTTTGCAATTTGCACACATCACAGAATCAGTATGTATAAGCTCTATGACAAAGCAACTAGAGTTTTGATTTAGTTTGATGATCTCCACGAATAAGAACCTATTTCAAATTTCAGGCTGAATGGGTTCTTATATATTGGGGGTCTAATGTCAGAATTTTGAGCCTGTAGGTTCTTAATTACTAGGTTCTTATACGCGGGTTTTTACTGTATCTTTGCATACCAACCGCAATGCTCTTTCATGAATGCGATTTAACTTCGAATTTGTTTCTCTGTCATGAAACATCCATAAAAGTGGACGATAGTTAAATTGCGACCTGATGAAAGAATTCAATAATATTTCTGATTTGATGGGATCAATGTTAACTTGTTGATGTCTGAGTGTTTATTTTCTGGAAAGAGTATCTTTAAACAATAAAACATTGGTGGATAGCTAACAACTGCAATGCAGACTGCTCTTTCTAACTATATTGTCTCTTTAATTAAATTTCCACCCAGTTAAGTCATTGGTAGTAAAATCATAAGAAATTATAAATAAATCATCACTACTCACATCATGAAATACAATGTTTCAAGTTGCGTTCAATTTCTCAAGCCACAACAAAACCCTCCTGAGTTTCAAAGGCGAGTAAGTAGCAGCTTTCCTTGAATCATTTTCGTTTGCCTAGCACTAGTTTATTCACAACATTTCAACTACAAGTCTGGTGTAAGTAATATCTCGCCTATTAGTTCTATTATGTTGTGAAACGCTGGTAAAATGATCGAAGAGTAATGCAAATGCGATCGCTCAGGTTTCAGAAGTCGATAATCAAAGTACTCAGTTTTATTGCACAAATTATATTTCCATGCTTCGCAGTTGTGATCTCACTTTTAGGCCCCGTCCACACGTATCCGGATATTTTTGAAAGCGCATCCTTTTTATCCGTAGGTACTCTCGAGTACCGAATAAACGGGGGGCGTGAGAATAATCGGGGGGTTGGAAATGGTTCGATATAACAATAATCGGGGAGGTTGGAATAATCGGGGGGGGGGTGTGTTGGAGAAATAAAAAATAGTCGCTTCTTAGTGAATACGTATCTTTTACATATTTATGTGAACAGTGATGTTACTGATACATTTATTTTTGAACCCTGGTTCTGTTGAATGCACTTTTAAAGACGTTTTCTTGTGTTTATTCAGAAATTATGTTTACTATCATTTCATTTTTCCAAAAATTAATAAAAGGGGGTTGGAATAAGAGCGGAGGAGTTGGAAAATTTTTCAAAAATTAATAAGGGGGGACGATTATTCGGTACTCGAGAGTACAGGAAATATCTGCGTCCACACGAGAAGCGTTTTCGAAAATATCCCCGTCCACACGAAAACGCCATGACATTCGAAATTCGAAAACAGATATACAAAATGCCCCCGCGTGATCCCCAAAGATCCGAGTGCATGCTCTGATGGCTTATGAATCGACACTGTGACATCAGCGTTGTCGAAAAGCTCCGTTTTCACCCGCCCACGCGACAACAGAGAAAAGCCGCATTTCAAACACATTCACTCTGGAGAGCGTGAACATGAACATAAAATGCAAGTTTCTTTGCAAGTTTTAGAGTTTTGTGTAGCAGCGGGTTTCATAAACAGATTCTCCGGCAAATACCGCCGTCCGGAATTTAACGCCGATACCTTACTTTTCATCTGACGATTTGTTCAATGATTTGTGGTCAATAGAATTGCAGGATTTCTCCAGCTTCGCTGAAATTTTGGAAAGCGTACTCGGGATGAAAGCAGTACGAGTGAAGGTCCAAACAGCTTTTTCGTTGAGAATTTTAGGACAATCTTCAAGATTGTTTGGTGGAGATCAACGCTAAAGTATGCAAAGCGAGGTCCATTGCAGCATGCCCCCCCCCCCCCAAAGTGTATGAGTTCTCGTAAAAATCATTGTCTTTTATAGATAAAAGAATAAGTTTTAACCCTTTACTTCCTAAAGAAACCAACAAATAACCATAGCACAGCTGCACGATTGTTCGGCTAGCAACAAGCCCGTCTAGCTAACTCACGAAGTAATTTATTGTTGATCCAGAGGTTCGAAAATTATACGAATCTGAATTCTAAACGAAATTTCATTGCGTGAGTTCGAGACTGAAAATCATTTGTTTCATTCACTTTGTCACAATATCGGTGATTCAGGATCTTCCAGTGAACTTTGGCGTTGAAGTTTATTTTATGATAAATTTCGTTGTGATAAAGACTTATGATAAAGACTCGTGTCTTCTGTTGTGACAGTTATAAAATGTTGATACGTCACTTTAATATCACTGGAGAGAGAACTTATTTTTGAATACAAGTGAAGCTTCTAGAAGGTGACTTATTAAGCGAAGAGAATTTTGATTGCTTACTCCAATGAGGTAAATTACCCATGGGAAATTTCACGGGATTCCACGTAACTTTGACATGTCTTTGAATCATGGGTTTGAGAATAACTTCATATTTCATGCCAAATTTTCATTTCCATGGTGGTGGAGCTTATTTCCACGATACACATTCCCGAACCGGTGCTTATGATAAACATTTTTTTCATGGTTTTTTGCTTTCCAAACTGATGGCCCGTTAGGTTTTGCACAAAATTGCCAGTTTGCATGTTAGGAGGAATGAAGATTAAGTGATGAGCTTTAATGATCTAAAATGGAGTAAAAGGGGCGTTTCCCACATTTTCCGAGAGTCTGAAGGGCGTGGCCGCGAAAAAATTTCCTGGGGGCTACGCCCCCAGACCCCCATATTTCGTTCTTAGTGGCCCTCCCCAAACTTCAAGCCTGGATCCGCCCCTGCATTGCAGCAGGTTTGTTCATTGACCAGTGCATTTAACTGGTGCCTCTGAACCCTATTTTGGTTGGGGGGGGCAATTTTGCCCCCTCCCTAGTAGATCTTTCTAAATAACTCTGCCAAAACAAATTTTATGGCCCTGAGACTTCTTGACTTTTTGCAACTACTTATTGTGTAACTTCTCAAAATGTCTCATTGAAATATTTTGAAAAATGAGTGGGTGAAAGACATTTTCTGAGACTGACCCAGGAAAAATCGCAAATTCTCAAATCTCAATTATCGCGAAAAAAGGAGCAGAAGTGGAATATTTTGCAAATTTCTTTAGTAATGTAGTGTTATTTAATGCATTGTATCAAAAGTATCATGTTTGGATGGAAAATGTGCTCCAAATTTAACTTTATTGCGATTGTCCTGATTTTGGCCAATTTTGCCGCTTTTCTTGACCACACAAAGGAAAATGCTGATGTGAGCAAAACTGATGGTTATTTTAAGGTTAATTTTTACATTTACAGAAATTACATGCCTGAGGCTTTTAGCACACCAAATTTGGTTGCTCTACCTATTAGCAGTCAAGAGTTAGGTAGGGGGTGGGCTTTTTTGCCCCCCAATCAAAATAGGACTATCAAAATAGCCAAACCACTATAGGGTTAACAATGTAAGCACGCACACTAGACAAACGCGATGGTTGCTGACCAAAACTGTTGCAGTGGAGCTCGGCCTTAAGGCTTGTTTGCTTGTCTTTCTTTTTCATATCGATTATTTAAATCTAGCTTTCTATATACAATATATACAGTAAACTAATCTAAATCGATGAATTAATAGATAAATAAGAATACATGTATATATGTTTACTTGGTCTAGGAAAGATTAAGTTTCTGTCACATGCTGACTAGACTTGCTCCAAGTCTATTCCGTGGTATATCAGTACTGAGGAAAATAATTACTTCTGCGGGGGGGGGGCGTACCGCAGAAGTAATTATTTTCCTCAGTACTGATATACCTCGGAATAGACTTGGAGCAAGTCTACATGCTGACAAGCATTGCATTTGTAGTTTGGACATCCCACTTTTTTATCATGTGTTTAAAACTATTCAAATTTCCGGCGGATTTTATTTTATTCGGCAGTCCATTCCATATTTGAGTCCCAAAGATCGAAGGCTATTAGAGCCAAAGGTGAACTGATTTGGTCTGTAATGCTGTAAATCAATTGGGTTTCATGATGAGTAAATACCGGGTGAGCCAGAAAAAATTCCCACTTTTGAAAATTCATAACACCAAGACTACTTCACGGATTTGAATCATTCAAATTCTAGTTAAAAGTCGAAAGATCGAAGTATTTTTGAGATTTTTTCACTGTCCTACCAGCACTAGAAGTATTGGTACATTCAACTGTATAAAAATTTCATGGTTGCAAAGTGACGGAAAAAGGGCCTAAAACATTGATCAAATCGTAAGGACTCTATTCAAATCGAGCAATAGGCCATGAGCGTTTCACCTCCCTCAAGAGTTACAAGACATTGATTTTCAAACAAATACGAAAGATTTTCAATCCCAAAGCAATTAATGCCTAGAGGATATCTCTCACCCATGAGAAGTTACATTTCCTTCATTATTCTGTGCGAGAAGTCATTTATGCATTGATAGATGTTACCATTTTTCATTTTCCAGTCATTTTGCAACCATGAAATTTGTGTAAAGTTGAATTAACCTATATTTGTAGTGCTGGTAGGACAGTGAGAAAAATCACAAAAATACTTTGATCTTTCGGCTTTTAACTAGAATTTGAATGATTCAAATCTGTGAATTAGTCTTGGTGTTATGAATTTTCAAAAGTGGGAACTTTTTTCTGGCTCACACAGTAGACGATTTTATTGTGAAAATGCATTCAAAAAATGCTTTATATATAAAGAAAATCTGAAGTGAAATCCTTTATTGATACAAACACTGCAAATGATAAGAAGTTCTGTTTGAATTTTGGTGATATCTCTTGTTGTAGAGTTTCCCCTTGATTTTATATGACGACTGATGGCACAATTTTGTTTGCAAATTGATGATATCTTTGGTGATATCTCATTTCGTTGTTGAGTTATCCCTTGATTTTATGTATCGACTGATGACACCATTTTGTTTGCAAATTGATGATATCTTTTGGTGATATCTCATTTCGTTGTAGAGTTATCCCTTGATATTATGTAGCAACTAATGACACCATTTTGTTTGCAAATAGATAATATCTTTTGGTGATATCTCATTTCGTTGTAGAGTTATCGCTAGATTCTATGTAGCGACTGATGACACCATTTTGCTTGCAAATTGATGATATCCTTTGGTGATATCTCATTTCGTTGTAGAGTTATCCCTTGATTTTATGTAGCAACAGATGACAACATTTTGTTTGCAAATTGATGATATCTTTCGATGATATCTCATTTCGTTGTAGAGTCATCCCTTGATTTTATGTAGAAGAATAAACGCAACAGATTCGATCGGGGCTAACCGCAAGAAATTAGATCCAATCAATTCTGAATGATTTTTAAAATAATCCTCGATAGTTAACTTGAAGATGAATTCTTTATTGGTTGATGCTGGTGCAATGACAGTGGGAATATTTATCTTGAAAGTAAAATTTTTGCCTCCACTTCCAAACCAGAGCTTGTGGGTTTTGACCTAAACTGCAAACGAGCTGTTTGGAATCTATGGAATGACCGCGAAATACGAGTATAAAGCCTTGTGCTGAGGAAAATATTTAAAATGAAATGCAAACCTAACTTCACAATCAAATACATTAATTTGCTCTCAAGGGAAGTCTTTCGTTATTCTACAAAGTCTCAAAAAAGTTAGAATTGCGTCTGTTAAACCAACAGGTGAACTAGTTTCCTTGAGTGAGCGTGAAAAATAAGTTAGCTATGCAACCTTCATTGTTTGAAGGAAGTCCATCGTGTATATTCTGTCTCAGCATTGTTATGAAACATAATCAAATATACCTACAGGAAAAGTATCCATGAATAAGATCCTTGTGCGTGGTTGCATAAAATTCCCATTCGTGCGTGGTTTTTTTTTGAGAGTGCACTGTCATTGAAGATACATATTCCTTTGTGTATATATGCAATAACATGTTTCTCCTTTACCTCGACATGTTTGCTCAAAGTATGGGTTCTTGCTTATAACTACTACGTTATGCTTATGACTAAGGAAATTCCTCCTAAACAGCGCGTTTGCAGCTAGGCCAAAATCCGAAAGCTCAGGTTTGGAAGTGGAGGCAAAATTGGACTTTTGATATTAACATCCCCACCATCAATGCACCAATATCAACAAACAAGGTATTTATCTTCAAGTTGGCTATCGAGAATTATTTCAAAAATTAATTTGGGTTGATTCGATCTTCATTCTTGTCGCTATTCCTGATCAAATCTGTTGCGTTTTTCTGGGACACCTGGTACCACGTACTGCAAGGATGTCTGACAATGTATTTGCTTTAAGGGAGACTATAAACAATAAATATGTATATGATTTTATCATGTTAATAATATAAATCTGCTTGTTAGACCTGCAATTGTAAAGTATTTATGTTTTCTTTTGAAGGACCTTTCGTTTTACAGGACAAACATTGATAACAGCAATTTTTTTAATTTTTGAAGTTTTTATCCTGTTAAAAGATTCGTTATTATTATCATTCTTTTTCCGAAGTTATCACAGCATGTGATGTTATTGCTGGTTGAATCTACTGATAACCAAGCCATATCCCACGGCCTTTGGTATCCAGAACCTTTCTAATGTCTCTTGCTGATCCCAATAAACAAGAATTCTGCAATGTGCTGAAATTCACCATGATGTCTAACTTTCTTAACCAATGTTCGAAGTTTTTGCTTACTGTGTCTAGCTTTCCTATGATGATTCGAATTTTTACTATTTCTTGACTTTTCCGAATTCTCTTCCATTCCCGTTTCAAATCTTGGTATTTTTCAACCTTCTCCCTCTCTTTATCTTGTACCCTCGTATCAAATGGGTAAGCGACGTCCTCAATGTAACATTTCCTGCTTTTATTACATCGGATGACTATGTCAGGTCTACAGAGTTCAATCTCTTTGTCTGTCTGGATTTTCATATCCCACATCTCTGTGAATTCTTCGTATTATTATAGTAATAATAATAATAATAATAATAATAATAATCATTGTAAACACCGATGTTACAGGGAACCATGGGCTAAATGTTTACAAGATATGTAACAATGTAACCAACATTAACAAAGAAAACTAAGCATAAAACTAACAATCTGCAACTGTGAGAGGAATTATGCGGGCACTAATATGTCCTATGAATTAGGATATGGAATTTCACCCACGAAGGTCTTTGCATATAATTAGTATAATGGTATAATAGTAATAATTACTGTTATTATCGTTATTATCGTTATTATCATTATCATTATCATCATAATTATTATCGTTGTTATCATTATTAACACAGGTCGATTTGATTAATATAATTTCAAATACGGTATTTTTTTTGCAACGGAGCCACCATGTTGCCCACCGTTACCTAGTCCCTTTTCGTATATTTTCTTTGTTTGTCAGTCATTTCTTGTAATTATCTGTAGTGTTAAAGTCTATCTTAAATTGGACGTTACACACGAAAGGCCAAGGCAAACTTGCCACAAGGGAGCAAATTTGATTGCTTCTTATAAAAACTTATGACGTCTATTTTGAGGTAGACTTTAAGTTCTCTTTTGTCTTTTCTTATATACAAATTTTTTTTCTATATTAAGGCTGCGGAGCTGCCATAGAAACTTGCTCTCCGTGGTATTCGTCCTTGTAGTATAGTAAAGTATTTTGTGAGTAGCGTTAGATAAGTAACTTGTATTGTAATGTTTGATTGAATATAAGAAAAATTATTATCATCATTATTATTATTGTTCTTATTATTATTATTGTTGCTGTCGTTGTTGTTGTTATTAGTAACAAGGAACTTTGCATCTTGACGACATAAATAGAATATAAAGTGATCAACAAATTAATATAGTGTTTAGAAAGGCATATGATAGTTGAAACAAAATTGTGAATAGTTTCTCCTTTGGAAACATTGTCATGTTTGCTTATTTTCTTTACTTGTTGCAAAAACATGACGTCATAAACGAATGCTACAGAATACCGGATAGCTCGAAAAAGAAACAAAGGTATGCACAGTTTCTATTTATCATTGAACAGTGCTATTTTCACCGCACTTTTAAAGATATTTGTGAAATGTATCAATGACTTGCGACAATGCAACCGGTCATAAATGAAATTAAAGGTGAGCTAGCATGGGAATATCGCTTGTGCAATGGAACTGATTGCTTCGATTATCAACTTCCGAAAGCTTTAGCGATCACGTCTTGCAATTATTCTTTTATCATTTCGTCAGCGTTTCAGAACGTAATACATCTAATCGGCAAGGCCTTGCTTGGATTGTTTTGCGAGAAGCAGTGACGCAGCAATTATTTCATTAATTCGGAAAAAGTGTCAAATTTAAGTCTGCAATACAAGACAGGTGATCTCCTAGAATTACTCGTGATTGTCGCTTTTATTTTGCAAAAACAAGATTTCATGCCAATAGCATTGATTAAAGCTGGTTAGCCTGCCAATGGATGATTTCAGAAACAAACTCCGTTAGTTCCGTTGGCTTGTTCAATGTAAATAAACCATGGTTGCCTTGAATGTGTGGCACTAAGCTTATCAGATGCAGCCATTGCTATGTTGCTCCCTTAATTCACTTCATAACAGCTTCTGTCTTTGAGTTTTGCCTGGCTGTATTCCCTGCTTTAACCGGCCTTGCAGCAGCAATCAAACGTAAGTAGCTTCTGCTAGAAGAAAATTATCTTAGAACCATGTCATTCACGTAAAAACTGATTTCTTCTACACCTACCTTCTAGTTTGCAATAAACCGATCAACAAAGTGCAATGATGCTTCTGCAAGCAACATTGAAAGCAGAGATCAACGTAGAATAAGTTCTAAAGCCAAGTCCATCTCTAAAATTATGTCGTCGTTTTAACCTAAGGCTCAAATTGTTGGGAAAACATTAACTAGCTTCACAATTTAGAATCCATCTGCTCTCTGCAATTCTCATTTGCCTTTCACGTATCACCAAACGCGTAATTAAACTGTGACTGTGAATGTTGGTGGTGTGGCCACAGGGGCGGACTGGCCAGTCGGGCTACGGGCTAGGGCCCGAAGAGACCCCCTCAGCAACCACTCTCGTGGGCCCCTTCTATGTGTGAAGAAAAATATTTTAGATAGTTGGTTTTGGACGAGCCTTATGATATGGCAAAGTAACCAATTGGAAGCTTTGAAAGCAACGAAAAAGTCTGGTTAACAGGCTAAATAAAGACTTGGCCGAGGAAGACGTATTAGAAACAGGGGTCCTATTTACTTGACCTCTGGCCCTTGCTATTCTGTTGATTTCAAACAGTACTTTTCCCTACATTTTCACTCGAGTTAAAGCGATCTAGAAGGCTCAATAAGGGGTATCTGAAATATATCTAAGGTTTCAGAGGGAAGATTTAAGTGCTTAACCCATTAAAATTTCGATGTATGAAATAATGAAATGAGCAGTTCCCATATTTTGGAAAAAATCAGGGTAGGGCCGCTGAGAGGGGGGCAGGAGAGGCACTTTGTCCTTGGGCCTCAAGGTCTAAGGGGTCTCATAATTGGGGATTGTAAGCATTTTGACTGCAGGAAATGCTCTGAAATGCATTTTAAGCCAATCTAAAGGGCTTGATCGAAATAACTTTCTGCTCCCTTCCCTCGCAGGAGCCTCATTTCGCAGTTTTATCCCTGGGCTTCGAAAAGCTCTCGGCAAACCTTGGCTAAGGGAACGATGAACTCCAAAGCATTTATTAGATGATTTGATAATGCATTTTAAGCTAACAGGTCGTGATCGAGAAAATTTTCTGCTCGCTTCGCTCGCGGGGGCCTCATTTCACGGTTTTGTCCCTAGGCTTCGAAAGCTCGATAAACTCCAAAGTATTCAGTTGATGATTTGATAATGCCATTTATAATCGATTTTCAAGCTCAACTTTCAAGAAGTTTCCCAGGAAGGCCTTTCATCAAAGAAATTCTCCCCACGGACAGCCAAATCTCGAAGTCTGAGGACAAACAAAGGCACTTCTCGGCAATGAATAGGGCGTTTCCCAAGAACCAAAGGGGCAATTCCCTGAAAATTGTTCTGGGGTCTTCGCCCCCAGACCCCCAATTCCACCCAGGATGTCTGTTATTGCGTTCAACTTTTGGTACCCTGTGTACCAGAGCCTTGATAAGTAGTTAGGGCATCCAGGGTAAACTTATAGATGCCCTTTGCTAAATCTCAAAAAATTGCATTCTTCAAATATCACTTGAGGAGTAACAGTAAAATGCAATTCGTACAGAAACCATTAAAATTGTTGAAACATTATTCCATAATCATATTAGGCCAATCAAGGGAGCGTGACCGCAAAATATTTTCCAAGAGAGTGCCCCTCAAATCTTTTACGCTCGCCTTTGGTCCTGGGCCCCTTTATTGCAGAATCGCCCGGACCCCAGTTCGACTGTCAGTCCGCCCCTATGTGGCCAAATGGTGTTTCAAAACTTCTAGAGTCACTTCGCGTGGGTTTGAAGCACATCATTGCCACTACAAACCAAAAACCAACAGCCAGCTCAGCTGCCCATCACAATCCCGTCTAAGTGCTGTGGTACATTCTATGAAAATGGAAAATGGAGGAAACACAGTCCCCCGACAAGAAATGAACCTGTCCAAAAACTCCAGTACAAAATGCCTCACTAGTGAAGCCTCCGCTGCAAACTGGCGAAATCTGCAAACCAGAGATATTTTCTGCACGAAGAAACGCTTCCAATCCAATAGCTTTGCCGTCCTCGTCGCGAAATTAGAACTCCCTAGTTGAAATTTTTGACCACATCTTTTGGTCACTATGACACGCACTTTGGTCATTATGGTCACCATGATCGTCTGAATTCTCACAGGGACACTTTAGCGGGAGTACTTTATTCTCTTAAGGTCCGTAAATGATTACTCACAGGCAACTCTGAGGGTACAAGAGGTGGTGGCTCAGGGCCAACATCACCCGTATAGCTGCCCATATACCCAGTCTGCAATTTCAAATAGAAATTGCTTGCTTGCTTGCTTATTTGCTTGCTTGCTTGCTTGTTTGTTTGCTTGCTTGCTTGCTTGCTTGCTTGTTTGTTTGCTTGCTTGCTTGCTTGTTTACTTGCTTGCTTGCTTGCTTGTTTGCTTGTTTGCTTGCTTGATTGCTTGTTTGCTTGCTTGTTTGCTTGCTTGCTTGCTTGATTGCTTGCTTGCTTGCTTGTTTGCTTGCTTGCTTGCTTGCTTGCTTCCTTGCTTGTTTGCTTGCTTGTTTGCTTGCTTGCTTGATTCCTTGCTTGTTTGCTTGCTTGCTTGCTTGCTTGCTTGTTTGCTTGCTTGCTTGTTTGCTTGCTTGCTTGCTTGCTTATTTGCTTGCTTGCTTGCTTGCTTGCTTATTTGTTTGCTTGCTTGTTTGCTTGCTTGCTTCCTTCCTTGCTTGCTTGCTTGTTTAATCGCTTGCTTTCTTGCTTGTTTGATTGCTTGCTTGCTTGCTTGCTTGCTTATTTGCTTGCTTGCTTGCTTGTTTGCTTGCTTGCTTGCTTGTTTGCTTGTTTGATTGCTTGCTTTCTTGCTTTCTTGCTTGCTTGCTTGCTTGTTTGATTGCTTGCTTGCTTGATTGCTTGCTTGCTTGTTTGATTGCTTGCTTGCTTGCTTGATTGCTTGCTTGCTTGCTTGCTTGTTTGATTGCTTGCTTGATTGCTTGTCTGCTTGCTATTTATCTCCCGACAACCTATGTTGTAGCAGCAATTAAAAGTAAAGCAATCTTTCTGCCAGAATCAACTTAAAAAAAATTAAGAACTCCTTCTGAAGCTTGAAAACCTGTAGTAGCTTTCTTTCACGAATCTCGCCCATCTTTCTTCCTCCTACAACAGTCGATTTTCATTGGCAGAGGCTATACCTCAAAGACTTTGGCGTCTTTGCCTAAAACCAAAATTCAGTAAAGAAGAATACGAATATTTTGCTTACTTCAAAAATTAGTCCTATATAATCTTCTCGTCACGTTTTGCGATTGCATTTCTCCACTCTTCATGAGAGAATAGTTTTGTCATTTTTTCGCTAGCAGCAATCTAAAATCCTCCTATATATTGCCAAAAGTTGAAGGCAAACAAACAACATGAAATTCACTTACTTCAAGTGATAATGGATTTTAAATCTCTTTGCATCCCTAGACTATACAATTATCCCGTCTTCAGCCAGTAGCTTTCAGCAGCAGAAATGGAACATGAAATTTGGATTGGAAAGAACAGATCAAGGCAGATTCTGCCAAGGTCTCCAGGGCAGTTGGATTTCTAAAGCATGCTAAGTCTTTTCTTCCCAAAGAAGCTTTTCAAACTCTCTATACAGGTATTGTGGAGCCCCACTTTAGACATTGTTGTTAGACGTTTTTTTTCTTATAAGAAACTAGGATCAGGCCATAGTACTAAAAGTTTCTTAATTTAACAAGACATTTTGTCCATTTTAGTACTAAAAGTTTCTTAATTGGTTTCTTATTTTTTGAATGCATGAATTGTCAATGTGGTCGCTATCACTGCTGCAGATATGTTTCTTGATATTTAAAACATCATATAGGAATAAACAGTGTTCTGTTACGTTGAAAACACCTATGGTTAGATAATATTTTCCAATAATAAAGGTTCAACGACCTATTTGCTATAAAATTCATGCAATTAACTTTGAAAAGTTTCTTAGTACTTCGCAGACATAGTACTAGAGTTTCTTAAAATTTTGGCCATCTTAGTACTATTATAACTCTTACTCTTATAAACCAGTTTCTTATAAAAAAACATGTATGTCCGGGGCTGTGCTGGTTCAACGGAATCAATCAGTTACAAAAACTTCGAAAGCGTGCTGCAAGGATAATAACGAATAGCAGCTTCGATGCCCCAAGCAGACCTCTTATTGAACTGTTGGGATGGAAGACAGTTGACGAACTGATTGCTGGTGAATCGAAGACAATGATCTTCAAGTCCCTGAATGAGCTGGCCCCACAGTACATCTGTGACCTCTTCACCAGAAACTCGCTCTGCTCATCTTACAGTCTGCATAATACGGGGACCGACTTAAGGTTACCGATGAAGAAGTCAACAAATGGCCAGAAATGTTTCTCTCATAGAGGTGCTAAGCTAAGGAATAGCCAGTCAACCGAGTCGAAGCAAGCAACCTCTCTGTATGGCTTCAAGAAAACTATTTAGAAACAGAACCTCTTTTCCTTTCGTTTTTTCTTCATTGTAAATTTTGAATATTTTTGTACATAATTGTTAAACATTGTAAATAGGGTTTTATAGTTTGATTTGATTAGTAGCTTTTTACTTCAATATCATATTGTAATTAATGTTTTTATCGGAGGGCCCCTTGAAAATCAACTTGTTGAAGGGCAACCCTCCTTAAAAGAATTAAATATGAAATATGGAATATGAAATATGAATCAATCTTCTGCCAGAAATTCTATCAAAATTGTGGGATTTTTCCTAAAGCCTATAGTCAGCTGAGATCAGCTGAGAGGAAGCTTATTTCGAATCACTTTAAAGAATTAGATTTCAAAATTTTTGTTACAACTGTTCTTCTTCACACTGTCTACAACCAGTAGCTTTTTAATGGCAGTAGTCGAACATGAATCAACTATGAATCCTGTTTTCTACAAACCCAATTTCATTCGAAGAAAGCATTTCACTTTCTTAAAAGATAACTATTGAATCTACCTTCTCTATGAGTTTCACGTCTGCTTTTTCTGTCTAGAACCTGTCTAGAACCTTGAAATTAGCTGCTTCTGAACAGAATCGTAGCTGCAAACTTACGAATTTATCTCCTTGTCCTTTCAAATCCAGAATTACAGTATCTCTCGGTAAAGCTGCTGCCTTCGTACGATCTGCTCAAAGTGTGAGCAATTTTTTAAAGCGGTGCAGATGTTTGCAAAGTTGATATAGTGGCTAATGAATATGCATACGACTTCTCGGCTAAATGAACAAATAATGACACAGATGATCCTCGCATGTGCGCAATGTACTGTGGGATTAGAAATGTGAACTTTCCTTTTATAAGCTTAACGAAAGCGATAGATACCAATAGATGGGCTTGAACTTATTTGTATTGAAATTGAGCCCCCAAAAAGCAAGCCATTTCTTGTTATTACATGGTACCGACCACCTAGTGACCCAGTTGGTTCCTTTGACAAGCTGGAAAAAGTACTTGCCTACTTGGATAGGGCACGGGGGGGTTCTCGGCTAAATTTCGGGTAGGGGGGTGCCTCCCACAGTTTGAAAATGTAACCGTTGGCTAGACCAATTTTTGTGAAAATGATACCCTTGGCTAGACTAATTTTTCCTTCAGAAGTGCTCTGAATTGGCATTTTCTAGGCAAAACTTGCCAAATTTTCGCATTTTCTAGACCAAAATTTTTAAGAAGTTGGGGTTTTTTTTACAAAAATTACCGAATTTTGACATCTCTTTGACCAAAATTCCCAAAAAGCATACCCTTGCCTAGACCTAACTCGACTAAAATTGCCAAAAAGTACACCCTTGGCTAGACTAGAAGTCCGAAAAAGTATACCCTCGCGGGCGGCACATCCCCAGGTACCTTTACTATGGAAGAACCCCCCCCCCGTGGGATAGGGAAGGAAAGGAAATGATCCTCCTTGGGGACACAAATTGTGATCTCACCAGGAGATCAAGTGATCAGCTCATGGATAACAATGCCAAACACATGGCAGATATCTATGAGCTATTCAGTTTTAAACAGCTTGCTGAGGAGCCGACAAGAGTCACTCTTGAAACAGCAACTCTCATTGACCACATTGCCACAACATGTGCCAGAAACATGGGTTCCTGACAGGGGCGTCGTGGCACCTGTTGAATAGGGGGGGCCAAGCTCGAAGATTTTCCGAAAAAATTCAAAATTTTAACAATGCTTTTTCTTGTTTCATGAGATACTAGATATGTTTTTCATATGACCCATACGATAGCTTAAGACATTTAAGATCGACAATCCATCAAAGTATAATAAATTTTGATTCATCTAATGTTAAGGAACAGAACGATTGCAGTACACCTACGTAAGCCCAAAATGTCTTGCGATTAAATGTTTTGCTTTTACAGAATAAGAAGTTTTCTCAACAGTGGCGATGTTGCGAATTCGTCAATAACTGTCTCATAATCAACAGATTGCAACTGTTCACGCTCAACGCTAATGAGCATCAATGCACTCAAACGAGGCTGACACATAGATGATCGCAACCTGTTCTTAACTATTTTCAGCTTCGAGAATGAACGCTCGCATTTCGTTGATCCAATCGGTAAAGTTACCAGTATTTTGTAGAGAACGTAAAGATTTGGATATGCTGTTTGCAAGTTATATTTTGATATAAGCTGCAACACAGTAACAAAACTTTCTCTGTTGAGATCTGCATTTTCTAGGCAGGGGTCTTCAATTTGGGTCTTGCTTGCCGCTTCTTTGATCTTTCGGTAGCTCTCTATGAAAGATTGGTATTCCGCTCTTAGTTTCCATTCATCCAAGTTGTAGTTCTTGGCAACGCTGCTGAAACAATTTAAAGGCAAATCTATATTTCTCATGTCTGCAAATCTTTCCGGGTCAAGCAATCCAAAATCAGCCAAAATTTCTTTATGTGACGTAAAGCGCCTTCTTATCGATGATACTGCTGTGTCAATTGCAAAAATGAAAGTTTCTCGTCGGTATCGACTGTGAGTGTTTTCCTCTACTTCATCGCTGCAAACTTCACCGGGCATCTTCTTCTTCTTTCTAAGCCTTCTCTCTTCAAAATCACGATTTTCTAATTCATGAGCTTCACAAAATTCTTTCGCTTCCTTGAAAACACTTTCAAATTCGCTGCGTAGTGTGACAAGCTGTGATTGCACTGTTTCAACTAGTCTTATTGCTGTTAGAACGTCAATCTTTTCAGACTGTAGATACAAAGATGCAGGATCAGTGATCGTGAATATCTTGTGAAAAAGATGAGCCGTTATGACCATTTCGAAGCAAGATATCTTTTGCAATAGGCCTTCTGCATCGGTAACTGTTTCCTTGCTATGTTCGGGTGCTAAGCAATGCTCCAATGCATCTCTAAAGCAATCATAAAGCTTGCCAGATTGGGCAAAGAAGACCGTGTCCAGGGCTTTCTGATGTGACCACCATCGTGTTGTTGAAACTCTCTGAGGTCTATGCAACTGTCCCAGGTTAGCTTCTTTCTGGATATCTTGTAGAATGTCACTACGCTTTCTTGATGTCGAAAAGAAAGTATACAGCTTCTCCAGTGTACCAAAGAGCACTTTTGCAGGTAAAGAAGATCCACATGCCTCCATGATGACAAGGTTTAGCACATGGTCAAATGTCCAGATGAACAAACATTGATGGCTCTCTTTCTGGATTCTTGTCTTCACACCATTGTATTTCCCTCGCATTACTGATGCACCATCATAAGATTGCCCCACTGCGTCAGCTAGGTTGATCGAACTCTTTTTAAAAATGTTCTTCAGAGTCTTGACTAATCCCTTCGCCGAAGATTCTTTCACACGTTCAATACAAAGCAATCTCTCTACGATGTCGCATTTTTCATTTACGTATCGTATAATGACTGAAAGCTGATCTTCGTGAGCACTATCTGTTGTACAGTCCATTGCGATACTGTAGTTTCCAGCGTTCTTTATTTCATTTACGATGGCTTGTTGAATGTGAGACCCTATGATTCCTATGAGCTTATTTTGAGACTCAGCGCTGAGGAACGACACAGCATTACCTCTACCACTTTTGGCTTTCTTTTTCCCTTTTGATTTCACACCAGTTGTGGCTTTTCTCTTTCGTTTTTCAGCCTGGGCACTTTTTATGTGAACAGCCAAAGTCTCATCATATTTCGATATCAACTCTGCTAGAGCCAGAAAGTTGCCTTTGTTTCCCTCATCCTCAGCGATATCCTCACGATGACCCCTGAAAGGTAAACCTTGCTTTGCTAAGCAAACGGTGATCTCAATTAGTCGCTTCATCACTGCTCTGTTCTTCTCAACTCTCTTTTTCCTCTCAGATTCTATTTTCTTAGCTTGATTCGAAAGTTGCTGACTGATGCATGTCTGTGCACAAAAGTTGATAAAATCAACGGTGGAATCAATGTGACATTGGGATTTCTCATGTTTCCCAAACTTTTCGTGGGCATCTTTCCAGTTTGATAACCCAGTGCGTGTGAAAGCCTTCTCTTTGTTTCCTTTACCGAAAAACATGCAAAAGTGGCAGAACACAGTATCTTTGCTGGGAGAATAAGAAATCCAGTTTCGATGTACTGTTTCTTTGCCAACTTTTGCATGGTACCAACTGTCGTTGAAAGAGCGAAAATGTGAACCGTGCTTGGACTTTGGGAATGCTTTTTGTGGCATATCTTCTGACTTTGGCTGATTTGCACCATTGAGGATCAATCTTTTCTGCAAAGTTTGGTCCATATTGTCTAGATCAAACACTCCTGGGTCGGTCATAACATTAAGATGCTCCTGCTGTTCAGAATGGAATTCAGGACAACCTTGCTTCTCATCATCCTCAAGTTTTTCCTCAAGTAATGGACTTATGCCAGTGTTTCCACTTTCTTTGTTATCAGTAGAAGGGTGAGTGATGCTTATATCTGTAAGTTTCCTGGCTTCATGACTTTCGTTTTGGGTTGATAGTGCACATTCAACTTTCGAAGGTTCCACTCTGTCTGCTCCGTCCACTGACACTGATGTTGCCTCTGAAGGCAAATCATTTATGGACTCAAAACTGGCAGAAGATACATCTGATTGCAATTTATCGCAAGTTTGCCTGGCCTCATCAGCAGCTTTGAGTTTCGAAGACGATGAAGAACGTGCTGCCTGCGGAAAAAGTAACGAAAGTTGTTAAAAATTTCACCATCGTAAGCTTGATTAGCCGAGCTACAAATTCCCCTTGTTATAGACCTTTCTTAAATTTCAAGGTCCTTTCTAACACAAGAGAAACTCGCAAAAAACTCTAAGTATCAAATGCTGGTTTAAGAAACTTTCGATGCCGGGTAAAAGCCTAAAAGGCTTAATTTCTTTGCGAAAAAGAAATTCAAGTAGCGTCATCAATCGTTTAGCAAACTGTACAAAGATATAAAACTTTCTGCTACGATTGTTACCTTTGTGTTGATTAAATTTGAACCTACCTGGAATGGATTCTCTGGTGCACCAGCGTCTTTAAATGGTATATGCTGATGCTTTTTAGCTCGCTCTGGATGATGTACGTTATTATGATGTCTTCGGTAGTCGCTATCGTATGTTCTGTGACACACCAAGCACTCCAATCTCCGACGCTTAGGCTTTGGTGGCATTATGACTTTTTAGTGATTCGTTTCGTACGTGAACTTAAAACTTGACAGAAACAGCGTGATTTCAAAATGAGTTCAGCTCGTTTCTCGACCAGTCCTTTCATTCGATGTGACAAACCGGTTAAAACCAGTTTGATAGAATAGAAACCTCTGGAACTGAAATTTGCTTTGCAATGGATTCATTTTTTTCTCCATCCTTCAGTTTCACTGAGTGGGAAGCCCTTCGTTCATTGTTCTTTGCTGACGTACTAGGTAGGTAATTTCGTAGTGCGTAGGATGAAATGGTTTGGTTGAAATCCGAGAAGAATTAACCATAGTTTACACTGAACTGCTTCTGCATAACTCAAGTGACGTTCAATAAAGAAAATTCTTTGATCGGATCTCGTCTGATCTCTGTATCTAAGGTACAGATTATTGTCCTTTTTGAGGTTTATGTCCGAATTTTTCACTTCAAAACGTTTCCTCCCCTCTACCTTTACCAACAGCAAAAATCCGAAAATTTTCCGAAAAAGCATTAAATTTCCGAAAATCCGACGATTTCGAAAATAGGGGGGGCCATGGCCCCCCCTGCCCCCCCGGCCACGACGCCCCTGGTTCCTGTAAACCGTGGAACGACACAACGACTAATAACGACATAACGACTAATAACGAGCTATCAAATTACAGTATCGAGTTGTCTGTCCAAATGGGTGTATCCACCGGACCACCATGAGTACGGAATGGACTGATCAGTGGATCTTGGGGATAGCGGAGCTCGCGAATTTTCTGTTTATTTGGAAAGCAAAGTAAGAAACAAGCAAGCTCGTCAACTTTTTTCCTCCGTATCCCTTGTTTCGTGTAAATGTGTAAATAGAAGATGGAAAGAATGATTCCCTGTTTCCAAATCCTATTTCCTAAAGCTTTTTTAATTTGTAGTTTTCTTCTCCACTTTAAACAGTTTTAATCTGACCCTTTGGATCATGTACTCTGTAGACTTGCCCCAAGTCTATTTCGTCAGTCAAAAAGATTGGGAAAAGGAAAAATCGAGAAAGGGACCTTTCAGATAAACTTACTACAGATGACATACCTTTTCAGATCGACCAATGATAGATGACAAAACAACATTTATCATACCAAGAACTCTCTCTCTTCTGGTAAAACTATTATTAGGAAGTCAAGGAATGTACCCATACCTACAAAAGTCGTTGTTGTTGTGTCAAGAAAAAATTGTAAGGAGACAGGGAACCATTCTTTCCATCTTCTACTTAGGAAAAAAATTGACGAGCTTGCTTGTTTCTTACTTTGCCTTCAAAAGAAACAGAAAATTCGCGAGCTCCGCTATACCCTAGATCCACTGATCAGTCCATTCCGTACTCATGGTGGTCCGGTTGATACACCCATTTGGACAGACAACTCGTTACTGTAATTTGATAGCTCGTTATTAGTCGTTATGTCGTTATTAGTCGTTATGTCGTTCCACGGTTTACAGGAACCCCAGAAACATTGTTAAGACAGGCGTCCATGAGTTTTCCCTCAGTGATCACTTTCTAGTCTATTGTATCCGAAAATTCAATGGAGCTGTTGAAAAAGGCCACAAACGGATAAAAACTCGGAGTATGAAACATTTTAAAGAAGATGAATTCTTATCTGATGTTTCTGACATTTGTTGGGAGCATTTTTTTCAACAGACCGACAATTTTAATACACTTGTTGATGACTGGTCTTTGTTCGCCTTAATCATAGAAAAACATGTCCCTCTAAGGGAAATGCGTGTTTCTGAAAAATGTTGTCCCTGGATTAACCCTATTTTAACCGGGTGAAAAAAAAGTGATTTTCTACCGGGGGGGCGTTTTTCGCCCCCCTAATTATCTTCGCAACTATAATAGCTATGACAATGAAACTTGCACTGTGTCATAATTAAACAAAGGAGAATCCAAAAATAGCATCAATTAATTTTTAATCACGTGATTGGTTGTTTTGGCGAAATTGAGCTATTAGGAGAAAAAGGTAGATTTACATTAATTAACTGGCTAAATTAGGCTAAAATCTATCCAGATACTTACTTGATAGTCTTAGTTTCAGATTTCATTCAGTTTTATATTAATATTTGTGGTTTTTAATTAATTAACTATATAAATAATGGCAATTCGATTCAATGCAAAATTGCTTCCTCAATAATAATGCTTAAACATCATCAATTTCGCATAATTTGGGTGAAATCAAATGGTTTTATGAATATTTCAAGTCATTACATGATTTTTCATATGAAAATTGCTAATTAATTAGAACTATGACGTCATAAAGATTTATTACGTCATAGAAATTATAAATTGCCGACGTCAGCAAATATAGATAAATTATATATCAAATGAAAGTACTCATCGAGATAAATCGAATGGTATATATATTGATGAGATTTGAGACAAAATAAAGAAACTAGAGCAGTTTCTGCGATTTTCTTTGTGACCACTCTCCAAATATGGGCATCTGGTGGTCACGTGGTCTAACAATAGGCATTGAAATTCTTATTTTCTAATTGCCAGTTAAATTTTAGGAAAAGTCAGGAAGTTTCAGTGCCATAGCTATCATCGTTTAGGAGCTATTAAACAAAGTTCGGGAGGGGGGCGAAAAACGCCCCCCCGGTTAAAATAGGGTTAACAAAGACCTTAAGAGTCTGATGCAGACTAGGGATAGACTGAAAAAAGCTGCTCTTAAGAGTAAGTCTACTATTCTCATGGATGCATACAGACAAGCTCGAAATAAGGCCAACTCTGTTAATATCAAGCTCAAAAAGCATTTTCTACAAAAATCTCTGAATGTAAAGGGAATATGAAAGAGTCTTGGAAAACAATCAATGAAGTCCTGAACAAGAGATCCAAATCCTGCAACATTGATTGTATCAAGGACTCTGGGAATGCTATTGTTAATAAAAAAGACATTTCAAACGCCATGAATAGTTTCTTCTGTACAATTGGTGAGAAACTAGCCAGTAAAATTGATGCCACCCCTAACCCACTTCTGTCTGGGGACTTTACTGAAAGGAGTAACAATGTTCAGTTCCAGTTTCGGACCGTTGGAGTGCAGGAAATCAGGGATGCGATTGCCAAGACCAAAACTTCAAAGAGCTTTGGGAGTGACAGTATCTCCTGTTATTTCCTGAAACTAGCCTTGCCTTTTATTGAAAACTCATTGGCATGTTTGTTCAATACGTCACTTGAAACAAGCCAATTTCCAGACTCATGGAAATTGGCCAGAGTTACAAATCTTCAAGGAGGGAGACAAGGCTGATAAATCAAATTATCGCCCTATTTCAGTTTTACCTGTCATCTCCAGGCTCTTTGAAAAACTCGTTGCCAACCAATTGTACCAGCACATGTATGATAATGGGCTCTTTTCATCTGAGCAGTCAGGCTTTTTGCGCCTTCATTCTACAGTAACGTGCTTGCTTAAAAACACTGATGACTGGTATAATGGGCTGGATCTCGGAAAGCTCGTGGGACTCGTATTTATTGACCTGAGAAGGCATTTGATACAGTTGACCATGATATACTCTGTAAAAAATTAGAATATTATGGTATTCAGGAGCGGCAGTTAGCATGGTTCAAATCTTACCTTGCCAATAGGAAACAATTTTCTAAGGTGAATGGCATTGACTCATCAGTTGAGGAAATAAATGTCGGTGTACCCCAAGGCTCATGTCTTGGTCCCCTTCTTTTCCTCATTTATATTAATGATCTCCCACGATCTGTCCAGGGATCAAGAATGTCCATGTACACTGATGACACGAGTATCTGCCATCAATCCTCTGATATTGCTCAGCTGAATGGGGCCATCAACAGTGACCTTGCACTAGTTGAAAAATGGCTCAAGGGTAATAAACTCTCTCTTAATGTAATGAAAACACATGCCATGCTCATTTCCACAAAACCGAAGCATAAAGCTTTAATGAATCAAGGTGAATCTTTGAAGTTAAAAATTCGGAATGATGAACTTGAAGTTGTGCAAAAAACAAAATATCTTGGGGTGCAGATTGACAATAAGTTGGATTGGAAGGAACACATTAAGACAGTTTCCTTTTTTTTATATATATCCATCTTAAAACCTAACTCAACAATTTGAATACAACTAATGTACCATCCATAGCCAAAAAAGACACATGGTCACCGAGTTCTGGCTATGAATGGTACTTACAATTTTCAACTTGTTACAATTCTAAGGATAAAAAATAGGATAAAATAAATAAATGAAGAAGTAAACTGAACAAAAGAGTCAACAAGTGTATCTCAAGATAAATGTCAGGAGTTTCTACGGAACTAAGGATATAATAATTGAAAGATTAATTTCAAAAATAATTCCTGCAGACTTCTCCAGCATCTATCCTGAGACAGACATCTTAGAAAGAAAAGTAGAAAGAAAAGTAAAAGCTGCTGCTGTTTAGGATAATCTATCCCTAATCAAACCGGCCCTTATCTTTGATGTAGGACATTGTAGACTCGAGAATAATGCTATTTTCTATCACACTACAACGTGGGCTTCCATATAGAAGAAGATTACATTGGGATCTAAACTCTCTAACAGTTTCCTCAAAGGTCTCAAGAGCAATTGGCTTTTTGAAACATGCAAAATCATTTCTGCCAGAAACGACTCTGAGAACTATGTACACAGGTATTGTGGAGCCGCATTTTCGCTATTGTTGTTCTGTTTGGGGCTGTTGTGGTCTGACTGAGATTAACCATTTGCAAAAATTACAAAACCGGGCTGCACGCATTATAAATGGCAGCCGCTATGATGCACCGGGCTTGCCACTTGTAAAAAGACTTGGCTGGAAGACCATTGATGAGCTAATCAGTAGTGAGTCTAATATCATGGTCTTCAAATCCCTTCATGGTCTTGCTCCACAATACATGTCCAATCTATACACAAATACATCCCAGCTAACCTCAAGGAATCATAGGAATTCAGCAACAGATCTAAGAGTACCAAAGAAAAAGTCAGCAAATGGGCAGAAATGCTTCTCTTTTAGGGGTGCTAAATCTTGGAATGGCCTCTCAGCTGAGCATAAGAATGCTTCCACAATTTACAAATTCAAACGTGTTGACAATCAGTAGGTGTATATATGTATTTGGATTTCTTTTTATTGTAAATATTCATCTTAGATCTTAGGCTATTTTATTAGTATTTTATGAAATTGTAATTAGGTTGATTTAGTTTTTTTTCCAATATATTTTAATTTGTATGTATTTGAGTGGAGGGCCCCTTGTAAATCATCATTGTTATTGATGAAGGGCTACCCTCCTTAAAAATTTGAAAATGAAAATGAAATGAGGTTAAACTGTTAGAGAGTAATATTTGCAACAATATCGTTGTTGGGGAGACGAGATATGCTTTGTCCGAGGAAACTTATGTCTTCCCCCGTGCAGTAGGTTATAGCTCATGCGCAGTAGCGTTTTGGGGTTGAAGCTCTGACGGGCGCATTAGCTTTGACCCACTGCACCGGGGGACATATTAATTGCCTCAGTCAAGTGTATATTGTCTCCCCAACAAATCGGGTGAGTCAAAAAAGAAACATCGTTTGAAAGTTCTTACTGTTCCCTGAATATCATAGGATTAATATTAAAAACATCTTGTTTCATTGTTTATATGCTCTAGATAGGTTCAGTTATTTACCTGGCTTCAAAAGGCCATAGACCTTTTTACTTTATAGAAAAGAGGCTTGGATCGAGTGTCGAAATCTGGTAAATTTTTGAAGGACAACAAAAGCACGAGCCACATTCTCGGTATAAACCAGGGAGCTATACACTTTATACCACTTTATATAGCCTTTGCCTCCCTGGTATAAACATTGCTAGCTGTGGGAAGAAGTTACTTTGGGTTTCAGAAGACTTCAAAGAGTTTCTTACCGAACAAATTTACCCAAAGTGAGTTAGCAGTGATCCATTTTACAAAAAGGCAAGTGTTATTGGTCTTTTTACTTTGTTCTCGCTATTTTCAATCATTGTTAGCTGATATTTATTTTATTGGATTGAATACAACAACAAACTTCGATTCGAGACTCGCAAAATGAAACCTTTGCATACTCGCACTTTTGAGCTTTAACCGATACACCACACACCAAAAGTTCAATACTTGCAGATTTGGAATGAGCCATGAAATATGTCAGAGAATATTCTTACAGCAGCTTTTTGAAATGTTGAAGATACTATGAAATTTGTGAGAGAGAAAATTGAGTAGGAGTAGTAAAATCAGTTCATTTCAGTCAGAATCCAATCCAGTTAGGGCATAAATTAACGTTTATTGCTTTATTATTTGCTGCAGATGAACCAAGTATGGCTCGAAACGTACTACTAATTATGTCTTCATTATATCTAAATTATCATGGATTTGTCTAACTGGATTTGTCTGATACTTTCTGATGAAATGATGAATAAATTGATAATGATTGTCGTCGCTTGCCACATCCTCCGGGGGGGGGGGGGGATACATAGAATATTTGTCCGACGGGGATGTGCCGTTTTTCAGGGTATCGTTTTCGCCTATTTTTTCTAGAACAGGGTATCAAAGGAAGGCAAATTTTCTGGAGCAGGTTGTCCAAACATGTCAACAGAGGAAATTTTGTTACAACGGGTTATTATTTAGTCAAATTTTTGTGTTTTTGAGTATACTTTTCTCCGATTTTTTCTAGAACAGGGTATCATTTGAAGGCAACAATTCTGGAGCAGGGTGACAAAATTTTTTTTCGTGGGTACATCCCCGTAAAAATTTAGGTCAAGTACCCCCCCCCCCTTTTCGGGCTGATCCTCCAATCCAGTCAGTGGCTCATCTTTTCAGCTTCATTAAATTTCTTTCAAAGCATAAGCGGATTTCCATTTTCTGATGCCTGTTTTGCCTTCCGCCTCTTAATGTTCACAACAGAACCATCCTGCTTCAAATCCTTCCATCCATCAGCACATCAATGCAAAAATAGTTGCAAGTTCTTAGAGCTTGCTGCTTTGTTGCTGAATGCTAACATTTAGGTGAAAACAGACTCAAAGTTTGGTTTTGAATTGCTTGAAAGCTTCTTAAATTTAGGATTTTTTGCTTCAGCATCACAGATGGGCAACAGTTTTGGAAGATGAAGAGTGGAGATGTTGTCACTGTTACTGAGGTGAGTGGCCGAGTGGCTTATGCAGTCTTCGTAAGGTGACTGAAGTTAAGCTCGGTCGAGTGAGGTCAAACTCCGGATGGGTGACCTCGGAGGCCTGACCTCACAACTCACCTCGTCGTCCTTCGGAAGGGACGTTAAACTAGGGGTCCTATGCCTGGATGCGGCATGTTCAGTGGGCCTAAATTAGCTTTCAGAAGCTAGAAATCCTGACAAACCCACACAAAACAAATTGAAAACAAAGAAAAAACAAACCACAATTAGCTTTATGTTATGGGCATTAGTTCGTTATGAAATAGCGTTTGGTGGTAATAGTCAGAGATGGCTATGGTACGGGAACAATATTAGCGTCATAATCAAAGTCTGAAGACGAAGTGGAAAGAGGAGAACATCTTGCGCAATGGGGGGGGGGGTTATGGGCAAATGTACAAAACATGAATTGAAATGGGCTACGAACATTGTTCTTCCCTCCACAAAGTGCCACAGAATTTCTTACTTCTTTTCAGTGGGGGCTTTAAAAAAAATTTTGACCAAAGTCGAATAAACTCTGCCCCTGCAGTAGATACCGGGTGTATCAAAAAAGTACCCCCTTTTGACTGGAAATAGGAACCAAACGATAAGATATCATTACTCTCCGAGTAGAAAGCTAAATCTATCAATCTTCAACTTAGACCCACATACCTTGCATTTAAAAATTGGCCACCAAACACTGGAGATACAAGCTTGCAAAGTCAAAATTTAC